>CM033471.1:6093604-6128604 GCA_019447015.1 Hymenochirus boettgeri | reverse complement strand
GTGTGAGCTGGTCTAGGGAGGTGAGCTGGTTAGTGAGTGTAGAGCTGGTCTAGGAGGTAGAGCGGTCTAGTGAGTGTAGCGTGGTTAGGAGGTAGAGATGGTCTAGTGAGTGTAGAGCTGTCTAGTGTGAGTTGTAGAGCTAGAGCTGTGTACTAGTGAGTGTAGAGATGGTCTAGTGAGTGTAGAGTGGTCTAGTGAGTGTAGAGCTGGTCATAGTGAGTGTGGAGCTGGTCGAGTGAGTGTAGAGTGGTCTAGTGAGTGTAGAGCTGGTCTAGTGAGTGGTTTGTAGTGTGGTCTAGTGAGTGTAGCCACCAGACAGATACAATGTCACCCAGTGGCATAACTAGGAATCACTGGGCCCCCAGCAAAAATATGAGGGGCCCATATCGTGCTTCATCCACATGAAAGAGGCTACATCTGTCATAGGAAAATTAAGAAGGGGCCCTTGGCTCCTGGTCCCCCCTGCAGTTGCTCCCCGCTCCCGTCTAGTTACGCCTGATGTCACGTTATATGTATCAGTTTCGCAGTGACATGACACACAAGGCTTCCGTAAATGTAGAGGAAAATTCCTTGCAATGCGTTTTTCTCGTTCGTTTCCGTGTGTATTGGGGCTTATGAACCAAGAGGCGGAAAAGTTACATCTGTAGCAAATAATGATATAAATTTTGCGTCAAAGTCGTTAGTGGGGCAAAATATTTTGATGCAATCCTGCAGTGATTTACCGATCATCCAAATCAGATTAAGACCAACCAACATAGGTCGACGGCGAATGCAAAAAACAAATATTGGTCGCGGACCGAAAATACTCTGCCACACAGTGCGATTGTCGATTGGAATGAGTATGTCGATGGGAAAATTGTCTGCCACACTTAGCGCGTCGTAGCCAGATTGCGTGCGCATTTCCTTAAGCTAGAGTGTATTGCCTGCGCTGGTGATTAAGCAATGTTGTGCTATTGGAGCGATCGCACACAAAACAATGCAGATCGCAGCCCGATCACGGCAGCCACAACCATTGGCCCAACACTAACAGGCGCTTTTTACTACGCGATCGGATTGCGCCTAAGGCTGATGGCCACACACAGCAATGCACAGGAATCGCGCACAAAAACGCGGAGCGTTTATCGCACGTGATTGTGTGCACTTTTTTGTGAGTTCGCCTTTGCGTGGAACGCTGCGTTAACGCCACCAAAAATGGTGAACGTATGCGTTACCAAAACGCGAAACGGACGCGCAATCGCAAATTTTCGCATTCCGCGATTTCCATTTTAGCGAAAATCTTGTCTGGGCGCAATCGCGAGCGCGAAACGCGTGCGCAAAAAAGTGCAAGAAAAACGCGCTAGTGTAGGAAATGAAGCCACTTTGTGGGCAAAGTGTGGGCGTTCCAACATTTGATTTGGGTCAGGAATGTTCTCCAGAATTCCCCAGCGTTCGCCATTCTCCAGACTGGTTTCCATAGGCGGCTGAGCGTTTGTTTTGTTTCTACCTTCTACCGGAGGGTTAAGTGATTTAATTTGGGGCTCTCTGGTTTCTTAGACTCGCTGGAGCCACAAATCTATCTTGTCCTTACGAAATGAAAGAAGAGTCGCCTTTATGTGAACCTCGTGTGTAAAGTACGCGCCACAGAGCAGAGTATGTAGCTTTGGATGATTGGAGCAGATGCCTGTAACAATGTTAATGTTATGGACCCGTCGCAGGTGTGGGATATAATCCCTTTCTCTGGGACTTCAGTAATCAGCCCTGCGGGTTGTGTCGGCTTCCAGCTCGGAGTTTCAATTAACACTACAATAGCATGTTGTTCTACGGTGGTATTGATCATATGTCATGTAGACCAATTGGAACTAGAGTGTTTAACGGACAAGGCGATGAGGATACACGTGTTACATATTAGAAAACCCCCAACAACGTCGTTAGAGAACGGGAAGCGACATTCCATAAAGTTTTATTATTTTGGCTATCGGTAGATTTTCACATTTTTACTGTTAGAAAGAAAAAAAGAAAGGTGAGTCGGGGCAGCCGGTAATAAAAGGCTCCAGCACCGACCGCCGTCCCGTAACGCGGTGAAATATATGGAATTTTTACTTTCTTGGGGAACCAAACTCTGTCACTTCTATCTCTCCTTCATAGTTTATTACCCGGCTTAGCCCTGGATTTTCCCTACTACAGAAGAGGAGGTCTGCCCATAATAACGCTCGGCTATTGGGGGATATTTCACTAACAAAAGCCGGAATCTGTTCCCCTTTAAAAGGGGACAATGGATAAATCCCTGTTAGTCGGGAAAGATGGAAAGATTCCGTTAGTTGGTAAAGGGAAGGCCTGTGTATGGCCGATCCCCAAACCGCGTACAGAGGACCGGTCAGCTCTCATGTGCCACAGATACCAAAGTGATTGGTCGGCACAATGCGATAGAATCACATGTATGGGCCCTCGACTGACTGGCTAGAGAAACGACTGTCGGTGTGAACCGGAAGTCGCATTGTGTTTCTGGTAACATCCAATCTGGTCATACTTTGCCAACTGGTACCTAATTACCCCCCCCCTGCCTCCACTCCTGTGTCTGTGTTATGGGGCCCACACACGATGCAATTTGGTTGTACGATTGTCGTACGAACTCCACGATTGTAATCAATTGTTTGTTAATGGTCTAGAGAAAGACGGAAAATTTTAATCTGCCTAAACGAAATTGTGTTATGTGTCTGGATGATTGTCCACGAACGTCTTCCAACTCTATCCTGCAGGAGTGGAAATCGACAACTTCATGGAAAAAGCAGAGTTCCAGTCTGGAAGGTGTTGAGGACCATAGAGTGTATATTGTGTCATGATGGCAATGTGTATTGCGGTACACAGGACAACAACAGGTCATTAATTGATGTGCGAAACACAGCGAAAAGAAAAATCGCAAACACATCGCAAATGACTTTATTCTTCATACCATTCGAGACCTCGACCCCAAAATGTGCTTTATACGTTCGTCATTTCAGCCACATTACACAATCGGCAGCAATGAAATCTGGCCCTTATATGGTGAATTGGTTGCTTTCTACAGGCATATTCTATTCTGCAACAATTTACAATCTTTCACAGTTGCCCTATTACACATATCTGCCTAGTAAGGCCAGATACCAGCAATTCCAACAATTTTATTGTGTTGCGTTTTTGTCCAATTGTACGACAATCATTTCCACATTTAAATCTGGTCAGTAGCAGAGATGTTCGAAACTGTTGAGTTCGTTCCATTTTCAAATTTTTGAAAAATTTCGGAAAGTTCAAAAGTTCGAGTTTTGATGTCGAAAATGTCTACTTTCGATTTTCATATACTTTCGATTTTCATCTACTTTCGATTTTCGAAAATCATCTACTTTTCGATAATTGTCTACTTAGTTTTTCAATAAAAATCGAAAATTCGAAAAAACCGGGTTCTGTGAAATTTGGGAGTTCCGAAGTTTCGTCTGGACTTCGGAAACCCTCAGATTCGATTCGAACCCACATTACATCTCTGTCAGTAGTTTCACGACCCAATTTCATTGCATCATGTATGGGCCCTTTACTGAGCAATCCACAACCACAGAATATTGGGGTACACCAAGCGCGCACTCAGGGAAGAAAAATTAGTAAGGACACAAAAACAATCGGTATTGGTCGCTAAAAAAGAATTATGATCTCCAGTTAAGGGGGAATATTGGCCAATGATCGCCCCTACATGATCCAACAAATCATACAATATCACCAATATCATAGACCAGAGATTGAATGTGTATGTGCCTCTTAAAATACAATACAATTACTGGATACAGTGAATTCAATCTGGATCCAATCCCAGATAAATTCTAACCTGGATACTAAGCAATTCAATACTACATACAATCATCCAAATACGATCCGGGATATTATAGAATCCAATATGGATAAAAATTCAATGACATCCTCAATACTATGCATTCAAGACTGGATTACAATTCAATCCAATCCATCACTGGATACTAAACAATCACAAACTGTATACAAATCCCAGTTGAATCCTGGAGATTATACAATCCAATGCTGACACAATCATTCCAATCCTGAAATTATACAATCCAATACTGGATACAATTCAATCCAATCCTGGGTAATATAGACAATCCATTCTGGATACAATTCAATCCAATCCGGATACAATTCAATCCAATCGGGTAACTATACAATCCAATCCTGGATACAATTCAATCCAATCTGGGTAACTATACAATCCAGTAGAGTATACAAACCACAACCCAATCTCTCTTTATCACTATGGTTTATGGGTGAGGGTCCCTGTATGTAATTCCCATCATTGTGTGTGCACATACGTATAGCATTTGGCAAGTATCAAATCTAACTTGTGGTGTTAGATACGTTTACAATATTACCCTTCATTAGCAATAGTGCCCATGGGATAACAATGAACTGTGGACAATTCGCCACATTGAAGGTCACAGAGCTCGCTGGCGCCTCCTGCTGGGTTAAAATTAAACCAAAAATTAACTGAATAAAGATAAGAACGACACCTTGTCTGTAGGGTAATTGGGGTAATAAAAAATCGACAAGCTCTCTCATTAACCTTCACACATCCTAGTTCTTTATCGTCAGGATACACTGTTCAGTAATGGCTACACTTATATCAACGCATAACGTCTAGGACTATTGGGTTTGCCAAGGTACTAATCAAAGTAATGAGGTCGTGGGGGTAATGATCTATAGTACAGAGATAGAAATGGATTGAAAATTCCTAAATAACTAAAAAGAACAGACCCTGACCATTCCTCATCGGGCAGTATTTATATGTTCTACAGATCTTCTTTAACATGTACTACTAATCATTGAAATGTTACTAAGATTCATATTAAATTTATAAATCTTCATGATATTATGATTTATATTGCGCAACATATTCCGATGGGGCTTAACAATACATAGTCATACATTAATACAGGGAAAATTGTTCTACAAAAGTCATACATGATTCACATACACAGTAATACGAATATGGAGGTAAACAGAGGATGCAGTTTCTTACGCAATACCCATGATAGCAGAGAGGACCTTGCCCAAAGAGCTTAAGTCTAGAGGATATGGGATGAGAACATAAGGTGAGGAATAGGTGGCTGTACATAGATTGGCCAGTGGAGACGTGACAAGGGGTGGATCATATGGGTAGTCAAGGGTGGTAATGTCTAGTCACAGGTTAATGGTGCCTGAAGAGGGGTTTTAAGGTTACGAGTGGACGGTGTTAAGGGCACGGTGATAACACGACAGACAGGGAAGGGAGGTTCCAGAGCAGTGGGGCAGACGGAGTAAAATCCTGAATACGGGCATGTGGAGAGTGACTGACAAGGGTGCATGAGAGGAGAGTATCATTTGCAGCGCGGAGGTTGCGTCTGGACGGTATCGGTGGCTCAGCTCTAAAGATATAGGGGGTGTGTTGGAACGTGACGCTTATCGGAAGGTGGATATATGAGGGCGTGGGTTGGATAGTGCTTTATAGGGATAGGGTGAGATTGATGGAGGGGCTGTGTTGGCTAGGGCTTTATGGATAGGGGAGATATAGGAGGGGCTGTTGGATTAGTGCTTTATAGGATAGGGTGAGATATCTGGAGGGCGGTGTGGATAGTGCTTATAGGATAGGGTGAGATATATGGAGGGGACTGTGTGGCAGAGCTTATAGGATAGGGGGAGTGAGATATGGAGGGGATTTCTTGTGTTGGATTAGTGCGTATAGGATAGGGGTGGAATATATGGTAGGGCGTATTGGATAGCGCTTTATAGGATGGGTGAGATATATGGAGGGTTGTGTTGGATAGCGCTTTATAGGAAGGGTGAGATATAGGAGGGGCTGTGTGGATAGTGACTTGTTATCGGATAGGGGTGAGATATATGGAGGGTTATGTGTTGGATAGTGTTTATAGGATGGGTGAGATATATGGAGGGGCTGTGTGGGATAGTGCTTATAGGATAGTTATAGGATAGGGTTTGAGATTATGGAGGGGCTGTGTTGGATAGCGCTTTATATGATAGGGGAGATATATGGAGGGGCCTGTGTGGATAGGCGCTTCTTAAGGATTAGGTGTGAGATATATGGAGGGGCTGGGTTGGAATGCGCTTTATATGATAGGGTGAGATATATGGAGGCTGTGTGGATAGTGGCGTTATGGATTAGGGTGAGAGGGAGATTATTATGGAGGGGCTTTGTTGGGATAGTGCTTTTACTTTATCGGATAGGGTGAGATATATGGGGGGTGTGTTGGATAGTGCTTTGATAGGATAGGGTGAGATAACGGAGGGCCGTGGGATAGTTGCTTTATAGGATAAGGTTGAGATATAGGGATGGGCTGGGTTGGATAGCGCTTTATAGATAGGGTGAGAATATGGAGGGCTGTGTTGGATAGTGCTTTATAGGATATGGTGAGTTATGAAGGGCTGTGGTTGGATTAGTGCTTTATAAGGATAGGTGAGGATATATGGAGGGGAGGTTGGATAGCGCTGTATAGGATAGGGGGAGAATATGGAGGGGCTGTTGTTGGATAGTGCCTTTATAGGATGAGGGTGAGCGATATATGGAGGGGAGTGTGTTGGATAGCGCTTTATAGGATAGGGTGAGATATATGGAGGGCCTGTGTGGGATAGCCGATTATAGGGACTAGGGTGAGATATATGGAGGGGCGGGTTGGATAGCAGGCTTGATAGGATAGGGTGAGATATTGAGATATTGGAGCGGCTGTGTGGATCGTTGCTTATAGGATGGGGTGAGATTATAGGAGGGGATGTGGGATAGTGCCTTTATAGGATAGGTGTTGAGATATAGGGAGGGGCTGTGTTGGATAGTGCTTTAAGGCTAGGGTGAGATATATGGAGGGGCTGTGTTGGTAGTGCTTTATAGGATAGGGTGAGATATTATGGAGGGCTGTGGTGGGATCTAGTGCTTTATAGGATAGGGTGAGATATATGGAGGGGCTTGTGTTGGATAGTTGGATTTATAGGTAGGGTGTGAGATATATGGAGGGCTGTGTGGATAGTGTTTATAGGATAGGGTTGAGTGAGATGGCGGGCTGTGTTGGGATAGCGCTTTATGGATGGGTGAGATATATGGAGGGCGTGGGTTGGAGAGTGCTTTATAGGATGGGGGAGAAATGGAGGGGCTGTGTTGGATAGTGCTTTATAGGATAGGGTGAGGATACTACGGAGGGCTGGTTGGTGTGCTTTATAGGATAGGGTGAGATATATGGAGGGGGCGTTTGGGTTGGATAGAGCTTTATAGGATAGGGTGAGATATGGAGGGTGTGTTGGATAGTGCTTTATAGGATAGGGTGAGATATATGGAGGGGCTGTGACGTGGTGTGTTGGAAAGTGCTTATAGGATAGGGTTGAGATATATGGAGGGGCGTGTTGTTGGATAGTTGCTTTATAGGATAGGGTGCGTGAGGATATATGGAGGGGCTGTGTGCGATAGTGCTTTATAGGATTGGTAGGTGAGGATTTTGAGTATATTGGCGGGGCTGTTGTGGCTGTTAAATTGGATAGGCTTTAAGGATAGGGTGAGATTGAGATATACGGAGGGCTGTTTGTGTTGGATAGTGCTTATAGATAGGGTGAGAATATGGAGGGGCGTGTTGGATAGCGCTGTATAGGATAGGGTTGTGGTATATGGAGGCGTTGTGGGTGGATAGTGCTTATAGGATAGGGTGGAGGTATTGGAGGGGCTGTGTTGGAAAGTGCTGTAAGGATAGGTGAGTGAGGATATATGGAGGGGTGTGTTGGATCGTGCCTTTATAGGATTAGGGTGAGATATATGGAGGGGCTTTTGTTGGTGGAAAGGCTTATAGGATAGGGTGAGAATATGGAGGGGCGTGTTGGATAGCGCTTTATAGGATAGGGTGAGATATATATGGAGGGGCTGTGTGTTGGATAGTGCTTTATAGGATAGGGTGAAGATATATGGAGGGCTGTGTTGGATAGTGCTTTATCGGATTAGGGTGAGATATATGGAGGGGCTGTGTGGATAGCCGCTTTATAGGATAGGGTGAGATATATGGAGGGCCTGTGTTGGATAGTGCTTTATAGAATAGGTGAGATATATGGAGGCCTGTGTTGGATAGGCTTTCTAGGATAGGGTGTTGAGTGAAGAGATATGGAGGGGCTGTGTTGGATAGTGCTTATAGGATCGGGTGAGACCATGGAGGGCTAGTGTTGGAAAGTGCTTCTATAGATAGGGTGAGCATCTGGGGGCTGTGTGGATAGTGCTTTATAGGATAGGGTGGGATATATGGAGGGGCTTGTGTTGGAAAGTGCTTTATGGATAGAGGGTGAGAATATGGATGGCTGTGTTGATAGTGCTTTATAGGATAGGGTGAGTTTATATGGAGGCTGTGTGTGGATAGTGCTTTATAGGAGATAGGGGGAGAATAATGGAGGGGCTTGTGTTGGATAGTGCTTTAGAGGATAGGGTGAGGATTGAGAGATATGGAGGGGCTGTGTTGGATGTGCTTATGGATAGGGTGAGATATTATGGAGGGGCTTTGTTGTATGTAAGGGATAGTGCTTATAGGATATGGGTTGAGATTGAGATATACGGAGGGCGTGTGGATAGTGCTGTCTAGGATAGGGGAGATATATGGGGGGGGGGAGGGCTGGGTTGGAATAGCGCTTTATAGGATAGGGTGAGATTATATGGAGGGCTGTGTTGGATAGTGCTTTTATAGAGAGGGGGAGATATATGGAGGGGCATGTGTTGATAAGTGCTTATAGGATAGGGTGAGATATATGGGGGGCTTGTGTTGGATAGTGCTGTATAGGATAGGTGAGAATATGGAGGGGCGGTGTTGGTAGTGCTTGATAGGATCAGGGTGGTGGTGCGATCTTAGGAGGCGGTTGGATAGTGCTTTATAGGATAGGGTGAGATATATGGAGGGGCGTTGTGTTGGGATAGCGCTTTATAGGATTAGGGTGCAGATATTGGAGGCTGTGTTGGATAGTGCTTTATAGGATAGGGTGAGATATATGGAGGCGTGCGTGTTGGGATAGTGCTTTTATAGGATAGGGTTTGAGATATACTGGAGGGGCTGTGGTGGATAGCGCTTATAGGAAGGGTGAGATAATGGATGCTGTGTTGGATAGGCTTATAGATATAGGGGGAGAATATGGAGGGCTGTGTGGGATAGCCGATTTAGCATAGGGAGATATATGGAGGGGCTGTGTGGATAGTGCTTGATGGATAGGGTGAGCACTGGGGTGAGTATCTGGAGGGGCTGGTTGGATAGAGCTTTATAGGATTAGAGGTGAGATATATGGAGAGCTGTGTGGATTGGATAGTGCTTTATAGGATAGGGTGAGATAATGGAGGGCGTTGGATAGCGCTTTATAGGATAGGGTGAGATATATGGAGGCCTGTGTGGATAGCGATTATAGGATAGGGGGAAGATATATGAGGGGCTGGTTGGATAGTGCTTTATAGGGTAGGGTGAGTGAGGGTGAGTGGTGGAGATATATGGGAGAGGAGGCTGTGTTGGATAGGCTTATAGGATAGGGGGTAAAGAATATGGAGGGCTGGTGTTGGGCTTAGTGCTTTATAGGATAGAGGTGAGATTGTAGATATATGGAGGGGCTGGTGGATGAGTGCTTTATAAACATAGGTGCGCTAATGGGGGGCTGTGTTGGATATGATTTATAGGATAGGGGAAGATTATATGGAGGGCTGTGTTTGATAGTGCTTTATAGGATTAGGGTTGAGATATGTATGGAGGGATGTGTGGGATAGGGCGTTATAGGTAGGGTGGAGAATATGGCGGGCTGTGTTGGATAGTGCTTTTATAGATAGGGTGGAGATATAGGGAGGGGTTGTGTTGGAGAGTGCTGTATAGGATAGGGTGAGATATATGGAGGGGCTGTATTGGATAGATGTGGATAGGGTAAGTAGTTTTGAACAGGATCCTTGCCGTGATGGGTAACCAGTGCGCGACTGACAGAGAGGAGAGGGGTTTAGAGAGGGAGAAGAGAAATGAATAGAAGGGCAGCAGGTTGAGATGATGGCGCGGGCAGGCAGTTGTTGGTAAACCAACAGGAGGTGTGTGTTGCCAGTAGTCTAGCTGGGATATGATTAGGCCTGGACTAGGATTGTAGCTTCCTTCGGGGCGGACGGTTCGAATGTGGGAGAAGTTTGAGGTGGAGGCACAGGAATTGAAGGAAAGATCGGATTTCGTGTTATTCCCAGGCCGGCCATGAGGAGAGGGGGGATTGATGGCGGGGTATTGTTAATAAATAGGTAAGGCTAGGGAGGGGAACGATTGTGGTGAGGGTGGGGAAAAGGACAAGGCAGTCTTTACATGTGAGTTGATCGGGGTAGGGGGCGGAGAGGACAGAAGGCAGAGAGGGTAATAAGGCAGCGGGGACATGGGATGTCAGTGTAGGGCGGATCCGGTGGCATAGAGATGTAAATTTGGGTATCGTCCGCAACAGGTGAAATGGAACCCCAATGAACTAAGAGTTCCAAGTCCAGGGGTAGATGAGAAAACGAAGGAGGACCGAGTATTATAACATTTTACTACAGATCTCTCAAATAACATTCGTTACTACAGATTAAGTCACAGGTTTCCTACAGACCCATACTTAACATTGGTTATACATACTCCAAGATATATAGATAGATAGATAGATAGATAGATAGATGATAGATAGATTAGATAGATAGATAGATAGATAGATAGATAGATTAGATAGATAGATAGATAGATAGATAGATGATAGATAGATGATAGATTAGATAGATAGATAGATAGATAGATAGATAGATAGATAGATAGATAGATAGATAGAGAGATAGAGAGATCGACGGACAGAAAGACAGACAGATTGTATATAATTTGTATATTTTCATGTTTTTTTTGTGTATCGTCATGCCACAATAAAAAATAAAAAAAAACCACTCAAAATACCAACTGAAGGGAGTGACAGCTGCGAAAATCATTAAGGACCGTCCCGTTTTCTGCATTCCCCCTTTTTTCATTATTATCGCCCTGCAGGGCCCCAATACAACAGCAAACGTGTTCTATAGGTATTCTGTCTTGGTGATTTCTGTCCATCGGTCAGTTTGTAAGAGTGTGAGTCAGTATGTTCAGGAATGTGAGTCGTGTGTGAAGAATGTGAGTCAGTGTGTAAGTCTGAGTCAGTGTGTAAGTCTGAGTCAGTGTGTAAGATTGTGAGTCAGTGTGTAATCTGAGTCAGTGTGTAAGAGTGAGTCATGTGTGTAAGATGAGTCAGGAGTTAAGAGTGTGAGGTCAGTGTGTAAGAATGAGTGCAGTGTGAAGAGTGGAGGAGTCAGTGGTGTAAGAGTGAGTCAGTGTGTTAAGAGTGAGTCAGTGCTGGAAGAATGAGTCGTGTGTGAAGTCAGTGTGAGTCAGTGGGTAAGAATGGTAGTATGTAAGAGGAGTCAGTGTGTAAGAAGAGCTAGGTGTAAAGAATGAGTCAGTGTGTAAGAGTGAGTCAGTGTGTAAGAAGAGCAGTGTGAAGAATGAGTCAGTGTGTAAGAGTGAGTCAGTGGTGTAAGAATGGTCAGGTGTTAGAAGAGTCGGTGTAAGAGGGTCAGTGTGTAAGAAATGAGTCAGTGTGTAAAGAGTGAGTCAGGTGTAAGAGTGAGTCAGTGTGTAAGAAGAGAAGATTCGTGGTAAGAGTGTGAGTCAGGTGTAAGAATGAGTCAGTTGTAAGGTGGAGTTGGGTAAGACGAGTCAGTAAGAGTGTGAGTCAGTGTGTAAGAAGAAGTCAGTGTGTAAGAGGTGAGTCAGTGTGCTAAGAGTGTGAGTCCAGTGTGGGTAAGACTGAGTCAGTAAGTTCTGAGTCAGTGTGTAAGAATGAGTCAGTGTGGAAGGTGTGAGGTCAGTTGTGTAAGAATGAGTCAGTGTGTAAGAGTGATGAGTCTGTGTAGAATAGCATGTGTAAAGTGAGTCAGTTTGTAAAAGTGTGACAGTGTTAAGACGAGTCAGTGGGTAAGATGTGAGTCAGTGGTAAGAATGAGTCAGTGTGTAAGAGTGAGTCAGTTTGTAAAAGTGTGAGTCAGTGTGTAAGAATGAGTCAGTGGGTAAGAGTGAGTCTGGTAAGAGTGTGAGTAGTGTGTAAGACTGAGTCATAAGAGTGTGAGTCGGTGTAAGAAGAGTCAGTGTTGTAAAGACTGAGTCAGTAGTAAGATTGTGAGTCAGTGGTGTTAAGAATGAGTCAGTTGGTGTAAGATTGTGAGTCAGTGTTAAGAGTGGAGTCAGTGTGTAAGAATGAGTCAGTGTGTAAGATTGTGAGTGGTGTAAGAATGAGCAGTGTGTAGAGTGATCAGTTTGTAAAAGGGAGTCAGTGTGTAAGACTGAGTTCAGTGGGTAAGAGTGAGTCGTGTTAAGAGTGTGAGCTAGTGTGTAAGACGAGTCAGTAAGAGTGTGAGAATCGGTGTGTAAGAATGAGTCAGTGTGTAAGAGTGAGTCTGTAAAAGTGAGTTCTGTGTAAGTGTGAGCAGTGTGTAAGAGTGTCAGTGTGTAAGTGTGAGTGACATGTGGACACTCCAAGACTTCCATGTAAACCAAAGGTGTCTAATTCGCCGGTCTCCGGAAGTCCCTGGCTGCCTCCTGCTGTTGTACTGTTGAGGAATGTATGTGGCACAATCTACACAATATTTGTGTATTGGGTTAATTGGCTCATATTATTTATACAGTTCCACCAATTAAAGGGCTGTATTCATTCTCTAATTTTTTTCCCATTGGGTAGAACTGTAGTTCAGCAATTCCCACAGACGAAGAGAGAGAAACAGCGCTCCTTTTCAGGGTAAATAAAAAAACAAAACGACTTTCCCCTTTAAAAGGACAGACAGAGATGTATAAATGTCTCGTTATACGCCATGCGCCATAAGTCAGTGTTATTGCGCTCTCTGCCAATCTGCCCGACCTAATGGGGCGCTTAGATAAACGTCAAGGTCCCAGGGTTGGGCACTTTTACAGGGACTAAATATACCTCAGGGGTCCTTCCCGTGTTCAATTACATTTCCCATCATTCCCTCTGTCACTTTAGGACTGCGCCAAATGGATTTAACCGAATACAGAACGTTTGGGATCTTTAAGACCAAATGAAGCAGTTTAGGCGCTAATCTGGATATTCTTCTTATTATTAATATGTATTACTGATAGTTGTTATAATAATCTATCAATTCTGCAGCCTGGAAAGTTATTGCTAAATACGAGGTCCTGGACCAGGGACCAATAGTCGGGACGTTCTGGATAATAAAACAACCATTTTAAAGAAGGGGAAGCGGTCTTGTTCTATATCTAGTGGGAGTCTGGGGGCTATACACCAAGCTATGTACAGTACATTACTGGATTTGTCTTGGAGCTGCCATACATCTTTCTACCAAGTTGAAATCCGGTATCCATAGACTACAGTGAAGAGCGAATTTGGTTCTTTTATTGCGAAAGAATAAAAATCGGAATTTTTGAAAATACAGAAAATATTCCGTGCGATGAGAACGATTTAGGGGGGGGGGGTGATTTTACGTTAAAATCTCGCTGTCGATTTGTGGATACTTGAGGGGTCCAATTCCGGTCACTGCGAAACCATCTTTGAGTCTTTATTAACCTCAAGATCCTCTGCTCATTGCCCTTAGACTAGGACCAGGATCATGTCATTCAGAACTAGTAGAGGGAAACATACATGTGAAGATAATACACGGTTAATAGCGTTAACCCCTCGGGCTCTGAATCACACAGGGAGGGAAACCTGTTCCGAGACTAGGAATTCCATCCCCCCTGTGTGTGAAATGAGATCCCCTATTTTGTACGGCGGGTTCTTATGACCCCAGGGAGGCAATCTGTCTGCGGTGTTGATAGATCTCGTAGTTAAACGGCAACGCGCGGCGCGATCACGGATAACGCCAAACTTTCCTCTAAGTTATGTAGATAATCAGGGAGATTCTTTAGTTTTATGGACTATTAAAGTGCTGCTTTTATGACAACCCGATATATCGTATATCTATATTATTTATTAAATATACGTTATAGACGCCACGTTATCCCCGGAGACCGTCCGTCTTCCTCTCTGGTAAAAAGAAGTTGATATAATATCATGGAGTAACTATATCATCGGCTAATTAGGAGACTCTCCGTGGCGCTCTGTTGTCTCGCAAACCTAAAACCTCCCTTAAGGCTCATACATGGAATCACGTGGGGCGACCGCGCGCGATACTAACGGAGATAAAAGTTCTTATCGTTAAAAAACGGTTGCTAATTTACCCCAACAATCAGATGTTAGCTTTCAAATGTAAAATAACGTTCGTCTGGTTCGGACGACAAAGTGCCATTATCGGATGAAACGGACACTTATCCATAGATTAGAAAAATGGGACATCAATGGGTTAAAGATACAGAGCTAATTAACTATCAGTACCAGCGCCTATCTATATAATAATACATATAGGAACACAAAACATAATGGGTTAAAGTTAGAGCTATTAACTCATTCAGTCCAATTAACTCATTCAGACCAGCGCCTATCATATAATCTAAATTAGGACACACAGGACATAATGGGTTAAAGTTAGAGCTAATTAACTCATTCAGTACCTGTGCCTATCTATATAATTACTACATATAGAAACACGAGACATAATGGGTTAAAGATACAGAGCTAATTAACTCATTCAGTACCAGCGCCTATCTATATAATACTACATATATAATACTACACACAGGACATAATGGGTTATTAAAGTTAGAGCTAATTAACTCTTCAGTACCTGTGCCTATCTATATAATACTACATATAGGAAACAGGACATAATGGGTTAAAGATGAACAGAGCTAATTAACCATTCAGTACCTGTAATACTACATTTAGGACAACAGATTGATGAGGGTTTATAAGGTTTAAAGGTTCCGGTCTAATAAAGGGATATTAATAAAATTCTGTATTTTCTGTGAGTATTGTGTTAACTCTATTTTTTCTTTTAAAGATCAAATTCTATAATTGATTATTAAATAAATTCCCATATACTAAACAGTTAAGTGTTTCTAGTACTTCAAGGGTAAGTTGCTATAGCGAGAAATGTGGAATCTTTTTAGGTCTGGGAGTAACCAGCGTATGAAGCAATATGGGCAGCTCGCTGGAAATCACATGGAGCAGATGTAAAGTCTGGTGCAGAACCAATAGGTGATGTGTTTTAGCGATAGGCAGAGAAGGGAACAATCCAATAGTCACAGCATCACATACAGGTCATGGTTTACCAACTCTGACCCAGCAATTCGCCTGGACCAAGAAATATCTTGCGGAGTTGCGCACTGATTGACACCATTGAAAAGAATTGTTTGGGACGTCCTGAGTGTTTGTCCATGGTCTGTGGCCGTTGCTAGCTGCGTTTCCATGGAAGGTTTCGGTGAAATAGTAAAAATACTTTCACAGTTTCGTTCCTCATGTTGATGTTGTGGAATGGGAATGTTTGGGCTGATACAGACAATGGCCCAGTACATAAAACATTTTGTCCCGGAGATTCCAGTATAATAATGTTATATAGATAGACAGGGTTTATTTTAAACATTAACCATTCGTAGCCAAAGTGTGTGTGTGTATAGGGGGGTCATATACTTCCTCAAATGATCCCCCCCCTCCGCATCCTGTGATGTCCATTGCTGGTGTCCGCATTTTGACAGGGACCCAGGATGCAGTGCTAGGCAATGGTTTCTAACAGCAACAGGATAAAGCACAAAGGGTGATGGAAGGAGCGCAGGGGAGCCCTGAGAATTTCCCATGTAACCATGGCCCTTCTCACTTCAGTTGCCCATTCCTGGGTATACTTTGATCCAATGAATTCTTTTCAGCTCTTGGGCTGGGTCAGGGTGGCGCCGTTTTGGTTTCCAACCTTTGTGGACAAGTGGGTGTTCCCCCACACAGGCTGGAACTGGTACTACAAAGATAAAAATCTATTTATGCAGCGTCGTGTATGGCATCTAATAGTGGAGGGGATTTAAACACAAGATCCGACATCGGGCATAAAATTAGTAACATGTGCACCCTTGGTGATTTGACAGTGGCTTGATAAACTTGGCATAAATGGCGGCGACCCAGACTGCGTTCTACAAGCAGCTTTATACGGTGCTCAGGCAGTAAAACGGGACCTGAGTTCTTTCTCTCGCTTTGTTTAAACAGTTTCACTGTCAGACGATGCGGAGACGGGAGTTTCTTTTTCCCCTCTCTTTTAATTGGATAATTAGAACGCCGAGGGAACCGATAGGTAGACGCAAGTTCTTAAATTTCACCGTATTTATTTTGTTTTATTTTTTTTCTTCCGGGTGTTTTATTTGTACCGTTAAAACGCCTGAGAAATCACGAGAGATTCATCATAAAAGCGCGCGTTATTATAAACATGATTTAACCATCGCAACATTACAGGGTGATTATTATTGAATAACGCTGGGTGCATAACGAGGTTATCTTCGGAGTAATGAACAGCCCCGTATATATAGTCGTTCCCTCTCTGCAGCTACAAACCGCTCCTATACAACAGGTCTGTGTGACACTTGTCCTAAGGGTTAAAAAAAAAAAAGGTTCTTTAATTGGGAACCCTAAGGGCTGGGCCACACTGCTGCGTTTTTTTTTTTGCGCTCGCGTTGTAAAAAATCATCGAAAACGCAGCGGGCAACGCAAAAAAATCGCAGTTTTTCGGTGCGTTGTGATTGCGTTCTGCATTTTTAATCGCAATCGCACTGCGTTTCCTATACTTATTGAAGAAATCGCAAACGCAAAAAAATCGCACGTTTTTCGGTGCGTTGTGATTGCGTTCTGCATTTTAATCGCAATCGCATGCGTTTTCCTATACTTATGAAAGAAATCGCAAACGCAAAAAAATCGCACGTTTTTCGGTGCCGTTGTGATTGCGTTCGCATTTTTAATCGCAATCGCATGCGTTTTTCCTATACTATGAAGAAATCGCAAGCGCAAATGCAAAAAAATCGATTGCATTTGCGTTTTGACGTTGCAGTGTGGCCGTGCCCTAAAAGTACAAGGGGGGGTATGACTGTGTTTACATCATTTATCCAGGGGTGATGGGCAGTTCATGCTGTAATCACCAGAAATAAGGAAATTAAAATGAATGAAGAATTGCGCTCGGTTTCCAGGTGCAACGTCCAATCCATTTACCAAGGTTATTTGCAATCTTACGCAGGAAGTATTAGATGGTTAACATTATTATTAATATATATTGCAGAGAAGTCATTTCCTTATACATAACAATTCCTCTGTTCCAGTCCAGCGTGTTCCCTTTTAATTAAGCTGATAGGAAATGTACAATATGCAGTTAAGCGGCTGCCGTTTTCGTGACAAACAGCGGGCAATTACTCCGAGCGTCTCTGGCACGGCCTGCGTGCAGGGAGTAAAGATTGACATTTTGTTCGGAGCTCAAGAGCCAATAAAAACCCCAGTTATAAAGTTAATTACATGCGTAACCGCACGCAATTTTCTGAAGAAATAATAGATCGTTTTAGTAACGCGTCGAACGATAAATTTCTCGGCGTAACCTTACGATTGTTTATTCTATTAATATAACAGATGAAAAACAACTGCGAGAAAATAACGGAAACGAGGTTATGGTTTAAATGGCTAAACGCGTGGCTTTCCGGTTTGCATAAGAATACTCTTTACACTTCCCCTGAATCTCCCAGTGGGGTAAGGCTGGGTACACATTGAGGGATTATTCGCTATTCGTAGCGAGCGCCCGTCCGGACAAATGTCTGTCGGTTGCAGCAAATTCGGCAACAGACGGAAATCGTCGGTCAGCCGAAAATATCTTTTGGTGTGTACCCGCCTAAGGGGAATGTCAGAATGTAATGGAACATTTGTCCCATGATGCAAGTGGGTTTCCTGCCGCAGAAATAACAATATCGAATTATCACAAAAAACTGGGCAAGAGAAACTTTTTAAAATATTAAAGATAAGAGGGAGATTCAATAAAGTTCTTTATCATTAAAAATGGTGCTAATTTTGCCCCAACCAACCAGATCTTATGTAACATTTGAAAGATAACATCCGACGGTTGGGGGCAAAATTAGCACCATTTTTATGATAAGAACTTTATTGAATAACCATGAAATATATTTTAGCTCAATTAACTTTGAAAACAGAAAAAGCCATGTATGATTTCTAGATATAAATATATTATAGATATACACAAGACATGCGTATACTACTTTTATAATTTTCAGTAGGGGGCACATTATACAGTGAATAATGTAGGGAAAGATCAAGTGTCAGTCTTCCATCTCCTAGTGATTTATAAAGGTCCACGATATAGCAATTGCTAGTGATGTACGTTGTGTTCCCTCTATGACATTAAATGAAATATAAAGGGAAAGTTATAGTAACAATATCTGCAGTTGCCCTTAACTCCAGACCCGGGGAGGAGATTTATGTTTGAATGTTGTTGGGTCACACAAACGACTGTCAGGAAAAACAGCGATATTACAGGGACTTAAAGGAACACATAACCAATAGAGTCAAACATAGATCCCAGAATCCCCAGCTAACACTGAACTCAGGTTCACTGGAGACTAAATAAAAACGTGGTGAACGTGGATGATCAGTGATAAACTAGGCTGGGTACACAAAGCATCTGGGTCCAATACAGAAAAGTGCTGGAGACAGAGGAAACAGTTTAACCATGCAATGTTAATAATGAAATGTATCGAGTGAATCTTCCCCTTTACATGGAAAAGGAACTGTCTGTTGCCCACCTACACAATTACCCAGTGGGTGACACGTCATATAATTCACATGGCGCATATCCAAAACTATATGAAATCCTGTCCGTTTCTTTCCGAAACATGAAAGACTAGAAAACGCCACGCACAAGATAGCGCACTGAGCGCATTGTAAGGGCTCGTTCATAGAGCGTTTTACATCGCAGCAAAATGCAGTGCACGGAGCTGAATGTGCGTTCACATTAAAGCGCTGCGATGTGGTGCGTTGCGTGCAGCATTTTGATGCGTTAACGCACAGCGTTGCCATTGAAATAAAGACAATGGCAAACGCAATGTTCCGCTGCGCTCAGGTGTGAACGAGCCCCAACTCACGCAGAAAAAAAAAAGTGCTGCTCAGGGTGCGTGCGTTTGCGTTTGTATTGCGAATGTGGCTGAGCACAGAGACAGAATTTTATTATTTTATTTTTCTCTAAAAACCAAAAGAGTGAATTTCCCCGGTTTCCCAGCGACTGAATAAACACCCGAGTCTCATCCTGTGATAGGAACATTCGTTGCCGGAGACATATGTTCGGTCCCATACACAACGTTCGGGCAGCCAGCAAGGACTGATAAGGCCCGCGTTAGAAAGCAGTAATGGTAAGCTCGACAGCTGCGCAGAATTCGCCTCTCCATACGAGGACGCAGGAATCACCCGTGTGGGGTGGCGGCGGGAGACAGGTGCAAAGCGACTGTTATTTTTCAATCTTATTTTTTTTTTTTTATCTCCTGGGAACGGAACGGCGTCTCGGTGGTGACAATTTCAGGTTAAAGTCGGTTCACAGCAGGTCGGCTTGTTGCCGTTCAGACCATGGTCGCCATACGGAGACATTTAGATGTTAATATCAAAGGAAAATAAAGGAAACATGGGGGGGCGAGAGGAATTCACTGGGTATAACAATAACTAATAACAGTCAATGTGGGGATTGGAGATTTCCAGAGGAGAGAGATGTAGTTCAACTACAAATCGGATCTTTCATACAGTCTTCTGGCCTGATGTATTAAGTTTGCCGTGGACCCAGTATTTTCATTTTAACTCCTGTTGGCGTGAAAGCCAAAACACGTTTTAAACAGCCAATAAAGTGTCCGTTGGTGGATATTGGCGACACCATATGTAAAATACCGTATTGGTATCTGTATTTATACGCCGACATTGACAGGGCACGATACTGATATTCCACACTGTATCGGCCATAGATCCACAGTGTGGTCTTTACCGACTGGAAGGTCGGAAGTTATGGCCTGTAGACTTTGACATTCAAGTAAGGCTGGCGGAGGCTAGGCTGATGGAATTGTAGTCGAATGAGCTCTTTGTAGTCCCAGTTCGATACTAAATTTACTAGAGGATTAAAGATAGAAAAAAACTTTCAGGCCACTAGTGTGTTTTGAACTACACTTCCCAGCATTCGTCAGTCTGATTAGGGGTTTAGTTCCCAGTGATTTAATTAAACCAGGCGGATCTAGTTATGGGTCAATGTTCTGCCGACTTCCCAATGGCTTTAAAATAGCGATGGCGCCGGGCCAATGTGCCTGGCATGACATATAAGTTCCTTTACATCAGATGGGTGGGAAAGGGACAGTTGGGAATCTCAGGACCCACATTTTTCTGGTGCCCTTTTAACGGGAAAGACTGAGACATTAGAACCTGTGAGGGTCCTCGGGGACTGGGTGGGTTTCAGCCATTAAATAGACATCGATGATCAGCGCCACATTGTACAGGAATGAGCCCTTAGTACAAGGGGTTTAACATAGACCGTGTGCAATTTGTCTAGGGGCCCCCGGTTATTATTGGAGATGGGGGGTCCGTGTGCTTTTTACTTTTGATTCTTCTGTTTGTAGTAGATTAAACAATACAGAGCTTAGAAGGGCCCCAAATGCCAACATTGCCTAGGGCCCCATCAGTCATTGGGACAACAGATTAAATCCAGGGTATCCCTGAAGTAATGTCCCCTCCATGTATAATAGTCACACATCCCGTGGGATCCTTTAATAGCGTTATTATTTTATTATTATCATTTTATTATTATTATCTGTGGACGAATTTCCGCGTTCTCGTGCTGGTTTCTCGCGACTTGATCCGGAGCGTCGAACCGTAAACAATGCGCGCTCACCGCAAACAATCCAACCTCGGGGGCCCATTTACTAATGTGGACGGGGGATTCACTGAATTTCAGAAAATGTTTGGAGAGTGTAACAGATTTCTTAACGTACGCCATTGTTGACGCGCGTCTCACGCAATGACACATGACTGCGCTCCCCGTGATAATGTAGCTAATGATTATGTCGAGGCCTCGTGGGAATGCTTTCTTTCGCTCCTTTCAGGCTCTCCGCGCCATTAAAAAACATCCCTTTGTAACGTCTCTCCCTGCGAACGGTTAATGGGAATCTCCGCAGGGTGTAGAATGAGAAGCAGCCTTCCCTCCATTGTACTCTATACTCAGTACGTAGATTAAAGGATTTAAAAGGTCTCACCCATATCAATCTGCATTAAAAGGTATCACATATAATAAACTCCCACATAAATAAAGGGGAAGTAAAGACAATATCGCACGCACAGTTCGTATTGAAATAGAACAGTAAATTCAATGATATGTTTAGCGGAAGTTAAAGGTATTGTTAAACTAAAGGAATAATTAAAGGGAAATTAATTTCAATGTGCTGATTTAAAAATTATATTTTTTGTTTAATTTATTTATTATTATTTGTTTTTCTTTATTTTCTGTCTGGCCCTTCCTCTCCTTATGCCTTATTGGGCGATATTTATAAAACATCGATATCGTTATCGCAAAAATAACGATCGTTATCGTAAAATAGCGTTCGTTATCGTAAAATACCGATCGTTCGGTAAATAATGTCGATCGGTATTTTACGATAACGATCGTTATTTTTTCGATAACGATATCGATGTTTTTAAATATCGCCCATGCTGAGCACTACATTATATCTTATAATATCCAGTTTGAATGTGATCATGTGACTGCTCTGCCCTGTCAGATTGAGGATTGATATTAGACATGACCGGATATTGTCAGCTGATTGGCCCAATGGTCACCAAAGAAGAAACGGGATTGGCTCTCCCAGTATCCCACTATGCCTCTACTCCATTTAGTGCCATATTATAGATGGCGAGGTGGAAATTGTCACCAGACAATAATCTCTGGATCTGCTGCACATCTTTGAGGTTTATTCGCTTTAATTATGGCCAATTTACCAATTCATCATTAGCTCTATCTCCAATGTAGCAGGGATCCGACCCACCAAGTTTTACCCTCACACCATATTAATTACACATATGATGTCATAATTCTACATCCCATCCTGAGACGGCCAAAATCAGCCAATCGGAGAGAAGGAATACACATTACTGCGCCGGTGTTCATGGGGCCCTTACTATAAAGTCAGAAAATAACCTTAGGGCCCAACTTTTAAAATAAGGAACCATTGATGGGACTCGGCGCATGTCTGGATGTGGCAAGGGGGGGGGGGGTGACTCTCCTTTGGCTGCAGTTGGTGGTAAAAATGGCGAGAATGATCCTCTTTTTATCCTTTAATTTTGGGAGTTTTAAATCGCCGGAACGGTGTAACGGATTGGGTTCATCCCAGGAGATCGTTTCCTTGACAAGACCGTCCTCTGTCTATTATCGCTCTGTCTATTCTACCACGGCAAACCTTAGCTTACGGCCTGTCGGATTCGATTATTTTTGTCGGCGCAGTGACCCCAATCGCCCTCCCCATTCTTGTGTCGTTCCTTCTGTTTCCATTTTACAAGTCATCATCTTTTCATCTCGTCAATCAGCTTTTGACTTCCTGATTAAAGTGCCCGTCACCCAAGTGCGCCCTTGCGCTCCGCTCGCTCTTTAATTTGTTCCTCATGGTTCACAACAGAGAAATTTAACTGGTACAGCTGTTCCCCGGTCCATGTGTTGGTGTTTATCCTCAGTGTCTGTTTACACAGAGTTTATTGTTTCTTGGCTGTGGAGTCAGAGGGAATCACCAAGGCCGCTCCCAGCTACAGAAGGGAAATATTCCCAGAATGCATAGGGTTCCTGGCGGGTCGTCTGAGATTCAGATTGGAAGACAGTGAGAGTTTTTCACAGTCGCAGCGGTGACTGAGCCATCGGTTAAACTGATCTAAAATGAAAGGAATTGATTCATGTGGGCGAACAATGTCACCAAGTCACATTCAGTTAGTCCCTGTGACATGTCAGGACTGTGATCGGTGGTTTGGTTAGACCTGGGGGAGTGAAGGAGACAGGAAAACAGAACAGGACCGGGGGGTCTCCAATCACTAGAATCAAACGTTTTAACCAAAATCAACTTTAATATTCGTCACAAGGAACCGACAACATGGACGCAAACGCAGGGGGAAGATTTATCATTCAGGTGCTAAAGGTTCAATCCCAGGTCTCATAAATATGAAACAATCGGAAATATTATAGGATATTGGGTCCCTAGTGTTGGGGATAATAAGGAAGGAGACTTCTGGGTAATTTCCATGGTAGGTAGCCCTAAGGGAAATACTACACTCTGATGAATACAGAGCCAGTTACAGACGTTTCAGCTTTACTGGATCTATGAACAGACGCCACTAAGGAATAGTGTCTGAATGAGCGCTGGCATCACGGGGAAACAATGTATCAATATCTCTCATTTCCACACTAAAATCCAAATAATATTTACCATATTACCCTGCAATCAGAATACAGAGATTGGATTGAATAGTATTGGATAAGTCTTTGTGTGATTGATGTGATTGGATAGGCCGGATGTGATCGTATGTTTGGGATAAGACTGAATGTGATTGGATAGTTTTGGATAAGACTGGATGTGATTGAATAGTTTGGGATAAGCTGGATTGTGATTGGATGTTGGGATAAGCCTGGATGTGATTGGATAGTTTTGGATAAGCTGGATGTGATTGGATAGTTTGGATAAGCCTGGATGTGATTGGATAGTTTGGATAAGCCTGGATGTGATGGATAGTTTTGGATAAGACTGGTGTGATTGGATAGTTGGCTAAGCTGGATGTGATGATAGTGTGGGAAGGACTGGATGTGATTGGATAGTTTGGGATAAGCCTGGATGTGATTGGATAGTTTGGATAAGACTGGATGTGATTGGATAGTTTGGGATAAGCCTGGATGTGATTGGATAGTTTTGGATAAGACTGGATGTGATTGGATAGTTTGGGATAAGCCTGGATGTGATTGGATAGTATTGGATAAGCTTGGATGTGTGATTGGATAGTTTGGATAAGCCTGGATGTGATTAGATAGTTTGGATAGCCTGGATGTGTGATGGATAGTTTGGGATAAGCCTGGATGTGATGGATAGTTTGGGATAAGCCTGGATGTGATTAGATAGTTTTGGATAAGCCTGGATGTGATTGGATAGTTTGGGATGAGCCCGGATGTGATGGATAGTTGGGATAAGCCTGGATGTGATTGGATAGTTTGGGATAAGCCCGGATGTGATTGGATAGTTTGAATAAGCCTGGATGTGATTGGATAGTTTGGATAGCGGATGTGATTGGATAGTTTGGGATGAGCCTGGATGTGATTGGATAGTTTGGGATGAGCCTGGATGTGATTGGATAGTATTGGATAAGCTGGGATTGTGATGGTAGTTTTGGATAAGCCTGGAGTTGATGGGTAGTTTTGGATAAGACTGGATGTATTGGATAGTTTGGACATAAGCCTGGATGTGATTGGTGCTATCTATTGCCATTTTCAATCGTAACAAATAAACAGATCCATCAACAGGTTATAAAGGAAACTATATATAATATTTTACTTTGTTTCACCTTATATTGCATCTTACATGTTCTTAGTCCTTAAGCTAGGTACACACCTAGCGATTTTTTCTCCTGGCCGACCGTTCGATACTTTCGAACGGTCGGCCAGGAGGAAGGACTGTCGGTCGCGGCAAAAGCAGCCGCGTCCGATAGTCAACGAACCGATCGTGGGTCCATAGAGGAACGACCGATCGGACGAGGTTTTCCACCCTGTCGATCGTCCTTTCGTCCGATTCGGACGAACGGTCGATCGGACAGCACATTCGGATTCGATAATTTCGGTACGACGACGATACACTGAACTATCGGTCGATCGGACCGAAATATCTAATCGTGTGTACCCAGCTTAAGTCTTAGGACAAACCTGGATACTTGTGTCAGATCACAAACCTTCATGATTTTCTGCTTCCACCTTATACAGTTACAAAGACTCGTGGCCCCTTCCCCCCCCCCCCCCCCCACCGTGCACGCCCTGCGGTGAACAGTTTAATGAACAATATGAGGCAGCAACTAGAGTAGAACAACCATAGTAATGTCCTGTGGGGTAGGGAATGAGGTCTCTCAGTATCCGGATCAGGGACATCCACCCACCGGGATAGAGAGGAGGATTCAGAGCGGGCAGAGTAATTAAAGGAAAGAGTAGAGGGGGGGATGAACTAAAACCATAAACGGGGCATTTACTGTCTAACAGACGGAACAATCGACAACAATTAGACCACAAATTACCGTGCGTGTAAACCCAGTGTAAGGCAGTGGTGATCTATCAATGTGCCATGGGAATAGTCCGCTAATAAAACTCTAATGGTTAATTGTAATTAAGTGACCGATAAACCACCATCCACGTCTTAGATTAAAGGACACAAGATGTGAGTCGGCACATGACAAACAGGCATTTCGAATGACCCACCGGGACAATTACTGGCCACTTGTTAATCTTGCGGACAGCGCCATTGTTAGGGTTCTTTACAACAGTCAGGGACTTCCCTTAGGCCAAGATCTCAAAGCAGGCAGGGGCTTCTGTAGAGGACTGAGAAGAACCAAGAAATGGTCAATGTGGAGAACCGTAAAGACAATGGTTGGCAGGGCCACATCTACCATTAGCAGAGTGAAACATTGTCTCAGGCGGCCCCCTGCACTGAGAGAAGAAAGGCGGCAGACAGGCAGTAGTGGGAGAGGGAACCATTTTTTCCTTGACCGGTTGAAGAATAAAAAGAATTTCCCTAGTAACAGATATGATTTGTTAAAATTATTTGTTTGGTTGGGTTAGCTTTAGTTAGTTGGTTAGGTAGGTTAGACCAGTTAGGTTAGTTAAGGCCCTGCTGAAAGAGTCTACCTTGAATGGTGGCAGCCTGGCAGGCTTTCAAATCTTTTGGCTAAAATCTTAATACTACAGAAAAGATGGCAAGTCTAATGTATGTAACAGTTGAACCATGGCCACCGAGAAAGTCACACCAATTTAAACAGCGTTGGTGCGCTTTTTGCCGTGCCTGAAAACAATCAAGGGTGGTATTTAAAAGTTTTGACTCAGGCAGCAAAAACCTAGAAGTGCCCCTGATGGTTGGCCGAGGAATCTTAGTGCGGCAAAATGAAAACAATTGTGTTAACTTCACAAATCAGAAGAGCAAAGAGATCAGAATTGGCTGAAACTGTGGGACCTGGTACACCCATCTACTGTCGGGAGGACCCTGTGGGACCTGGTACATCCATCTACTGTTCTGAAGAAACTGAGGGACCCAATACACCCATCTACTGTCTGGAGACCCTGTGGGACATGGTACACCTATCTATTGTCTGGAGAAACTGTGGGACCGATACACCCATCTACTGTCTGGAGACCCTGTGGGACCTAGGTACACTCATCTACTGTCTGGAGACCTGTGGGACCTGGTACACTATCACTGTCTGAGACCTGTGGGACCCAATAGACCACTATGGTGGAGAACGTGGGACCTGGTACACCCATCTACTGTCTGGGAGAACCTGTGGGACCTGGTACACTCATTATTGTCTGGAGAACTGTGGGACCTGGTACACTCATCTACTGTCTGGAGAACCTGTGGGACCTGGTACACCTATCTACGTCTGGAGAAACCTGTGGGACCTGGCACATCATCTACTGTCTGGGGAACATGTGGGACCTGGTACACCCATTATTGTCTGGAAAACCGTATGAGACCTGGTACACCCATCTATTCTGGACAACCTGTGGGACCTGGTACCCCATCTATTGTCTGGAGAACCTGTGAGACCTGGCACACTCATCTATTGTCTGGAGAACCTGTGGGGCCGGTACACCTATCTACTGTCTGGAGAACCTATGGGACCTGATACACCCATCTACTGTCTGGAGAACCTGTGAGACCTGGCACACTCATCTACTGTCTGGAGAACATGTGGGACCTGGTACACCCATCTATTGTCTGGAGAACCTGTGGGACCTGATACACCCATCTACTGTCTGGAGAACCTGTGAGACCAGGTACACCCATCTTGTCTGGAGAACCTGTGGGACCTGATACACCCATCTACTGTCTGGAGAACCTGTTAGACCTGGCACACATCATCTACTGTCTGGAGAACATGTGGGACCCTGTACACCCATCTATTGTCTGGAGAACCTGTGGGACCTGTTACACCCATCTATTGTCTGGGAGACCTGGGGACCTGGACACCCATATTGTCTAGAGACCTGTGGGACCTGGTACACCCATCTATTGTCTGGAGATCCTGTGAGACCTGGTACACCCATCTACTGTCTGGAGAACCTGTGGGACCTGATACAACTCACTACGTCTGGAGAACCTGTGGGGACCTGGTAACCTATCTACTGCTGGAGAACCTGTGGACTGGTACACCATCTATTGCTGGAGACCCTGTGGGACTGATACACCCATCTACTGTCTGGAGATCCTGTGAGACCTGTACACTCATCTACTGTCTGGAGAACCTGTGGGACCTGGTACACCCATCTATGTCTGGAGACCCTGTGGGACTCGGTACACCTATCTACTGTCTGGAGAACCCTGTGGGACAGGTACACCCATCTATGTCTGGAGCCCTGTGGACCTGTCACCATCTACTGTCTGGAGACCTGTGGGACCTGGTACACCTATTATTGTCTGGAGACCTGTGGGACCTGGTACACCCATCTACTGTCTGGAGAACTGTGGGACCTGGTACACTCATCTACTGTCTGGAGACCTGTGGACCTGGTACACTATCTACGTCGGAACCTGTGGGACTGGTAACCCATCTACGTCTGGAGAACTGTGGGACTGGTACACCCATCTATTGTCTGGAGACCCTGGGACCATTGTACACCTATCAGTGGAGAACTGGGACCTGGTACGGTACACCATCTACTGTCTGGAGGACCTGTGGGACTGGTAGTACACCTATCTACTGTCTGGGAGAACTGTGGGACCTGGTACCACCTATCTACTGTCTGAGAACCTGTGGGACCTGATACACCCATCTACTGTCTGGAGACACTGTGGGACCTGGACACCTATCTACTGTCTGGGATACCTGTGGGACCTGGTACACCATTCTATGTCGGAGACCCTGTGGGACCTGGTACACCATCTACTGTCTGGAGACCTGTGGGACCTGGTACACCCATCTTACGTCTGGAGAACCTGTGGGACCTGGCCACACTATCACTGTCTGGGACCAGTGGGGCCTTGCACACCCACCTAGGTCTGGAGAACCTGTGGTGCCTTGCACACCCACCTACTGTCTGGAGAAACTGTGGGGCCTTGCACACCCACCTACTGTCTGGAGATCCTGTGGGACCTGGTACACCCATCTACTGTGGAGAACCTGGGGGCCTTGCACACCCACATACGTTGAAGAACCTGTGGGGCCTTGCACACCCACCTACTGTCTGGAGAACCTGTGGGGCCTTGCACACCCACCTACTGTCTGGAGATCCTGTGGGACCTGTACCCCATCTACTGTCTGGGACCCTGGGGGACTGATACACCATCTACTGCTTTGGGAGACCCTGTGGGACCTGATACACCAATACGTTGGAGAACCCTGTGGGGACCTGATACACCACCTACTGTCTGGAGACCCTGTGGGACCTGATACACCATCTACGTCTGGAGACCCTGTGGGACCTGATACACCACCTATTGCTGGTAGAACCTGTGGGACTGATACACCCATCTACTGTCTGGAGACCCTGTGGGACCTGATACACCCACCTATTGTCTGGAGACCCTGTGGGACCTGATACACCCATCTACTGTCTGGAGACCCTGTGGGACCTGATACACCCACCTATTGTCGGAGACCCTGTGGGACCTGATACACCATCTACTGTCTGAGACCCTGTGAGACCTGGTACAATCATCTATGTCTGGAGACCCTGTGGGACCTGATACACCCACCTATTATCTGGAGACCCTGTGGGACCTGATACACCCATCTACTGTCTGGAGACCCTGTGGGGACCTGATACACCTCTATTGTCTGGAGACCCTGTGGGACCTGATACACCCCTATTGTCGGAGACCTGTGGGACTGATACACCCATCTACTTCTGGGGACCCTGTGGGACCTGATACACCCATCTATTGTCTGGAGACCCTGTGGGACCTGATACATCCATCTACGTCTGGAGACCCTGTGGGGAACTGATACACCCATCTATTGTCTGGAGACCCTGTGGGACCTGATACACCATCTATCGTCTGGAGACCCTGTGGGACCTGATACACCCATCTACTGTCTGGAGACCCTGTGGGACCTGATCTTGATACACACATCTACTGTCTGGAGACCCTGTGGGACCTGATACACCCATCTACTGTCTGGAGACCCTGGGGACCTGATACACCCATATTGTCTGGGACCCTGTGGGACCGTGAATAAAATCTACTGTCTGGAGACCCTGTGGGACCTGATACACCCATCTGTTGGCTGGAGACCCTGTGGGACCTGATACACCCACCTATTGTCTGGAGACCCTGTGGGACCTGATTACACCCACCATATTGTCTGGAGAACCTGTGGGACCTGATACACCCCATCTCTGTCTGGAGACCCTGTGGGACCTGATACAACCCATCTACTGTCTGAGACCCTGTGGGACCTGATACACCCACTATGTCTGGAGACCCTGGGGACATGATACACCCATCTACTGTCTGGAGACCCTGTGGGACCTGATCAACCCATTACTGTCTGGAGACCCTGTGGGACCTGATACACCCACTACTGTCTGGAGACCCTGTGGGACCTGATACACCAACCTATGGTCTGGAGACCCTGGGACCTGATACACCCACTATTGTCTGGAGACCTGTGGGACCTGATACACCCACCTATTGTCTGGAGACCCTGTGGACCTGATACCCCATCTACTGTCTGGAGGACCCTGTGGGACCTGATACACCCACCTATTGTCTGGAGACCCTGTGGGACCTGATACACCCATCTACTGATAACTCTTGGGAGCCAGCAAGAGGGAGGAGCAAGACTGATACTACAACGTGCGCGTCTTTTTGGGTAAATTAAACTAACCCATGGACATAGCAGACTGCGTAGTATTAGGAGGGTTGGGGAGGGTTTGCATGGTATATTTTACACAAACTGCTAAACTTGGCACATTATGTTAATTCTTCAAGGCAACAAAAATAGAAATATTAACAAAGTTCAGATGTTGTCATAGTTTTATATGACATCACACAGCATGCATCATCGACTAATATCCTGCATTATCACACACACATATATAGATGTGAAAGCCCAGTATCCGTTGTTTCTAATATTTAGATTGCGGGGAGAACATTAACAGGGAGATTCAACAAAAGTTCTTATTATTAAAAATGGTGCTAATTTTGCCCCAACCATCAGATCTTATTTAACATTTGAAAGCTAACATCGGATGGTTGGGGCAAAATTAGCACCATTTTAAGCGATAAGAACTTTATTGAATAACCCTGATAGTGTCTAAAGGGATCGTTAGAATGAAAATATTATTATTTTTACTGTTCCGGTTTGAAACCAGATTGACGAGTCTGTGTGAAATCTTCCAGTTTTGCAAGTTCATTTTCAGATGGAGATATCTCATCGCACAACAAGCCAACCAATTACTCCAGAAAATGAAAACAAAAAGCCCTAAATTGAGTTTTACTTTCATTATTCTTACATTATTTCCGCCATATGGTGTTAGCATGGCGTGCGCTCGCTAGATATAACCATGTCAGTTCCCCCGAAGGAAGAGCGTTTTAAGGATTAATAGGATAGATTTTCAGGGCAGCTAGAAAGACAGAAATGGAGGCACTCAGATCAACACGCTGATGGGAGAGAGGGAGAAATACGTGATTATAATGTAAGGAAATTCAGTGGCAATAAGGAGGCGCAGCGAACGAGGAACTAGAATGCATCATTCTGATTATTGCCACGTACAATAGTTGTAACGGCGAAGCCTCCCAGCACTCAGGGTACTTAGAGAGAAAAGGGAACATTACACGGCCACCTTTTCTAAACTTTACCCAGCTATTTTTATTAAAGAATGCGCGCAGTGGTGAGAGCTGATGTACCTATATAATTTATCCGTCATTAGGATCAAATTGATTCGCCTTACATCGAGCTTTTATGTCATTACCGAACCCTTCAACTTATATCTCGATTAAATAGAAGCCTCGCTCTGTGTGATTAACGCAATATGGAACAATAACGCTCAAGCTATAGGGGGGTTATAATTCCTTCGCTGTCCATTTATTAAAGGGTCTTTCTAGCTTCGGGGATGGGGGTCTAAATTGACTTTTCCAGAGCCGTCACAATGATATTTCAGTTCCAGGGTTCCGATCACACTTTAGTATTTTTTGTGCACGAAATGACACAGTTCCATATTCCAACGAAATAATTCTACACTTTACACACCAGCACGTTTAATAATATAATAGTTTTTATTTTCTAGCAAGAGCCGATTAGGGCTAAAACACTGACGACTGGATATAAATCGTGTAGATGTCATCCTGCCAACGTCTAAACATTATAATTAACCCCATTCCCCTGCTTGTCCACCTCTGAAGACAGTCAAAGATTTAGGTGTGTGCCTCTCTGAAGACTAATAGAACTTTTATGTACAAGGTGTTGGGATAATGATACCTTGGCAAGAGAGTCAGGAACGACACAGAGCAGGCAGTATGGCGTTCGCGAGAGAAAAGAACAGCCAACAATTACACACTGAGATAGTTTAAGGCAGGTGCACAATTACACAACATGGCAGCAACCCTCCATGAAAGCGTTTAATCTGAGGGAAACAAAGACTTATATACAGTCTTCTGTCGAGATCGGGGCTATTACAGGGCAACTGTCTAGAAATTATAGATTTTTATCATTTACAGTATATTATTGAAGGTTTTCATTGATTTTCTACCCTGTCAAGCAATTTCTGATCATGGGAAGAGCGATGGACATCATAGCGTGAATCATAGCGTGACATCATAGTGTGACATCAGCACAGTGGAATGTTGAAGCCAATCAGGGCAGAGAGTGATCCTCACCACGTGAAATTTAAAAAGAAATAAGCAAACTGAACAATTCCATTGATTCAATCTGTAGGTTTTATGGTTTAAATTAGAGAGGTAAAGTCAGTGAAGGTGGAGAAATGACCAGAAATGGTTAAATTACACCCATACCCAGTGCAATCTGGTGCAGCCGTGCGTCCAGGTGCAATCCCACCCACGGGTGCTGGCAGATATTGTGTTTTCAAGGCTCCCCTCCCTTGGACTCTTAGGAGAATACTCATTGCCCAAAGTTTCCTATATAAAAGCGGCATTGTTCTGTATAGAATATTCCATTATTCCATTGGCGGACAATTGATTATTCATTCTGGTTTTAATACCTGCACCTGAGCTAGAGTTCGAAAAAAAGCTGCTTCTGTTAATACCGGAATCCGGTTCACAGAGGGTTAAATGAATGTTTAAAGAGCCATTACAAACTTATTTAAAATGTCAATCACTGTGATCCAAGATGTTTATATTAAAGGGCTAACACTGCTCTATTGTGACCGGGGGTCACCATCCTGCAATGCGCCTAGGGGACGCCTGAGATGACGGTTAGGATGTGGATATGAATACGTTGAATATTTTGCTGCGGATAATAAAAGAGATTTCTCAAAACAAAATCCGCCACCATTGTTCACTGCTAATTTGGATGTTATCCCCGACGCGCCACTGGGGACGTTAAATGCGGTTTCCGTCTCTTATTTTAACCGTCCTTCTGGACGATTCTGCAAGTAGCAATGCGCGGAGCTGGAAGCAGTAATTACCGACTGTAAATAGTAATTGTCGAATCGTTATTCCTGTAACATTGCGCGACGCGTGCGATCGGCTTGTTGCTTTCCGTAACTATGTAATTACGGATCTAAGATGCACCGGGAAATGAGATACATGACAACCCACCTCCCTTTAATAGTTTCATAGAGGAGAAGGGGGAAATCTACATTTATCTCTTAATTCAATTACAGGCTGGGCGTCCGTATGTACGCACGTAATAATCAACCAGGGAACTTGGGAAAATCTACAGGAGCGAGGCCTGATCCCTAAACCTGAAAAGTTTGATCTTTGCCCATTAACCCCCAACGCTTTGCCCTCGCGACAACCAACCCCATCCCTGTGGTTCATTTATGTTGTGATATTTTTGGGGTCAAGTTAAAGTAAATAAGTGCCATGGCGTCAATTCACAAAATCCAATCAGATCCTAGCTTTTACTGGTCGTGCTGCAGTTAAATAAATCCAATTGGTTACTGCAGAGATTATGTATTATGTATGTATGAATGTATGAATGTGATGTATGTATGTTGTATGAAGTAGTATGTATGTATGAATGTATGTAGTATGTATGAATGTATGATGTATGAATGTATGTATGTGTGTATGAATGTATGAATGTATGTATGATGAATGTAGTATGTATGTACGTATGAATGTATGTATGTATGTATGTATGTATGTATGATGTATGTATGAATGTATGAATGTATGTATGAATGTATGATGTATGAATGTATGAATGTATGAATGTATGAATGTATGAATGTATGTATGAATTTATTTATGTATGGATGAAGTGGAATGTTGTATGAATTATGAATGTATGTATGTATTATGTGAATGTATGTATGAAGTATTGTATGTAAGAATGAATGAATGTATGTATGAATGTATTTATGTATGTATGAATGTATGAATGTATGTATGTTTAAATGTATGAATGTATGTATGTCTGTATGTATGTATGTATGTATGAAATGTATGAATGTATGTATGTATGTATGAATGTATGTATGAATGTAGTGTATGTATGTATGAGATGATGAATGTATGTATGTATGAAGTATGAATGATGTATGGTATGTATTGAATGTATGTATGTATGTATGAATGTATGAATGAATGTATGTATGTATGATGTATGAATGAATGTATGTATGAATGTATGTATGAATGTATGAATGTTATGTATGTATGAATGTATGAATGAATGTATGTATGTCTGATGTAGAATGTATGTATGTATGTATGATGATGAATATATGTATGAATGTATTTATGAATGTATGAATGTATGTATGTATGTATGTATGAATGTATGTAGTATGTATGTATGTACTGTCTGTATGTATGAACGTATGTATAAACGTATGTATGATGAATTGTATGTATGTATGTATGTATGTGTTTGTTTCATATATGTATTATGTATGTATGTATGAATGTATGTATGTATGTAGGTATGTAGTAGGATGTATGAATGTATGTATGTATGTATATGTTTATTTATAAAGTGCCACTTGGGGACGCCGGCTGTACAGTAACGAAATGCAATAAAGTCATACAAGGGGGATAAATACATTGATAGTTCAGTACATAAATATATAACTTTATATAAATAGAAGTGCTAGAGCTTTGCCACAAGAAGAAAGGAGGTCCCTGCCCCATAGAGCTTGCAATCTAGTTAATGGATAATAGATTGTTTTCTGCTTTGTGTCTACATGATTGGCGTTCGATGTTTCTGCTAAATAAAGAAGACGTTTATATTGCCATTCCCAATAAAATTCCAAACCTTGGTTGCGGTGACGTCAACTCTCCCCATAAGATCAAAATCATTTCGAGTCTCGTGTCGAATCGCCCAGCGTCCCTGTGATTGGTAATTGGATCAATAAAAAAAGTCAAGGTTGGGTGTTAAGTGGCCATTAACCTTTCGCTGTCTTTACCAGTATTGCTAATGCGAAAATTTGACTCTCGTCCATCTGAATTGGAAGGAGCCCAAATTATCCTCCAGAGTCTATAACTATAACGTTCTGATTGAACAAAATTCAATTTAGTCTGGATGATAATTCATTAGGAAAGGGGAAGTAATGGTTCAAATGGGTGATACCAAAACCATAAATCACAAACAGATTACAGGGACTGGACGTGAGGGAGAAATAT
>CM033471.1:6066104-6091104 GCA_019447015.1 Hymenochirus boettgeri | reverse complement strand
TATTTCATTTTCTGTGCAAAGTCTCCGATAAATTGGAACCAGCTGGTGGTTTGTGATTCGGTAGCACCAGAGCCCTCCGGCATTCACATGACGTCCTCGCGGAAACAATAGATCATTATGTGCCAATTACATTTAAAAAAAGAACAAATTCGCCTGAAATTTCAATAAACAAGAGATCCGTCCAGCGACTGTTTATGGAAAATGAGAAACTGGTCTAGTGAGTGTAGCACTGGTCTAGTGAGTGTAGAGCTGGTCTAGTGAGTGTAGAGCTGGTCTAGTGAGTGTAGAGCTGGTCTAGTGAGTGTAGAGCTGGTCTAGTGAGTGTAGAGCTGGTCTAGTGAGTGTAGAGCTGGTCTAGTGAGTGTAGAGCTGGTCTAGTGAGTGTAGAGCTGGTCTAGTGAGTGTAGAGCTGGGCTTTATAGGATAGGGTGAGAGATATGAAGGGCTGTGTTGGATAGCGCTTTATAGGATAGGGTGAGATATATGGAGGGGCTGTGTTGGATAGCGCTTTATAGGATAGGGTGAGATATATGGAGGGGCTGTGTTGGATAGCGCTTTATAGGATAGGGTGAGATATATGGAGGGCTGTGTTGGATAGTGCTTTATAGGATAGGGTGAGATATATGGATGGGATTGTTGTTATATGGTGTATCATTGGTTGGGATTGGTGTTATATGGCGTATCATTGCATGGGATTGGTGTTATACGGTGTATCATTGGTTGGGATTGGTATTATATGAGATGCTTTGTTTGTATCTATAGGTTCTGGTCTATAAATCAGAATAAATGGATTTTAGCCTAAATGTGTCCTTTAATATATCTGTTGTATTTAATTAGATCAACTGGACTTTAGTTTAGTTCTTGAAGACGTTTCGCTATCATTCCGACGGCTTTCTCAATTCAGAATGGGGAACTCTGTACTATACTATACTGTACTATACTGTACTGTACTATACTGTACTGTACTGTACTATACTGTACTGTACTGTACTATACTATACTGTACTGTACTGTACTATACTGTACTATACTATACTGTACTGTACTATACTATACTGTACTATACTGTACTATACTGTACTGTACTATACTGTACTGTACTGTACTATACTATACTGTACTGTACTGTACTGTACTATACTGTACTGTACTATACTGTACTGTACTATGCTACACTATGCTGTACTATACTGTACTATACTATACTGTACTATACTGTACTGTACTGTACTATACTGTACTATACTATACTGCACTGTACTATACTACACTGTACTGTACTATACTATACTGTACTATACTGTACTGTACTATACTATACTGTGCTATACTGTACTATACTATACTGTACTATAATATACTGTACTGTACTATACTAAACTATACTGTACTATACTATACTGCACTGTACTGTACTGTACTGTACTGTACTGTACTGTACTGTAGTGTACTGTACTGTACTGTACTATACTATACTATACTGTACTATACTATATACTGCACTATACTGCACTTTACTATACTGTACTGTACTTTACTATACTATAGTGTACTATACTGTATTGTACTATATAATACTATACTATACTATACTATACTATACTATACTGTACGGTTCTATACTATACTATAGTGTACTATACTGTATTGTACTATATAATACTATACTGTATTGTACTATACTATACTGTACTATACTATACTATACTATAGTGTACTATACTGTATTGTACTATACTATACTGTACTATACTGTATTGTACTATACTATATTATACTGTACTATACTATTCTATACTATACTGTATTATACTGTATTGTACTATACTATGTTATACTGTACTATACTATTCTATACTATACTGTATTATACTGTACTGTACTATACTGTACTGTACTATACTGTACTATACTATACTGTACTGTACTGTACTATACTATAATGTACTATACTGTATTGTACTATACTATACTTTACTGTACTATACTATATTATACAATACTCTGCTATACTATATTATACTATACTGTACTATACTGTATTGTTCTATACTATGCTATACTATACTATACTATACTGTGCTATACTGTATTGTACTATACTATACTATTCTATATTGTACTATACTATACTATTCTATACTGTAATATACTATACTGTAATATACTATACTATGCTATGCTGTATTGTACTATACTATATTGTACTATACTATATTGTACTATACTATACTGGATGTATGTCTTTATTCAACCTCAAATACTATACTATACCATACTGTACTATACTGTACTATACTATACTACACTGTACTATACTGTACTATACTATACTGTACTGTACTATACTATACTGTACTGTACTGTACTGTACTATACTATACTACACTGTACTATACTGTACTATACTATACTAATAATAATACAATACTATACCGTACTGTACTATACTATTCTATACTATACTATACTATTAATAATACAATAATATAATATATTATACTGTACTATACTATAATAATACTAATACAATACTATACTGTACTATACTATACTATATTAATGCTGATACTATACTATACTAATTCTATACTATACTAATACTAATGCTATACTATACTAATGCTTTACTATACAATACTGTGCCAGAAACAATGTTTTGTCCATCAGTTTCTTTGTAACGAGTAAAGATTCATTCCCTTCAATCTGTTAACTCAATGTTTGACGTTGTGACAAATAACAAGCTTAATAACAAGTTGTGTTATTAAATGTGGTTTCATTGAATTACAACGCTCTCCTCCCCACGTACACTGGAAGGACGGACTTCATTATAACCAGTTTATTACAACGCTCCAGAGAGAGAAGTTCCCAGAGGGATCTATAGAGCAGAAAATAGTTTTGGTGAAATGAAAATGTGCAGATAGTGTTAAGAGAAGGGAACAAAGAGTATCAGATGCCTTTAGTAAAGTTATATTCACTTCCAGCCATAGAGTATTGTACCAGATTACGATGCCCATACACTGGAGATTACCTAACAATGTTCCAACAATGTTCTGGACAACCGATTACTTTACAACTGACGCTACAGACATAACATGAATTCTGGCCAGGGTACGTCAGTTGGTAAGTGCAGCTGGGGCTGTAGACATTACAGATGATTCATCAGATAGAACCATGTATAGTATTGGCCACATTTAGTCACTGATAAAAGCAAATGGGCCTTTCGTCTCTTCCTTCCTAAATTCAGTAGATCCCAAACATCTCCCTTATTACCTGTTCACATTGTATTCACTTACTATGGTTTGTGTTTTCCAGGTGCCTTTCTCATTCCCTATGTGGTTTTCTTTCTCTTCTGTGGAATCCCCGTGTTCTTCCTGGAGACAGCACTGGGGCAGTTTACTAGTGAAGGTGGAATAACTTGCTGGAGGAAAGTGTGCCCTCTGTTTGAAGGTAAAGGATGTTCTTCATGTTGACACATTAAAGGTCCTTGTAGCACATTTTTCTTTTCAAATATATGGTTAGTACGTTTACTTACAGTCTAGAGGATATGGGGTGAGACATAAGGTGACGGGAATCGGTAGCTGTAAATAGATTGGCAGTGGAGTGTGAAATGCGGGTTGGATCATATTGGGTAGTAAGATGGGTAATGTCTAGACCAGGTTATATGGCGCCTGGAGAGGTGGGTTTTAAGGTTACGTTTGAAGGTGTTAAGGGACGGTGAGTGACGGACAGACGGAGGAAGGGAGTTCCAGAGCAGAGAGTCAGCATGAGCAAAGTCCTGAATACGGGCATGGGAAGAGGTGACAAGGGTGGGTGAGAGGAGAGTATCGCCTGGGACGGTATCGCTGGATCAGCTCTGAGATATATGGAGGGGCTGTATTGGATAGCGCTTTATAGGATAGGGTGAGATATATGGAGGGTGTGTTGGATAGTGCTTTATAGGATAGGGTGAGATATATGGAGGGCTGTGTTGGATAGTGCTTTATAGGATAGGGTGAGATATATGGAGGGGCTGTATTGGATAGTGCTTTATAGAATAGGGTGAGATATATGGAGGGCTGTGTTGGATAGCGCTTTATAGGATAGGGTGAGATATATGGAGGGTGTGTTGGATAGTGCTTTATAGGATAGGGTGAGATATATGGAGGGTGTGTTGTGTAGTGCTTTATAGGAATAGGGTGAGAATATATGGAGGGCTGTGTTGGATAGCGCTTTATGGATAGGGTGAGATATATGGAGGGCTGTGTTGGATAGTGCTTTTATGGATAGGGTGAGATATATGGAGGGGCTGTGTTGGATAGTGCGTTATAAGATAGGATGAGATATATGGAGGGCTGTGTTGGATAGTGCTTTATAGTATAGGGTGAGATATATGGAGGGCTGTGTTGGATAGTGCTTTATAGGATAGGGTGAATATATGTAGGGCTGTGTTGGTAGTGCTTTATAGTATAGGTTAGATATATGGAGGGCTGTGTTGGATACGTGTTTATAGAGATGGGTGAATATATGGAGGGCTGTGTTGGATAGTGCTTATAGGTAGGGTGAGATATTGGAGGGCTGTGTTGGATATGTGCTTTATAGGATAGGGTGAGATATATGAGGGCTGGTTGGATAGTGCTTTATAGGATAGGGTGAGATATTGGAGGGCTGTGTTGGATGCGCTTTATAGGTGGGTGAGATTAGGAGGGTGTGTTTGGATAGTGCTTTATAGGATAGGGTGAGATATATGGAGGGGCTGTGTTGGATAGTGCTTATAAATAGGTGAGATATATGGAGGGCTGTGTTGGATAGTGCTTTATGGATAGGGTGAGATATATGGAGGGGCTGTGTTGGATGTGCTTTATAGGATAGGTGAGATATATGGAGGGCTGTATTGGATAGCGCTTTATAGGATAGGGTGAGATATATGGAGGGCTGTGTTGGATAGTGCTTTATAGGATAGGGTGAGATATATGGAGGGCTGTGTTGGATAGCGCTTATATAGATAGGGTGAGATATATGGAGGGCTGTGTTGGATAGTGCTTTATAGGATAGGGTGAGATATGAGGGCTGTGTTGGATAGTGCTTTATAGGGATAGGGGTGAGCTATAATGGAGGGGCTGTGTGGATAAGTGCTTTATGGATAGGGTGAGATATAGGAGGGCTGTGTGGATGTGCTTTATAGGATAGGGTTGAGATTATGGGGGCTTGTTGGATAGTGCGTTATAGGATAGGGTGAGATATATGGAGGGCTGTGGATAGGGCTTTATAGGATAGGGTGAGATATATGAGGGCTGTGTTGGATAGTGCTTTATAGGATAGGGTGAGATATATGGAGGGGCTGTGGTTGAGATAGATGCTTTATAGGATAGGGTGAGATATATGGAGGGGCTGTGTTGGATAGCGCTTTATAGGATAGGGTGAGATATATGGAGGGGCTGTGTTGGATAGTGCTTTATAGGATAGGGTGAGATATATGGAGGGCTATGTTGGATAGTGCTTTATAGGATAGGGTGAGATATATGGAGGGGCTGTGTTGGATAGTGCTTTATAGGATAAGGTAAGATATATGGAGGGACTGTGTTGGATAGTGCTTTATAGGATAGGGTGACACAGGACCAAAAACTGTACTGGTCACAGATCGAACACAGCACTGAACACCAAAAACAGCACCAAACATAGGTCTGAACACAATAGGGAAAATATACAGTGTATCATACATAGGCACAGAACTGCGGCTTTGAAAAAACAGAGCTTTATTGAAAAAACACGTGTGCTACATGTTTCAGACCCTAATTTCCTGGTTGCAAGCACATCACAACATTACAAGTAACCAAACATAAAGTATCCAACATAGTACCGACCTGGGCCATCTCCCTAATGAGGCAAGGTGAAGGAGATTCATAGCGACACGCGAGGGGGGCAGACAGTTTTTGATGGCAAGAAAAAAAAAGAAATTCTTGCAGGTCACGTTGCTGGGCACATGCTTTTTCCATGTGCCTGAGGCCCAGATGTCAGCCCCCCCCCCCCCAAATAGCGTTTGTAAAAAACACATATTTTCAGGAGGTACTGTCCCTTTTAATAGCAGGGGAAGTCATGACTTACATTGCACAACAGAATGCAGCTAGGACTCCTCCCCTTTCCATCTGACTTTCAATTCATTTGGTCCAAATTAATGTTTGTTTGCCTTGCTGATCAAAAAAAAAGTTGGGCATCATTTACCAGTCACTGTGGGCATCTAATATCAGTCACTGAGGGCATCATTTACCAGTCTAGAAAAAAAAAGTTTAGAGACTGCCCTGAGTACCGAACACAGTTAGGAACACAATACCGAATACAATACCAAACACAATACCGAACATAGTACCGAAAACAATACCAACACAATACCGAAAACAGCACCGAACACAGCACCGAACACAGCACAGCACCGAACACAGCACCGAACACGAGGAACCGGACACAGCACCGACACAGCACCGGACACAGCACCGGACACAGCACTGGACACACACCGAAACAATACCAAACACAGTACCAAACAGTAACAAACACAATACTGAGCACAGTACCAAACAGTAATAAACACAATACTGAGCACAGTAACAAACAGTAACAAACACAATACGAACGACCAAAAGAACAATACACAGCACAGTACCAACGTAACAAACTGATAAACACAAAAACACAATACTGAGCACAATCCAAACAGTAAAACAACACAATACTGAGCACCTAGTACCAAACAGTAACAACACAATACTGGCACAGTACCAAACAAGTAACAAACACACTATACTGAGCACAGTACCAACATAACACAAAACAATCTGAGCACGGTACCAAAAAGTAAACCCAACACAATACTGAGCACCGTACCAAACAGTACCAAACACATACTGAAGAAGTACACAGTAAACAAAACTGCAACACAGTACAAAAACAACACAATACTGAGCACAGTACCAAACAGTAACAAAACAATACTGAGCCCACGTACCAAACAGTAACAAACAACAATACTGAGCACAGTACCAACAGTAACAAACCAACAATCTGAGCCAGTTACCAAACAGTAAACAAACACAATACTGAGCACAGTACGAACAAACCATTGGAAGTACAAACGTAACAACACAATACTGAGCACGTAACAAACACCAATACTGAAACGTACCAAACAGTAACAAACACAATACTGAGCCCAGTACCTAAAAAATAACAAACACAATACTGAAGCACGTAGTACCAAACAGTAACAAGCCACATACCGAGCACAGTACAAACGTAACAAACACAATACTAGAACAGTCCCAAACAGTAACAAAACACCAATTAACTGAGGCACGTACCAAACAGTAAACATACACACATACTGAGCACAGTACCAAACAGTAACCAATACCAAATACTGAGCACAGTACCAAACGTAACAAACACATACTGAGCACAGTAACAAACGTACAAACACAATAACTGAGCACCATCCAACAGACACACTGAAGTAACAAAACACAATACTAGCACAGTACCAAACAGTAACAAACACCATACTGAGCACAAGTACCAAACGTAGAACAAACACAATACTGAGCAACAGTACCAAAACAGTAACAAACACTAAATTACTGAGGCACATACCAAACAGTAAAAACACCAATACTGAGCAACAGTACCAAACTAGTAACAAAACAACAATACGTGAGCACAGTACCAAACAGGAAACAAACACAATACTGCAGTATTCAACAGTTAAACAAAACACAATACTAGACAGTAACACAAGTACGCAACAGTACCAAACACATAAAAAAAACAAAAACTGGAGCACAGTACCAAAAGTAACAAACACATATGCACTACCAAACAGTAAAAACCAAATACCAGACACCTCCACATCAAACAGTAACCAACACAGACTATGAGCACAGTACCAAAAAGGAACATACAAATACTGAGCCAGTTTACCAAAAGATAACAAACACAATACTGGCACAGTACCAAACAGTAACAAACACAATTACTGAGATCAGTCAGTACCAAACAGTAAAAAAAAAAAAACAACAATACTGAGACAGTACCAAACAGTAAAAACACAATACTGGCACAGTACCCCAAACAGTAACAACACTATAACAGTCAAAGTAAACACAAATGAGCCACAGTACCAAACAGTAACAAACCCCAACATACTGAGCACAGTACCAAAACTATAACAACACAATACTGAGGACAGTACAAACAGTAACAAAACACAATACTGAGCACAGGTCACTAACAAACAAAAATCGAGCACAGTAACAACACTGAGCACAGTCCAAACCAAACATGGACAGACCCAAAGAACACCAATACTGATCACAGTACCAAAAGTAACAAACACAATATGAGCACACAGTACCAAACAGTAACAAACACAATCCGAGCAATACAACCGTAGCAACACACTGGTACCAAACGTACAAACACAATACCGAGCACAGTACACAAACAGTAACAAACACAATACTGAGGCACATACACAAACGTAAACAAAACACTACTGGCACAGTACCAAACAGTAACAAACACAGTACTGAGCACAGTACCAAACAGTAACAAACACAATACTGAGCAACAGTACCAAACTAACAACACAATACTGAGCCATTACCAAACAATAACAAACACAAGACTGAGCACAGTACAAAGACACCAAAGAAACAGTCAAACAGTCGTAACAAACAACTACTGAGCACAGTACCAAACATAACAAACACAATACTGGCACAGTACCCAAACAGTAACAACACAATACTGAGCACAGTAACAACAGTACAAAACAACACAATACTGCGCACAGTAACCAAACAAGTAACATACCTACACGACACACATAGTACAATGACCGTACAGTACCAAAACAGTAACAAACACATACTGAGCACAGTACCAAACAGTAACAAAACCAATACTGAGCACAGTACCAACAGTAACAAAAAACCAATAACTGAGCCACGTACAAACAGTAAACAATCACACATACTGAGCACCGTCCAATAACGTAACAATACACATACTGAGCACAGTACATAATAATTACACATACCCAACAGTAACAAACACAATACTGAGCAACAGTACAAACAGTAACAAACACAATACTGAGAGCACAGTACAACAGGTAACAAACATCATATGAGCACAGTACCAAACAGTAACAAACACAAATGACGGAGCACAGTAACGCAAACCGTACACAACACAATAGTGACACAGCTACCAGAAACAGTAACAAAAACACAATACTGAGCCACAGTACCAAACAGTTAACAAACATACAATACTGAAGCCACAGTACCAAACAGTAACCATACACAATTACTGAGCATAGACCAACCAGTATAACAAACACAATACTGAGCACAGTACAAACAAACAGTAACAACACAATACTGAGCACAGCCAAACAGGTAACAAACACAATACTGAGCATAGTACCAACAGTAAACAATAACCAAATACTGAGCACAGTAAAAACTAAACAGTACAATAACAATATGAGCACATGACCAAACAGTACCACAAATAACAATACTGAGCAAGTACCAAAACAGTAACAAACCATCTAGAGTAAACGTAACACAACACATTGAGCACAGTTAACAAACAGTAACAAATACATACTGACGCACAGTCAACACATTAATCAGAAGTACAAAAAACAATCTACTGAGCACAGTACACCAAACAGTACAAATACACAATACGAGCACCAGTACCAAACAAGTAACAAACACATAAATGAGCAACAAACAGTAAATCACAAAAATAGCTAACAAACAACAATACGAGCAAGTCACGAGAACACACCGAGCACAAGACATAACAACACAATACTGAGCACAGTACCAAACAGTAAACAATACAAATACGGAGCCGACCACAGTAAATACCATACACAGTAACAAAAACAACACAATACTGAGCACGAGTACCAAAAAGTTACACAAACACAATACTGAGCACAGTACACAAACCGTAACAACACAATTACCGAGCACAGTACCAAACAGTAACAAACCACAATACTGAGGCCAAAACAGTAACCAAGCACAGTAACAACAACACAATACTGAGCACAGTACAAACAGTAACACACAATACTGGAGCACAGTAACAAACAGTAACAATAACCATTATGAGCCACGTACGCAACACAATACGCCGTAAAACAGTAACAATACCACAATACTGAGCACAGAACCAAACAGTTAACAAAACATATACTGAGCACAGTAACCAAAGAACCAAACACAAATACTGGCAAGTACCACACAGTAACAATACCAATACTGAGCAACAGTACCAAACAGTAACAAACACAAACTGGACACAGTACAAAACAGTAACCTAACACAATACTGAGACAGTACGCAAACGTAACCGACACAATACTGAGCACAGTACCAAACAGGAACAATACACAATACTGAGCACAGTACCAAACCAAGTCCATGAGCAAGTACACACATTAAACAATACGGTCACATCCACCAGTACAACCCTACTGACGACCCAACAGTAACAATACACAATACTGAGCACAGTACCAAACAGTAACAAACACAAATCCGATAGCCAGTACCAAACAGTAAACCAAACACAATACTAGGACAGTACAATAATACCAACTATCAGTACAAAAACAAACACAATACTGAGGCACAGTACAAAAACAGTCAACAATACACCAAAAATACTGAGCACCAGTACCACAACTAGGACAATACGAGCAATACAGAACAGTACCAACACAGATTAACATAAACAAACACATACAATCTGGCACAGTACCAACATTAAACAAACACAATACTGAGCCAAGTAAAAACAGTAAACACCTACACAATACGTGACACAGTACCAAACAGTAACAAACACAATCCTGAGCACCATACCAAACATGTAACAAACAAATACTGATGCACAGTACCAACAACAGTAACAATCCACAATACTGAGCACAGTACCAAACAGTAACAAACACAATACTGAGCCACGTCACCAACAGTAACAAACACATACTGGAGCACACTAAACATAACATACTAGCACAGTACATAGCACGTCAAACAAAGAGACAGTAAATCACAATTACACAATACTGAGCACATCACAGTAACCAAGACAAAGGAATAGAACAACAAACATACACATATGAGCACAGTACCACACAGTAAAACACAATATGAGCACAGAACCAAACAGTAACAAACACAATATGGAAGCACAGTAACAAACAGTAACAATACACAAATACTGAGCACAGTCACCAAAACAACCGACCAAACACAATATGGAGCACAGTACCAAACAGTACAAACATACATCACGAACAAAATCACACACAATGAGGCACAGTACCAAACAGTACACAACCACACATAACTGAGCACAGTAACAACAGTAACATACACACATATGAGCACAGTACCAAACAGTAACAAACACAATCTGAGCACAGTACCAAACAGTAAACACAAACCAAACACAGTAAAAACATGAGGCACGTCGAAACTACATACAAACTAGCCACCAACAGTAACAAACACAATACTGAGCACAGTACCAAACAGTAACAAACACAATACTGACAACAGTAACCAAAACAGTAACAAACACAACCTGAGCACAGTACACAAACGTAACAAACACAATACTGACACAGTAACAAAACCAGTAACAACACACAATATGAGCCAGTAAACAGTCAAACACAAAGCACAGTAACAACATACCTACAATACTGAGCACAGTACCCAAACAAGTAACAAACACAAATACTGAGCACAGTTACCAAACAGTCCAACACAATAAAGCACGAACACATAAACATGAGCACAGTAACAAACAGTACCAATACACAATTACTGCAAACAGTACCAAACCAGTAACTATGAAACAAACATAACACAATACTGAGCACAGTACCAAACAGTAACAAAACAATACTGCACAGACCTAACAGTCAAACACTAAGTACAGTAACAAACACAATTACTAGGCACAGTACAGTAACACAAGCACAGTAACAAACGTAACTACACAATACTGAGCAAGTAACAAACTAACACAGATACACCCAGTCAAACATAAACACACAATAGCTGAGCACAGTAACAAACAGTAACAATACACGTAATACTGAGCACAGTACCAAACAGTACAACAAGACTGACAAGTACATAAACGAACAGCATAAGGAGTAACAAAACGTAACAATACACAATATGAGCAAGTACAAACAGTATAACAAACACAATAACTGACACAGTACCAAACAGTAACAAACAAATACTGGAGCACAGTACAACAGTAACAAAACACAATACTGAGCACAGTCAAACAGTAAACAACAGACACAGTAACCAAAACACAATATTGAAGCACAGTACAAAACAGTAACAAACACAATACTGGCCACATGTAACAAACAGTAACAATACACCAATACTGTAAGACCCAACAGTAAACACACTAATCTAGTAACAAAGAACTACACAATACTGAGCACAGTACCAAACAGTAACAAACCACAATGACTGAACAACCGTAAAACAACTAACAGTAACAATACGTTACCATCACAATACTGCAGGCACAGTAACCAAACAGTAACAAACACAATACTGAGCAAGTAACACAACGATACAATACACATACTGGAGCACAGTACCAAACAGTAACAAAACAAATACTGAGCACCGTACCAAACAGTACAAACACAAGACGACACAAACACAACAGTAACAGAAACAATAGAGCACAGTACCAAACAGTAACAACACAACTGAGCACATACACAAACAGAATACGAACACAACACAATACGGACCAGAACATCAACCAAACAGTAAACAAACACAATCGAAAGTAGAGCACCAGGTGACACAAGCTCGAACAACACATACTGACACTAGTAACAAACACAGTAACAATACAACAATACTGAGACACAACCTACGCACACAGTAACAAATACACAATACGAGCACTAGTACATACAAAACATACACTAAAAACACAATACTGAAACAGTAACAATACACAGAGTAGAACACAGTAACAATACTACGATCACAGTACCATAACATATACCGAAAACCATACAATATGCAGCAATAGTACAAACAGGTGACAAACTGAACATCATTTAATGCAAGTACCAAAGTAACAAAAACAAGTACGGCACAGTACCGAAACAGTAACAACACAACTAGCCGTAACCAGTAACAAACTACTGACACGTAAACCGAAACACAAACATACTGAACACAGTAACAAACAGTAACAATACACAATACTGAACACAGTAACAAACACAATACTGAACACAGTAACAATACACAATACTGAACACAGTAACAAACACAATACCGAAAACAGTAACAATACACAATAGTGAACACAGGCTCGAACATAATACTGAACTCAGTAACAATACACAATACTAAACACAGGTATGAACACAATACCGAACACAGTAACAATACACAATACCGACACAGTAAACAATAAAAATAACGAACACAGTAACAAACACAATACGAACACAGTAACAATACACAATACCGAACACAGTAACAATACACAATACCGAACACAGTAACAATACACAATACCGAACACAGTAACAATACACACATACGGAACAAACAGGCGTCGCACTAATACTGAACTGCAGTAACAATCAAGAATACAAACAAAGATACACAAACCGAAAACACAGGAGAAAACAATAAACACATACGAACTACGAGTAACAATACCCCAATACCGAAAACAAGTAACAATAGTAAACCGAACACAGACAGTAACAATACACAATAACCGACTACAGTCAAGATACCAATACCGAACACAGAACATACACAATACCAAACACAGCAACAATACACAATACCGAACACAGTAACAATACGCAATACCGAACACAGTAACAATACACAATACGAACACAGCAACAATACACAATACCGAACACAGTAACATACACAATACCGAACACAGCAATACACAATACCGAACACAGTAACAATACACAATACTGAACACAGCAACAATACACAATACCGAACACAGTAACAATACACAATACCGAACACAGGTACGAACACAATAATGAACACAGTAACAATACACAATACTGAACATAGGTTTAAACACAATACAGTAACACAGAAAAAATACAATACGAAACACAGTAACAATACACAACACCGAACACAGTAACAAACACAGTACGACACAGAACAATACACAATACCGACACAGTAATAATAAACACATACCGAACAGCGAGGTAACAATACACCAATACGAAGACACAGCGTAAACAATACACAATACCAAGACACAGTAACAATACACAATACCGAGCACAGTAACAATACACAATACTGAGCACAGTAATAATACACAATATAAACACAGGAAACAATACACAATAATGAACCAGGACGAACACAATAATGAACACAGTAACAATACACAATACAGAGCACAGTAACAATACACAATACCGAGCACAGTAACAATACACAATAATGAACACGGTAATAATACACAATACCGAGCACAGTAACAATACCACAATACTAGCACAGTAACAATACACAATACCGAGCACAGTAACAATACACAATACTAACACAGTAACAATACACAATACCGAGCACAGTAACAATACACAATTACCGAGACAGTAACAATACACAATACCGAGCACAGTAACAATACACAATACTAAACACAGAAACAATACACATACGCGCACAGTAAACAATACACATTACGAGCACAGTAAACAATACACATACCAAACACAGAACAACACATACTAAACACAGAAACAATACACAATACTAAACACAGTAACAATACACAATACGAGCACAGTACGAACATGCACCGAATACCAGCCACCAGTAACAATACAAATACCGAGCACAGTAACAATACACAATACCGAGCACAGTAAACAATACACAATACCGAGCACAGTAACAATACACAATACCGAGCACAGTAAAACATACACAATACCGAGCACAGTAACAATACACAATACCGAGCACAGTAACATACACAATACCGAGCACAGTAACAATTACACAATACCAAACACAGTAACAATACACAATACTAAACACAGAAACAATACACAATACTAAACACAGTAACAATACACAATACCGAGCACAGTAACAATACACATACAAGCACAAGTAACAATACACAATACGGCACATAGTACAATAACAATACCGAGCACAGTAACAAAACAATACCAAACAGTAACAATACACAATACTAAACACAGAAACAATACACAATACTTAAACCATAGTAACAATACACAATACCGAACGACATCAACTCACAGTAGTAACAATACACAATACGAGACAGTAACAATACACAATACACGAAGCACAGTAACAATACACCAATACCGAGACAGTAACAAACACATAGTGAGCACAGTAACAATACACAATACCGAGCACAGTAACAATACACAATAGTGAGCACAGTAACAATACACAATACCGACACAGTAAACAATTACAATTAACACCAGTATAACAGACAAATCACAAGTAACAATACCATAACAACAGTAAAGTAACATACACAATTTTACCTGAGACACAGGACAATAGAGCACAGGTACAAACACAGCAGGTGAATAATAATCTACACAGACAATAGTTCTGGTTAATGGAAATTGACATTTCCTGTGAATTAAATAAATAACAATCACGTTATTAACCCTTTAGAATAATCATATTTGTTTTATGGAGGATTGAATTCCTTTCGGTCTCAGGCTTCTTATACGCTCGTTAAGAAACCTTATCTAATCCTCACTTATCATATTCCAATGTTTATACCAGAGGATCCGAGAGTGTCGAAGATCTGTCTACAGTTTCGGAATATCTGGAATGCCGAGGATGGGAATGTCGAGAGATGAAAAACTTACATTACCCACAGAGAGGGAAGCGAATTGCGGTACTTGCAGACAATGGAAGTACCTGTGTTCCACTTGTGTCCGCACGTGGCCCAGGGAACTCCGAAAAGAGAAGCAATTAAATAGGTAGAAAATGCCCAAGCTAAAATGATGATGTAATAGAAATTCAAATGGGCCTCGATGACTGTGTAGCAAACCGACTCCCTGGAAATAAAGACAAACCCAATCCATAATAAAGTGTTGGAGAGGTCATAAAGGGAAGCACAAAAAACAACATTTTATTGTGTAAAGGTTTAGGTTGGTTGTGGGTATAATGTACTGTATACACCACCAGACTATATGGCCCAGTACTGTATACGACACCAGTACTATATACCGCACCAGTACTGTATACGCACCAGCACTGTATACGCACCAGCACGTGATACGCACCAGCACTGTATACGCACTGTATACGCACAGCCTGTATACGCACCAGCACTGTTATCGCACCAGCACTGTATACGCACCAGCACTGTATACGCCAGCGCACTGTATACAGCACCAGCACTGATATACGCACCAGCATGTATACGCACCAGCACTGTATACGACACAGCACTTATACGCACCAGCACTGTATAGCACAGTACTGTATAGCACCAGCACTGTATACGCCCCACAGTCACTGTTATACGCAACATGTATAGACCACCCACTGTACCGCCCAGTACTGCTAACCCCAGACGTATACGCACCAGACTTATCACAGCACTGTATACGCACCAGCACTGTATACGTCACCAGCACTGTATACGCACCAGTACTATTCGACCTGTTAACGCGCAAGTCACTGTATACGCACCAGTACTGTAACGCACCAGTATGTATACGCGCCACTGTATTACGACCAGCACTGTATAGCACCAGCACTGTATTCGCACCAGCACCAGCACCGTATACGCACCAGCACCGTATACGCACCAGCACCGTATACGCACCAGCACCGTATACGCACCAGCACCGTATACCACAGCACCGACGCACAAGCACCGTATACGCACCAGCACCGTATACGCCCCAGCACCGGTATACGACCCGCACCGTATACGCACCAGCAACGTATACGCACCAGTACTGTAAGCCCAGTACGTATACGCACCAGTTACTGAACCATGACTGTTAAGCAAGTACTGATACGCACCAGCATGTATAGCACCAGACTACTGTATTACGCACACAGCCTGTATACGCACCAGCACTGTATACGCACCAGCACTGTATGTACTGTATACGCGCCAGTACTGTATACGCGCCAGTACTGTATACGCGCCAGTACTGTATACGCGCCAGTACTGTATAGGCGCCAGCACTGTATAGGCGCCAGCACTGTATAGGCACCAGCACTGTATAGGCACCAGCACTGTATACGCACCAGCACTGTATACGCACCAGCACTGTATACGCACCAGCACTGTATAGGATAGGGTGAGATATATGGAGGGGCTGTATCCCCTATACCTAAAAACCCCTCCCTAGACCCGTCTCTCTCCAGCTACCGGCCTGTCTCCCTTTCGCTTCCAAACTACTGGAAGGACATGTCTATGCTGCCTGGTCGTACCTGTGCTAAACTCTCTGTTTGACCACCTCCAGTCAGGCTTCCGCCCCTCACCACTCCACGGAAACTGCCATCACTAAAGTGACCAATTCATTACTTAGTGCTAAATATAAGGTCACCTGCTCTCTGCTCATTCTCCTTGGTCTGGTCCTCTGCTTTTCAAATGTTCATCACCCTACTTCTCCAGATCCTGGCCTCCTGGTATCCAGGACACTGCACTTTCTGGCTATCCTCCTATCCCTCTATCCACCCCGCCTCCTCCATGTGGGGGTCCCGCAAGCTCGGTACTCCGTCCTTCTTCTCCATCTACCCACTATGGCCTTGGACACACTCATTAGTTCATTTGGGTTCCAATATCACCTGTATGTGGACGATACCCAAATTACATCTGCCCCGGATCTCCTACACGTACATCCCAGGTCCCCGACTGCCTTAGTGCCATCTCTTCCTACATGCCTCCCACTTTTCCCAAACAAACATGGGACAAGACTGAACTTGTCTTTCCCCACCCCACGATCTGTTCCCCTCCCTAGTCTCACTATTTATATAACAAACCCCCATATCCCCATCTCTCATGTCCGCTGTCGGGAATATCACTAGAGTCCGATCTTTCCTTTCAAAACTCAATGTCATTTCGCTTGGCAACTCCTGTCGGCTTCCAACTCAAACATCTCCCGCATCCGACCCTTCCTCTCGAATGAAGCTACAAAAATCCTAGTCCATGCCCTAATCATATCCCGACTAGACACTGCAACACACTCCTGTGGTTTACCAAAACAACCGCCTGGAACCACTTCCAATCCAGTCTCAGCTATGCTGCCAGGCGCATTTCATTATCTCTTCTCGCTTCTCTAATGCCTCCCCTCTGTTCAGTCCCTCCACTGGTACCACATCAAGCAAAGGATCTATTCAAAACTGCTTTACCCTTATCCTATAAAGCAATATCCAACACAGCCCTCCATAATCTCACCTATCCTAAGCAATATCATACAAAGCCCTCATACTATCTCACCCTATCCTATAAAGCTCATCCAACACACCCCCTCATATATCTCACCCTATCCTATAAAGCGCTATAACCCAGACCTCAATATATCTCACCCTATCCTATAAAGCACTATCCAACAAAGCCCCCTCCGTATATCTCACTACTCCTATTAAAGCACTATCAAACACAGCCCCTCCATATTCTCACCTATCCTAAAGCACATCCAAAACAGCCCTCCATATATCTCAACCCTATCCTAATAAAGCACTAGTCCAACACACAGCCCCTCCATATATCTCACCCTAACCTATAAAGCACTATCCAACAAGCCCATCCATATACTCACCTTATCTATATAAAGCACTATCAACAACAGCCCTCCATATATCTTACCCTATCCTATAAGCACTATCCAACCACAGCCCCTCCATATATCTCACACTATCCTTAAAGCACTATAACCAACAAGTCACCCTTCATATATCTCACCCTTATCCTGAAAGCACTATCCAAACAGCCCCTCCATATATTCCACCCTACTATCCTATGAAAGACACTATCCAACACAAGCCCTCCATATATCTCACCCTATCCGATAAAGCATATCCAACACAGCCCCCCTCCATATATCTCACCTATCCTATAAAGCACGATAACACTCCATCTACCCTATCAGCTATCACACCCCCTCCATATATCTCACCCTCTCCTATAAAGCACTATCCAACACAGCCCCTCATCTACCTATAAAGCACTATCCAAACAGCCCCTCCATATATCTCTCACCCTATCCTATATAAACTATATAAACACATCCTAAACAGCAACGCACACAGCCCTCCATATATCTCACCCTATCTATAAAGACTATCAAATAAAGCCCTCCATAATCTCACCCTATCCAATAAAGCACTACAACACAGCCCTACCTCTAAAACACTACAACCAGCCCTCATTTACTCACCCTATCTTAAAGCACTAGTCAACAGCCCTCCATATATCTCACCTCCTTCTATAAAGACATATCAACACAGCCCCTCCATATATCTACCCTATCATTAAAGCACTATACAACACAGCCCCTCCATATATCTCACCCTATCCATACGCACTATCCACACAGCCCCTCCATAAGCTCACCCTATCTATAAATCACTATCCAACACAGCCCCCATAATCTCACCCTACCTATACAAGCACTTCACACAGCCCCTCCCATATATTCAACCTACAAAGCACATCCAACACAGCCCTCCATCTATTTTCCTATAAGCACTATCCAACACAGCCTCCATATATCTCACCCTATCATATAAAGCACTATCCAACACAGCCCTCCATAAAACTTACCCTATCCTATAAAGCACTATCCACACGCCCCTCCAATATCTCACCCTATCCTATAAATCACTATCCGACACAGCCCTCCAATTATCTCACCCTATCCTATAAAGCACTATCACACAGCCCATCCATATATCTCACACTATCCTATAAAGCACTACGACACAGCCCCTCCATATATCTACACTATCTTATAAAGCACTATCCGACACAGACCCTCTATATATCTCACCTATCCTATAAAGCACATCCGACACAGCCCTCCATATATCTCGCACCCTATCTATAAGAATGATCCGACACAGCTCCTCCATATATTCACCCTATCCTAAAAGCACTATCCGACACAGCCCCCTCCATATATCTCACCCTATCTATAAGCACTATCCAACACAGCCCCTCCATATATCTCCCCGTTCCTATATAAGCACTAATCCAAAACACAGCGTCCCTCATAGTAATCTCACCCTATAAAGAACTATCCAACACAGCCTCCTCCATAATCTCACCCTATCCTATAAAGCACTATCCAACCCAGACCTCCATCTATCCTATAAAAACACTATCCAACACGAGCCCTCCAGATATCACCCTATCCATTAAAAGCACTATCCAACACAGCCCTCCATATTAACTCACCCTATCCTATAAAGCACTATCCAACACAACCCCTCCATATATCTCACCCTTATCCTTATAAGACAATCCAACACAGCCCTCCATTATTCACCTATTATATTAAAGCACTATCCAAACACGCCCCTCGATACTCCACCCCTTCCTATATAAAGCACTGTCCAACACAGACCTCCATATATCTCACCTTATCCTATAAAGTCACATCCAAACAGCCCCTCCATATCTCACCCTATCCTATAAAGCACTATCAACACAGCCCCTCCATATATCTCACCTATCCTTCTAAGCACTATCCAACACATAGCCTCCATATATCTCACCCTATCCTATAAAGCACTATCCCACACAGCCCTCCAATATATCTCACCCTATCCTATAAAGCACTATCCAACACAGCCCTCCATCTATCCCCTAATATAAAGCACTATCCAACACAGCCCCTCCAATAATCTCACCTATCCTATAAATCACTATCCAAACAGCCCTCCATATATCTCACCCTACTACTATAAAGCACTATCAACACAGCCCCTCCATATATTCTCACCGCATCCATAAAGCACATATCCAACCAGCCCCTCCATATATCTCACCCTATCCTATAAACACTATCCAAAACACAGAGGCCCCTCCATATATCTCACCCTATCCTATAAACGCACTATCCACACAGCCCCTCCACATAATCTCACCCTATCCATAAAGCACTATCCACACAGCACCTCCATATATCACCTATCTATAAAGCCACTACCGACCAGCCCTCCATATATCACCCTATCCTATAAAGCACTATCCGACACAGCCCCTCCATATATCTCACCTTATCCATTAAACAAGCACTATCCAACACAGCTCTCCTCCATATATCTCACCCTATCCTATAAAGCAACTATCCAACACCAGCCCTCCTCATATACTCCACCCCATCCTATAAAGCAATATCCAACACAGCCCCATATATCTCACCCTATCCTATAAAGCACTATCCAACACAGCCCCCCATATCTCACCCTATCCTATAAAGCACTATCCACACAGCCCTCCAATATATCTCACCCTATCCTATAAAGCACTATCCACACAGCCCCCCTATATCTCACCTATCCTATAAAGCACTATCCAACACAGCTCCTCCTATATCTCCACCTATCCTATTTAAAGCATATCCAACACAGCCCCTCATATATCTCACCCTATCCTATAAGCACTATCCAACACAGCCTCCATATATCTCACCCTATCCAATAAAGCACTATCAACAACACAGCCCTCCTATCTATCCTATAAGCACTATCCAACACAGCCCTCATATATCTCACCCTCTCATATAAAGCACTATCCACACAGCCTCCATATACTTACCCAATCCTATAAGCACTATCCAACACAGCCCTCCATATATCTCCCCTATCCTATTAAAGCACTATCCAACACAGCCCCTCCATATAGCTCACCCTATCCTATAAAGCACTATCCAACACAGCCCTCCATATATCTCACCCATCTATAAAGCACTATCCAACACAGCCCCATACATATATCCCTATCCTATAAAGCACTATCCAACACAGCCCTCCATATATCTCCACCTTATCCTATAAAGCACTATCCAAACACAGCCCTCCATATATCTCACCCTATCCTATAAAGCACTATCCAACACAGCCCTAATATATCTCACCTATCATATAATCACTACCAATAAAGCCCTCCATATATCTCACCCATCCTATAAAGCACTATCCAAAAAGGCCCTCCATATATTCACCCTATCCTATAAAGCGTATCCAAACAGCCCCTCCATATATCTCCCCCTATCCTATAAAGCACTATCCAACACAGCCCTCATATATCTCACCCTATCCTATAAAGCACTATCCAACACAGCCCTCCATATATCTCACCCATCCTATAAAGCACTATCCAACACAGCCCCTCCAATATCTCACCTTATCCTTATAAAGCACTATCCAACACAGCCCCCATATATTCACCCTATCCTATAAGCACTATCCAACACAGCCCTCCTATATCTCACCCTATCCTATAAATAGCACTATCCAACACAGCCCTCCATAATCTCACCCTATCCTATAAAGCACTATCCAACACAGCCCCTCCAATATCTCACCCTATCCTATAAAGCACTATCCAACACAGCCCCTCATATATCTCACCTATCCTATAAAGCACTTCCAACACAGCCCTCCATATATCTTACCTATCCTATAAACCACTATCCAAACAACGCCTCCATATATCTCACCATTCTATAAAGCCACTATCCAACAAGCCTCATATATCTCACCTATCCTATAAAGCACTATCCAACACAGCCCTCCATATATCTACCTATCCTATAAAGCACTACCAACACAGCCCTCCATATATCTCACACCTATCCTATAAAGCACTATCCAACACAGCCCCGCCATATATCTCACCATCCTATAAAGCACTATCCAAACACACGCCCTCCATAATCTCACCCTATCCTATAAAGCACTATCCAACACAGCCCTCCATACTTCACCTATCCTATAAAGCACTATCCAACAAGCCCTCCATATATCTCACCCTATCCTATAAAGCACTATCCAACACAGCCCCTCATATATCTCACCCTATCCTATAAAGCACTATCCAACACAGCCCCTCCATATATCTCACCCTATCCTATAAAGCACTATCCAAAACAGCCCTCCATATATCTCACCCTATCCTATAAAGCACTATCCAAACACAGCCCTCCATATATCTCACCCTATCCTATAAAGCACTATCCAACACAGCCCCCATATATCTCACCCTATCTATAAAAAGCACTATCAACAAGCCCCTCATATATCTCACCCATCCTATAAAGCACTATCCACACAGCCCTCCATATCTCACCCTATTCCATAAAGCACTATCAAAACACAGCCCCTCCATATATCTCACCCATATCTATAAGCACTATCCAACAAGCCCCTCCATATATTCACCCTATCCTATAAAGCACTGTCCAACACAGCCCCTCCATAATCTCACCCTATCCTATAAAGCACTATCCAACACAGCCCTCCATATATCTCACCCTATCCATAAAAGCACTATCCAACACAGCCCCTCCATATATCTCACCCTATCTATAAAGACACTATCCAACACAGGCCTCTCATATATCTCACCTATCCTATAAAGCATATCCAACACAGCCCCTCCATATATCTCACCTATCCTATAAAGCTATCCAACACAGACCCATAGATCTAACCCTACCTATAAAGCACTATCCAATACAGCCCTCCATAATCTCACCCTATCCTATAAAGCACTATCCAACACAGCCTCCATATATCTCACCTATCCTATAAAGCACTATCCAACACAGCCCTCCATATATCTCACCCTATCCTATAAGCACTATCCAACACAGCCCCTCCATTATCTCACCCTATCTAAAAGCACATCCAACACAGCCCTCAATATATCACCCATCCTATAAAGCCACTATCCAAACACAGCCCTCCATATATCTCACCCTATCCTATAAAGCACTATCCAACACAGCCCCTCATATATCTCACCCTATCTATAAGCACAGTCCAAAACACAGCCTCTCCATATATCTCACCCTACTATAAGCCACTATCCAACACAGCCCCCTCCATATATCTCACCCTATCCTATAAAGCACTATCCAACACAGCCCTCCATATATTCACCCATCCTATAAAGCACATCCAACACAGCCCTCCAATATCTCACCTATCCTATAAAGCATACCAACCAACACAGCCCCTCATATATATCTCACCCTATCCTCTAAAGCACTATCCAACACAGCCCTCCATATATCTCACCCTATCTATAAGCACTATCCAACACAGCCCCCATAATTCTCACCATATCCGTATAAAGCACTTCAACACAGCCCCGCATATATTACACCTACCTATAAAGCACTATCCAACACAGCCCTTCATATTCTCACCCTACCTATAAAGCACTATCCAACACCAGCCCTCCATATATCTCACCCTATCTTATAAAGCGCTATCCAACACAGCCTCCAATATTATCCACCTCCTATAAAGCACTATCCAACACAGCCCTCCATATATCTCACCCCTATCCTATATAAAGCGCTATCCAAACAGCCCTCCATATATCTCACCCTATCCTATAAAGCACTATCCAACGCACCCCAATATTCTCCCCTATCCATAAAGCACTACCAACCAGCCTCCATATATCTCACCCTATCTTATAACGCACTATCCAACACACCCCTCCATATATCTCACCCTATCCTATAAGCCTATCCAACACAGCCCTCCATATATCTCACCACCTAGCTATAAAGCACGCTATCCAACACAGCCTCCATACTATATCTACACCCTATCCTATATATAAAGCACTATCCACACAGCCCTCCAATATCGTC
>CM033471.1:5848031-6066036 GCA_019447015.1 Hymenochirus boettgeri | reverse complement strand
CCCTATCCTATAAAGCCACTATCCTACACAGCCCTCCATATATCTCACCCTATACCTATAAAAGCACTATCAACACAGCCTCCATATATCTCACCCTATCCTATAAACATATCCAACACAGGCCCTCATAATCTCACCCTATACTATAAAGCTATCCAAACACAGCCCTCCATATATCTCACCCTATCCTATAAAGCACTATCAACACAGCCTCCATATATCTCACCCATACTATAAAGCACTATCCAAACACAAGCCCTCCATATATCTCATCCATCTTATAACGCACTATCCAACACAGCCCCTCCATATATCTCACCCTATCCTAAAAGCACTATCCAACACAGCCCTCCATATATCTCACCCTATCCTATAAAGCGCTATCCAAACAGCCCTCCATATATCTCACCCTATCCTATTAAAGCACTATCCAACACACAGCCCTCCATATATCTCACCCTATCCTATAAAGCACTATCCAACACACCTCCAATATCTCACCCTATCTTAAAGCGCTATCAACACAGGCCCTCCATATATCCATCATCCTATCTGTAAAGCACATCAATACAGCCCACTCCATATATCTCACCTATCCTATAAAGCCTATCAACACAGCCCTCCATATATCTCACCTCTACTCCTAAAGCACTATCCACCAACCCTCCATATATCTCACCCTATCCTATAAAGCGTCATCCAATACAGCCCCTCCATATATCCAGAGCTGATCCAGCTGACTAAGTCCCAGGCGATTACTCTTCCTCTCACCCACCCTTGTCTCATATCCCATGCCCGTATCAGGATTTGCTCAGCTGACCTCTCTGCTCTGGACCTCTCCTTCTCTCGGTCTGTGTCACTCACCGTCCCTAACACCTTCAACGAACCTTAAACCCACCTTACAGGCCCATATAACCTGGTATAAATACCCATCTTACTACCCAATATGCACTCAAACCCGCATTTCACACTCCACTGCCAATCTATTTACAGCTACCGATTCCGTCACCTTATGTCTCACCCCATATCCTCTAGACTGTAAAAGTAACGTACTAACCATATATTTGAAAAGAAAAAATGTGCTACAAGGAAATTTAATGTGTCAACATGAAGAACATCCTTTCCCTTCAAACAGAGGGCACACTTCCTCCAGCAAGTTATTCCACCTTCACTAGTAACTGCCCCAGTGCGTGTCCAGGAAGAAACACGGGTATTCCACAGAAGAGAAAGAAAACCACATAGGGAATGAGAAAGGCACCTGGAAACAACAAACCATAGTAGTGAATACAATGTGACAGGTATAAGGGAGATGTTTGGGATCTACTGAATTTAGGAAGGAAGAGACGAAAGGCCCATTTGTTTTATCAGTGACTAAATGTGGCCATACTATACATGGTTCTATCTGATGAATCATCTGTAATGTCTACAGCCCCAGCTGCACTTACCTACTGACGTACCCTGGCCAGAATTCATGTTATGTCTGTAGCGTCAGTTGTAAGTAATCGGTTGTCCAGAACATTGTTGGAACATTGTTAGGTAATCTCCAGTGTATGGGCATCGTAATCTGTAATACTCTATGGCTGGAAGTTGAATAAATTTACTAAAGGCATCCTGATACTCTTTGTTCCCTTTCTCTTAACACTATCTGCACATTTTCATTTCACCAAACTAATTTTCTGCTCTATAGATCCCTCTGGGAACTTCTCTCTCTGGAGCGTTGTAATAAAAACTGGTTATATGAAGTCCGTCCTTTCCAGTGTACGTGGGAGGAGAGCGTTGTAATTCAATGAAACCACATTAATAACACAACTGTTTTAAGCTTGTTATTTGTCACAACGTACAAACATGAGTTAAACAGATGAAGGGAATGAATCTTTACTCGTACAACGAAACTGATGGACAAAATTGTTTCTGGCAACAGTATTGTATAGTAAAGCTAGTATAGTATGCATTAGTATAGTTGATAGTATAGTAGTATAGTATGTATCAGCATTAATATAGATAGCATAGTACAGTATAGATTGTATTAGTATTATTATAGTATAGTACAGATAATATATTATATTATTGTTATTATTAAGTATAGATAGTATAGAATAGTATAGTACAGTACGGTATAGTATTGAATTATTATTAGTATAGATAGTACAGTATAGTACAGTGTAGTATAGATAGTACAGTACAGTACAGTACAGTATAGTATAGTACAGTACAGTATAGTATGTTACAGTATAGTACAGTGTAGTATAGTATAGTACAGTATAGTACAGTATGGTATAGTATAGTATTTGAGGTTGATAAAGACATACATCCAGTATAGTATAGTACAATATAGTATAGTACAATATAGTATAGTACAATACAGCATAGCATAGTATGTATATTACAGTATAGAATATTACAGTATAGAATGTATAGTATAGTACAATATAGAATATGTATATAGTATAGTACAATACAGTATAGCACCAGTAAGTTAGTATAATAGTATAGACATAGTATAGAACAATACAGTATAGTACAGTATAGTATAATATAGTAAGCAGAGTATTGTATAATTATAGTAGTTACAGTAAAGTATAGTAATAGTACAAACAGTATATACATTATAGTATAGACAGTACAGTACAGTGAGTATAGTACAGTATAGTACGTACAGATAGTACAGTAACAGTATAATCAGTATAGAATATAGAATAGTATAGTACAGTATAACATAGTATCAGTACAATACAGTAAATACAGTATAGTATAGAATAGTATAGTACAGTATATATAGTATAGTACAATACAGTATAGTACAGTATAGTATGTACAATACAGTATAACACTATAGTATAGTAATGTATAGTACGTAGTATAGTATAGTAACAGTATAGTATATATATATCAATACAGTATTAGGACCATAAAGTATAGAAACGTACAGTATAGTATAGTATACGTATAGTATAGTATAGTATAGATAGATTTATATAGTACAATACAGTATAGTACACTATAGTATAGTAAAGTACAGTACAGGAAGTAAAGTGCAGTATAGTGCATATATAGTAAGTACGTATAGTATAGTATAGTATAGTACAGTACAGTACAGTACACTACAGTACAGTACAGTAAGCAGCATACAGTATCAGTACGTCAGTACAGTATGACAGTACAGTATATTATAGCTCATAGTATTACAGTCCTAGTATAGTATAGTACTACAGTACTTAGTCCTATACAGTGTAGATAGTACAGTGCAGTATAGTATAGTACAGTATAGTACAGTACAGTACCGTATAGTACAGACAGTTATTCGCGACCAGGTGATCCCTATTAGTATAGGACAGCTACAGGTAGTATAGGATCAGGTTGCAGCTATAGTTATAGCTCACTTTCACGCTATCGTAGTCAGTTACAGCTACAGCCTGATACCCCGTCAAGGCAGTATAGTCCCCAGTTATAGTTAACCGCATAGTGTAGCATCGTACCCAGTACAGTATACCGTACAGTTACAGTAATAGTACAGTACAAGTACAGTACAGATCGTACGAGATCACGTACAGTACAGCCTATAGATCACACGACAGTTATAGTACGTATAGTACCGCGATAGTTCTTTTCTTTTTTTAGTACACTTAGCAGATTCACGATATATAGACAGACGAGTAAGTTAAGTACCAGCGAAGAGCAAGACAGTACAGTACAGCTCAGTAGTTACAGCCTCACAGTACAGTAGAGTACAAGGACAGTATAGTACCAAGTCCCCATAGTATTAGTCCCGTACAGTTATAGCCTCATTAGTTACAGGATCTAGTACAGTATAGTACCCACGTTAGTACAGCTATTGAATATACGTGTAGTAAAGCCACATAGCCTACTGCCGTTAGTATCGTCACAGCTCATGCTATAGTTTACAGTACACTGCCTATGCCTATTACCGTACATATCAGTATTAGGATTAGTATTAGTACATAATAGTAAAGTATAAGTCCTCTGTATAGTACTTAGTAACCATATAGTAGCTACAGTAACACGTTTCGTAACAGTTTATAGTATAGTGTATGTTATATGTACCAGCCTTCCCCTACGTATGTAGCCCTTACAGTATAGTTTTATTATACGTACCATACAGTACAGTGCAGTATAGCTTATTAGTATAGTACAGTACCAGGCACCAGCCTGCTAGTATCGATAGTAAAGTTACAGTATAGTACCACTTATACGCTTACAGAACAGTTCGTCCACCCAGTTATTATGCTACAGTACAGTATAACTTACCAGCCCTATAGCTACAGTACAGCGATAGTACACGTGATAGTACAGTACCAGTCCTACACACATGTATAGGTTGAGTCCTAGCTACCGCCTTAATAGTACAGTACAGTACGTATAGTACGTATAGGACAATACAGCCCTATGTAACAGTACCCGTATAGCTACAGTTTATAGTATAGACAGTATAGTTACACAGTACAGTGCTAGCCGATAGTAAGTACCGCCCTATCCAGTCCGCCCGTCCTATACGCCTATAGTTATCAGTACAGTGCTAGTACAGTCTTTCCAGAGTTACAGCCCTAGGTAAGTACACAGTACAGACAGTACATGTATCAGTTTCTTCCCCCTCAAGTCTTAGTACGCCACAGTACATACAGTACAGTACAGAAATTAGTACAGTACGTATAGCGGACACGCTGATAGTACAGTCTTATAGTCTTATCAGCTATAGTACACGTACAGTTCTAGTACAGCTAAAGTACAGTCTAAAGTACAGGACGGACGTACGGTAAGTACACCGTACAGACACCCGTCTACCAGTACCGTGATAGTCACAAGTACTTGACAGTATGTTCGAGTACACTTTATAGTATGTCACACGCTACAGTACTAGGATCTTAGTATAGATAGACAGTTACAGTTACAAGTTTTTAGTTTGGAGTAGAGTACACGGCCCAGTACTAGTTATAGATTGATTCAGTATACGTACAGTCGTCCCTCAGTACAGCGTATGTATAGTCACAGTATAGTACACGATAGCTGTCGCAGTACACTGTACAGTATAGTACAGTTTACAGTACCTAGTACAGCATCCCTTCCAGGATAAGAACGTACAGTCATGTGAGTCTATTAGTACGTAACACCAGTGAAGTATAGTTTAGTAAAGCCTTTATAGTACACGATGACGTACAGACAGCCCTCATAGTAACAGTAAGTTTATAGTCCCAGTACAGTATAGCTATACGTACAGTATCAGCTACCAGTACAGCTACAGTATACGTATAGTACAGTTTTTACCCAGCCGATAGTTACAGTACAGTACAGCCCTAAGCCGCACAGACAGTTATTAGTTCAGGATAGCTATAGTATCAGTAACAGATCTATTCAATATTTAGTCCACAGTCAGTACAGCCCTATAGTACACGTACTGCTAAGTATAACTTTACTAGTGCTAGTATCAAGTATAGCTATGGGTCAGTATCCAGTCACAGATTCACCAGTATAGCTAACAGTTTACAGTTACTCAGCGATAGTACATTACTAGTATAAGTTATTTTAGCTTATAGGACCCATAATAGCTAAACGTATAGTATAGATATGTAATTGTACAGTACCATACTAGATATCTAGGAACCAGTATAGCTCCGACAGCGTACTGCTACTAGGTAGGATCGGTATCAGGACAGTCATATACAGTATAGTAGAGTACCAGGAATGTACGGTGTCAGCTATAGTCCATCCTAGCCATCTAGCTACTAGGACAGTACAGCTGCGTATATGTGATAGCCCTACAGTACAGCCCCCCTATAGTCACACGCATAGTACTAGTCAAAGTTTTTATAGACAAGCTACACGTATAGTCACGTTATCAGTATCCGCCCTATAGTTATTCAGGGTTACCAGTACAGTGATAAAAGTATTAGTACAGTACAGTATTATAGGACAGTTTACCGTATTTAGTAATCAGTATAGTACAGTATTCAGTAAAGTTTATGCTATTTAGTTTCCTTTATCTTTATTACAGTAAAGTACTAGTACCGGCCACAGTATATTAGTTATATAGTACAATACAAGTATAGTCCAGTACAGTACATTCGTATAGTACAGTCCACAGTTGCTAACACAGTATAGTACAGCTATAGTTCTCAGCTTACTGTCATCCAGTATAGTACAGTAAAGTACAGTACCGTACAGTATCCCCGTATTCTCGACAGTCCATATGTCGTGTACAGTACACAACCCACCGACTCAAGCACCGTTACCGTACAGTACGCTATAGTTGTATGTTACACCAGTATAGTATAGTACCAGCCTTAGACGGACCCAGCTTTCACAGGACATTTACAGTATCATTACAGTACAGTACTATGTACAGTAACCCAGTATAGTATAGTAAAGTACAGCTAACAGTACACGCGATAGTACAGTATGCTTATAGTTATCAGCTCATGGTACAGTATAGCCAGAGTCTCATAGGTATATTGTACAGACAGTAAAGTATGTGTTGATAGTACAGTAAGGACTACCCGTATAGCCTATTAGTTAAAGTACGCCGATAGTACAGTACACGTATCAGTACCAGTATAGTGACCCAGTACAGTACAGTACAGTCACAGTAACCAGATACGCCAAGGACAGTCAAACGCTATCAGTATCAGTACAGCCACACGTACGTACTACCCCCTTACCAGTAAGCACAGCTACAGTACAGTACAGTACAGTACAGTACTCAGTACAGACATTCAGTATAGTACTAGTACAGCTATAGTACAGCTAGCCACAGTCCGTACCGTTACCTCCCTCCCCCCCCACAGTACAGTATAGGTATCCCCACGTACAGTAAAGACAGTATCGCTACCAGTACACACCAGTACAGTCCTACGTACATTGTCTCAGGACTGCTATAGCTTTACTCAGTACTAGGTATAGTTAAAGCATAGGTAGCCCCCATCTCTAGACCAGTACCGTATAGTTACAGACAGTATCCCAGTGACAGACAGTACAGACAGTACAGGTTAGTATGCCTACCACGTACAACGCTAAAGTACTAGTACAGCTACAGGACAGTATAGTTCAGTTAGCAGTAAAGACACAGTGATAGTATCCCCAGTATTTTATGCCTATCGATATCCGTACAGTTATCCGTATAGACCACGTATCAGTGACAGTACAGTATCAGTATAGCCCCTCTACAGTACAGTACAGCCTATATGTAAGTAAGTATAAGTGACCACTGTATAGTATTTTAGCTTAACCCCGTACAGTATAGCCCTAGAGTACAAGTCTATCAGTACAGTATACGCTATACGCTATCGGACAGTATAAATAGGGGCCCTAGATACAGTATAGATAGTGTGTAGAGTACGTACAGTTATAGACAGCGAACAGTATAGTTACTCCACGTAACCTATAGTATGATTTGTACTAGACATAATAGTACAAGTATAGTACTATTTTCTACTAGTATAGTACAGTACCCATATACGTATTAGCTACGTACTGTTCCAGTATAGTATAGGGTAGTTATAGTACCACAGTACAGCCTACCCCAGTACAGCTCTGTCTATAGTAACGACAGTAACAGTGGAAGTAAGTTATAGTAAGCCCCACAGTACAGCTACACGCTTGTGCAAGTATAGTATAGTCACAGTACAGTTAAGTAAATTTGGTATAGTAAAGTACAGTATCATTACAGCTCATCAGTAAAGGTGGTACAGGACAATATTCAGTTATAGGACCCTAGTTTACAGTCCAGAGTACACGTATATCAGTACAGTTATAGTACCAGCCACACCGTACAGTTATAGTACCTAGTTCGTACGTCAACCGTAACAGCCACAGTTACGTTAGTAACGTTTAGTACATTTCACAGCATACGTGACAAGCTACAAGTACATACAGCTCATATGGTACCAGTTACAGATAGTTAAGCGATGTAGTTATACGTACAGCCTAAAGCTACAAGTTACAGTACAGTATAGTATAGCATGTACTAGTACAGTAATGTACCTAGTACTAGTACAATACAGCTCATCCAACAGTCACACGCCTACAGTACGGTACACCGTATTAGCTCATAGTACTTTTAGCTACCTAGACCACGATACCGCCACAGTAACAGTCCAGTACCAGAGTATAGTACAGTATCTTATTACGTTCTTACCCAGCAGAGCTCCTCATTCATTTTACATTGTTACTACAGATCCTCATTATTCACAATCGTTACTACAGATCGCTCATTCTTTTTTTACTTTTACTACCAGATCTCCATTATTACATTGTTTAACTAACGATCTCTCATTAATGTACTTGGTACATTACGAATTCTCCTCATTTTCACCATTGTTACTTACGATCTCTCATTAGTTACAACTTTATAACTACAGTCTCTCCTACTCTTTCTCTTCCTTCACCTGCTATCTCTGGCACTGTTCGTATCCCTGTCTCGTTCTGAGGTGCAAAGGCAGATTGACCGTACGGGTTTGTGAGCGGGCTCTGTCGGACTACGACAGGAGGGCAGGAGGGACGGGGGACGACAGAGAGCGCAGGAGGGACAGGGGGACGACCGAGCGCGCCAGGAGGACGGGGGGACGAGAGAGCGCGCAGGAAGGACAGGGGGGGACGAAGAGCCGACGCGAAGGAGGACCAGAGGTGACGACAGGAGCGCTCAGGAGGACACAGGGGGGACGACACAAGCGCGCGGGTACAGGGGAAGACAGAGCGCGGCAGGAGGGACGGGCGGCGGGGGCAGAGCTCGAATGAGGAACAGGGGGGGGACGACAGACGCGCAGTAGGAACAGGGGGGGCGACAGAGCGCGCAGGATGTACGGGGGGACGCCAGAGCGTCAGGAGGTCACGGGGTGACGAGACGCTCAGTAGTAACGGTGGGACGACAGAACGCCATTAGATAACAGGGGGACTACAGAGCGCTCAGGATGGACGGGGGAACAATCCTCATTAGTGATACGGGGGGACTACAGAGCTCTCATTAGTCCTTTTGGGAAACGACGGATCGCTCAGGAGGTACGTTGTACTACAATCTCGGCCATTTAACATTTACGACGAACGCTCATGTATTTACATGTGTACACAGAGCTCTCATTAGTAACATTGTTACGACGATCTCCATTATTAACGTTTACTACAGATCCTCATTATTAACATTGTTACTACAGATCTCTCATTATACCCATTTTTACTACAGATCTCGCATTACTTGACACAGATCCGCACTAACATACACTCTCATTATTTACGTTGTTACTACAGATCTCCTCTCCATTATGTACGTTGTACTACAGTTCATTATACTTACACATCTCTCATTATTAACATTGTGTACTACAATCTCTCATTATTACTGTTACTACAATCTCTCATTATTTTACGTTGTGTACACCAGAGTCCCATTATTACGTTGTTCTTACACGACTCTCTCATTATTAATACAGTGTTACTACAGATCTCTCATTATTACAGTTGTTACCAAGGGTAGATCTTCATTTAAAATGGAATTTTCGTGCCCATTCCCCGGAACGCTCGTTAGGGTTACCGAATGGCCTTGGACTCACTCAGGAATTATTGAAAGAAAGAAAGAAAAAAATTGTTATTTTAAAGGGAGTTTGAGGCCACATTAAACGAGCCCGTTGCACGTATGATTGTGCATGCACACGTTTTGTGCACGTTGGTGGCTGCTTGCACTGCAATCCCTGTCTTTCGGGGATCGGAGCGCAAAATTGTGATCGCTCGTACTCAGATCGCAGTGCAAACGGCCCGGCACACCTAGTGTGCACCATTATTGTAGATCATTGCAGTGATAAAGCGTTTATTTTTTTATTCATTTTTTTGTGTTACCTTTTGTCACTAAATCCATAAAAATGATTTTAATCCCAATGAAAATCTGAACCTGAGAGCTGAGAAGGTTTTGCCCAATCCAGAGATTTTTACCATCCTGGGGATCACATCACATCACATTAACCAATCACAAGCTTCTGTTCAGTTCACCAATAAGGCGCTTGGAGATTCCTTACTAATTTTAAAAGCACCAGACTGACTAGAGGTGTTCTACCTTAAAGAGTTCAGCCACCCATATATCAGTTTTAGCTGCAATACCTCTTGTTTAACATTAGGGGAAGCTCCTCCCTTCTGACAATAGACAGATGTTCCTGCAGGTGGGCGGAGCTTAGCCCTGAATCAGAAAAGAGAGAAATGATCCTCCTGCAATACTTTTCTATTAGGGGAAATACGTCAATTTGGGCAGAACTTTATTTCCATGGAATTACAAGGGATTTACATTGAAATCTGTCCCTGCAGTTAAACATCTGTAATGTTGCTGGAATGGAAACTATTCATTAACTCTACAAACAACATTTTAACAAGCCAAAGACTACCTGACAGTGATTACACGCCGCCTTTAACCCTTTCCCTCCCGGTTATTACATACACATGTCTGCGGCTGACACGGTTCTGGAACTAGGCTTCCTGGCCAAAAGCTATTTATCCTTTAACGTGCTGGTGATTACTTGGTGGGTTTCTTTGAGTGGAGCTGACAGGTCTCTGCTAATGGAGTTGTACTGTAAGTTAATAGAAATCATGACGAGCAATTAATTACGAACCATCGAAAATCCTTGGTTACTTTTCTCTCCCAGCACCAGAGGATTAATATTGTTCGTTTTCACTCGGGTTTTCAATGACATTTACAAGTCTTAATAAAAAACAACCTTCCTTAATCGAATCAATACAGACGCCAGACGATTTAGCTGGAGACGTAGAAGGGAGGAACGAAGGAAGATCGAGGCGAGAGCAGGAGTCACTCTGGTTCCCAAATCGTTCGGTTATTCAGAGGTCTATGGCTTGGTCAGTCAGAAGTGAAATTTATTCCGATTGGTTATATTTGGGCATCAATCACCCAGCACAAGGAGATCTGGGGACTTTGTTTCCATTCATGGTCTGGGAGTCTCCGTGCTGGGGACAATCGATCGACATTAACCCTGGAAATGTAAATTAAGACTGTTAAGTCATCAATGTTCATTTAGAAGCTATTTGTTAGGACAGTGAATATTCTAATTGGGATAGAGATTCTTATGGGGATAGAAGAGTCTAATGGGGGATAGGATAACTCCGACCCATCGTTACCATTAAGTTTCATGTTTACATTAAAAAAAGAATAAAACTCTGTATGGGGTCTCAAAATCCAACCCTCAAACGACAGATTGGGTCTCACCACATTCCAGTTCACCTGCTAACCCACCAGCTCACTTCACTAGGACAGTAACTATGTATACAGGGACAGAAAGGAACAAGGATTTATATGGTAATATTGTTTATACTATATGAGGGTTATACCTGTAACATATCAATTAACCCTTTATTACCATCTACTGTCCGCAGTACTGACCACTGACTTTACAACACAGTAACTATGTAATACAGGGACAGAAAGGAACAAGGATTTATATGGTAATATTGTTTATACTATAATGAGGGTTATACCTGTAACATATCAATTACCTTTTATTACATCTACTGTCCCGCTACTGACCACTGACCTTACACACAGTAACTATGTATACAGGGACAGAAAGGAACAAGGATTTATATGGTAATATTGTTTATATTATAATGAGGGTTATACCTGTAACATATCAATTAACCCTTTATTACACCTACTGTCCACAGTACTGACTGACCACGACCTTACACACAGTAACTATGTATACAGGGACAAGAGGAACAAGGATGTTATATGGTATATTGTTTATACTATAATGAGGGTTATACCTGTAACATATCAATTAACCCTTATTACATCTACTGTCCGCAGTACTGACCACTGACCTTACACACAGTAACTATGTATACAGGGACAGAAAGGACAAGGATTTAATATGGTAATATTGTTTATACTATAATGAGGGTTTACCTGTAACAATCAATTAACCCTTTATTACATCTACTGTCCACTGTACTGACCACTGACCTTACACACAGTAACTATGTATACAGGGACAAAAGGAACAAGGATTTATATGGTAATATTGTTTATACTATAATGAGGGTTATACCTGTACATACATCAATTAACCCTTTATTACATCTACTGTCCACAGTACTGAACCACTGACCTTACCACAGTAACTATGTATACAGGGACAGAAGGAACAAGGATTTATATGGTAATATTGTTTATACTATAATGAGGGTTATACCTGTAACATCAATTAACCCTTTATTAACCTACTGTCCACAGTACTGACCACTGACCTTACACACAGTAACTATGTATACAGGGACAGAAAGGAACAGGATTTATATGTAATATTGTTATACTATAATGGGGTTATACCTGTAACATATCAATTAACCCTTTATTACACCTACTGTCCACAGTACCCCGACCACTGACCTTACAACAGTAACTATGTTATCAGGGACAGAAAGGACAAGGATTTATAGGGGATATTGTTTATACTATAATGATGGTATACCTGTAACTATCAATTAACCCTTATTACACCTACTGTCCACAGTACTGACCACTGACCTTACACACAGTAACTATGTATACAGGGACGAAAGGACAAGGATTTATATGGTAATATTGTTTATACTATAATTGAGGGTTATACCTGTAACATATCAATTAACCCCTTTATTACACCTACTGTCCACAGTACTGACCACTGACCTTACACACAGTAACTATGTATACAGGGACAGAAAGGAACAAGGTTTATATGGTAATATTGTTTATACTATAATGAGGGTTATACCTGTAACATATCAATTAACCCCTTTTATTACACCTACTGTCCCCATACTGACCCACTGACCTTACACACAGTAACTATGTATACAGGGACAGAAGGAACAAGGATTTATATGGTAATATTGTTTATACTATAATGAGGGTTATACCTGTAACATCAATTAACCCTTTATTACATCTACTGTCCACAGTACTGACCACTGACCTTACACACAGTAACTATGTATACAGGGACAGAAAGGAACAAGGATTTATATGGTATATTGTTTTATAACTATAATGAGGGTTATACCTGTACATATCAATTAACCTTTATTACACCTACCTGTCCACAGTACCGACCACTGACCTTACACCACAGTAACTATGTATACAGGGAAAAAGGACCAGGATTTATATGGTAATATTTTTTATACTATAATGATGGTTATACCTGTAACATATCAATTAACCCTTTATTACATCTACTGTCCACAGTACTGACCACTGACCTTACACACATAACTATGTATACAGGGACAGAAAGGACACAAGGATTTATATGGTAATATTTTTATACTATAATGAGGGTTATACCTGAAATATCAATTAACCCTTTTATTACATCTACTGACCACAGTACTGACCACTGACCTTACACCAGTAACTATGTATCCGGGACAGAAAGGAACAGGATTTATATGGTAATATTGTTTATACTATAATGAGGGTTAACCTGTAACATATCAATTAACCCTTTAATTACATCTACTGTCCACAGTACTGACCACTGACCTTACACACACGGTAACTATATACAGGGACAGAAGGAACAAGGATTTATATGGTAATATTGTTTATACTAATAATGAGGGTTATACCTGTAACATATCAATTACCCTTTATTACATCTACTGTCCACAGTACTGACCACTGACCTTACAACAGTAAACTATGTATACAGGGACAGAAAGGAAACAGGATTTATATGGTAATATTGTTTATACTATAATGAGGGTTATACCTGTAACATATCAATTAACCCTTTATTACCCCTACTGTCCACAGTACTGACCACTGACCTTACACCAATAACTATGTTACAGGGACAGAAAGGCAAGGATTTATATGGTAATATTGTTTATACTATAATGAGGGTTATACCTGTAACATATCAATTAACCCTTTATTCATCTACTTCCCACAGTACTGACCACTGACCTTACACACGTAACTATGTATACAGGGACAGAAAGGAACAAGGATTTATATGTAATATTGTTTATACTATATGAGGGTTATACCTGTAACATATCATATTAACCCTTTATTACATCTACTGTCCACAGTACTGACCACCGACCTTACACCACAGTAACTATGTATAACAGGGACAGAAAGGAACAAGGATTTATATGGTAATATTGTTTATACTATAATGAGGGTTATACCTGTAACATATCAATTAACCCTTTATTACTCTACTGTCCACAGTACTGACCACTGACCTTACACACGGTAACTATGTATACAGGGACAGAAAGGAACAAGGATTATATGGTAATATTGTTTATACTATAATGAGGGTTATACCTGTAACATATCATTAACCCTTTATTACATCTACGTCCCACAGTACTGACCACTGACCTTACACCACAGTAACTATGTATACAGGGACAAAAGGAACAAGGATTTATATGGTAATATTGTTTATAACTATAATGAGTGTTATACCTGTAACATATCAATTAACCCTTTATTACATCTACTGTCCACAGTACGACCACGGACCTTACACACGGTAACTATGTATACAGGGACAGAAAGGAACAAGGATTTATATGTTAATATTTTTATACTATAATGAGGGTTATACCTGTAACATATCAATTAACCCTTTATTACATCTACTGTCCACAGTACTGACCACTGACCTTACCAACGTAACTATGTATACAGGGACAGGAACAAGGATTTATATGGTAATATTGTTTATACTATAATGAGGGTTATACCTGTAACATATCAATTAACCCTTTATTACATCTACTGTCCACAGTACTGACCACTGACCTTACACACAGTAACTATGTATCAGGGGACAGAAGGAACAAGGATTTATATGTAATATTGTTTATACTATAATGAGGGTTATACCTGTAACATATCAATTAACCCTTTATTACCCCTATCTGTCCACAGTACTGACCACTGACCTTCACACAATAACTATGTATACAGGGACAGAAGGAACAAGGATTTATATGTAATATTGTTTATACTATAATGGGGTTTACCTGTAACATATCAATTAACCCTTTATTACATCTACTGTCCACAGTACTGACCACTGACCTTACACACAGTAACTATGTATACAGGACGAAAGGAACAAGGATTTATATGGTAATATTGTTTATACTATAATGAGGGTTATACCTGTAACATATCAATTAACCCTTTATTACATCTACTGTCCACAGTACTGACCACCGACCTTACACACAGTAACTATGTATACAGGGACAGAAAGGAACAAGGATTTATATGGTAATATTGTTTATACTATAATGAGGGTTATACCTGTAACATATCAATTAACCCTTTATTACATCTACTGACCACAGTACTGACCACCGACCCGTCCTTACACACAGTAACTATGTATACAGGGACAGAAAGGAACAGGATCTATATGGTATAGGTTTTATACTATAATGAGGGTTATACCTGTAACATATCAATTAACCCTTTATTACATCTACTGACCACAGTACTGACCACTGACCTTACACAGTAACTATGTATACCAGGGACAGAAAGGAACAGGAGTTTATATGGTAATATTGTTTATACTATAATGAGGGTTATACTGTAACATATCATTAACCCCTTTATTACACCTACTGTCCACAGTACTGACCACTGACCTTACACACAGTAACATGTATACCAGGACGAAAGGAACAAGGATTTATATGGTAATATTGTTTATACTATAATGAGGGTTATACCTGTAACATCAATTAACCCTTTATTACATCTACTGTCCACAGTACTGACCACTGACCTTACCACAGTAACTATGTATACAGGGACAGAAAGGAATAAGGATTTATATGGTAATATTGTTTATACTATAATGAGGGTTATACCTGTAACTATCAATTAACCCTTTTTACACCTACTGTCCGCAGTACTGACCACTGACCTTACACACCAGTAACTATGTATACAGGACAGAAAGGAACAAGGATTTATATGGTATATTGTTTTATACTATAATGAGGGTTATACCTGTAACATATCAATTAACCCTTTATTACATCTACCGTCCACAGTACTGACCACTTGACCTTACACACAGTAACTATTATATCAGGGACAGAAAGGAACAAGGATTTATATGGTAATATTGTTTATACTCATAATGAGGGTTATACCTGTAACATATCAATTAACCCTTATTACACCTACTGTCCACAGTAACCGACCACTGACTTACACACAGTAACTATGTATACAGGGACAAAGGAACAAGGATTATATGGTAATATGTTTTATACATAATGAGGGTTATACCTGTACATATCAATTAACCCTTTATTACATCTACTGACCACAGTACTGACCACTGACCTTACCACACAGTAACTATTATACAGGGACAGAAAGAACAAGGATTTATATGGTAATTGTTTTATACTATAGAAGGGTTTATACCGTAACATATCAATTAACCCTTTATTACTCTACTGTCCACAGTACTGACCACTGACCTTACACACAGTACACTATGTATACAGGGACAGAACGGAACAAGGATTTATATGGTAATATTGTTTATACTATAATGAGGGTTATACCGTGTAACATATCATTAACCCTTTATTACATCTACTGTCCACAGTACTGACCCTGACCTTACACACAGTAACTATGTATACAGGGACAGAAAGGAACAAGGATTTATATGGTAATATTGTTTTTATACTATAATAGGGTTATACCTGTAACATATCAATTAACCCTTTATTACTCTACTGTCCACAGTACTGACCAATGACCTTACACACAGTAACTATGTAATACAGGACAGAAAGGAACAGGATTTATATGGTAATATTGTTTATACTATACTGAGGGTAAACCTGTAACATATCATACTTAACCCCTTTATTACTTTCTTTACCAGATCTGGGAACCATCGGAATCTTCCTTTATAATAACTATAATGCACCATGAAATATAAAGTGAGCGTTTGTAGTATTTCTGAATAACTTTAAAGACTATAAACGGTGAAATGTGATGTTGGTGACCTGTCTAGTCAGAAACGAGATAATACACCAGATTGTTCCTTATTAAATAGCGATAGAGACCATCTGAAACATCTCCATCTCTGCCCCGTCAATCACAGATAAAAGCCGTTTGGTAATAATGATGCGTTAGAAAGAGACTTTGATAGTCGCCCTTCTCTGCCCCTGGGTCTGCGTACAACAGTTTAGAGGGACCAGAGGGGCCACACGTTACACCTTCTGGGAGAACTGAATATCGCCCCCTGTCCATCATCTCCATCTATTGTTTCCTTTTTATTATTTCCCCCCATTAAATATATTAAATAGGAAAAAGTTTCATATATTACACACCAGACTAAATTCAAACACATCTATCTCCCAGAATTCCCTATTTAGCCACAGATATGCTGGGGTTATCTTCAGTGTTCTCATTGCTAGGTTTTACAGCTGCAGCAACTATGACCCACGTCTAAAGATTTACACGGGAGTTCAATAAAGTTTCTTATCGTTAAAAACGGTGCTAATTTTTGCCCCAACCAATCAGATTTTATTTAACATTTGAAAGCTACATCTGATTGGTTGGGGCAAAATCACACCATATTTAACGATAAACTTTTATTGAATCTCCCTGCTTATCATTAATATTTTAACCCTCCTTTAACCTACATCATGTAAATGTGGCAGAGGGAGTAGAGATGTCCGAACTTCGCAAATCCGGTCCGCTTGAGGACCCATAATTTTAGAAAAATGCGAATATTCGAAAATTCGCAGCGGACTTATTAAAACCCTTAAAATGAAAAACCTCGAAAATACGAGGATTCTTTGAAAATACGGGTTTTTTCACCACGCATTTTTCGAAAATACTTGAAATCCTCGTATTTTTGAAATTTTTCGAAATACGTATTTCATGCATTCCCGAAAATACGAGAAATCCTCGTAATTTCGAAATTTTTCGAAAACGCGGTTCGAAAAGTTCGGAAGATGGAAAAACCGGAAAATCCGCGATATCCGCCGTTTCGCGAACGAGTAAATCCGCCGCGGATTCGGGTTCGGATCCGCGAACTGGGCCATCACTAAAGGGCGCTACCATTAGATTTTCCTCCTATTTTTTTGCAGAGCGGAATTGGTGTATTTGGTGATAATATGAAAATTCGGAAACCCGTTAAGAACAGATCCATAAATCTATGGGCCTACTTCCTAGCAGAACCAAAACAACATCCCCAACAGAGTGATTATCGTCTCTGCCCCGCGCCATCATAAACTGAAATATAAAGATCCTGATTGGATATTCAAATGTCACAGACCCAATGAGCCGTCTCGAGATGAGAGTGTCCCATACAGGTCCATTGCGGATCCAGAACCCTTCAATAAACCACACCAATGGGTGACGTAATCTGGAAATAAAACGGACCTGACTATTGACCCCCATTAGTAACTTAAACAAAGTCTTGACGGTTTGATTAGAAGTGGCGGTTATGGTTTTATCTTGCGGTAGGTCATCGTGTTCCCCCACGTCGCTTCTTCCTCTGTACATTTGTGCTTTACAGGGGACTTACTAATGCAGCGTCCGCTCGTTTTGCCGTCTTATTCATTATGCAAATATATACTTTCCATTTACTTTGGTCTGGTGGGAAATGCGCCGCCTCGTCCGGCGTAATGATTTTCTATCCTCTCATCCCAAAATCTCGACTGGGTAAAAATCCCGAATCCCCAAGGGGCGACGCATTCCACGTAATGATCTGCACGGTTTTCTATTATAACAGCGAACGAATAGATTAAAGCTGACAACAGATCCGTCTTCAATCGATCTCATGAAATGGAAGAAATAAAAAAAAAAGAGTCTGAACATCTTCAGATAAATTATTCTCTTTCAAAATTAACAAGTTTTATTAGTAACTATTACGGCCATAACGGTCGCTTTATTTCATGGCAAATACTTTGTTCTACTTAGAATTTATTTATATTTTTCTTTAGGTGAACCTTAGGAACCTCTTCTGTGTTTACCTTCAAACTTGACTTGTCCGGTTTCTAGAAAGGCAATTGTATGAGACTACAAGTAACGGCTAAATCACGTAACTGTTTACACATCACGTGACGGTAACATCACTGACAGTTACAAATCATGGACAGTTATCCATGTAGTTACATCACATTACGTTACATCCCATGACAGTTACACACTTGACAGTTCACATCCCGAGACTGTAACATCATGTGACAGTTACATCTCGTGACAGTACATCACGTGACGTTACATCACGTGAGTTACATCACATGACAGTTACATCATATGACAGTTACTCACTTGACAGTTACATCACATGAGTTACATCACTAACAGTTACATCACTTGACATTACATCACATGAGTTACATCACATGACATTAATCCATCACATGACATTACATCATATGAACAGTTACATCACTTGACAGTTACATCCCGTGACAGTTACATCTCATGACAGTTACATCAGTCGCAGTTTACATCACGTGAGTTCACATCACATGATAGTTACATCATATGACAGTTACATGACATGACGTTACATCCCGTGACAGTTAATCACTTGCACATTACATCCCGTGACAGTTACATCCCATGACATTCTCATCCCATGACAGTTACATCCCATGACAGTTACATCACATGACCAGTTTTTCAATCACATGACAGTTACATCACATGACAGTTACATCTGTGACTATGTTTACCCCATTTTTAACCTCTCTTATTAGGACATCAGTATCCAAAATCTACCAATCAACTTTTTTTATAGGCAAACAAGGGATGTCCGACTCCAGGTGTTTTAAAATCTACAATTCCACGGTGTTTCCCAGCTTTCCATCTTCCTTAGAAGGAAAAAATCACGTTAGTAAAAGGGAAAGTCGTCCTTTGTACCTTTAATTAAATATAATAATAAAATCAAAAAACAATCGCGGAGGATTAAACTGGTGGATTGAATTATACACAAAGGCGTCTGGGACAACTGAATTGTTTAGGTCTGTGTTTAATCTTATTACAGCACAGGAGAATTGTAGGATCATACCAAGAATCTCGACTGGTAATCTCCAAGGGTTTATTGACTTTAAACTGGTCGAGGGTGGATGAGGGCCCCCAGTGTGTTGCCCAGGGGCCCCTGCAGTGCTTATAAAAAAAATCTTAATGAAGAATTTTACAAACTTGCTAAGACCCTTCCATCCATTAGATTTAGGATTTGTGTTTTTATACCCCATACACTGATCTAACTTATCTGTGCGCAATGTTCAATATCCTAGCAAAGCCAGCCAGTGACAACATCACATATATAATATCGTACCACCTATGACATCATCACAACCTATGTCATCATAGTTTAATACTTCCCCAGAAAAATCTAAATTTGTGAATTTGATACATTCCCAGGAATCTCCGCTACTTAATTAATCTTCAATTACAGTTTTATTGAATAATGAGAATTAAAATAAAATAATTTAACATCTCTCAGGAGATTTTACTATTGTTTCAAGCTCAATGTTGTGTGAACATCCAGTTTCAGGTTTTTGCCATTAGATGGCGCTCCTCATCTTATGACTGGAGTGCTAACTAGCTGGGTTGAATGGGACTTTTAAGCGCATTAGTTTAATAGAAACACTTTAAAAAAAGAGTTTAAAGTTTTTTGAATGGCATCTAAACATGACGGTGAACTTGAAAGGACAATAACCTACTTTCACTTCCATATTACTCCACCTTCTCAAAGGGAGAGTCAGTTATCCGATTGGAGAATTCTCTCTCCCTCACTGAGCATCTTGTGAAATCAGAGACATAGTGAAGGGGCAGTAACTACTGGGATTTTGTACTGAGAACTGTTACTAGGTATCTCTGGTGAAATATACTTGAAAAACCTGGATACATGTAACAATCATACTTTTTTACTACATATATTGGACTAATACAGCAAAACATTTTAATTGTATAATCAAAAGCTTTAAGTCGGGGAAATGTGTTTTTAAGGAGAACGTCTCCATTATGTTTTCTTTGACAGGTGGATACATCCAATACTGTGGGGTTGTCACCTGTTTCCCTTGTAACGAGACAAATCCTACAAGCCAGTAGTCATGTGGCTATAATCCCCCATTTGTATTATTCTATGAGGCCTCTCTGGGTCGCAGTGGAATGAAATTCAGAGACAGGAAGGATCATGAATAAACTAACATCAAACTGACTGTCTCAGTCGACATGGCACAGAGAAGGGAATAGACAGGGTCTGAACCACAGGTAGACCGGCAACTCATTGGAATTCTTAGGCAAAGCAACAGAGTGACATTTCATTAAATCTCAAGGTTACTTGTAACCGTAGTACAGAGTCTCAGTGATTCACGCGCCGCGTCCGTCTTGATGTCAGACCCTTAAGAACATGGTCCTGCCACTGTGCCTACTGCCACAAGAGGGAGGAGGGAGGGTAAGGGAGAGAGAGGGAGGCAGGTGTCGGACTGGCCCACAGAGTTACAGGGGGATCCCCCGGTGGGTCCATTCACCCCCAGAAACAAGAAAACTGCTTTCAATTTAAATTGCAGAGCCAATGGACAGTAAGAATTTCATAAAACAGTAGGAATAGGATTGATTATGTAAATGGACGATAATCGTGATATGAAATGTTTAGGAGGGCCCCTAAATTAATTCCTGGGAACATTGTTACTACAGATCTCTCATTAATAACATTGTTACTACAGATCTCTCATTATTTACATTGTTACTACAGATCTCTCATTATTTACGTTGTTACTACAGATCTCTCATTATTTACATTGTTACTACAGATCTCTAATTATTAACATTGTTACTACAGATCTCTAATTATTAACATAGTTACTACAGATCTCTCATTATTTACATTGTAACTACAGATCTCTAATTATTAACATAGTTACTACAGATCTCTCATTATTAACATTGTTTCTACACATCTCTCATTATTTACATTGTTACTACAGATCTCTCATTATTTACGTTGTTACTGCAGATCTCTAATTATTAACATTGTTACTACAGATCTCTAATTATTAACATAGTTACTACAGATCTCTCATTATTTACATTGTAACTACAGATCTCTAATTATTAACATAGTTACTACAGATCTCTCATTATTAACATTGTTACTACACATCTCTCATTATTTACATTGTTACTACAGATCTCTCATTATTTACATTGTTACTACAGATCTCTCATTATTTACGTTCTTACTGCAGATCTCTCATTATTTACATTGTTACTACAGATCTCTCATTATTTACGTTCTTACTGCAGATCTCTCATTATTTACATTGTTACTACAGATCTCTCATTATTAACATTGTTACTACAGATCTCTCATTATTTACATTGTTACTACAGATCTCTCATTATTAACATTGTTACTACAGATCTCTCATTATTTACGTTGTTACTACAGATCTCTCATTATTAACATTGTTACTACAGATCTCTCATTATTTACATTGTTACTACAGATCTCTCATTATTTACGTTCTTACTGCAGATCTCTAATTATTAACATTTTTACTACAGATCTCTCATTATTTACGTTGTTACTACAGATCTCTCATTATTTACATTGTTACTACAGATCTCTCATTATTTACGTTGTTACTATAGATCTCTCATTATTAACATTGTTACTACAGATCTCTAATTATTAACATAGTTACTACAGATCTCTCATTATTAACATTGTTACTACACATCTCTCATTATTTACATTGTTACTACAGATCTCTCATTATTTACGTTCTTACTGCAGATCTCTAATTATTAACATTGTTACTACAGATCTCTCATTATTAACATTTTTGCTACAGATCTCTCATTATTTACGTTGTTACTACAGATCTCTCATTATTTACGTTGTTACTACAGATCTCTCATTATTAACATTGTTACTACAGATCTCTCATTATTAACATTGTTACTACAGATCTCTCATTATTTACGTTGTTACTACAGATCTCTCATTATTTACGTTGTTACTACAGATCTCTCATTATTAACATTTTTACTACTGATCTCTCATTATTTACGTTGTTACTACAGATATCTCATTATTAACATTGTTACTACAGATCTCTCATTATTAACATTGTTACTACAGATCTCTCATTATTAACATTGTTACAACAGATCTCTCATTATTTACGTTGTTACTACAGATCTCTCATTATTAACATTGTTACTACAGATCTCTCATTATTAACATTTTTACTACAGATCTCTCATTATTTACGTTGTTACTACAGATCTCTCATTATTAACATTTTTACTACAGATCTCTCATTATTTACGTTGTTACTACAGATCTCTCATTATTTACGTTGTTACTACAGATCTCTCATTATTTACGTTGTTACTACAGATCTCTCATTATTAACATTGTTACTACAGATCTCTCATTATTTACATTGTTACCAAGGGTAGATCTTCATTTTAAATGGAATTTCGTGCCCATTCCCCGGAACGCTCGTTAGGGTTACCGAATGGCCTTGGACTCACTCAGGAAATTATTGAAAGAAAGAAAGAAAAAAATTGTTATTTTAAAGGGAGTTTGAGGCCACATTAAACGAGCCCGTTGCACGTATGATTGTGCATGCACACGTTTTGTGCACGTTGGTGGCTGCTTGCACTGCAATCCCTGTCTTTCGGGGATCGGAGCGCAAAAATTGTGATCGCTCGTACTCAGATCGCAGTGCAAACGGCCCGGCACACCTAGTGTGCACCATTATTGTAGATCATTGCAGTGATAAAGCTGTTTATTTTTTTATTCATTTTTTTGTGTTACCTTTTGTCACTAAATGCCAATAAAAATGATTTTAATCCCAATGAAAATCTGAACCTGAGAGCTGAGAAGGTTTTGCCCAATCCAGAGATTTTTACCATCCTGGGGACATCACATCACATTAACCAATCACAAGCTTCTGTTCAGTTCAGCCAATAAGGCGCTTGGAGATTCCTTACTAATTTTAAAGCACCAGACTGACTAGATGTGTTCTACCTTAAAGAGTTCAGCCACCCATATAATCAGTTTAGCTGCAATACCTCTTGTTTAACATTAGGGGAAGCTCCTCCCTTCTGACTAATAGGACAGATGTTCCTGCAGGTGGGCGGAGCTTAGCCCTGAATCAGAAAAGAGAGAAATGATCCTCCTGCAATACTTTTCTATTAGGGGAAATACGTCAATTTGGGCAGAACTTTATTTTCCATGGGATTACAATGGGATTTACATTGAAAATCTGGTCCCTGCAGTTAAACATCTGTAATGTTGCTGGAATGGAAACTATTCATTAACTCTAACAAACAACATTTTAACAAGCCATAAGACTACCTGACAGTGATGTACACGCCGCCTTTAACCCTTTCCCTCCCTGGTTATTACATACACATGTCTGCGGCTGACACGGTTCTGGAACTAGGCTCCTGGCCAAAAGCTAATTTATCCTTTAACGTGCTGGTGATTACTTGGTGGGTTTCTTGAGTGGAGCTGACAGGTCTCTGCTAATGGAGTTGTACTGTAAGTTAATAGAAATCATGACAGAGCAATTAATTACAGAACCATCGAAAATCCTTGGTTACTTTTCTCCAGCACCAGAAGGATTTAATATTGTTCGTTTCATCGGGTTTCAATGACATTTACAAGTCTTAAATAAAAAACAACCTTCCTTAATCGAATCAATACAGACGCCAGGACGATTTAGCTGGAGACGTAGAAGGGAGGAACGAAGGAAGATCGAGGCGAGAGCAGGAGTCACTCTGGTTCCCAAATCGGTCGGTTATTCAGAGGTCTATGGCTTGGTCAGTCAGAAGTGAAATTTATTCCGATTGGTTAATATTTGGGCATCAATCACCCAGCACAAGGAGATCTGGGGACTTTGTTTCCATTACATGGTCTGGGAGTCTCCGTGCTGGGGACATCGATCGACATTAACCCTGGAAATGTAAATTAAGACTGTTAAGTCATCAATGTTCATTTAGAAGCTATTTGTTAGGACAGTGGAATATTCTAATTGGGATAAGAGATTCTTATTGGGGATAGAAGAGTCTAATTGGGGGGATAGGATAACTCCGACCCATCGTTACCATTAAGTTTCATGTTTACATTAAAAAAAAGAATAAAACTCTGTACTGGGGTCTCAAAATCCAAACCCTCAAACAGACAGATTGGGTCTCACCACATTCCAGGTTCACCTGCTAACCCACCAGCTCACTTCACTATGACAGTAACTATGTATACAGGGACAGAAAGGAACAAGGATTTATATGGTAATATTGTTTATACTATAATGAGGGTTATACCTGTAACATATCAATTAACCCTTTATTACATCTACTGTCCGCAGTACTGACCACTGACTTTACACACAGTAACTATGTATACAGGGACAGAAAGGAACAGGATTTATATGGTAATATTGTTTATTACTATAATGAGGGTTATACCTGTAACATATCAATTAACCTTATTACATCTACTGTCCGCAGTACTGACCACTGACTTTACACACAGTAACTATGTATACAGGGACAGAAGGAACAAGGTTTATGGTAATATTGTTTATTATAATGAGGGTTATACCTGTAACATATCAATTAACCCTTTATTACACCTACTGTCCACAGTACTGACCACTGACCTTACACACAGTAACTATGTATACAGGGACAGAGGGAACAAGGATTTATATGGTAATATTGTTTATACATAATGAGGGTTATACCTGTAACATATCAATTAACCCTTTATTACATCTACTGTCCGCAGTACTGACCACTGACCTTCACACACAGTAACTATGTATACAGGGACAGAAAGGAACAAGGATTTATATGGTAATATGTTTATACTATAATGAGGGTTATACCTGTAACATATCAATTAACCCTTTATTACATCTACTGTCCACTGTACTGACCACTGACCTTACACAGTAACTATGTATACAGGGACACAGAAGGAACAGGATTTATATGGTAATATTGTTTTATACTATAATGAGGGTTATACCTGAACATATCAATTAACCCTTTATTACATCTACTGTCCACAGTACTGACCACTGACCTTCACAGTAACTATGTATACAGGGACAGAAAGGAACAAGGATTTATATGGTAATATTGTTTTACTATAATGAGGGTTATACCTGTAACATCAATTAACCCTTTATTACACCTACTGTCCACAGTACTGACCACTGACCTTACACACAAGTAACTATGTATACAGGGACAGAAAGGAACAAGGATTTATATGGTAATATTGTTTATACTATAATGAGGGTTATACCTGTAACATATCAATTAACCCTTTATTACACCTACTGTCCCAGTACCGACCACTGACCTTACACAGTAACTATGTATACAGGGACAGAAAGGAACAAGGATTATATGGTAATATTGTTTATACTATAATGATGGTTATACCTGTAACATATCAATTAACCCTTTATTACACCTACTGTCTCACAGTACTGACCACTGACCTTACACACAGTAACTAGTATACAGGGACAGAAAGGACAAGGATTTATATGGTAATATTGTTTATACTAAATGAGGGTATACCTGTAACATATCAATTAACCCCTTTATTACACCTACTGTCCACAGTACTGACCACTGACCTTACACACAGTAACTATGTATACAGGGACAGAAAGGAACAAGGATTATATGGTAATATTGTTTATACTATAATGAGGGTTATACCTGTAACATATCAATTAACCCTTTATTACACCTACTGTCCCAGTACTGACCACTGACCTTACACACAGTAACTATGTATACAGGGGGAACAGAAAGGAACAAGGATTTATATGGTAATATTGTTTATACTATAATGAGGGTTATACCTGTAACATCAATTAACCCTTTATTACATCTACTGTCCACAGTACGACCACTGACCTTACACACAGTAACTATGTATACAGGGACAGAAAGGAACAAGGATTTATGGTATATGTTTTATACTATAATGAGGGTTATACCTGTAAATATCAATAACCCTTTATTACACCTACTGTCCACAGTACGACCACTGACCTTACACACAGTAACTATGATACAGGGACAGAAAGGAACAAGGATTTATATGGTAATATTGTTTATATAATGATGGTTATACCTGTAACATATCAATTAACCCTTTATTACATCTACTGTCCACAGTACTGACCACTGACCTTACACACATAACTAGTATACAGGGACAGAAAGGAACAAGGATTTATTGGTAAATTGTTATTACTATAATGAGGGTTATACCTGTAACATATCAATTAACCCTTTATTACATCTACTGACCACAGTACTGACCACTGACTTACACACAGTAACTATGTATACAGGAGACAGAAAGGAAAGGATTTATATGGTAATATGTTTATACTATAATGAGGGTTATACCTGTAACATATCAATTAACCCTTATTACATCTACTGTCCACAGTACTGACCACTGACCTTACACACGGTAACTAGTATACAGGGACAGAAAGGAACAAGGATTTATATGGTAATATTGTTTATACTATAATGAGGGTTATACCTGTAACATATCAATTAACCCTTATTACATCTACTGTCCACAGTACTGACCACTGACCTTACACACAGTAACATGTATACAGGGACAGAAAGAACAAGGATTTATGGTAATATTGTTTATATCTATAATGAGGGTTATACCTGTAACATCAATTAACCTTTATTACCCCTACTGTCCACAGTACTGACCACTGACTTAACACAATAACTATGTATACAGGGACAGAAAGGAACAAGGATTTATATGGTAATATTGTTTTATCTATAATGAGGGTTATACCTGTAACATATCAATTAACCCTTTATTACATCTAGTCCACAGTACTGACCACTGACCTTACACACAGTAACTATGTATACAGGGACGAAAGGAACAAGGATTTATATGGTAATATTGTTTATACTATAATGAGGGTTATACCTGTAACATATCAATTAACCCTTTATAATATCTACTGTCCACAGTACTGACCACCGACCTTACACAGTAACTATGTATACAGGGACAGAAAGGAACAAGGATTTATATGGTAATATTGTTTATACTATAATGAGGGTTATACCTGTAACATATCAATTACACTTTATTACATCTACTGTCCACAGTACTGACCACTGACCTACACACGGTAACTATGTATACAGGACAGAAAGGAACAAGGATTTATATGGTAATATGTTTATACTAATGATGGGGTTATACCTGTAAATATCAATTAACCCTTTATTACATCTACTGTCCACAGTACTGACCACTGACCTTACACACAGTAACTATGTATACAGGGACAGAAAGGAACAAGGATTTATATGGTAATATTGTTTTAACTATAATGAGGTATAACCTGTAACATATCAATTAACCCTTTATTACATCTACTGTCCACAGTACTGACCACTGACCTTACACACGGTAACTATGTATACAGGGACAGAAAGGAACAAGGATTTATATGGTAATATGTTTATACTATAATGAGGGTTATACCTGTAACATATCAATTAACCCTTTACATCTACTGTCCACATACTGACCACTGACCTTACAACCGTAACTATGTAACAGGGACAGAAAGGAACAAGGATTTATATGGTAATATGTTTATACTATAATGAGGGTTATACTGTAACATATCAATTAACCCTTTATTACATCTACTGTCCACAGTACTGACACTGACCTTACACACAGTAACTATGTAACAGGGACGAAAGGAACAAGGATTTATATGGTAATATGTTTATACTATAATGAGGGTTATACCTGTAACATATCAATTAACCCTTTATTACCCCTACTGTCCACAGTACTGACCACTGACTTACACACAAACATGTATACAGGGACAGAAAGGAACAAGGATTTATATGGTAATATTGTTTATACTATAATGAGGGTTTAACTGTAACATATCAATTAACCCTTTATTACATCTACTGTCCACAGTACTGACCACTGACCTTACACACAGTAACTATGTATACAGGGACAGAAGGACAAGGATTTATATGGTAATATTGTTTATACTATAATGAGGGTTATACCTGTAACATATCAATAAACCCTTTATTACATCTACTGTCCACAGTACTGACCACCGACCTTACACACAGTAACTATGTATACAGGGACAGAAAGGAACAAGGATTTATATGGTAATATGTTTATACTATAATGAGGGTTATACCTGTAACATATCAATTAACCTTTATTACATCTACTGACCACAGTACGACCACCGACCTTACACACAGTAACTATGTATACAGGGACAGAAAGGAACAAGGATTATATGGTATATGTTTTACTATAATGAGGGTTATACCTGTACATATCAATTAACCCTTTATTACATCTACTGACCACAGTACTGACCACTGACCTTACACCAGTAACTATGTACAGGGACAGAAGGAACAGGATTATATGGTAATATTGTTTATATATAATGAGGGTTATACCTGTAACATATCATTAAAACCCCTTTATTACACCTACTGTCACAGTACTGACCACTGACTTACACACAGTAACTATGTATACAGGGACAGAAAGGAACAAGGATTTATATGGTAATATTGTTTATACTATAATGAGGGTTATACCTGTAACATATCAATTAACCCTTTATTACATCTACTGTCCGCAGTACTGACCACTGACTTTACACACAGTAACTATGTATACAGGGACAGAAAGGAACAAGGATTTATATGGTAATAGTGTTTATACTATAATGAGGGTTATACCTGTAACATATCAATTAACCCTTATTTACCTACGTCACAGTACTGACCACTGACCTTACACACAGTAACTATGTATACAGGGACAGAAAGGAACAAGGATTTATATGGTAATATGTTTTATACTATAATGAGGGTTAACTGTAACATATCAATTAACCCTTTATTACATCTACTGTCCACAGTACGACCACTGACTTACACACAAGTAACTATGTATACAGGGACAGAAAGGAACAAGGATTTATATGGTAATATTGTTATACTATAATGAGGGTTTATACCTGTAACATATCAATAACCCTTTATTACATCTACTGTCCACAGTACTGACCACCTGACCTTACACACAGTAACTATGTATTACAGGGACAGAAAGGAACAAGGATTTATATGGTAATATTGTTTATACTATAATGAGGGTTATACCTGTACATATCAATTAACCTTTATTACATCTACTGTCCACAGTACTGACCACTGACCTTACAACACGTAACTATGATACAGGGACAAAGGAACAAGGAGTTTATATGGTAATATGTTTATACTATAATGAGGGTTATACCTGTAAATATCAATTAACCCTTTATTACATCTACTGTCCACAGTACTGACCACTGACCTCACACAGTAACTATGTATACAGGGACAGAAAGGAACAAGTATTTATATGGTATATTGTTTATACTATAATGAGGGTTTATACCTGTAACATATCAATTAACCCTTTATTACATCTACTGTCCACGTACTGACCACTGACCTTACACACGTAACTATGTATACAGGGACAGAAAGGAACAAGGATTTATATGGTAATATTGTTTATACTAATGAGGGTTATACCTGTAACATATCAATTAACCCTTTATTACATCTACTGTCCACAGTACTGACCACTGACCTTACACACGTAAACTATGTATACAGGGACAGAAAGGAACAAGGATTTATATGGTAATATGTTTATAACTATAATGAGGGTTTATACCTGTAACATATCAATTAACCCTTTATTACATCTACTGTCCACAGTACTGACCACGACCTTACAACAGTAACTATGTAACAGGGACAGAAAGGAACACAGGATTTATATGGTAATATTGTTTATACTATAATGAGGGTTATACCTTTAACATATCAATTACCCTTTATTACCCAACTGTCCACAGTACTGACCACTGACCTTACACAAGTAACTATGTATACGGGACAGAAAGGAACAAGGATTTATATGGTAATATTGTTTATACTATAATGAGGGTTATACCTGTAACAATCATTAACCCTTTATTACATCTACTGTCCACAGTACTGACACTGACTTACACACAGTAACTATGTATACAGGGACAGAAGGAGACAAGGATTTATTATTGGTAATATTGTTTATACTATAATGAGGGTTACCTGTAACATATCAATTAACCCTTTATTACATCTACTGTCCACAGTACTGACCACGACCTTACACACGTAACTATGTATACAGGGACAGAAAGGAACAAGGATTATATGGTAATATTGTTTATACTATAATGAGGGTATACCTGTAACATATCAATTAACCCTTTATACATCTACTGCCACAGTACTGACCACGACCTTCACAACAGTAACTATGTATACAGGCAGAAAGGAACAAGGATTTATGGTAATATTGTTATACATAATGAGGGTTATACCTGTAACATATCAATTAACCCTTTATTACATCTACTGCACAGTACTGACCACTGACCTTACACACAGTAACTATTATACGGGACAGAAAGGAACAAGGATTTATATGGTAATATTGTTATACTATAATGAGGTTATACCTGTAACATATCAATAACCCTTTATTACACTACTGTCCACAGTAATGACCAACTGACCTTACACACAGTAACTATGTATACAGGGACAGAAAGGAACAAGATTTATATGGTAATATTGTTTATACTATAATGAGGGTTATACCTGTAACATATCAATTAACCCTTTATTACATCTACTGTCCACAGTACTGACCACTGACCTTACACAGTAACTATGTATACAGGGACAGAAAGGAACAAGGATTTATATGGTAATATTGTTTATACTATAATGAGGGTATACCTGTAACATATCAATTAAACCCTTATTACATCTACTGTCGCACAGTACGACCACTGAACGTACACACAGTTAAACTATGTATACAGGGACAGAAAGGAACAAGGGTTTATATGGTAATATTGTTTATACTATAATGAGGGTTATACCTGTAACATCTATTTACCCTTTATTACATCTACTGTCCACAGTACTGACCACTGACCTTACATACAGTAACTATGTATACAGGGACAGAAAGGAACAAGGATTTATATGGTAATATTGTTTATACTATAATGAGGGTTATACCTGTAACATATCAATTAACCCCTTTATTACATCTACTGTCCACATTACTGACCACTGACCTTACACACAGTAACTATGTATACAGGGACAGAAAGGAACAAGGATTTATATGGTAATATTGTTTATACTATAATGATGGTTATACCTGTAACATATCAATTAACCCTTTATTACATCTACTGTCCACAGTACTGACCACTGACCTTACACACAGTAACTATGCATACAGGGACAGAAAGGAACAAGGATTTATATTGTAATATTGTTTATACTATAATGAGGGTTATACCTGTAACATATCAATTAACCCTTTATTACATCTACTGTCCACAGTACTGACCACTGACCTTACACACAGTAACTATGTATACAGGGACAGAAAGGAACAAGGATTTATATGGTAATATTGTTTATACTATAATGAGGGTTATACCTGTAACATATCAATTAACCCTTTATTACATCCTACTGCTGTCCACAGTACGGACCACTGACCTTAACACACACAGTAACTATGTATAACAGGGACAGAAAGGAACAAGGATTTATATGGTAATATTGTTTATATACTATAATGAGGTTATACCTGTAACATATCAATTAACCCTTTATTACACTCTACTGTCCACAGTACTGACCACTGACCTTACACACATAACTATGTAACAGGGACAGAAAGGAACAAGGATTATAATGGTAATATTGTTTATACTATATGAGGGTTATACCTGTAACATATCAATTAACCCTTTATTACACCTACTGTCCACAGTAACTGACCACTGAACCTTACACACAGTAATATGTATACAGGGACAGAAAGGAACAAGGATTTATATGGTAATATTGTTTATACTATAATGAGGGTTATACCTGTAACATATCAATTAACCCCTTTATTACACCTACTGTCCACAGTACTGACCCTGACCTTACACACAGTAACTATGTATACAGGGACAGAAAGGAACAAGGATTTATATGGTAATATTGTTTATACTTAATGAGGGTTATACCTGACATCAATTAACCCTTTATTACACCTACTGTCCACAGTACTGACCACTGACCTTACACACAGTAACTATGTATACAGGGACAGAAAGGAACAAGGATTTATGGTATATTGTTTTATACTATAATGAGGGTTATACCTGTAACATATCAATTAACCCTTTATTACACCCTACTGTCCACGTAACTGACCACTGACCTTACACACAGTAACTATGTATACAGGGACAGAAAGGAACAAGGATTTATATGGTATATTGTTTATACTATAATGAGGTTATACCTGTAACATATATCATAAACCCTTTATTACATCTACTGTCCACAGTACTGACCACTGACCTTACACACAGTAACTATGTATACAGGGACAGAAAGGAACAAGGATTTATATGGTAATATGTTTATACTATAATGAGGGTTATATCCTGTAACATATCAATTAACCCTTTATTACACTACTGCCACAGTACTGACCACTGACCTTACACACAGTACCTATGTATAGACAGGACAGAAAGGAACAAGGATTTATATGGTAATATTGTTTATACTATAATGAGGGTTATAACCTGTACATATCAATTAACCCTTTATTACATCTACTGTCCACAGTACTGACCACTGACCTTACACACAGTAACATGTATACAGGGACAGAAGGAACAGGTATATATGTAATATGTTTTATTTATACTATAATGAGGGTTATACCTGTAACATCAATTAACCCTTTATTACATCTACTGTCCACAGTACTGACCACTGACCTACACACAGTAACTATGTATACGGGACAGAAAGGAACAAGGATTTATATGGTAATATTGTTTATACTATAATGAGGGTTATACCTGTACATAATCAATTAACCCTTTATTACCCTACTGTCCACAGTACTGACCACCGACCTTACACCAATAACTATGTATACAGGGACAGAAAGGAACAAGGATTTATATGGTAATATTGTTTATACTATAATGAGGGTTATACCGTAACATATCAATTAACCCTTTATTACATCTACTGTCCACAGTACTGACCACTACCTTACACACAGTAACTATGTATACAGGGACAGAAAGGAACAAGGATTTATATGGTAATATTGTTTATACTATAATGAGGGTTTATACCTGTAACATATCAATTAACCCTTTATTACATCTACTGTCCACAGTACTGACCACTGACCTTACAACACAGTAACTATGTATACAGGGACAGAAAGGAACAGGATTTATATGGTAATATTGTTTATACTATAATGAGGGTTATATACCTGTAACATATCAATTAACCCTTTATTACTCTACTGTCCACAGTACTGACCACTGACCTTACACACGTAACTATGTATACAGGGACAGAAAGGAACAAGGATTTATATGGTAATATTGTTTATACTATAATGAGGGTTATACCTGTACATATCATATACCCTTTATTACATCTTACTGTCCACAGTACTGACCACTGACCTTACACACATGTAACTATGTATACAGGGACAGAAAGGAACAAGGATTTATATGGTAATATTGTTTATACTATAATGAGGGTTATACCTGTAACATATCAATTAACCCTTTATTACATCTACTGTCCACAGTACTGACCACTGACCTTACACACGGTAACTATGTATACAGGGACAGAAAGGAACAAGGATTTATATGGTAATATTGTTTATACTATATATGGGGTTATACCTGTAACATATCAATTAACCCTTTTTACATCTACTGTCCACAGTACTGACCACACCTTACAACACGTAACTATGTATACAGGGGACAGAAAGGAACAAGGATTATATGGTAATATTGTTTATAACTATAATGAGGGTTTATACCTGTAACATATCAATTAACCCTTTATTACATCTACTGTCCACTTACTGACCACTGACCTTACACACAGTAACTATGTATACAGGGACAGAAAGGAACAAGGATTTATATGGTAATATTGTTTATACTATAATGAGGGTTATACCTGTAACATATCATTAACCCTTTATTACCACTACTGTCCACAGTACTGACCACTGCCCTACACACAGTAACTATGTATACAGGGACAGAAAGGAACAAGGATTTATATGGTAATATGTGTTTATACTATAATGAGGTTATACCTGTAACATATCAATTAACCCTTTATTACATCTACTGTCCACAGTACTGACCACTGACCTTACACACAGTAACTATGTATACAGGGACAGAAGGAACAAGGATTTAATTGGTAATATTGTTTAACTATAATGAGGGTTATACCTGTAACATATCAATAATTAACCCTTTTTACATCTACTGTCCACAGTACTGACCACGACCTTACCCACAGTAACTAGTATACAGGGACAGAAAGGAACAAGGATTTTATGGTAATATTGTTTATACTATAATGAGGGTTTACCTGTACAATATCAATTAACCCTTTATTACATCTACTGCCACAGACTGACCACGCCTTACACACAGTAACTTGTATAACAGGGACAGAAAGGACAAGGATTTATATGGTAATATTGTTTTATACTAAATGAGGGTTATACCTGTAACATATCAATTAACCCTTTATTACATCTACTGACCACAGTACTGACCACTGACCTTACACACAGTAACTATGTATACAGGGACGAAAGAACAAGATTTATATGGTATATTGTTTATACTATAATGAGGGTTATACCTGTAACATATCAATTACCCCTTTATTACACCTACTGTCCACAGTACTGACCACTGACTACACACAGTAACTATGTACACGGGACAGAAAGGAAACAAGGATTTATATGGTAATATTGTTATACTATAATGAGGGTTATACCTGTACAATCAATTAACCCTTTATTACATCTACTGTCCACAGTACTGACCACTGACCTTACACACAGTAACTATGTATACAGGGACAGAAAGGAAAAGGATTTATATGGTAATATTGTTTATACTATAATGAGGGGTTATACCTGTAACATATCATTAACCCTTTATTACACCTACTGTCCCAGTACTGACCACTGACCTTACACACAGTAACTATGTATACAGGGACAGAAGGACAAGGATTTATATGGTAATATTGTTTATACTATAATGAGGGTTATACCTGTAACATATCAATTAACCCTTTATTACACTACGTCCACAGTACTGACCACTGACCTTACACACAGTAACTATGTATACAGGGACAGAAAGGAACAAGGATTTATATGGTAATATTGTTTATACTATAATGAGGGTTATACCTGTAACATATCAATTAACCCTTTATTACACTACTGTCCACAGTACGACCACTGACCTTACACACAGTAACTATGTATACAGGGACAGAAAGGAACAAGGATTTATATGTGAATATTGTTTATACTATAATGAGGGTTATACCTGTAACATATCATTAATACCCTTTATTACATCTACTGCCACAGTACTGACCAATGACCTTACACACATAACTATGTATACAGGGACAGAAAGGAACAAGGATTTATATGGTAATATTGTTTATTATACTAAAATGAGGGTTATACCTGTAACAATCAATTAACCCTTTATTACATCTACTGTCCACAGTACTGACCACTGACCTTACACACAGTAACTATGTATACAGGGACGAAAGGAACAAGGATTTTATATGGTAATATTGTTTATACCTATAATGAGGGTTATACCTGTAACATATCAATTAACCTTTATTACATCTACTGTCCACAGTACTGACCACTGACCTTACACACAGTAACTATGATACAGGGACAGAAAGGAACAAGGATTTATATGGTAATATTGTTTATACTATAATGAGGGTTATACCTGTAACATATCAATTAACCCTTTATTACATCTACTGTCCACAGTACTGACCAATGACCTTACACACAGTAACTATGTATACAGGGACAGAAAGGAACAAGGATTTATATGGTAATATTGTTTATACTATAATGAGGGTAAACCTGTAACATATCAATTAACCCCTTTATTACTTTCTTTACCAGATCTGGGAACCAATCGGAATCTTCCTTTATAATAACTATAATGCACCATGAAATATAAAGTGAGCGTTTGTAGTATTTCTGAATAACTTTAAAGACTATAAACGGGTGAAATGTGATGTTGGTGACTGTCTAGTCAGGAAACGAGATAATAACCAGATTGTTCCTTATTAAATAGCGATAGAGACATCTGAAACATCTCCATCTCTGCCCCGTCAATCAACAGATAAAAAGCCGTTTGGTAATAATGATGCGTTAGAAAGAGACTTTGATAGTCGCCCTTCTCTGCCCCTGGGTCTGCGTAACAACAGTTTAGAGGGACCAGGAGGGGCCACACGTTACACCTTCTGGGAGAACTGAATATCGCCCCCTGTCAATCATCTCCATCTATTGTTTCCTTTTTATTTCCCCCCATTAAATATATTAAATAGGAAAAAGTTTCATATATTACACCAGACTAATTCAAACAACATCTCCCAGAATTCCCTATTAGCCACAGATATGCTGGGGTTATCTTCAGTGTTCTCATTGCTAGGTTTTACAGCTGCAGCAACTATGACCCACGTCTAAAGATTTACAGGGAGATTCAATAAAGTTCTTATCGTTAAAAACGGTGCTAATTTTGCCCCAACCAATCAGATTTTATTTAACATTTGAAAGCTAACATCTGATTGGTTGGGGCAAAATCAGCACCATATTTAACGATAAGAACTTTTATTGAATCTCCCTGCTTATCATTAAATATTTTACCTCCTTTAACCTACATCATGTAAATGTGGCAGAGGGAGTAGAGATGTCCGAACTTCGCAAAATCCGGTCCGCTTGAGGACCCATGAATTTTAGAAAAAATGCGAATATTCGAAAATTCGCAAGCGGACTTATTAAAACCCATTAAAATGAAAAAATCCTCGAAAATACGAGGATTCTTTGAAAATACGGGTTTTCACGCATTTTCGAAAATACGTGAAATCCTCGTAATTTTGAAAATTTTCGAAAATACGTATTTTCATGCATTCCCGAAAATACGAGAAATCCTCGTAATTTCGAAAATTTTCGAAAACGCGGTTCGGAAAAGTTCGGAAGATGGAAAACCGGAAAATCCGCGATATCCGCCGTTCGCGAACGAGGTAAATCCGCCGCGGATTCGGGTTCGGATCCGCGAACTGGGCCATCACTAAGAGGGCGCTACCAGTTAGATTTCCTCCTATTTTTTTGCAGAGCGGAATTGGTGTAATTTGGTGATAATATGAAAATTCGGAAACCCGTTAGAACAGATCCATAAAATCTATGGGCCTACTTCCTAGCAGAACCAAAACAACATCCCAAGCAGAGTGATTATCGTCTCTGCCCCAGCGCTCATCATAAACTGAAATATAAAGATCCTGATTGGATATTCAAAATGTCACAGAACCAATGAGCCGTCTCGAGATGAGAGTGTCCCATACAAGGTCCATTGCGGATCCAGAACCCATTCAATAAACCACACCATGGGTGACGTAATCTGGAAATAAAACGGACCTGACTATTGACCCCCATTAGTAACTTTAAACAAAGTCTTGACGGTTTGATTAGAAAGTGGCGGTTATGGTTTTATCTGCGGTAGGTCATCGTGTTCCGCACGTCGCTTCTTCCTCTGTACATTTGTGCTTTACAGGGGACTTACTAATGCAGCGTCCTGCTCGGTTTGCCGTCTTATTCATTATGCAAAATATATACTTTCCATTTACTTTGTCTGGTGCGGAAATGCGCCGCCTCGTCCGGCGTAATGATTTTCTATCCTCTCATCCCTAAAATCTCGACTGGAGGTAAAAATCCCGAATCCCCAAGGGGCGACGCATTCACGTAATGATCTGCACGGTTCTATTATAACAAGCGAACGGGAATAGATTAAAGCTGACAACAGGATCCGTCTTCAATCGATCTCATGAAATGGAAGAAATAAAAAAAAAGAGTCTGAACATCTTCAGAATAAATTATTTCTCTTTCAAAATTAACAAGTTTTATTAGTAACTATTACGGCCATAACGGTCGCTTTATTTCATGGCAAATACTTTGTTCTACGTAGAATTTATTTTATATTTTCTTTAGGTGAAGCCTTAGGACCTCTTCTGTGTTTACCTTCAAACTTGACTTGTCCGGTTCTAGAAAGGCAATTGTATGAGACTACAAGTAACGGCTAAATCACGTAACTGTTACATCACGTGACGGTAACATCACGTGACAGTTACATCATGTGACAGTTACATCATGTGAGTTACATCACATGACAGTTACATCCCATGACAGTTACATCACTTGACAGTTACATCCCGAGACAGTTACATCATGTGACAGTTACATCTCGTGACAGTTACATCACGTGACAGTTACATCACGTGAGTTACATCACATGACAGTTACATCATATGACAGTTACATCACTTGACAGTTACATCACATGAGTTACATCACATGACAGTTACATCACTTGACAGTTACATCACATGAGTTACATCACATGACAGTTACATCACATGACAGTTACATCATATGACAGTTACATCACTTGACAGTTACATCCCGTGACAGTTACATCTCATGACAGTTACATCACGTGACAGTTACATCACGTGAGTTACATCACATGATAGTTACATCATATGACAGTTACATGACATGACAGTTACATCCCGTGACAGTTACATCACTTGACAGTTACATCCCGTGACAGTTACATCCCATGACAGTTACATCCCATGACAGTTACATCCCATGACAGTTACATCACATGACAGTTACATCACATGACAGTTACATCACATGACAGTTACATCTGTGACTATGAATTTACCCCATTTTACCTCTCTTATTTAGGACATCAGTATCCAAAATCTACCAATCAACTTTTTTATAGGCAAACAAGGGATGTCCGACTCCAGGTGTTTAAAATCTACAATTCACGGTGTTCCCAGCTTTCCATCTTTCCTTAGAATGGAAAAAATCACGTTAGTAAAGGGAAAGTCGTCCTTTGTACCTTTTAATTAAATATAATAATAAAATCAAAAAACAAATAGCGGGATGAGTTACTGGTGGATTGAATTATAACAAAGCGTCTGGGACAACTGGAATTGTTTAGTCTGTGTTTAATCTTATTACAGCACAGGAGAATTGTAGGATCATACCAAGGAATCTCGACTGGGTAATCTCCAAGGGTTTATTGACTTTAACTGGTCGAGGGTGGATGAGGGCCCCCAGTGTGTTGCCCAGGGGCCCCTGCAGTGCTTAATAAAAAAATTCTTAATGAAGAATTTTACAAACTTGCTAAGACCCTTCCATCCATTAGATATTAGGATATTGTGTTTTTATACCCCATACACTGATCTAACTTATTCTGGGCAATGTTCAATATCCTAGCAAAGCAGCCAGTGACAACATCACATATATAATATAATCGTACACCTATGACATCATCACAACCTATGTCATCATAGGTTTAATACTTCCCCAGGAAAAATCTAAATTTGTGAATTTGATACATTCCAGGGAATCTCCGCTACTTAATAATTCTTCAATTACAGTTTATTGAATAAATGAGAAATTAAAATAAAGATAATTTAACATCTCTCAGGAGATTTTACTATTGTTTCAAGCTCAATGTGTTTGTGTAACATCCAGTTTCAGGTTTTGCCATTAGATGGCGCTCCTCATCTTATGACTGGAGTGCTAACTAGCTGGGTTGAATGGGACATTTTAAGGCCATTAGGTTTAATAGGAAACACTTTAAAAAAAGAGAGTTTAAAGTTTTTTTGAATGGCATCTAAAAACAGTGACGGTGAACTTGAAAGGACAATAACCTACTTTCACTTCCATATTTACTCCACCTTCTCAAAGGGAGAGTCAAGGTATCCGATTGGAGAATTCATCTCTCCCTCACTGAGCATGTGTGAAATCAGAGACATAGTGAAGGGGCAGTAACTACTGGGATTTGTACTGAGAACTGTTACTATGTATCTCTGGTGAGAAATTACTTAGAAAAACACTGGATACATTGTAACAATCAGTACTTTTTACTACATATATTGGACTAATACAGCAAAACAATTTTAATTGTAATAATCAAAAGCTTTAAGTCGGGGAAATGTGTTTTAAGGAGAACGTCTCCATTAATGATTTTCTTTGACAGGTGGATACATCCAATACTGTGGGGTTGTCACCTGTTCCCTTGTAAGACTAGACAAATCCTACAAGCCAGGTAGTCATGTGGCTAATAATCCCCCATTTGTATTATTCTAGTGAGGCCTCTCTGGGTCGCAGTGGAATGAAATTCAGAGACAGGAAGGATCATGAATAAAACTAACATCAAACTGACTGTCTCAGTCGGACAGTGGCACAGAGAAGGGAATAGACAGGGTCTGACCACAGGTAGGAACCGGCAAACTCATTGGAATTCATTAGGCAAAGCAACAGAGTGACATTTCATTAAATATCAAGGTTACTTGAGTAACCGTAGTACAGAGTCTCAGTGATTCAGCGCCGGCGTCCGTCTTGATGTCAGACCATTAAGGAACATGGTCCTGCCACTGTGCCTACTGCCACAAGAGGGAGGGTGAGGGAGGGTAAGGGAGAGAGAGGGAGGCAGGTGTCGGACTGGCCCACAGAGTTACAGGGGGATCCCCCGGTGGGTCCCATTCACCCCAGGAAACAGAGAAAACTGCTTCAATTTAAATGCAGAGCCAAAGGGACAGTAAGAAATGTATCATAATAAACAGTAGGAATAGGATTGATATGTAAATGGACGATAATCGTGATATGAAATGTTAGGAGGGCCCCTAAATTAGTCCTGGTGGGCCCCTGGTCTCAGTCCAACACTAAAGGGAGGGTAAGAGAGAGCAAGGGAGGACAAGAGAGTGTGAGGGAGGACAAGAGAGTGTGAGAAAGGACAAGAGTGTCAGGGAGGGTGAGAGTGAGTGAGGGTAAGACTGTGAAGGAGGGTGAGAGTGAGAGTGAGGGAGCGTGAGAGTAAAGGAGGATGAGAGTGAGGGAGGGTGAGTGTTATGGAGGGTAAAAGTGAGGGAGGGTGAGTGTGAGGGAGGGTGAGTGGAGGAGGGGGTGGGAGTGAGGGAGAGGTGAGAGTAAGGAGGAGGTGGAGGGGTGGTGAGTGTTTGAGGGTAAGTGGAGGAGTGAGGAGGGTCCCTTGATAGGGAGAGTGAGGGAGGGTGGAGTGTGAGAGAGAGGGTGAGGTGAGAGAGGGAAGGGTGAGTGGAGGGAGTGAGATGTGAGATGAGGGTGTGGAGGATGAGAGGGGTGTGAGGAGTGGGTGAGAGTGAGAGTGAGGGAGGGGGTGAGAGAGAGTGAGGGAGGGTGAGGTGAGGGAGGGTGAGTGTGAGGAAGGGTAAGTGAGAAGGGGTGAGAGTGAGGGAGGGTAAGTGTGAGGGGGGGTGAGAGTGATGGAGGGTAAGTGTGAGGGATGGAGAAAGTGAGGTGATGGTGAGAGTGAGGGTGAGTTGAGGGAGGGTAGTGTGAGGGATGGTGAGAGGAGGGTGAGAGTGAGGGAGTTGTGAGATGTGAGGAGAGGTGAGAGTGAGGAGGAGGGTGAGGGAGTGAGAGTGGGTGAGGGTGATGGGCGGTGGTGGAGAGTGAGAGTGGGTGTGAGAGTGAGGGAGGGTGAGTGTGAGGGGGGTGAGAGTGAGGGAGGGTGAGTTGAGAGTGAGAGAGGGTGAGAGTGAGGGAGGGTGAGTGTAAGGGAGGGTAAGTGAGAAGGGGGTGAGAGTGAGGGAGGGTAAGTGTGAGGGGGGTGAGAGTGATGGAGGGTAAGTGTGAGGGATGGAGAAAGTGAGAGAGGGTGAGTTTGAGGGAGTGTATGTGTGAGGGATGGTGAGAGAGGGTGAGAGTGAGGGAGGGGGAGTGTGAGGAGGGTGAGAGTGAGGGAGGGTGAGAGTGAGGGAGGGTGAGGGCTGGTCGGAGAGTGAGAGACGGGTGGAGTAGTGAGGGAGGGTGAGTGTGAGGGAGGGTGAGAGTGAGGTGAGGGTGAGTGAGAGTGAGAGTGAGGGGGTGGGGAGAGGAGGGAGAGGGTGAGAGAGAGTGAGGGAGGGTGTTAGAGTGTAAGGGAGGTAAGGGAGAAGGGGGGTGAGAGTGAGGGAGGGTAAGTGTGAGGGGGGGTGAGAGTGATGGAGGGAAGTAGTGAGGGATGGAAGAAAGTGAGAGAGGGGAGTTTGAGGAGGGTATGTGTGAAGGGATGGTGATGAAGAGAGGGTGAGAGTGAGGGAGTGAGTGAGTGTGAGGGAGGTGAGTTGAGAGAGTGAGGGATGGAGTGATGAGGGAGGTGAGGGGGGGTGAGAGTGAGGGAGGGTGTGTTGAGGAGGGGGGAGTGAGGGAGGGTGTGAGAGTGAGGGAGGGTGAGTGTGAGGGAGGGTGAGTGTGAGGGAGGGTGAGAGTGAGGGAGGTTGAGAGTGAGGGAGGGTGAGTGTGAGGGGGGGTGAGTGTGAGGGCGGTAATAGAGACAAGTAACAATAAGAGAAGGAAGGAAAGAAATGTTACTTTGTTACTAGTCATTAACATGTATTTGTTCTGTGTGTGTGTTTGCACGTTTGGTTGTGTACAATCATCTGTGTCTCTGTGTTGACTTGGCAGCACCGACTGTGATTATTTTTCACCTATTTTCTCCTTTCCCTTCTGCCTGGCACTGTACAAGGGCAGAGAAGAGAATGTGCCCAACCCCTGCCAAGTTCCATCCCCTGCACGACTCTAGTTGGCAGCTCCATCACATGTTAATTGGCTCATCCACTGTGCAGACTGAAATCATTGGTATTTTAAAGATTTTCAGAGGAATTTGAACAATGTTTTGCTAATAAAAATCTATATAGAGACAAGACCCATTATATTAAGTGGTGTGGCAGGGAATCCTGGGAGTTGTAGTTTGCAAACATCTAGAGGCCACAGTCTGGACAACCCTGATTTATTGACTGAGGTTTCCAAGCGCTTTATAGCCAAGCCTGCTGGGAAATCCATGAAACTGTCGAACCTAACGGACCGGGGGTCACCAGGATGCCCTCTAATTACAAGGAATCAAACAATAGAAGTAATTGGGCGCGGGAAGGTCCGTTTTGGTCTTTGCTTACCCTTGTCGCATTCCCAGCGCAAAGATAAAAGATGACGGATGATCACAGAGACTCCGATAAAAAGAGGAAATGAGACAAAAGGAGAAATCGAAATCAAAGTCGCGAGAAAATCCCAAACGTTGGGAATAAAAAATCTAATTGGACGCGTTGCGCGGTTTATTTCTCTCCGGTTTTCAATCCGTGGGACATTAACTAATGAAATATTGTAATTAATGGGATTAAAAGGTTTTAAGGAGAAAATATTATTTCATAGGAACAATCCACATAATAATTAAACCTTTAAATCCTTACAGAGAAACACGTGTTTTATTAATGGCTTAAAAAAAAATCTCAACATTAAAGTGTTGGAGAAAAAAGGAAAATCGACAACAAAGCGCTGAGCAATCAGTGTGGCAGCAACAAAGTGTCTGCAAGATGAAACATAGAGAGAAGATGTTTCAATGTCCAACCTTCAGCCACTCCCCAGTCCAGACCAACCCAGCGCTCTATGGACACACTGGCCTCTAATCTGGAATTATAGGAAATCCCAGTCCTATAAAATATAAGGATATTACATGTCACCACAGAAAATATAATACCCATATAATTTACGACAGGGGATCTAGACCTCCTTATGTATGTATATATGTATGAAGGTATATGTAGGTATGTATTCATGTAAGTATGTATGCAGGTATATGTATGTATGTAGGTAGGTTTGAATTTACGTAGGTATGTATATAGGCATATGTATGTATGTGTGTATGCATGTATGAAGGTAGGTATGTATGTAGGTATGTAGGTTTGTATGTATGTAGGTATGTATTTAGGTAGGTATGTAGCAATGTATGGATGGATGGATGTAGGTAGGTATTGTTTTTATTATTATGGATTTATATAGCGCCAACATCTTCCGTGATGCTTTACAGTTGCATTAATATATATGTTACATACAAGGGTAGTGCAAGCAATGTAAGTGCTGGTCCAGCAGCATTCAGTGTGGTAAGCTACAGCATTACTGTGGTACAATAGGATGGAGGGCCCTGCCCAAAAGAGCTTACAGTCTAGAGGAGATGGGGATGAGACATAAGGTGACAGATCAGTATCTGTAACTAAGTTGTCAGTGGATTATAACAAGTCGGTCTGTGATGGGTCAGTAAGAGGGGTAGAAGTGTCCAGGTCCAGACATAAGGTGACAGATCAGTATCTGTAACTAAGTTGTCAGTGGATTATAACTAGTCGGTCTGTGATGGGTCAGTAAGAGGGGTAGAAGTGTCCAGGTCCAGATTGTAACCTTTCCTGAAGAGGTGAGTTTTGTGGTTGCGTTTGAAGATATGAAGTCATGCCGAGTGACGTATAAAGCGAGGAAGGGAGTTCCAGAGCAGAGGGGCAGCACGAGATAAGTCCTGTATACGGGCGTGGGAATAGGTGATCAGAGTGGATGCATGTAGGCAGGGGTGCCCCTACCATGAAGCAAACTGAAACATTTTCTCAGGGCGCGCCCCTGGGGAACATGTAAAAGGTGCCCGTTAAAAGAAATATTCCTTCCTGCAATACTGCATTTCAGCACCAGTCCACCAATCAGTGTTAACTCATCACTCCAGTCCACCAATCAGTACTTTCACATGGGTAGCAGTCCACCACGCTGGAGAGATGAACAGAACTTACAATAACATGAACATAAGAATCTTCAAGATCCTGGTAAGCCCCCTATTATCCCTAAACACGTACATCAATAGTTTGAAAGTGAAAGGTAATGCTACTGAAATCCGCACAAGGGTCCTGGCCCCTAGGTTTCGGCGGCCGGGATGGGCTGGCCTGTGTCATGACCTAATCTGTAGACTACATTGATCCATTTGATTATGCACACCAGGTTTGATCTACATCTACACACGACTCCGACCATCGACGTACCCTGACCATGTACTCGACAATTTTAGCATCCAGTCAACCAGGGCTGTCTCGGGTCTGAAGCAATCAGGGACAGGCCAGTAGTCAGATCCACAGGGCAGCAGTGTACTACTCAGTACTGCGTAAAATGTGGGTCAAGCAGTTTTCCAAGGTAGGAGTGCCATGTTAATAACCACTAAGCTCGACTACACAGCGAAATTGTCGAAGTCATAATAGGGACAAACGCGTGATGTAGATCGTACTTATATACATGCACTATGTACAGCAGACCATGGCTCGGCAAAAAGATGTTCATAATAAAAAAAACCGATTAATTAATTAAGAACCCTTAAAAAAAAAAAATTTACACTCTACTTGTCCACAGTACTGACCATGACCTTACACACAGTAACTATGTATACAGGGACAGAAAGGAACAAGATTTATATGGTATTGTTTATACTATAATGAGGGTTATACCTGTAACATATCAATTAACCCTTATTATTACATCTACTGTCCACAGTAATGACCACTGACCTTACACACAGTAACTATGTATACAGGACAGAAAGGAACAAGGATTTATAGGTATATTGTTTATACTATATGAGGGTTTACCTTAACATATCAATTAACCTTTATTACTCTACTGTCCACAGTACTGACCAATGACCTTACACACAGTAAACTATGTACAGGGACAGAAAGGAACAAGGATTTATATGTAATATGTTTTACTATAATGAGGGTAAACCTGTAACATATCAATTAACCCCTTTATTACTTTCTTTACCAGATTGGGAACCAATCGGAATCTTCCTTTATAATAACATAATGCACCATGAAATATAAAGTGAGCGTTTGTAGTATTTCTGAATAACTTTAAAGACTATAAACGGGTGTGAAATGTGATGTTGGTGACTGTCTAGTCAGGAAACGAGATAATATACCAGATTGTTCCTTATTAATAGCGATAGAGGACATCTGAAAACATCTCCATCTCTGCCCCGTCAATCAACAGATAAAAAGCCGTTTGGTAATAATGATGCGTTAGAAAGAGACTTTGATAGTCGCCCTTCTCTGCCCCTGGGTCTGCGTACAACAGTTTAGAGGGACCAGGAGGGGCACACACGTTACACCTTCTGGGAGAACTGAATATCGCCCCTGTCATCATCTCCATCTATGTTTCCTTTTTATTTCCCCCCATTAAATATATTAAATAGGAAAAAGTTCATATATTACACCAGACTAATTCAAACAACATCTCCCAGAATTCCCTATTAGCCACAGATATGCTGGGGTTATCTTCAGTGTCTCATTGCTAGGTTTTCAGCTGCAGCCTAGACCCACGTCTAAAGATTTACAGGGAGATTCAATAAGTTCTTATCGTTAAAAACGGTGCTAATTTTGCCCCAACATCAGATTTTATTAACATTGAAAGCTAACATCTGATTGGTTGGGGCAAAATCAGCACCATATTTAACGATAAGAACTTTTATTGAATCTCCCTGCTTATCATTAAATATTTTACCTCCTTTAACCTACATCATGTAAATGTGGCAGAGGGAGTAGAGATGTCCGAACTTCGCAAAATCCGGTCCGCTTGAGGACCCATGAATTTAAGAAAAATGCGAATATTCGAAAATTCGCAAGCGGACTTATTAAAAACCCATTAAAATGAAAAAATCCTCGAAAATACGAGGATTCTTTGAAAATACGGGTTTTCACGCATTTTAAAATACGTGAAATCCTCGTAATTTTGAAATTTTCGAAAATACGTATTTCATGCATTCCCGAAAATACGAGAAATCCTCGTAATTTCGAAAATTTCGAAAACGCGGTTCGGAAAAGTTCGGAAGATGGAAAACCGGAAAATCCGCGATATCCGCCGTTCGCGAACGAGGTAAATACCGCCGCGGATTCGGGTTCGGATCGCGAATGGGCCATCACTAAGAGGGCGCTACCAGTTAGATTTCCTCCTATTTTTTGCAGAGCGGAATTTTTGTATTTGGTGATAATATGAAAATTCGGAAACCGTTAGAAACGATCCATAAAATCTATGGGCCTACTTCCTAGCAGAACCAAACAACATCCCAAGCAGAGTGATTATCGTCTCGCCCCAGCGCTCATCATAAACTGAAATATAAAGATCCTGATGGATATTCAAAATGTCACAGAACCATGAGCCGTCTCGAGATGAGAGTGTCCCATACAAGGTCCATTGCGGATCCAGAACCCATTCAATAAACCCACCCATGGGTGACGTAATCTGGAAATAAAACGGACCTGACTATTGACCCCATTGTAACTTTAAACAAAGTCTTGACGGTTTATTAGAAAGTGGCGGTTATGGTTTTATCTGCGGTAGGTCATCGTGTCCGCACGTCGCTTCTTCCTCTGTACATTTGTGCTTTCAGGGGACTTACTAATGCAGCGTCCTGCTCGGTTTGCCGTCTTATTCATTATGCAAAATATATACTTTCCATTTACTTTGTCTGGTGCGAAATGCGCCCGCTCGTCCGCCGTAATGATTTTCTATCCTCTCATCCCTAAAATCTCGACTGGAGGTAAAATCCCGAATCCCCAGGGGCGACGCATTCACGTAATGATCTGCACGGTTCTATTATAACAAGCGAACGGGAATAGATTAAAGCTGACAACAGGATCCGTCTTCAATCGATCTCATGAAATGGAAGAAATAAAAAAAAAAGTCTGAACATCTTCAGAATATAATTATTTCTCTTTCAAAATAACAAGTTTTATTAGTAACTATTACGGCCATAACGGTCGCTTATTTCATGGCAAATACTTTGTTCTACGTAGAATTATTTTATATTTTCTTAGGTGAAGCCTTAGGACCTCTCTGTGTTACCTTCAAACTGACTTGTCCGGTTCTAGAAAGGCATTGTATGAGACTACAAGTAACGGCTAAATCACGTAACTGTTACATCACGTGACGGTAACATCACGTGACGTTACATCATGACAGTTACATCATGTGAGTTACATCAATGACAGTTACATCCATGACAGTTACATCACTTGACAGTTACATCCGAGACATTACATCATGTAGTACATCTCGTGACAGTTACATCACGTGACAGTTACATTGAAGTTACATACGTCACTGACAGTTACATCACGTTATCACTAGTTACATCCATCATACATACACATGACAGTTACATGCACGTGACCGTTACATCACACTTGAGTTACATCACATGAACAGTTCACATATCAATGACAGTTACATCACATGACAGTACAATAACAACAATTCACTTGACAGTTACATCCCGTGACGTTACATCTCATGACAGTTCATCACGTGACAGTTACATCCGTGAGTTACATCACATGAGTTACATCATATGACAGTTAACATGACATGACAGTTAATCCCGTACATTCATCACTTGACAGTTACATCCTGACAGTACATCCGACAGTTACATCCCATGACAGTTACATCCCATGACAGTTCATCAATGACAGTTACATCACTGACAGTTACATCACATGACAGTTTTACATCTGTGACTATGATTTACCCCATTTTACCTCTCTATTTAGGACATCAGTATCCAAAATCTACCAATCAACTTTTTTATAGGCAAACAAGGGATGTCCGACTCCAGGTGTTTAAAATCTACAATTCACGGTTCCCAGCTTTCCATCTTTCCTTAGAATGGAAAAAAATCACGTTAGTAAGGGAAAGTCGTCCTTTGACCTTTTAATTAAATATAATAATAAAATCAAAAAACAAATAGCGGGATGAGTTACGGTGGATTGAATTATAACAAGCGTCTGGGACCACTGGAATTGTTTAGTCTGTGTTTAATCTTATTACAACAGCAGAGAATTGTAGGATCATACCAAGGAATCTCGACTGGGTAATCTCCAAGGGTTTATTGACTTTAACTGGTCGAGGGTGGATGAGGGCCCCCAGTGTGTTGCCCAGGGGCCCCTGCAGTGCTTAATAAAAAATTCTTAATGAAGAATTTTACAAACGTGCTAAGACCCTTCCATCCATTAGATATTAGGATATTGTGTTTTTATACCCCATACACTGATCTAACTTATTCTGGGCAATGTTCAATATCCTAGCAAGCAGCAGTGACAACTACATATATAATATATCGTACACCTATGAAATCATCACAACCTATGTCATCATAGGTTTAATACTTCCCCAGGAAAAATCTAAATTTGTGAATTTGATACATTCCAGGGAATCTCCGCTACTTAATAATTCTTCAATTACAGTTTATTGAATAAATGAGAAATTAAAATAAAGATAATTTAACATCTCTCAGGAGATTTTACTATTGTTTCAAGCTCAATGTGTTTGTGTAACATCCAGTTTCAGGTTTTGCCATTAGATGGCGCTCCTCATCTTATGACTGGAGTGCTAACTAGCTGGGTGAATGGGACATTTAAGGTAAGGCCATTAGGTTTAATAGGAAACACTTTAAAAAAAGAGAGTTTAAAGTTTTTTTGAATGGCATCTAAAAACAGTGACGGTTGAACTTGAAAGGACAATAACTACTTTCACTTCCTATTTACTCACACTTCTCAAGGGAGAGTCAAGGTATCCGATTGGAGAATTCATCTCTCCCTCACTGAGCATGTGTGAAATCAGAGACATAGTGAAGGGGCAGTAACTACTGGGATTTGTACTGAGAACTGTTACTATGTATCTCTGGTGAGAAATTACTTAGAAAAACACTGGATACATTGTAAACAATCAGTACTTTTACTACATATATTGGACTAATACAGCAAAACAATTTTAATTGTAATAATCAAAAGCTTTAAGTCGGGGAAATGTGTTTTAAGGAGAACGTCTCCATTAATTGATTTTCTTTGACAGGTGGATACATCCAATACTGTGGGGTTGTCACCTGTTCCCTTGTAGACTAGACAAATCCTACAAGCAGGTAGTCATGTGGCTAATAATCCCCCATTGTATTATTCTAGTGAGGCCTCTCGGGTCGCAGTGGAATGAAATTCAGAGACAGGAAGGATCATGAATAAAAACTAACATCAAACTGACTGTCTCAGTCGGACAGTGGCACAGAGAAGGGAATAGACAGGGTCTGACCACAGGTAGGAACCGGCAAAACTCATTGGAATTCATTAGGCAAAGCAACAGAGTGACATTTCAAATTAATATCAAGGTTACTTGATAACCGTAGTACAGAGTCTCAGTGATCAGCGCCGGCGTCCGTCTTGATGTCAGACCATTAGGAACATGGTCCGCCACTGTGCCTACTGCCACAAGAGGGAGGGTGAGGAGGGAGGTAAGGGAGAGAGAGGAGGCAGGTGTCGGACTGGCCCACAGAGTTACAGGGGTATCCCCCGGTGGGTCCCATTCACCCAGGAAAACAGAGGAAAACTGCTTCAATTAAATGCAGAGCCAAAGGGACAGTAAGAAATGTATCTAAAACAGTAGGAATAGGATTGATATGTAAATGGACGATAATCGTGATATGAAATGTTAGGAGGGCCCCTAAATTAGTCCTGTGGGGCCCTGGTCTCAGTCCAACATAAAGGGAGGGTAAGAGAGACAGGGAGGACAAGAGAGTGTGAGGAGGACAAGAGAGTGTGAGAAAGGACAAGGTGTCGGAGGGTGAGAGTGAGTGGGGTAAGATGTGAAGGAGGGTGAAGGAAGTGAGGGGCTGAGAGTAAAGAGGAGAGTGATGGGGTGAGTGTTGGAGGGTAGTGGGAGGTGAGTGAGGGAGGGTGAGTGTGAAGGGAGGGTGATGTGAGGGGGGTGGTGTGAGGGGTGGTGGGGGGTGGAGTGAGGAGTGGGGGGGTAGTGGTGTGAGGGGGGGGGGGGAGGGTGGTGTGAGGTAGGGTTGTGGGGTGTGGGAGGGTGAGTGTGAGGGTGGGTGAGGTGGGGGGGTGAGAGTGAGGGGGTGAGGTGAGGGAGGGTGGTGTGGGTGTAGTTGTGAGGGTGGGTGAGGGGGTGAGTGTGGGGTGAGGGTGGGGGTGTGAGGTGGGAGGTGTGTGGAGGGAGGGGTGTGGAGGGGGGGGTGGGGGGTGTGGGTGGTGATGGGGTGGTGAGGGGGGAGGTGGGGGTGAGGTGAGGGGGTGGTGAGGGGAGGGTGAGGGGGGGTGGGTGTGAGGGTGGGGTGGGTGGGGGGGTGGGTGGGGAGGTGGAGTGGGTGAGGGAGGGAGGGTGAGGGAGGGTGAGAGTGAGGGAGGTGTGAGTGTGGAGAGAGGGTAAAGTGAGAGGGGGGTGCGAGTGAGGGGGGGTGTTAGTGGGGGGGTTGAGTGATGGGGGTGATGTGGGTGAGGGTGAGGGGGTGGTTTGGGGTGTTGTGTGAGGGTGGTGCGGGGTGAGAGTGAGGAGTGGGGTGGGGGGGTGAGAGTGAGGGGGGTGAGAGTGGGGGGGTGAGAGTGAGGGGGGTTGGTGGGGGTGAGAGTGAGCGTGAGGGTGGAGTGTGGGTGGGGGGTGGTGATGGAGGGTGAGTAGTGAGGGGGGTGGAGTGGAGTGGGTGCGTGGTGAGGGACGGGTGAGTGTGAGGGGGGTGATGTGGGGAGTTGAGAGTGAGGGAGGGTGAGCGTAGTGGAGGGGGGGGGTGAGTGTGTGAGGGGTAATAGAGACAAGTAACAATAAGAGAAGGAAGGAAAGAAATGTTACTTTGTACTAGTCATTAACATGTATTTGTTCTGTGTGTGTTTGCACGTTTGGTTGTGTACAATCATCTGTGTCTCTGTGTTGACTTGGCAGCACCGACTGTGATTATTTTTCACCTATTTTCTCCTTTCCTTCTGCCTGGCACTGTACAAGGGCAGAGAAGAGAATGTGCCCACCCCTGCCAAGTTCCATCCCCTGCACGACTCTAGTTGGCAGCTCCATCACATGTTAATTGGCTCATCCCTGTGCAGACTGAAATCATTGGTATTTTAAAGATTTTCAGAGGAATTTGAACAATGTTTTGCTAATAAATCATATAGACAAGACCCATTATATTAAGTGGTGTGGCAGGGATCCTGGAGTTGTAGTTTGCAAACATCTAGAGGCCACAGTCTGGACAACCTGATTTATTGACTGAGGTTTCCAAGCGCTTTATAGCCAAGCCTGCTGGGAAATCCATGAAACTGTCGAACCTAACGGACCGGGGGTCACCAGGATGCCCTCTAATTCAAGGAATCAAACAATAGAAGTAATTGGGCGCGGGAAGGGTCCGTTTTGGTCTTTGCTTACCTTGTCGCATTCCCAGCGCAAAGATAAAAGATGACGGATGATCACAGAGACTCCGATAAAAGAGGAAATGAGACAAAAGGAGAAATCGAAATCAAAGTCGCGAGAAAATCCCAACGTTGGGAATAAAAAATCTAATTGGACGCGTTGGCGGTTTATTTCTCTCGCGGTTTTCAATCCGTGGGACATTAACTAATGAAATATTGTAATTAATGGGATTAAAAGGTTTTAAGAGAGAAATATTATTTCATAGGAACAATCCACATAATAATTAAACCTTTAAATCCTTACAGAGAAACACGTGTTTTATTAATGGCTTAAAAAAAAAATCTCAACATTAAAGTGTTGGAGAAAAAAGGAAAATCGACAACAAACGCGCTGAGCAATCAGTGTGGCAGCAACAAAGTGTCTGCAAGATGAAACATAGAGAGAAGATGTTTCAATGTCCAACCTTCAGCCCTCCCCAGTCCAGACCAACCCAGCGCTCTATGGACACACTGGCCTCTAATCTGGAATATAGGAAAATCCCAGTCCTATAAAATATAAGGATATTACATGTCACCACAGAAAATATATACCCATATATTTACGACAGGGATCTAGACCTCTCTTATGTATGTATATTGTGAAGGTATATGTAGGTATGTATCATGTAAGTATGTATGCAGGTATATGTATGTATGTAGGTAGGTTTGAATTTACGTAGGTATGATATAGGCATATGTATGTATGTGGTATGCATGTATGAAGGTAGGTATGTATGTAGGTATGTAGGTTTGTATGTAGGTGTATGTATTAGGTAGGTATGTCAATGTATGGATGGATGGATGTAGGTAGGTATTGTTTTTATTATTTGGATTTATATAGCGCCCAACTCTTCCGTGATGCTTTACAGTTGCATTAATATATATGTTACATACAAGGGTAGTGCAAGCAATTAAGTGCTGGTCCAGCAGCATTCAGTGTGGTACATCTACAGCATTACTGTGGTACAATGATGGAGGGCCCTGCCCAAAAGAGCTTACAGTCTAGAGGAGATGGGGATGAGACATAAGGTGACAGATCAGTATCTGTAACTAAGTTGTCAGTGGGTTATACAAGTCGGTCTGTGATGGGTCAGTAAGAGGGGTAGAAGTGTCCAGGTCCAGATTGTAACCTTACAGTCTAGAGGAGATGGGGATGAGACATAAGGTGACAGATCAGTATCTGAACTAAGTTGTCAGTGGATAATAACTAGTCGTCTGTGATGGGTCAGTAAGGGGATAGAAGTGTCCAGGTCCAGATTGTAACCTTACAGTCTAGAGGAGATGGGGATGAGACATAAGGTGACAGATCAGTATCTGTAACTAAGTTGTCAGTGGATTATAACTAGTCGGTCTGTGATGGGTCAGTAAGAGGGGTAGAAGTGTCCAGGTCCAGATTGAACCTTACAGTCTAGAGGAGATGGGGATGAGACATAGGTGACAGATCAGTATCTGTAACTAAGTTGTCAGTGGATTATAACTAGTCGGTCTGTGATGGGTCAGTAAGAGGGGTAGAAGTGTCCAGGTCCAGATTGTAACCTTACAGTCTAGAGGAGATGGGGATGAGACATAAGGTGACAGATCAGTATCTGTAACTAAGTTGTCAGTGGATTATAACTAGTCGGTCTGTGATGGGTCAGTAAGAGGGGTAGAAGTGTCCAGGTCCAGATTGTAACCTTACAGTCTAGAGGAGATGGGGATGAGACATAATGTGACAGATCAGTATCTGTAACTAAGTGGTCAGTGGATTATAACTAGCCGGTCTGTGATGGGTCAGTAAGAGGGGTAGAAGTGTCCGGTCCAGATTGTAACCTTACAGTCTAGAGGAGATGGGGATGAGACATAAGGTGACAGATCAGTATCTGTAACTAAGTTGTCGGTGGATTATAACTAGTCGGTCTATGATGGGTCGAATTATCTGGGTCCAGATTGTAACCTTACAGTCTAGAGGAGATGGGGATAAGACATAAGGTGACAGATCAGTATCTGTAACTAAGTTGTCAGTGGATTATAACTAGTCGGTCTGTGATGGGTCAGTAAGAGGGGTAGAAGTGTCCAGGTCCGATTGTAACCTTACAGTCTAGAGGAGATGGGGATGAGACATAAGGTGACAGATCAGTATCTGTAACTAAGTTGTCAGTGGATTATAACTAGTCGGTCTGTGATGGGTCAGTAAGAGGGGTAGAAGTGTCCAGGTCCAGATTGTAACCTTACAGTCTAGAGGAGTTGGGGATGAGACATAAGGTGACAGATCAGTATCTGTAACTAAGTTGTCGGTGGATTATAACTAGTCGGTCTGTGATGGGTCAGTAAGAGGGGTAGAAGTGTCCAGGTCCAGATTGTACCTTACAGTCTAGAGGAGATGGGGATGAGACACTAAGGTGAAGCAGATCAGTATCTGTAACTAAGTTGTCGGTGGATTATAACTAGTCGGTCTGTGATAGGTCAGTAAGAGGGGTAGAAGTATCCAGGTCCAGACTGTAACCTTACAGTCTAGAGGAGATGGGGATGAGACATAAGGTGAAGCAGATCAGTATCTGTAACTAAGTTGTCGGTGGATTATAACTATCGGTCTTGATAGGTCAGTTAAGAGGGGAGAAGTGTCCAGGTCCAGATTGTAACCTTACAGTCTAGAGAGATGGGGATGAGACAAATAGGTGACAGATCAGTATCTGTAACTAAGTTGTCAGTGGATTATAACTAGTCGGTCTGTGATGGGTCAGTAAGAGGGGTAGAAGTGTCCAGGTCCAGATTGTAACCTTACAGTCTAGAGGAGATGGGGATGAGACATAAGGTGAAGCAGATCAGTATCTGTAACTAAGTTGTCAGTGGATTATAACTAGTCGGTCTGTGATGGGTCAGTAAGGGGGGTAGAAGTATCCAGGTCCAGATTGTAACCTTACAGTCTAGAGGAGATGGGGATGAGACATAAGGTGACAGATCAGTATCTGTAACTAAGTTGTCAGTGGATTATAACTAGTCGGTCTTGTGATGGTCAGTAAGAGGGGTAGAAGTGTCCAGGTCCAGATTGTAACCTTACAGTCTAGAGGAGATGGGGATGAGACATAAGGTGACAGATCAGTGTCTGTAACTAAGTTGTCAGTGGATTATAACTAGTCGGTCTGTGATGGGTCAGTAAGAGGGGTAGAAGTGTCCAGGTCCAGATTGTAACCTTACAGTCTAGAGGAGATGGGGATGAGACATAAGGTGACAGATCAGTATCTGTAACTAAGTTGTCAGTGGATTATAACTAGTCGGTCTGTGATGGGTCAGTAAGAGGGTAGAAGTGTCCAGGTCCAGATTGTAACCTTTCCTGAAGAGGTGAGTTTTGTGGTTGCGTTTGAAGATATGAAGTCATGCCGAGTGACGTATAAAGCGAGGAAGGGAGTTCCAGAGCAGAGGGGCAGCACGAGATAAGTCCTGTATACGGGCGTGGGAATAGGTGATCAGAGTGGATGCATGTAGGCAGGGGTGCCCCTACCATGAAGCAAACTGAAACATTTTCTCAGGGCGCGCCCCTGGGGAACATGTAAAGGTGCCCGTTAAAAGAAATATTCCTTCCTGCAATACTGCATTCAGCACCAGTCCACCAATCAGTGTAACTCAACTCACTCCAGTCCACCAATCATGTAACTCATCACTCCAGTCCACCAATCAGTGTTAACTCATCACTCCAGTCCACCAATCAGTGTTAACTCATCACTCCAGTCCACCAATCAGTGTTAACTCATCACTCCAGTCCACCAATCAGTGTTAACTCATCACTCCAGTCCACCAATCAGTGTTAACATCATCTCCTCCACCACCAATCAGTGTTAACTCATCACTCCAGTCCACCAATCAGTGTTAACTCATCACTCCAGTCCACCAATCAGTGTTAACTCATCACCATTCACACATCAGTGTTCACTACTCCAGTCACAGCCCCGCCAGCCTATGTTCCCTGATGAAGCCATGTCCTCTTCTCATGCCGCTACCTGTCTGCCGATAGGCGGCATTTAATAGTTGTTTCAGGTGTCAAAAACCCTAGTAACACCCCTGTATGTAGGTATGTATGTATGCATGCATGTAGGATGTATGTAGGTATGTATCAGGTATGTAGGTAGGTATGTAGGTAGGCATGTATGTAGGTTGTATGGTGGTATGGTAGGTAGGGTATGTATTAGTAGTCGGTATTATGCAGGTATGTATTTATGTAGGTAGCCAGTTGGTAGTGGTATGGGTGTATGTTATCGTTTGTGGGTTTTTTCTGTTGGTGTATTTTCACTGTGTGGTAGGGGGTGTCATGTATGTTTGGTGTTGTGTTGGATGGTAGGGTTATGTAGTTAAGTAATGTTGTTGTTTATGTATGTATGTCTTGATGTAGTCGGCTAGGTATGGTATTTGGGCTGCAACAAAATTCCCAGTAAAAGGAAACATGCCCACTTGCTCCAATGTAGTTATGTGTAGTACAGACATACATACCTACATACATACCTACCTACCAACATAACTACCTTGGAGCAATTGGGCATTTTTCCTTTACATGGGAATTTTTGTGCCAGCATAAATACATACCTACCGACCTACATACATACATACATACATACATACATACATACTTAACTACATACATACATACATACATACCTACCTACCAACATAGCTACCTACATAAATACATACCTGCATACATACCTACCTACATAAATACATACCTACCTACCTACCTACCTGCATACATACCTACATACATGCCTACCTACATACCTACCTACATACCTGCATACATACCTACATACATGCCTACATGCATGCATACATACATACCTACATACAGGGGTGTTACTAGGGTTTTTGACACCTGAAACAACTATTAAATGCCGCCTATCGGCAGACAGGTAGCGGCATGAGAAGAGGACATGGCTTCATCAGGGAACATAGGCCTGGCGGGCTGGTGGACTGGAGTGATGAGTTAACACTGATTGGTGAACTGGAGTGATGAGTTAACACTGATTGGTGGACTGGAGTGATGAGTTAACACTGATTGGTGGACTGGAGTGATGAGTTAACACTGATTGGTGAACTGGAGTGATGAGTTAACACTGATGGTGGACTGGAGTGATGATGTTAACACTGATTGGTGGACTTGGAGTGATGAGTTTAACACTGATTGGTGGACTGGAGTGATGAGTTAACGACTGATTGGTGGACTGGAGTGTGAGTTAACACTGTTGACTGGATGACTGGAGTGATGAGTTAAACACTGATTGGTGGACTGGTGCACTGATTGGGACTGATGCAGTATTGCAGGAAGGAATATTTCTTTTAACGGGCACCTTTTACATGTTCCCCAGGGGCGCGCCCTGAGAAAATGTTTCAGTTTGCTTCATGGTAGGGGCACCCCTGCCTACATGCATCCACTCTGATCACCTATTCCCACGCCCGTATACAGGACTTATCTCGTGCTGCCCCTCTGCTCTGGAACTCCCTTCCTCCTCGCTTTATACTCATCACTCGGCATGACTTCATATCTTCAAACGCAACCACAAAACTCACCTCTTCAGGAAAGGTTACAATCTGGACCTGGACACTTCTACCCCTCTTACTGACCCATCACAGACCGACTAGTTATAATCCACTGACAACTAGTTACAGATATGATCTGTCACCTTATGTCTCATCCCCATCTCCTCTAGACTGTAAGGTTACAATCTGGACCTGGACACTTCTACCCCTCTTACTGACCCATCACAGACCGACTAGTTATAAATCCACTGACAACTTAGTTACACGACACTGATCTGTCACCTTATGTCTCATCCCCATCTCCTCTAGCTGTAAGGTTACAATCTGGACCTGGACACTTCTACCCCTGTTACTGACCCATCACAGACCGACTAGTTATAATCCACTGGCAACTTAGTTACAGATACTGATCTGTCACCTTATGTCTCATCCCCATCTCCTCTAGACTGTAAGGTTACAATCTGGACCTGGATACTTCTACCCCCCTTACTGACCCATCACAGACCGACTAGTTATAATCCACTGACAACTTAGTTACAGATACTGATCTGCTTCACCTTATGTCTCATCCCCATCTCCTCTAGACTGTAAGGTTACAATCTGGACCTGGACACTTCTACCCCTCTTACTGACCCATCACAGCCGACTAGTTATAATCCACTGACAACTTAGTTACAGATACTGATCTGTCACCTTATGTCTCATCCCCACATCTCCTCTAGACTGTAAGGTTCTACTCTGGACCTGGACACTTCTACCCCTCTTACTGACCTATCACAGCCGACTAGTTATAATCCACCGACAACTTAGTTACAGACTGATCTGCTTCACCTTATGTCTCATCCCCATCTCCTCTAGACTGTAAGGTTACAGTCTGGACCTGGATACTTCTACCCCCCCTCTTACTGACCTATCACAGACCGACTAGTTATAATCCACCACAACTATTTTACAGATACTGATCTGCTTCACCTTATGTCTCATCCCCATCTCCTCTAGACTGTAAGGTTACAATCTGGACCTGGACACTTCTACCCCTCTTACTGACCCATCACAGACCGACTAGTATAAATCCACCGACAACTTAGTTACAGATACTGATCTGTCACCTTATGTCTCATCCCCAACTCCTCTAGACTGTAAGGTTACATCTGGACCTGGACACTTCTACCCCCCTCTTACTGACCCTCACAGACCGACTAGTTATAATCCACTGACAACTTAGTTACAGATACTGATCTGTCACCTTATGTCTCATCCCCATCTCCTCTAGACTGTAAGGTTACAATCTGGACCTGGACACTTCTACCCCTCTTACTGACCCATCACAGACCGACTAGTTATATATCCACTGACACTTAGTTACAGATACTGATCTGTCACCTTATGTCTCATCCCCATCTCCTCTAGACTGTAAGGTTACAATCTGGACCTGGACACTCTACCCCTCTTACTGACCCATCACAGACCGACTAGTTATAATCCACCGACAACTTAGTTACAGATACTGATCTGTCACCTTATGTCTCATCCCCATCTCCTCTAGACGTAAGGTTACAATCTGGACCCGACGACACTTCTACCCCTCTTACTGACCCATCACAGACCGGCTAGTTATAATCCACTGACCACTTAGTTACAGATACTGATCTGTCACATTATGTCTCATCCCCCCATCTCCTCTAGACTGTAAGTTACAATCTGGACCTGGACACTTCTACCCCCTCTTACTACCCATCACAGACCGACTAGTTATAATCCACTGACAACTTAGTTACAGTACTGATCTGTCACCTTATGTCTCATCCCCATCTCCTCTAACTGTAAGGTTACAATCTGGACCTGGACACTTCTACCCCTCTTACTGACCCATCACAGACCGACTAGTTATAATCCACTGACAACTTAGTTACAGATACTGATCTGTCACCTTATGTCTCATCCCCATCTCCTCTAGACTGTAAGGTTAAATCTGGACCTGGACACTTCTACCCCTCTCTACTGACCCATCACAGACCGACTAGTATAATCCACTGACAACTTAGTTACAGATACTGATCTGTCACCTTAGTCTCATCCCCATCTCCTCTAGACTGTAAGGTTACAATCTGGACCTGGACACTTCTATCCTCTTACTGACCCATCACAGACGACTAGTTATTATCCACTGACAACTTAGTTAGATACTGATCTGTCACCTTATGTCTCATCCCCATCTCCTCTAGACTGTAAGGTTACAATCTGGACCTGGACACTTCTACCCCTCTTACTGACCCATCACAGACCGACTTGTATAATCCACTGACAACTTAGTTACAGATACTGATCTGTCACCTTATGTCTCATCCCCATCTCCTCTAGACTGTAAGCTCTTTTGGGCAGGGCCCTCCATCCTATTGTAACCACAGTAATGCTGTAGCTTACCACACTGAATGCTGCTGGACCAGCACTTACATTGCTTGCACTAACCCTTGTATGTACATATATATTAATGCAACTGTAAGCATCACGAAGATTTGGCGCTATATAAATCCTAATAATAAAAACAATACCTACCTACATCCATCCATCCATACATTGCTGACATACCTACCTAATACATACCTACATACATACAAACCTACATACCTACATACATACCTACCTTCATACATGCATACACACCATACATACATATGCCTATATACTACCTACGTAAATTCAAACCTACCTACATACATACATATACCTGCATACATACTTTACATGAATACATCCCTACATATACCTCATACATATATACATACTAAGGAGGTCTAGATCCCTGTCGTAAATTATATGGGTTTATATTTTCGTGGTGACATGTAATATCCTTATATTTTATAGACTGGGATTCCTATAATTCCAGATTAGAGGCCAGTGTGTCCATAGAGCGCTGGGTTGGTCTGGACTGGGGAGTGGCTGAAGGTTGGACATTGAAACATCTTCTCTCTATGTTTCATCTTGCAGACACTTTGTTGCTGCCACACTGATTGCTCAGCGCTTTGTTTGTCGATTTTCCTTTTTTTCTCCAACACTTTAATGTTGAGATTTTTTTTTTAAGCCATTAATAAAACACGTGTTTCTCTGTAAGGATTTAAAGGTTTAATTATTATGTGGATTGTTCCTATGAAATAATATTTTCTCTACAAAAAACCTTTTAATCCCATTAATTACAATATTTCATTAGTTAATGTCCCACGGATTGAAAACCGGAGAGAAATAAACCGCGCAACGCGTCCAATTAGTTTTTTTATTCCCAACGTTTGGGATTTTCTCGCGACTTTGATTTCGATTTCTCCTTTTGTCTCATTTCCTCTTTTTCTCGGAGTCTCTGTGATCATCCGTCATCTTTTATCTTTGCGCTGGGAATGCGACAAGGTAAGCAAAGACCAAAACGGACCTTCCCGCGCCCAATTACTTCTATTGTTTGATTCCTTGAATTAGAGGGCATCCTGGTGACCCCCGGTCCGTTAGGTTCGACAGTTTCAGGGATTTCCCAGCAGGCTTTGGCTATAAAGCCTTGGAAACCTCAGTCAATAAATCAGGTTTGTTGCTCAGACTGTGGCCTCTAGATTTTTGCAAACTACAACTCCAGGATTCCCTGCCACACCACTTAATATAATGGGTCTTGTCTCTATATAGATTTTTATTAGCAAAACATTGTTCAAATTCCTCTGAAAATCTTTAAAATACCAATGATTTCAGTCTGCACAGTGGATGAGCCAATTACACATGTGATGGAGCTGCCAACTAGAGTCGTGCAGGGGGGAACTTGGCAGGGGTTGGGCACATTCTCTTCTCTGCCCTTGTACAGTGCCAGGCAGAAGGAAAGGAAAAATAGGTGAAAAATAATCACAGTCGGTGCTGCCAAGTCACACAGAGACACAGATGATTGTACACAACCAAACGTGCAAACACACACACAGAACAAATACATGTTATGACTAGTAACAAAGTAACATTTCTTTCCTTCCTTCTCTTATTGTTACTTGTCTCTATTACCGCCCTCACACTCACCCCCCCCTCACACTCACCCTCCCTCACTCTCAACCTCCCTCACCTCACCCTCCCCTCACACCACCCCCCCTCACACTCACCCTCCCTCACTCTCACCCCCCTCACACTCACCCTCCTCACTCTCACCCTCCCTCACTCTCACCCTCCCCTCACTCTCACCCTCCCTCACTCTCACCCCCCTCACTCTCACCCTCCTCACTCTCACCCTCCCTCACCTCTCACCCTCCTCACACTCCCACTCCCTCACTCTCACCCTCCTCACATCCCTCACACATACACTCCCTCAAACTCACCCTCTCTCACTTTCTCCATCCCTCACACTTACCCTCCATCACTCTCACCCCCCACATCACTTACCCTCCCTCACTCTCACCCCCCTTCTCACTTACCCTCCCTTACACTCACCCTCCCTCACTCTCACCCCCCTCACCTCACTCTCACCCCCCTCACTCTCACTCTCACCCTCCCTCACTCTCACCCTCCCTCCACTCCACCCTCCCTCACTCTCACCCTCTCTCACTCTCACCATCCCTCACACTCACCCTCCCTCACTCTCACCCTCCCTCCTCTCACTCTCACCCTCCTCACACTCACACTCCCTCACTCTCCACCCTCTCTCACCATCCCTCACACACATACCCTCCCTCAAACTCACCCTCACCTCTCACCATCCCCTCACTTTCTCCACTCCCTCACACTTACCCTCCCTCACTCTCACCCCCACACTCCCGACCCTCCCCACTCTCACCCCTTCTCACTTACCCTTCCTCCACACTCACCCTCCCTCACTCTCCACCCTCCCTCACTCTCACCCCCCCCCTCCTCCACTCTCACCGCCTCACCCTCCACCCACTCTCTCTCTCACTCTCACCATCCCTCACACTCACCCTCCCTCACACTCACCCCTCCTCACACTCACCCCTCACTCTCACCATACCTCACTCTCCAACCCTCACCTCACCCTCCCTCACCTCTCACCCTCCCTCACTCTCACCCCCCTCACACTCACCCTCCCCTCACACTCACCCTCCCTCACACTCACCCTCCCTCACACTCACCCTCCCTCACTTTTACCCTCCATAACACTCACCCTCCCTCACTCTCTCATCCTCCTTTACTCTCACGCTCCCTCACTCTCACTCTCACCCTCCTTCACATCTTACCCTCCCTCACTCTCACACCCTCCCTGACACTCTTGTCCTTTCTCACACTCTCTTGTCCTCCCTCACACTCTCTTGTCCTCCCTTGCTCTCTCTTACCCTCCCTTTATGTTGGACTGAAGCCAGGGCCCACCAGGACTAATTTAGGGGGCCCTCCTAACATTTCATATCACGATTATCGTCCATTTACATATCAATCCTATTCCTACTGTTTATTAGATACATTTCTTACTGTCCCTTTGGCTCGCATTTAAATTGAAGCAGTTTTCTCTGTTTCCTGGGTGAATGGGACCCCCGGGGGATCCCCTGTAACTCTGTGGGCCAGTCCGACACCTGCCTCCCTCTCTCTCCCTTCCCTCCCTCACCCTCCCTCACCCTCCTCTTGTGGCAGTAGGCACAGTGGCGGACCATGTTCCTTAATGGTCTGCATCAAGCAGACGACGCCGGCGCTGATCACTGAGACTCTGTACTACGTTACTCAAGTAACCTTGATATTTAATGAAATGTCACTCTGTTGCTTTGCCTAATGAATTCCAATGATTTGGCTGCCGGTTCCTACCTGTGGTCAGACCCTGTCTATTCCCTTCTCTGTGCCACTGTCCGACTGAGACAGTCAGTTTGAGTTAGTTTTTATTCATGATCTTCCTGTCTCTGAATTTCATTCCACTGCGACCCAGAGAGGCCTCACTAGAATAATACCAATGGGGGATTATTACCACATGACTACCTTGCTTGTAGGATTTGTCTAGTCTTACAAGGGACCAGGTGACAACCCCAAGTATTGGATGTATCCACCTGTCAAAGAACATCATTAATGGAGACGTTCTCCTTAAAACACATTTCCCCGACTTAAAGCTTTTGATTTTACAATTAAATTGTTTTGCTGTATTAGTCCAATATATGTAGTAAAAGTACTGATTGTTTACAATGTATCCAGTGTTTTTCTAAGTAATTTCTCACCAGAGATACATAGTACAGTTCTCAGTACAAATCCCAGTAGTTACTGCCCCTTCACTATGTCTCTTGATTCTCCCATGCTCATTGAGGGAGAGATGAATTCTCCAATCGGATACCTTGACTCTCCCTTGAGAAGGTGGAGTAAATATGGAAGGTGAAAGTAGGTTTATTAATGGTAACGTAAAGTTCTCAGAGGAGATGGGGATGAGAATAAGGGACAGATCTATCTGTAACTAAGGGGTCAGTGGATAATAACGAGTCGGTCTTTGTGAGGGTCAGTTAAGAGGGATAGAAGTGTCCAGGTCCAGAGTGTAACCATTACAGTTAGAGGAGAGGGGAGAACTATTAATATTTCTGGTATTATTGTTGTTATTATAATTCAGTGTGGTACGTTACAGCATTACTGTGGTACAATAGGAAGGAGGGCCCTGCCCAAAAGAGCTTACAGTCTAGAGGAGATGGGAATGAGACATAAGGTGACAGATCAGTATCTGTAACTAAGTTGTCGGTGGATTATAACTAGTCGGTCTGTGATGGGTCAGTAAGAGGGGTAGAAGTGTCCAGGTCCAGATTGTAACCTTACAGTCTAGAGGAGATGGGGATGAGACATAAGGTGACAGATCAGTATCTGTAACTAAGTTGTCAGTGGATTATAACTGACAAAATGGATCGGACATGAAATTATTATTATTATTATTATTATTAATATTATTATTATTGTGCTTTTATATAGCACCAACATCTTCTGGTAACTGGTAAGTTACAGCATTACTGTGGTACAATAGGATGGAGGGTCCTGCCCGAGAGCTTACAGTCTAGAGGAGATGGGGATGAGACATAAGGTGAAGCAGATCAGTATCTGTAACTAAGTTGCCAGTGGATTATAACTAGTCGGTCTGTGATGGGTCAGTAAGAGGGGTAGAAGTATCCAGGTCCAGATTGTAACCTTACAGTCTAGAGGAGATGGGGATGAGACATAAGGTGACAGATCAGTATCTGTAACTAAGTTGTCAGTGGGTATGTAGGTATGTATGTCTGTATGTATGTATGTAGGTATGTATGTATGTATGTAGGTATGTATGTAGGTATGTATGTCTGTATGTATGTCTGTATGTATGTAGGTATGTATGTATGTATGTATGTATGTAGGTATGTATGTATGTAGGTATGCATGTATGTATGTATGTATGTAGTTATGTTGGTAGGTAGGTATGTATGTAGGTATGTATGTCTGTACTACTGACCACAGTACTGACCACTGGACCTTACCACAGTAACTATGTATACAGGGAAGAAAGGAACAAGGATTTATATGGTTAATATTGTTTATACTATAATGAGGGTTTACCTGTAACATATCAATTACCTTTATTACATCTACGTTCCACAGTTGACCACTGACCTTACACACAGTAAACTATGTATACAGGGACAGAAAGGAACAAGGATTTATATGGTAATATTGTTTATACTATAATGAGGGTTATACCTGTAACATATCAATTAACCCTTTATTACATCTACTGTCCACAGTAATGACCATGACCTTACACACAGTAACGTGTATACAGGGACAGAAAGGAACAGGATTTATTGGTATATTGTTTATACTATAATGAGGGTATACCTGTAACATATCAATTAACCTTTATACATCACTGTCCACAGTACTGACCAATGACCTTACACACAGTAAACTAGTGTAACAGGGACAGAAAGGAACAAGGATTTTATGGTAAATGTTATACTATAATGAGGGTAACCTGTAACATATCAATTAACCCCTTTATTACTTTCTTTACCAGATATGGGAACCAATCGGAATCTTCCTTATAATAATATTAATGCACCATGAAATATAAAGTGAGCGTTTGTAGTATTTCTGAATAACTTAAAGACTATAAACGGGTGAAATGTGATGTGTGGACTGTCTAGTCAGGAAACGAGATAATAACCAGATGTGTTCCTTATTAAATAGCGATAGAGGACATCTGAAACACATCCATTCTGCCCCGAATCAACAGATAAAAGCCGTTTGGTAAATGATGCGTTAGAAAGAGACTTTGATAGTCGCCCTTTTGCCTGGGTCGCGTCCCTTCTAATCACACAGTTTAGAGGGACCAGAGGGGCCACACGTTACACCTTCTGGGAGAACTGAATATCGCCCCTGTCATCATCTCCATCTATGTTTCCTTTTATTTCCCCCATTAAATATATTAAATAGGAAAAAGTTCATTAATTACACCAGACTAATCAAACAACATCTCCCAGAATTCCCTATTAGCCACAGATATGCTGGGGTTATCTTCAGGTTCTCATTGCTAGGTTTTACAGCTGCAGCAAATAGCCCACGTCTAAAGATTTACAGGGAGATTCAATAAGTCTTATCGTTAAAAAAGGTGCTAATTTTGCCCCAACCAATCAGATTTTATTAACATTGAAAGCTAACATCTGATTGGTTGGGGCAAAATCAGCACCCATATTTAACGATAAGAACTTTTATTGAATCTCCCTGCTTATCATTAAATATTTTACCTCCTTAACCTACATCATGTAAATGTGGCAGAGGGAGTAGAGTGTCGAACTTCGCAAATCCGGTCCGCTTGAGGACCCATGAATTTAGAAAAATGCGAATATCGAAAATTCGCAAGCGGACTTATTAAAACCCATTAAAATGAAAAAATCCTCGAAAATACGAGGATTCTTTGAAAATACGGGTTTTCACGCATTTTCGAAAATACGTGAAATCCTCGTAATTTTGAAATTTTCGAAAATACGTATTTCATGCATTCCGAGAAAATACGAGAAATCCTCGTAATTTCGAAAATTTCGAAAAAAGCGGTTCGGAAAAGTTCGGAAGATGGAAAACACGGAAAATCCGCGATATCCGCCGTTCGCGAACGAAGGTAAATCCGCCGCGGATTCGGGTTCGGATCGCGAATGGGCATCACTAAGAGGGCGCTACCAGTTAGATTTCCTCCTATTTTTTGCAGAGCGGAATTGGTTGTATATTTGGTGATAATATGAAAATTCGGAAACAACCGTTAGTAGAACAGATCCATAAAATCTATGGGCCTAATTCCTAGCAGAACCAAAAACACATCCCAAGCAGAGTGATTATCGTCATCGCCCCAGCGCTCATCATAAAACTGAAATATAAAGATCCTGATTGGATATTCAAAATGTCACAGAAACAATGAGCCGTCTCGAGATGAGAGTGTCCCATACAAGGTCCAATGCGGATCCAGAACCCATTCAATAAACCCCACACCATGGGTGACGTAATCTGGAAATAAAACGGACCTGACTATTGACCCCATTAGTAACTTAAACAAAGTCTTGACGGTGTTGATTAGAAAGTGGCGGTTATGGTTTTATCTGCGGTAGGTCATTGTGTCCGCAGTCGCTTCTTCCTCTGTACATTTGTGCTTTACAGGGGACTTACTAATGCAGCGTCCTGCTCGGTTTGCCGTCTTATTCATTATGCAAAATATATACTTTCATATTACTTTGTCTGGTGCGAAATGCGCCGCCTCGTCCGCCGTAATGATTTTCTATCCTCTTCATCCCTAAAATTCCGACTGGAGGTAAAATCCCGAATCCCAAGGGGCGACGCATTCACGTAATGATCTGCACGGTTCTATTAAACAAGCGAACGGGAATAGATTAAAGCTGACAACAGGATCCGTCTTCAATCGATCTCATGAAATGGAAGAAATAAAAAAAAAGAGTCTGAACATCTTCAGAATAAATTATTTCTCTTTCAAAATTAACAAGTTTTATAGTAACTATTACGGCCATAACGGTCGCTTTATTTCATGGCAAATACTTTGTTCTACGTAGAATTATTTTATATTTTCTTTAGGTGAAGCCTTAGGACCTCTTCTGTGTTACCTTCAAACTGACTTGTCCGGTTCTAGAAAGGCAATTGTATGAGACTAAAGTAACGGCTAAATCACGTAACTGTTACACATGACGGGTAACATCACGTGACGTTACATCATGACAGTTACATCATGTGAGTTACATCACATGACAGTTACATCCCATGACAGTTACATCACTTGACAGTTACATCCCAGAGACAGTTACATCATGTGACAGTTACATCTCGTGACAGTACATCACGTGACAGTTAAATCACGGAGTTAATCACATGAACGTTACATCATATGACAGTTAATCACTTGACAGTTAATCACAGAGTACAATCACATGACAGTGTACATCACTGACAGTTACATCACATGAGTTACATACATGACAGTTGACATCACATGACAGTTACATCATATGACAGGTACATCACTTGACAGTTACATCCCGTGACGTTACATCTCATGACAGTTACATCACGTGGACAAGTTACATCGTGAGTTCATCACATGAGAGTAATATATGAAGTTACATGACATGACAGTTAAATCCCGTGACAGTTACATCACATTGACAGTTACATCCCGTGACAGTACATCCCATGACAGTTACACCATGACAGTTACATCCCATGGACAGTACATCACATGACAGTTACATCACATGACAGTTACATCACATGACAGTACATCTGTGACTATGAATTTACCCACATTTTACCTCTCTTTTTAGGACATCAGTATCCAAAATCTACCAATCAACTTTTTTATAGGCAACAAGGGATGTCCGACTCCAGGTGTTTAAAATCTACAATTCACGGTGTTCCCAGCTTTCCATCTTTCCTTAGGAATGGAAAAAAATCACGTTAGTAAAGGGAAAGTCGTCCTTTGTACCTTTTAATTAATATAATAATAAAATACAAAAAAAAATAGCGGGATGAGTTAGGTGGATTGAATTATAACAAAGCGTTCGTGGGACAACTGGAATTGTTTAGTCTGTGTTTAATCTTATTACAGCACAAGGAGAATTGTAGGATCATACCAAGGAATCTCGACTGGGTAATCTCCAAGGGTTTATTGACTTTATGGTCGAGGGTGGATGAGGGCCCCCAGTGTGGTGCCCAGGGGCCCCTGCAGTGCTTAATAAAAAATTCTTAATGAAGAATTTTACAAACTTGCTAAGACCCTTCCCACCATTAGATTTAGGATATTGTGTTTTTATACCCCATACACTGATCTAACTTATTTGGGCAATGTTCAATATCCTAGCAAGCAGCCAGTGACACATCACATATATATATAATCGACTTACACCTATGAAATCATCACAACCTATGTCATCATAGGTTAATACTTCCCCAGGAAAAATCTAAATTTGTGAATTTGATACAATTCCGGGAATCTCCGCTACTTAATAATTCTTCAATTACAGTTTATTGAATAAATGGAAATTAAAATAAAGTAATTTAACATCTCTCAGGAGATTTTCTATTGTTTCAAGCTCAATGTGTTGTGTAACATCCAGTTTCAGGGGTTTGCCATTAGATGGCGGCTCCTCATCTTATGACTGGAGTGCTAACTAGCTGGGTTGAATGGGACATTTTAAGGCCATTAGGTTTAATAGGAAACACTTTAAAAAAAGAGAGTTTAAAGTTTTTTTGAATGGCATCTAAAAACAGTGACGGTTGAACTTGAAAGGACAATAACCTACTTTCACTTCCATATTTACTCCACCTTCTCAAAGGGAGAGTCAAGGTATCCGATTGGAGAATTCATCTCTCCCTCACTGAGCATGTGTGAAATCAGAGACATAGTGAAGGGGCAGTAACTACTGGGATTTGTACTGAGAACTGTACTATGTATCTCTGGTGAGAAATTACTTAGAAAAACACTGGATACATTGTAAACAATCAGTACTTTTTACTACATATATTGGACTAATACAGCAAAACAATTTTAATTGTAATAATCAAAAGCTTTAAGTCGGGGAAATGTGTTTAAGGAGAACGTCTCCATTATGATTTCTTTGACAGGTGGATAATCCAATACTGTGGGGTTGTCACCTGTTCCCTTTGTAAGACTAGACAAATCCTACAAGCAGGTAGTCATGTGGCAATAACCCCATTGTATTATTCTAGTGAGGCCTCTCTGGGTCGCAGTGGAATGAAATTCAGAGACAGGAACGGATCATGAATAAAAACTAACATCAAACTGACTGTCTCAGTCGGACAGTGGCACAGAGAAGGGAATAGACAGGGTCTGACCACAGGTAGGAACCGGCAAAACTCATTGGAATTCATTAGGCAAAGCAACAGAGTGACATTTCATTAAATATCAAGGTTACTTGAGTAACCGTAGTACAGAGTCTCAGTGATTCAGCGCCGGCGTCGTCTTGATGTCAGACCATTAAGGAACATGGTCCGCCACTGTGCCTACTGCCACAAGAGGAGGGTGAGGGAGGGGTAAGGGAGAGAGAGGGAGGCAGGTGTGGACTGGCCCACAGAGTTACAGGGGTATCCCCCGGTGGGGTCCCATTCACCCCAGGAAACAGAGGAAAACTGCTTCAATTAAATGCAGAGCCAAAGGGACAGTAAGAAATGTATCATAAAAACAGTAGGAATAGGATTGATATGTAAATGGACGATAATCGTGATATGAAATGTTAGGAGGGCCCCTAAATTAGTCCTGGTGGGCCCTGGTCTCAGTCAACACTAAAGGGAGGGTAAGAGAGAGCAAGGGAGGACAAGAGAGTGTGAGGGAGGACAAGAGAGTGTGAGAAAGGACAAGAGTGTCAGGGAGGGTGAGAGTGAGTGGGGGTAGATGTGAAGGAGGGTGAGAGTGAGAGGAGTGAGGGAGCGTGAGAGTAAAGGAGGATGAGAGTGAGGGAGGGTGAGTGTTATGGAGGGTAAAAGTGAGGGAGGGTGAGTGTGAGGGAGGGTGAGTGTGAAGGGGAGGGTGAGTGTGAGGGAGGGTGAGTGTGAGGGGGGTGAGAGTGAGGGGGGTGAGATGTGAGAGTGAGGGGAGGGTGGAGGGTGAGGTGAGGTTGGAGAGGAGATGGGGAGTGAGGGTGAGTGTGAGGGAGGGTGAGTGTGAGGAGGGTGAGGTGAGGGATGGTGAGGTGGAGAGTGGTGAAGGTGAGGGGGTGAGAGTGAGAGTGAGGGGGGTGAGAGTGAGGGAGGGTGAGAGTGAGGGAGGGTGAGTGTGGAGGAAGGGTAAGTGAGAAGGGGTGAGAGTGAGGGAGGGTAAAGTGTGAGGGGGTGAGGAGGATGGAGGGTAAGTGGAGGGATGGAGAAGGGGGATGGTGAGAGTGAGGTGAGTTTGAGGGAGGGAGGGTATGTGTGAGGGATGGTGAGAGAGGGTGAGAGTGAGGAGTAGTGGGAGTGTGGGAGGGGAGAGGTGGGTGAGGTGAGGGAGGGTGAGAGTGGGGAGGGGGGTGAGTGTGAGGGATGGTGAGAGTGAGAGAGGGTGAGAGTGAGGGAGGGTGAGTGTGAGGGAGGGTGAGAGGAGGTGAGGGAGGGTGAGAGTGAGAGTGAGGGGGTGAGAGTGAGGGAGGGTGAGAGTGAGGGAGGGTGAGTGTAAGGGAGGGTAAGTGAGAAGGGGGGGTGAGAGTGAGGGAGGGTAATGTGAGGGGGGGTGAGAGTGATGGAGGAAGTGTGAGGGATGAGAAAGTGAGAGAGGGTGAGTTTGAGGGAGTGTATGTGTGAGGGATGGTGAGAGAGGGTGAGAGTGAGGGAGGGGGAGTGTGAGGAGGGTGAGAGTGAGGGAGGGGTGAGAGTGAGGGGGTGAGAGTGAGGGAGGGTGAGTGTGAGGGAGGGTGAGAGTGAGGGGGGTGAGAGTGAGGGAGGGTGAGAGTGAGGGAGGGTGAGTGGAGGGGGGTGAGAGTGAGGGAGGGTGAGTGTGAGGGAGGGTGAGTGTGAGGAGGGTGGAGTGAGGGAGGTTGAGAGTGAGGGAGGGTGAGTGTGAGGGAGGGTGAGGTGTGAGGGCGGTAATAGAGACAAGAACAATAAGAGAAGGAAGGAAAGAAATGTTACTTTGTTACTAGTCATTACATGATTTGTTCTGTGTGTGTTTGCACGTTTGGTTGTGTACAATCATCTGTGTCTCTGTGTTGACTTGGCAGCACCGACTGTGATTATTTTTCACCTATTTTCTCCTTTCCCTTCTGCCTGGCACTGTACAAGGGCAGAGAAGAGAATGTGCCCAAACCCTGCCAAGTTCCATCCCCTGCACGACTCTAGTTGGCAGCTCCATCACATGTTAATTGGCTCATCCACTGTGCAGACTGAAATCATTGGTATTTTAAAGATTTTCAGAGGAATTTGAACATGTTTTGCTAATAAAAATCATATAGAGACAAGACCCATTATATTAAGTGGTGTGGCAGGGATCCTGGGAGTTGTAGTTTGCAAACATCTAAGACGGCACAGTCTGGACAACCTGATTTATTGACTGAGGTTTCCAAGCGCTTTATAGCCAAGCCTGCTGGGAAATCATGAAACTGTCGAACCTAACGGACCGGGGGTCACCAGGATGCCCCTAATTCAAGGAATCAAACAATAGAAGTAATTGGGGCGGGAAGGTCCGTTTTGGTCTTTGCTTAACTTGTGCATTCCCAGCGCAAAGATAAAAGATGACGGATGATCACAGAGACTCGATAAAGAGAGAAATGAGACAAAAGGAGAAATCGAAATCAAAAGTCGCGAGGAAAATCCCAACGTTGGGATAAAAAATATCAATTGGACGCGTTGCGCGGTTTATTTCTCTCGGTTTTCAATCCGTGGGACATTAACTAATGAAATATTGTAATTAATGGGATTAAAGGTTTAAGGAGAAAATATTATTTCATAGGAACAATCCACATAATAATTAAACCTTAAATCCTTACAGAGAAACACGTGTTTTATTAATGGCTTAAAAAAAAATCTCAACATTAAAGTGTTGGAGAAAAAAGGAAAATCGACAACAAAGCGCTGAGCAATCGTGTGGCAGACACAAAGTGTCTGCAAGATAAACATAGAGAGAAGATGTTTCAATGTCCAACCTTCAGCCACCAGTCCAGACCAACCCAGCGCTCTATGGACACACTGGCCTCTAATCTGGAATTATAGGAAATCCCAGTCCTATAAAAATAAGGATATTACATGTCACCACAGAAAATATATACCCATATATTTACGACAGGGGATCTAGACCCTCCTTATGTATGATATATGTATGATGAGTATGTAGGTATGTATTCATGTAAGTATGTATGCAGGTATATGTAGTATGTAGGTAGGTTTGAATTTACGTAGGTATGTATATAGGCATATGTATGTATGTGTGTATGCATGTATGAAGGTAGGTATGTATGTAGGTATGTAGGTTTTGATGTATGTAGGTATGTATTTAGGTAGGATGTAGCAAGTATGGATGGATGGATGTAGGTAGGTATTGGTTTTTATTAGGATTTATGATCGCCACACACCACCGTGACTTTACAGTTGCATTAATATATATGTACATACAAGGTAGTGTAGTGCAAGCAATGTAAGTGCTGGTCCAGCAGCATTCAGTGTGTAAGCTACAGCATTACTGTGGTACAATAGGATGGAGGGCCCTGCCCAAAAGAGCTTACAGTCTAGAGGAGATGGGGATGAGACATAAGGTGACAGATCAGTATCTGTAACTAAGTTGTCAGTGGAATAACAAGTCGGTCTGTGATGGGTCAGTAAGAGGGGTAGAAGTGTCCAGGTCCAGATTGTAACCTTACAGTCTAGAGGAGATGGGGATGAGACATAAGGTGACAGATCAGTATCTGAACTAAGTTGTCAGTGGATAATAACTAGTCGCTGTGATGGGTCAGTAAGAGGGATAGAAGTGTTCCAGGTCCAGATTGTAACCTTACAGTCTAGAGGAGATGGGGATGAGACATAAGGTGACAGATCAGTATCTGTAACTAAGTTGTCAGTGGATTATAACTAGTCGGTCTGTGATGGGTCAGTAAGAGGGGGTAGAAGTGTCCAGGTCCAGATTGTAACCTTACAGTCTAGAGGAGATGGGGAGAGACATAAGTGACAGATCAGTATCTGTAACTAAGTTGTCAGGGATTATAACTAGTCGGTCTGTGATGGGTCAGTAAGAGGGGTAGAAGTGTCCAGGTCCAGATTGTAACCTTACAGTCTAGAGGAGATGGGGATGAGACATAAGGTGACAGATCAGTATCTGTAACTAAGTTGTCAGTGGATTATAACTAGTCGGTCTGTGATGGGTCAGTAAGAGGGGTGGTAGAAGTGTCCAGGTCCAGATTGTGTACCTTACAGTCTAGAGGAGATGGGGAGGAGACATAATGTGAAACAGTATCTGTAACTAAGTGGTCAGTGGATTATAACTAGCCGGTCTGTGATGGGTCAGTAAGAGGGGTAGAAAGTGTCCGGGTCCAGATTGTAACCTACAGTCTAGAGGAGATGGGGATGAGACATAAGGTGACAGATCAGTATCTGTAACTAAGTTGTCGGTGGATTATAACTAGTCGGTCTTGATGGGTCAGTAAGAGGGGTAGAGTGTCCAGGTCCAGATTGTAACCTTACAGTCTAGAGGAGATGGGGATGAGACATAAGGTGACAGATCAGTATCTGTAACTAAGTTGTCAGTGGATTATAACTAGTCGGTCTGTGATGGGTCAGTAAGAGGGGTAGAAGTGTCCAGGTCCAGATTGTAACCTTACAGTCTAGAGGAGATGGGGATGAGACATAAGGTGACAGATCAGTATCTGTAACTAAGTTGTCAGTGGATTATAAACTAGTCGGTCTGTGATGGGTCAGTAAGAAGAGGGGTAGAAGTGTCCAGGTCCAGATTGTAACCTTACAGTCTAGAGGAGTTGGGGATGGGACATAAGGTGACAGTCAGTATCTGTAACTAAGTTGTCGGTGGATGTGGATTATAACTAGTCGGTCTTGATGGGTCAGTAAGAGGGGTGTAGAAGGTCCAGGTCCAGATTGAACCTTACAGTCTAGAGGAGATGGGGATGAGACATAAGGTGAAGCAGATCAGTATCTGTAACTAAGTTGTCGGTGGATTATAACTAGTCGGTCTGTGATAGGTCAGTAAGAGGGGTAGAAGTATCCAGGTCCAGACTGTAACCTTACAGTCTAGAGGAGATGGGGATGAGACATAAGGTGAAGCAGATCAGTATCTGTAACTAAGTTGTCAGTGGATTATAACTAGTCGGATTGTGATAGGTCAGTAAGAGGGGTAGAAGTGTCCAGGTCCAGATTGTAACCTTACAGTCTAGAGGAGATGGGGATGAGACATAAGGTGACAGATCAGTATCTGTAACTAAGTTGTCAGTGGATTATAACTAGTCGGTCTGTGATGGGTCAGTAAGAGGGGTAGAAGTGTCCAGGTCAGATTGTAACCTTACAGTCTAGAGGAGATGGGGATGAGACATAAGGTGAAGCAGATCAGTATCTGTAACTAAGTTGTCAGTGGATTATAACTAGTCGGTCTGTGATGGGTCAGTAAGGGGGGTAGAAGTATCCAGGTCCAGATTGTAACTTACAGTCTAGAGGAGATGGGGATGAGACATAAGGTGACAGATCAGTATCTGTAACTAAGTTGCCAGTGGATTATAACTAGTCGGTCTGTGATGGGGTCAGAACAGGGGTTAGAAGTGTCCAGGTCCAGATTGTAACCTATCTAGCTAGAGGAGATGGGGATGAGACATAAGGTGACAGATCAGTGTCTGTAACTAAGTTGTCAGTGGATTATAACTAGTCGGTCTGTGATGGGTCAGTAAGAGGGGTAGAGAGTGTCCAGGTCCAGATGTAACCTTACAGTCTAGAGGAGATGGGGATGAGACATAAGGTGACAGATCAGATCTGTAACTAGTTGTCAGTGGATTATAACTAGTCGGTCTGTGATGGGTCAGTAAGAGGGGTAGAAGTGTCCAGGTCCAGATTGTAACCTTTCCTGAAGAGGTGAGTTTTGTGGTTGCGTTTGAAGATATGAAGTCATGCCGAGTGACGTATAAAGCGAGGAGGAAGGGAGTTCCAGAGCAGAGGGGCAGCACGAGATAAGTCCTGTTACGGGCGTGGGAATAGGTGATCAGAGTGGATGCATGTAGGCAAGGGTGCCCTACCATGAAGCAAACTGAAACATTTTCTCAGGGCGCGCCCCTGGGGAACATGTAAAAGGTGCCCGTTAAAAGAAATATTCCTTCCTGCAATACTGCATTCAGCACCAGTCCACAATCAGTGTTAACTCATCACTCAGTCCACCAATCAGTGTTAACTCATCACTCCAGTCCACCAATCAGTGTTAACTCATCACTCCAGTCCCCCAATCAGTGTCTAATCCACTCCAGTCCACCAATCAGTGTTAACTCATCACTCCAGTCCACCAATCAGTGTTAACTCATCACCCAGTCCACCAATCAGTGTTAACTCTCACTCGTCCACCAATCAGTGTTTAACTCATCACTCCAGTCCACCAATCAGTGTTAACTCATCACGTCCAGTCCACCAATCAGTGTTAACTCATCACTCCAGTTCACCATCAGTGTTAACTCATCACTCCAGTCCACCAGCCCGCCAGGCCTATGTTCCCTGATGAAGCCATGTCCTCTTCTCATGCCTACCTGTCTGCCGATAGGCGGCATTTAATAGTTGTTTCAGGTGTCAAAAAACCCTAGTAAACACCCTGTATGTAGGTATGTATGTATGAATGCATTGTAGGCATGTATGTAGGTTGTATGCAGGTATGTAGGTAGGTATGTAGGTAGGCATGTATGTATGGTATGTATGCAGGTAGTGGTAGGTAGGTATGTATTTATGTAGGAGGTATGTATGGCAGGTATGTGTATGTATGTAGGAGTCTATGTTGGTTAGGTAGGTATGTATGTATGTATGTATGTAGTTAGTATGTATGTATGTATGTATGTATGTATGGTATGTAGGTCGGATGGTATGGTATTATGCTGGCACAAAATTCCCATGTAAAGGAAAAATGCCCAATTGATCAAGGTTAGTTATGTTGGTAGGTAGGTATGTATGTAGGTATGTATGTATGTATGTATGTATATGTATGGTATGTATGTATGTATGTAGGTATGTATGTAGGTTATGTATGGTTGTATGTATGTCTGTATGTATGTAGGTATGTATGTAGGTATGTATGTATGTATGTAGGTATGTATGTATGTGTAGGTATGTATGTATGTATGTAGGTATGTAGTTATGTTGGTAGGTAGGTGTGTATGTAGGTATGTATGTCTGTATGTATGTATGTAGGTATGTATGTAGGTATGTATGTAGGTATGTATGTATGTAGGTATGTATGTATGTATGTATGTATGTAGGTATGTATGTATGTCTGTATGTATGTAGGTATGTATGCATGTATGTATGTATGTATGTAGGTATGTATGTATGTATGTATGTAAGTATGTATGTATGTATGTATGTATGCTGGCACAAAAATTTCCATGTAAAGGAAAAATGCCCAATTGTTCCAAGCCACGTGATTCTGGTTGCCATTACATTGTTGGGGTCTGGATGGTACATTGTGTATTTGGGGGATTTTTAAAGATTTTATTAAATGTTTCACTTTCATTTCCCTGCAGCCAATGAACAGTCGGATGGAGAGAGAAGTTACTAAACTGTCACTGTAATGGGACCTTCACTTAGGGACATACTGTCTGATTTCCTCCTGGATATCCATCAATCTAGCGCCACTAATGAGGCAGATGTACAATTTGTACAATGGGTGGCTATTTATTAAAGGGATTCTTGGCAGGAAATCTGGGCACATGACAAGATTTTATAGCTAATGTTAAAATCAATGATAATTTATAGGGAGGCTCATGTGTTGGAATCGGTTCATATATCAGTAAATGTATCCAAGTTCTCCTTTAATTATCCAGAGTTGTCATGACCCAGTCTGAGAGCGACCTCTAGTGGCAGAACAGCGAAGAACCTCCGAGCAAAACAAAATTCTACCTAGAAAATAATCATTGTTTTGCCGTATTAGTCCAATATATGTAGTAAAATGTAGAGTACTGTGGTACTTTTAATGGACTAACAGTTTATTTTAGTAGACAAGCTTTAAAACTCTTCCTTAGGTCAGAGCAGTATTTGAGGAAGAGGGTTGATCCCTCGAAAGCTTGTCTACTAAAATAAACTGTTCCATTAAAAAGTATCACAGTACTCTACATTTACTACCTAGAGAAATGGGTAGTGGGTCAGCCAGTAACTTTATGATAGAATGAGATTGGAAGGTAAATGGTGTATAATAAATATATAATCCAGTCTTATAGCTAAACTATTTCACTGAGCATAGTAACAAAGCCAAATATATATGCAAACCCCCGTATATATATATATATATATATATACACACACACACACACACACACACACACACACACACACACACACACATATATATTTGTTGATACAATTACAAAACAGAGGCTGTAGTCACATAGGGCAAAGCACACTGACATCTAGTGGAAATATTTAATATAACAGGCTTGGAAAGCTTTTACTCCACAAATTCTACAGTTTCTCTAGGACTTAAAAAGAGAGATAAACAATATGGCAGCTCCTACCACATGTCTACTAATAAAAAAAAAGAACCATTCAGGTGCAAAACCCTCCCAACTGATCCCACAACCACCTAAAAACACCCAGTGTGAGGAACGAAAACGAGTTTGCTCTAGTTTCCCCAAAGTCGCAAAAGACATGAGTGATACCCAGAGTTCCCTGTATAACTCAGTCTGTGTCCTTGTACCTTTATATAGACACAGAACTCCTCAGTGACTTCTAATACCTTATAATTTACAGTAGGGGATACATTACCTATAATACATGAGTGGTACCCAGAGTTCCCTGTATAACTCAGTCTGTGTCCTTGTACCTTTATATGACACAGAACTCTCAGTGGCTTCTAATATCCTTATAATTTACAGTAGGGGATACATTATCCCTTATAATACATGAGTGGTACCCAGAGTTCCCTGTTAAACTCAGTCTGTGTCCTTGTACCTTTTATAGACACAGAATCTCAGGGGACTTCTAATATCCTTATAATTTACAGTAGGGGATACATTATCCTTATAATACATGAGTGGTACCCAGAGTTCCCTGATTAACTCAGTCTGTTTCCTTGTACCTTTATATAGACACAGAAATCCTCAGGACTTCTAATACTTATAATTTCAGTAGGGGTACATTATCCCTATAATACATGAGGTGGTACCCAGAGTTCCCTGTAAACTCAGTCTGTGTCCTTGTACCTTTATATAGAACAGAACTCCTAGTGACTTCTAATATCCTTATAATACAGTAGGGGATACATATCCCTTAAATACATGAGTGGTACCCAGAGTTCCCTGTATAACTCAGTCTGGTCCTTGTACCTTTATATAGACACAGAACTCCTCAGTGACTTCTAATATCTTATAATTTACAATAGGGATACATTATCCCTTGAATACATGAGTGGTACCCAGAGTTCCCTGTATAACTCAGTCTGTGTCCTTGTACCTTTATATAGGACACAGAAACTCCTCAGTGACTTCTAATATCCTTATAATTTACAGAAGGGATACATTATCCCTTATAATACATGAATGGTACCCAGATTCCCTGTATAACTCAGTCTGTGTCCTTGTCCTTTATATGGACACAGACTCCTCAGTGATTCTAATGATCCTTATAAGTGTACATTAGTGTACCTTCATGAAGATATCAATTTCAATATCATGTTAAATCGAGTTGAGTTCCCTGTATAACTCAGTCTGTGTCCTTGTACCTTTATATGACACAGAACTCCTCAGTGACTTCTAATATCCTATAATTACAGTAAGGGATACATTATCCTTATAATACATGAGTGGTACCCAGAGTTCCCTGTATAAATCAGTCTGTGTCCTTGTACCTTTATATGACACAGAACTCCTCAAGTGACTCTAATATCCTTATAATTTACAGTAGGGGATACATTATCCCTTATAATACATGAGTGGTACCCAGAGTTCCCTGTATACTCAGTGTGTTCCTTTGTAACCTTTATATAGACACAGAACTCCTCAGTGACATTCTAATATCCTTATAATTTACAGTTGGGATACATTATCATTATAATACATGAGTGTGTACCCAGAGTTCCCTGTAAACTCAGTCTGTGTCCTTGTGACCTTTATATAGAAACAGAAACTCAGTGACTTCTAATATCCTTATAATTTACAGTAGGGGATACATTATCCCTTATAATACATGAGTGGTACCCAGAGTTCCCTGTATAACTCAGTCTGTGTCCTTGTACCTTTATATGACACAGAACTCTCAGTGACTTCTAATATCCTTATATTTACAGTAGGGGATACATTATCCTTATATACATGAGTGGTACCCAGTTCCCTGTATAACTCAGTCGTGTCCTGTACCTTTATATAGACACAGAACACTCAGTGACTTCTAATATCTTATAATTTACAGTAGGGGATACATTATCCCTTATAATACATGAGTGGTACCCAGAGTTCCTGTATAAACTCAGTCTGTGTCCTTGTACCTTTATATAGGAAACAGAATCACTCAGTGACTTCTATATCCTTATAATTTACAGTAGGGGATACATTATCCCTTATAATACATGAGTGGTACCCAGAGTTCCTGTATAACTCAGTCTGTGTCCTTGTACCTTTATATAGACACAGAACTCCTCAGAGGACTTCTAAATCCTTATATTTACAGTAGGGGAACATTATCGCCATAATACATGAGTGGTACAGAGTTCCCGTATAACTAGTCGTGTCCTTGTACCTTTATATAGACACAGAACAATCTCAGTGACTTTAATATCCTATAATTTACAGTAGGGATACATTATCCCTTATAATACAGAGTGGTACCCAGAGTCCCTGTATAACTCAGTCGTGTCCTTGTACCTTATATAGACACAGAACTCCTCAGTGACTTCTAATATCATTATTATTAAGTAGGGGATACATATCCCTTATAATACTGAGTGTACCCAGAGTTCCCTGTTATAACTCAGTCTGTGTCTTGCTACCTTATATACGACACAGAACTCCTCAGTGACTTCTAATATCCTTATAATTTACAGTATTGTATACATTATCCCTTAAAATACATGAATGGTACCCAGAGTTCCCTGTATAACTCAGTCTGTGTCCTTGTACCTTTATATAGACACAGAACTCCTCAGTGACTTCTAATATCCTTATAATTTACAATAGGGGATACATTATCCCCCCTTTCTAATACATGAGTGGTACCCAGAGTTCCCTGTATAACTCAGTCTGGTGTCCTTGTACCTTTATATAGACACAGAACACTCAGTGACTTCTAATATCTATAATTTACAGTAGGGGAATACATTATCCCTTATAATACATGAGTGGTACCCAGGTTCCCTGTAATACTCAGTCTGTGTCCTTGTACCTTTATATAGACACAGAACTCCTCAGTGACTTCTAATATCCTTATAATTTACAGTAGGGGATACATTATCATTATAATACATGAGTGGTACCCAGAGTTCCCTGTATAAACTCAGTCGTGTCCTTGTACCTTTATATAGACACAGAACTACTCAGTGACTTCTAATATCCTTATATTACAGTAGGGGATACATTATCCTTATAATACATGAGTGGTACCCAGAGTTCCCTGTATACTCAGTCGTGTCCTTGTACCTTTATATAGACACAGAACTCCTCAGTGACTTCTAATATCCTATTATTACAGTAGGGGATACATAATCCCTTATAATACATGAGTGGTACCCAGAGTTCCCTGTATAACTCAGTCTGTGTCCTTGTACCTTTATATAGACACAGAACTCCTCAGTGACTTCTAATATCCATATAATTTACAGTAGGGATACATTATCCCTTATAATACATGAGTGGTACCCAGAGCTCCCTGTATAACTCAGTCTGTGTCCTTGTACCTTTATATGGACACAGAACTCCTCAGTGACTTCTAATATCCTTATAATTTACAGTAGGGGATACATTATCCCTTATAATACGTGAGTGGTACCCAGAGTTCCCTGTATAACTCAGTCTGTGTCCTTGTACCTTTATATGGACACAGAACTCCTCAGTGACTTCTAATATCCTTATAATTTACAGTAGGGGATACATTATCCACTATATAATTTACAGTAAGGGAAAGTTAGGCCTGATATAATCCAATGTCCCATAAACAAAGTGTTAAATGGAAACGTGTACAGACTCCCAGGCTGGGATCCAGACGGTTATTGTACCGTGAAGGAACGAAAATAATAAGAAAAGAGCTAGAAATCCACCGACCAATCGGATGGGGAATTATCTCCCTCCTCACCTTGGTCTAATCCGACCATTTATCAGATAAAAATAGTCAGCGACCAGCCCACGTAGTGATTAATGAGGTGAGACTTGAGCTAATTACTGTTTCCTCCAGATGTAATTAGGTTGGCAGCGTTAATCAAGATGAATAGGCGCTGACCCCCTTTTTTTGAGCGTGAAACTCTGAGTCCCTCGCTCTGTTACATTGTCTCGTTCAGGCAATTCCAGGTCTTTATTAGTCTTTGTATTTTCATTAAATCCCTTTGTTCTCGTGTCAACGTTCCACTGTTTGAAAGAATCTTTCATTGGTAATTAAGTAACCGGATTGGGGCAGTGTTTGGGGTGACATTAGGATTGTGCTTCATGGTGGGGGTGGATGTTAGAACTCTGCCACCTGGTCCACAAGAGAAGCACCAGTGACGTAACTAGGACTCACTGGGCCCCGCAGCAGAACTATGATGGGGCCCCTATCTGTGCTTCACCCACAGTGGTTGGTAGCACCCTTGTTTATTTTCTTTTCCCTGCAGTAGCTGGCGCATTTGTAGCTGTGTCTCATCTGCTGCTGGAACCGTAAGTAGCCAATGTGGGCAGGATGTTATGTACCAATCACTGTTATGTATCCCCGCCGTGTCCTTCCCTCCTTTCCTTTAGGCAACAATCAAGTTGTTTCAGGTGCCAAAAACTCTATGAACACCCCTGCACGTGGTGGGGTGGATATAAGAACTCTGCCACGTGGTGGGGTGGATATAAGAACTCTGCCACGTGGTGGGGTGGATATAAGAACTCTGCCACATGGGTGGGGGTGAATATAAGAGCTCTGCCACGTGGTGGGGTGGATATAAGAGCTCTGCCACGTGGTGGGGGGGTGGTATAAGAACTCTGCACGGGGTGGGGTGGATATAAGAACTATGACACATGGGTGGGGTGAATATAAGAGCTCTGCCACGTGGTGGGGTGGATATAAGAGCTCTGCCATGTGTTGGGATGGATATATGAACTCTGCCACGTGGTGGGGTGGATATAAGAGCTCTGCCACGTGGTGGGGTGGATATAAGTGCTCTGCCACGTGGTGAGGTGGATATAAGAACTCTGCCACGTGGTGGGGTGGATATAAGAATTCTGCCACATGGTGGGATGGATATTAGAACTCTGCCACATGGTGGGGTGGATATAAGAACTCTGCCACATGATGGGATGGATATAAGAACTCTGCCACGTGATGGGATGGATATAAGAACTCTGCCACGTGGGGGGGTGGATATAAGAGCTCTGCCACGTGGTGAGGTGGATATAAGAACTCTGCCACGTGGTGGAGTGGATATAAGAACTCTGCCACGTGGTGGAGTGGATATAAGAACTCTGCCACGTGGTGGAGTGGATATAAGAACTCTGCCACGTGATGGGATGGATATAAGAACTCTGCCACGTGGTGAGGTGGATATAAGAACTCTGCCACGTGGTGGGGTGAAATTAGGATTGTTCCAGATAGGGGATAAAATTAGGTTGTCACATAGTGGGGGTTGAAATTCAGCTACACCGCATACACTATCACCCTACATCACATTTACCCTGCATGTCACCCTACAGCCCTGAATTCACAATATACACTCTAGCTGTGTAGCCATTGTACAGACCATTTACAGGTTGGTGAGACTGTTATTGGTCAGTAAATGTCCCTGTTGTGAATATCTGGAATGACTTTGTTCCCTTGTATTATATTATTATATATTGCGAGAGGGAAAGGTTACAATGGAAAGTTCTATACATCAGCCTCGTCCCATCTGATTTCACTTTCTCCAGATGACGGAGGGTCCGGGAGACTTTAATCCGTATCTAAAGGGCTCATTTGGTTCTACCTTTGGTTTCTCAATACGTCTTTGATTTGCCGTTTCCTTCCCTTTTGGTCATAGACAGGTGGAAACGGACATTGTCAGAGCCTCGGGGGCTTATTGTCTATGTGACGCACAAAACCCTTTCCAAAAACTTTCATTGTTCCGCTAGGATCTGAATTAATTGTGGTTTGTGTATTTGTCAGGGGGAAGGACGGTAAATAGAATTAGATACGGTAGGACCAGATGTGTGTTAGAGAGGTAATCAGGTTTGATTGCACCTGCGACACGTCCAAGTCTGTGAGCAAAACATGTCCTGAAATTCACCAATAACGCAGTAACGTATTCACGGATTCAATAGCTAACATAATGGAGAAATAGAAATGGAAAGTGTAAGTATAAACTTTGAATTTGACTTGAAAGGCTCCTCTGATTATGTCTGCTCACAGGTGAATGCAATCAAGAGACAGGTAATCAGCGCTGATTTGGTTTGTGACAGCTGAATCCAATCAAGAGACAGGTAATCAGCACTGATTTGGTCTGTGACACAGCTGAATGTAATAAAGAGACAGGTAATCAGCACTGATTAGGTCTGTGAGACAGCTGAATGCAATAGAGACAGGTAATCAGAGCTGATTAGGTCTGTGACACAGCTGAATCCAATCAAGAGACAGGTAATCAGCACTGATTTGGTTTGTGACAGCTGAATCCAATCAAGAGACAGGTAATCAGCGCTGATTTGGTCTGTGACACAGCTGAATCCAATCAAGAGACAGGTAATCAGCGCTGATTAGGTCTGTGACAGCTGAATCCAATCAAGAGACAGGTAATCAGCACTGATTTGGTCTGTGACACAGCTGAATCCAATCAAGAGACAGGTAATCAGCGCTGATTAGGTCTGTGACAGCTGAATCCAATCAAGAGACAGGTAATCAGCGCTGATTTGGTCTGTGACACAGCTGAATCCAATCAAGAGACAGGTAATCAGCGCTGATTTGGTCTGTGACACAGCTGAATCCAATCAAGAGACAGGTAATCAGCGCTGATTAGGTCTGTGACAGCTGAATCCAATCAAGAGACAGGTAATCAGCGCTGATTTGGTCTGTGACACAGCTGAATCCAATCAAGAGACAGGTAATCAGCGCTGATTAGGTCTGTGACAGCTGAATCCAATCAAGAGACAGGTAATGAGCACTGATTTGGTCTGTGACACAGCTGAATCCAATCAAGAGACAGGTAATCAGCACTGATTAGGTCTGTGAGACAGCTGAATCAAATCAAGAGACAGGTAATCAGCGCTGATTAGGTCTGAGACAGCTGAATCCAATCAAGAGACAGGTAATCAGCGATGATTATAACTTATATTCTACAAATAATGTAGAATTTCATTTTAAAAAGGAGTTGGGGCATCTGATCCATTTAAAGGGTCTCAGATTGAATTGTACAACCTGTCAATGTTAATTTAAACATCAAGTTCATATTTATAACCAAATGACTAGATCATCCCCTTTAATCGCTTGGCCAGGGATGCTGGGAGATGTAGTTTATCCAATGAAAAGGGGTGTTTTGAGATTATTTGAAAAGATATTGAGTTTTTATATCACTTTCTGGTTTTGCTTTAGCCTCATGGCCAGTAACTGAAATCAGAGCTATTGGGAATGTTTAATACCCAGCGGGTACAGAAGGAGCAAACATTACAGCTGCCATAGATCAACTTAAAACCAGTTATCTTTGCTGTTCTATACTGGGCCAGTACAATATGCACCTTGCACAGACTATTTTGTTTTCTACTATAGTTCCCCTTTAACATTGCATACGTATGTAAAAATAGAAGTTCAGGGTACATGTGAATTGTATGGCGCAGATTGGACCATTAGTGAAGCTCGTTAAAGAAAGGAATTAATTAGTCTCTGGCTGTAATTCCCACTCACAGTTATGGCACATTAAGGCTGCGCAATTAGAGACTTTGGCCTCTCCCTGGATCAGTAGCGAGCAACTTGCGTCTCTGGCATGGGTACCACGTCCTTCATCTGACCTTCACCTACCAGTCGGCTGGCATCAGGAAAATGATTTAAAGGGGAAATGCAAGTTTAAACCCAAAATTCAAAATAAATTCCCACTGCGGGTAAAACAAAAAATTCTGCAAATTAAAACAAATCGTGACTTTTCCCTGTATGATCTAAGTGCAAAATGACCACAACCTGCCCTTTAAATAAGTGGTTGACCTTGGTTTTGGCACTTGACCTTGGTTTTGATACACTGAACTTCCAGTTCGTGGTCTCTGTCCTTTGCTCCCACTGTGTGTGTATACATTCCATCCAATCGCTATTCGATCTAACATCACGTGACTAAAGGTTCTTATCATACAATAAGTTGCTTTGTGTAAGAGGTCTGGCAACTAAATCGGAACAAGAAATTTGGTTGCATTAGAAAAGTTTTTATTACGGTGAATATGATTGGACCATTATGTATATGGCTTCATTTAATCCACGCATTCCGATTGGTCGGAATCCCACTGACAGACGGCAAGGCGCGTGGAATGCGTACACATTGTGGCATTTTACCGTCCATTTGCGCTGGTAAATTTAACCACAGAAAATCGTTCACACCAGTGAATCTTTCAATCAAAATGTCCACAACTCTCACACTAACTGCAGTGACCGAACTCCGTGTGCTGGTACAAAAGGCGCCAGAGGATTTCACCATCTGAATTGTTTACATAACAAGAGCAACAAAAAAATAGAGAACGACATAGAGGAACCTTGAATTTTATTGTTCAGCAGAAAAGTATTTACAATTGGAGTTGCTGTAAATGTACATTCCTTCACATAGGGGGCGACAAACCATTCATTGCAAAGGAATTAAAGGGACCAGACATGAAATAACATGGAGAGTCCCATTCACCGAACCGCTGGTCCCCTTGATAAATATTAAGTGCCACGGAGTAAACAGAAAAACTGTAACCTACACAGATTCAAGTGCTGTTAATGTTTAGCAACTGGTTGGCTTTAGGACCCTGAAAAGCCAAAGGAAATGTTCTGTAGTTTTCTTAAATCTCATCCTCCACCCTGTACAACTTCACCCCCCAGCAGCCTCTGATTTAGAGATGTTGAGACTTGTAGTTGAACAGGAGCTTGGATACTGGATGGTTTTATTCACACAAGAAACACAGGATTGGACATTGTACAACGTCATCAATTACAGGAGAAAAGGAAAGAAAATATTACATTTCACTGGTCACAACAAAGCTTAGCAAACGTGAAACATACACCTGGATCAGCGGCGCTGTTCTACTTCCACCAATAGAAAAGGCAAACCTTGTTGCCCAGCAGGTGAGAGGTGGTACTGCAATGCCACCATCCGCAGTTTCTTTCATATAACAAATTATGTAAAATGAGGTTATTGGTCTCCACAGACATTATTGTACATTATAACAGGTCATTGTGGGGTATTGTACAGTTGTCGTTGTGTAGACTCTACAAATATCCGAATACAAGAGCAGCACCGTACAAAGTCACAAAAAGAATTAAGGCAAAGTCATTTCTTAGACAAACTCCTTAACAAGAGAGGATAGAGCTTTAAATTCATTAAACTGAGCTGCACGGGCACATAGATTGGAGGGAGCTGCCTTATCGCTTGATTGGATGGCAGTGCCATCTAGAGTTCAAATAGGAATAGTGCTATTAAGTTACATAGGAAATATCTCAAGAGGGACAAGCAATATGGCAACATCACCCAAAGTATGTACATACATACATAACTAGACAGCGAACGTTCTGGGAAAACGATAAGCTATGTTCTCGCCCTTGTACTGAATCATAAATGAAAGATAAGCCCTTCATTTAAACAGAGGTGGGTTCCCCTTTAAGAAAGGTCACAAGGTTATTTAAGCCTTCCTCAATAGAGGAGAAGTTATTTAAAGGGATATTACACAGGAATTCCCTGTCCCTGAAAGTATTTAGTGGTTGACACCAAAACCCTGGAATCAAATGTTCAGCGGACTTGAGCAGAGGTAAATGAGCTACATAATATATCAAGTTTCATTTTGAATACATTTTCATGACCAGTGTCTATTGGGCGACTGTTAGGGTTAAATAAAAGCCCTGTTGTATCTTTAAAAATAACCACGCATTACAACTCAAGGTTATATTGCTAAAGGTTCCCCATCTTGTAGTCACGTGACCAATCTCTGCCTGCATCAATAGGCCCCCCCTACTAATCAATTCGCAGCATTAAGGCTTCTGAGCATGCTCAGACCCTGGGGCGGAAGGGAGGAGCAGAGGGCGATGAAGTTCTGGAAACAGGAAGTGTAAACATTCCCCGCAATATAATTTCTCACAGGCTGCAGCCGGAGATGTGACCCAGGGATCATTTTATAGGAGAGACTGGAGGCTTTTATTTAACCCTAAAGAGTTCAGTCAAATGACCACTTCATACAACTGCCTTTTTCCTTGACACTTGCCCTTTAACTTACACCATTAAAGAGTCCCCCGTACCTGCTTAGATTTCCATTTAATCCCACAAAATGATACAAATACACAGATAATGAATGAATTCTCTCGATGGACCAGGTTAACGCAGATCGGAAGCAGATTTGGGTTAATGTTATATTTTTTATATTAAAGTGCGTAGCCCCTTTAAGTATAAACTTACATTGTATGAAATTTAGACTCAATACACTTTCACATTTAAATGATTTAAAGGGAAAGTTCCCATTTAAAAAATAGAAAGTTCAAGTAAGCAAATGGCAGAAAGGGGCAGGGGATCTTTATAGCAAGGGGGGGGGGGGGTAAGGCGAGTGCGATCCATTGAAATTTACATCATGTACATTGTGCATTTACAATATGTTACATGTGACGGTCCATTTGCTTTGGTCTCAAATGTTTTTTTATTTACAGCAGTGAGCCACATGCTAGAAAATACAGCTCCCAGAATTCCATGCATGCAACCAAGGAATGCTGGGGGTTGTAGTTTTCATTAAATCTAAAAGGGAAAAATTGTATGTATTTGAATCACCCCAAACCTGGATGAGCTACTTCGAATTCTGAGAGATGTAAGACTAACCTGAAATTCTGCCTGAAGTTCTGAGGCATCAATAAGACCATCCATTGCACATTTAATGATCAAAACACAGGCAGCTCCCCTTCAAGCTGACTTCAACTCCCAGCATTCCCTGTTAGCTTTGCTGCTGTGACAGGAATGAGAGTAAATATCAAGCCCCATGCACCATTGACTTTACCAGAGAGACGCGAGGGGCTCAGTATGTAAAAATCGAATCGCCGTTCACCACTCCGGATGTGAGACGTCGTCAGATAGATTTTATTTTTTAATATATAAATACATATATACATACAAATAAATTACTATATGGTTTAAATATGTTTTATATTTAAAAATTATTTTTTTTTATTAAAAAATCCGACATTCAATTTTGTTAAAATCTCCGCAAAACGTCCCTGCGGTCCAGATTCTCTCTCTCCGAGTGGGAACGAGGTCGATGTTTGCAGACTGAGCCCCAAATTACCATTCCTACCCCCCACTCGCACGCAGCCAATGGGGACGGATCGTTGGGTTTCGTACAATTCCAGTTACTAGGAAACTATAAAAATGGTCCAAAAATAGCATTTCCGTTCTATTCGGATCGGATTCACATTGTAATAACACGGTCGCTGCGTAGGTGGCGGTACGGGCGTCAGGCTCGGCCACGCGCACGAAGAAAGAAACGACGAGACAAACATCCGCCGCCGCTTAAAAGCCAGGAGCCTCGGTGGAGCGAAGGGTTCGGTCAATAAATTACTCACAGTATTAATTCAAAATATCGAAAGCCTCGAGCGTTTCTCCTTCTCCGGTGAATCTTCCGGTTAGTGTCTGGTTAACGGCAATTGCAACAAAGTGTCAAAACCAATCACAGCCCTGAACCCCAGATGGCCGTGTTAACCCCGCGTTCCCAGGACAGGATTCTGATTAACAGTTTTCTGTCTGGTTCTTTATTATTTAGGGAGGGTCAGTGATGCCGTCTCCTGCTTCATTTTGAAATATTGGTTGAGACGTACAATGGCGTATCTGTGGGAGGGAAACAAGACGGGGTGTTAGATTCCAACCAAGATACCAAATCACATCTATCCTACCAAGGGATCTAGTCTCAACCCAAACTTGCTCCATTGCTTTGTTTGGTCAACAGAGGGCGCCATCTGACAACAACTGTTGGTGACATCAATTCATTAGAGGGAATTTACACTAATGGGAGGTTTTAGAACAATGAACCAATAGGAAGGACTTAGCAGGTATTTTATTCTAATGGGAATAATTATACAGCAGGGGTATTAATAGGGGAGCGTTAAATAACATTACTCATTACTAACAAAATTATAGCTAAATACCCCTCGCTAAATAAGGCTAACCCTCCTTAAAAGATATGAACCATTTTATTGGTGATCTGTCCCCTAAAGATACCCCCCTGCTATATAAATACCCCAACCTGCGTCAGATGAATGAACAACTGGCTGGGACATATTTAGAACATAGAAATGTTGATTTTCTGACCCATTTAGGTAGATTTGGTAGTAAATAAATCCCTGTTCAGGCCCCACATTACTGGATTGTACCTGGGTTGGATTGATTATTCATTTAGGAATTACAGCGCTTACCGGTTTCATTTGCCAGGTTAGCCCTGGACTATTCCAGTATTAAAGGGGAAGTAAACTCTAAAATCAAATGCATTCTATTTGGAAGCTGCAGCTTTAAGTAACATTTTGCTGGGTTTTTTTCCTCCTAAGTCTACCTGTGAAGCTCTGAAGTTCCGGACATCTTGGATTGTGCTTGTTTCGTCTTTAGCTCCGCCCCCCGCGATTTCTTGACTCTCCTTCGTCTGATGGTCCATGCAAACGCCCGTCTCGGACCCGTGACATCAATGCGCCACGCCGTGTCTGCAAGCATCCGTGCACGCCAAGACGTCACGGTGCAGGCGCAATAGGCCGCACTTTCATGGACCAGAAAAACGATCATCAGAAAATCTCGTGGGGCGGAGCTAATGACGGGACAAGCACAATCCAAGATGTCCGGAACTTCAGAGCTTCACAGGTAGACATAGGAGGGCCCTAGTTACTTAAAGCGGCAGCTTCTAAATATAGTGCATTTGATTTTAGAGTGTACTTCTCCTTTAAGAATAGGGCTGATACTGGTAGTTACAATGTTCAGTGTGCCGCAGTGTAAGAACGTTTAGAATTACTGATATAGACAGACAGTGGATCCTCCAGTGAGATTCTCTCTCCTCCACAGTGTAAGGCACAGGACTGACTGTTCTCCTAAAAATCTTTATTGACTTGGCACTAATGGATCTTTTTATAGGAATCACTTGGTAGGGCAAATGATGAACAGCATCTGGACTATTAATCAGCGTGGGAAACATGATAGATATTAGTACAGATCTAGAAAAACTCACCCTAAGAAGTCAAAGTCAATTTTAGAATATTTTGCTTGAATCAAAGCCCAGAGGCCCCAGAAGAAATGAGAAGCCTGAGAATAAAAAATGTAACACATCATTATATATATATTATCACCAAGCAAAGGTCCCACCCCCTCTCTATAATACTGACAAATGTCCCACCAAGTCTGTGCTATATTATATACACGTGCCCCGTCCCTGTCTGTGCTGTATTATATACACTTATATACACGTGCCCCGTCCCTGTCTGTGCTGTATTATATACACGTGCCCCGTCCCTGTCTGTGCTGTATTATATACACGTCCCCCGTCCCTGTCTGTGCTGTATTATATACATGTATAAATAGACACACGTTCTGTCCCCTACAGTCACCGGTGTAAATAAAGGGAAAAGCCTTTAACTCACCAGAGCAAACTGATTAACTTGCACATAAAGCGTCTCCACCTCTTTCTCCGTCACGTCCGCACTGAACCCTTTATATTCCTTATAGGCTTCCAGGTACGATTGTAACCACTGCAACTGCAGCTCTCGGCTGGGATACAGAGTGTAGTCCACTTCATTCACTCCTAGCAAGCAAAACAGGACAGGGGGGAGAGGTCACCGCAAAGCAGGCAGCAAAGGGTTAAACCGTCTAATAAACCACCAAGAGAAAGAAAACTGAAGGAATATTACAAATCGTCCCATTAAATTCCTGTCCCATAAAACATGTTCCATTCATTTTCCTACTTCAATGAGAAGTTTCTTTAAAGGAAAATGTTTGACTCTCTTATTTATAGGTAACTGCATATTAAATCAATGCATCATTCACCTTTGTAATTAAATGCATTTTAATCTAAAGGTTTCCTTTAAACCCACTGCAATCGACTTCTGTTGACTGTGGAATGAAGTTTACCGTATATACTCGAGTATAAACAGAGTTTTTCAGGCTGTAAAATCAGCCTGAAAACTTGAACTCGGTTTATACTCGAGTCACTACTAACTTTACCACTCCGGCAGCCGCACGCTCATTCCCTGTACTGTCCCTGCCAGGCGCCAATTAGTGACGTCAGCCGGCGCGCCCGTACAGGAAATGAGCGCGCGGCTGCCCCATGGACAAAGGAGAGCCCACAGGTACACACTGAACTGGGTGGGAGGGTGAGGGTGCAGGTGATTGGAAACTACAACTCCCAGCTAATAAAGCATGCTGGGAGTTATAGTTTCCAAACCTCTTGAATGCCAAGGAAGAAGAATATAGTTTTTTTAAATGAACAGCAGAATTCTCATACAGTAATGTCTATTCTGCTGTCCATTTAAAGGACAACTAAAGCCTCAAAACAGAATCAGAAGGCAGTAGTGGTTAGTACATTTTCTATCCTCGTTTATACTCGAGTCAACCACTTTTATTAGTTTTTTTAGGTGAAATTGGGTACCTCGGTTTATACTCGGGTCGGTTTATACAGGAGTATATATGGTATTTAAAGTATAATAGTCCAATAGGACAGAGCAGGGCAGAGCCAAATGTGGGAACCAAGTTCCTTCCAGGCAGTGGTTAGACCAGGGATTGGGTGTAAAGGGGAATCTCTGGTTCTCTGTAAGGGGGATTAGAGTAAAGGTGACTACACACAGTACAATCTCCAAGATTCTGTCTGTCATGAGAGATGTGAGTACAGAGAGTCACTGTCGTTCTCCCAATATAAAGTTTAGGAGGAACGTTCCCGACTGCCATACTCCCTACAATCGCGGCTGAATCCCTTTAACTTAGTACAGGTAGCTGACCGCGAACCAGGGAAATTTTTCAGCCGAATTTACCGTTCCCGATGCCGAATTGGAACGTTTTAGCTGTACAGATAAAAGGACATCGTTACCGTCAGGATTGGCCCTTTAACCAGGAATGTGTGTACACAGCTTAAGAAATCCCCAGTGTGGCTCTGTCCCTTTATTTACATTATCCAGAAACATCACTAGAAATCTCACCAGCAAACTCATTGAAGTGGTTCCCGATATCGTAAGCCTGGTAATTGTACCCGGAATATTCATAATCGATAAACTGCACGTCCCCTGCAAGAAAGAAAAGAACATTCACCATCTGGGGTCAGTACCGTGTTAACCCTACGCAGATACACGCCAGTACCACATTAACCCTACACAGGCACACGCCAGTACCACATTAACCCTACACAGGCACACGCCAGTACCACATTAACCCTACACAGGCACACGCCAGTACCACATTAACCCTACATAGGCACACGCCCGTACCCCATTACGATCGTTAGCCCCGTGCTATAAATACAATAAATAGGAAATCGAGAGAGTGCAGAATAGATTTATAGTTTATATCCATCTACACAGATTCATTTACCTACAGGAGTGAAATAAAGTGAACGAGTCTCCAAAATGAACTTTATTTAGTGAGAGATTAACTCCCCTTGTATTGAATAGGAGGCAGGTGAATGAAAACGATTTATTCAGCCGTCACGGTAAGAGACATTGTAAAAATTCTGTTTAATTAGCACGTGAAGCCTGTCCCCCACAATCATGTTATAAGCGTGTAAGTGTTTCTACACCCCCTGATCTCAGACAATCCCAACTATAATTACACCCTGTAGATTATAACTAATACATTGACAGATACGTTTCACAACAGGAAAAGAATAAATCTTTGAAGATCCGATCTGGCTACAAAGTTATAATTAATTTCCTTCCGCAATCTGGGCTGTATCGGGATTGGCCAGAGTCTACCAGTGGGTGTGTCAACAAGTTTGTGCTGTAACTTAGTACTGGGCGTGTGCAAAGAACCTAAGTGTCACTGACCACACTGCGCTGACCCAACCTCATGTAATAACAGGACTGGCGATTGGTTGGACGAACTGGGCTGCACTTACGCTGCTTTTCGTTGTAGATGATATTTTTGCACAGGAGATCGTTGTGACAGAGGACGACCGGAGACCTCAAATTGGATAAAAACTCCTTCATCCACGACATTTCCTGCTCCAGAATCTGTGGACTGGGGACGTCCTGAAGGAACCTTTAAAAGAGAAATGTCGATGTATTTCTTTAAATAAAATCACTGGTAAAATGTCGCTGATGCTTTAGACTACGACATGTAATAATAATTTCTACCACCAGGGGGATTTTTACCTCTTGTTAACAGTCGAGTCTTCAAATTCTTTCGGTATAAGAGAGAAATATCTTTTCATCTTAAACCATAAATTAGATTTGGGGATCCAACCATTATGGGCGTGGATCGCGTGGATCTTGGCAAGTTGCCGGGCTATTAGCCTAAAACACAAACAAAAAAATTAAACAATTACAATAAAAGTATTGACACAGAGTTCACCTATTGATTTGTCTTTAAAGGAAGAATCTAAGCTGCAAGTTATAATTAGATTGTAAGCTCTTCGGGGCAGGGGAGAGACGCCCGATACTTTCACATATATAAAAATATTAATTGCGGTTATATTTATAAGCGTCTGTCGTGGCCCCTTTAATTATTTTCCTACCCGATAAGTTTATATAGACCAGGAAGTGACACGTTTAACTGTTAAAGTGCCAGTCTGTCGACCATATTAAGGTCCCGCCTCTTTGCTGGGGAATAGAGGAAGCTCAAGGCAGCTTTAACCCTACGACCCAAAGCTGGGAATTAGAAGTCAAGGAAATCTTCTTAGTCAAATTTCTAATGCGTAAGCAAAGGGTGAATTACATGGCAGGATTACTATTGTCACCTTCAGGACTGGGCTAAACGTCGCCTGAGGTTGGATGATGGGAAATTTATTCAGGTAACCAGGAGCCCTTACAGTGAAATAGAGAGGACATAGCAAGGCTTTTCCTTAATGAACAACTCCACCCCCATAAGAACATCTTTTAGAAAGAATGGCCTCTTTATAATATGTTGATATATCATAGTTTGTCCTATGAATTCATTACTGTATGTCTGCTATGTTTCTGGATTCCTCATGGAAACTGAGCCATTTAGAAACCTGTACTGAGCCTGTACTGAGCCTGGGCATGCTCAGAAGAGACAGACAGGGGATTAACATTCAGTCATTGGCTGTGATGTCAACTGTCAAATCCATAACTGACAGTTACTAACTGGAAGAACCAGGAAGCAGAAACAGGGGAAACAGGACATTGTGCAGGATTTCAGGTTAGACTTACACCTTTCACATTTCAAACTATTACCGTTTAGGGTTTGGGGGGTGATTTACCTGTATGTAAGTTCTCACTTCAGGGCTGGACTTGCCCTTTAAGGTTATTCCCTCTACAGAGCAAAAAGGTTTACTTAGGATACAAATCTACATCATAACAATAACAATATCATCTGGGCGTCAATTTGTCCTTTAATCTATGCAAGAAAAACACTTTAAAGGCCAATGGGACAGTCCTGCTCTCTCCTCCACTCCCACCAACCCTTGCTATAGAAATGTGCTAAATACAGAGAAATACAAAACAACCCACAAGGATGAAATAAAAACTCAACAAAAAATAACTTGGCCTTTCAGTTTGTTTTGTTGAGATGGAATAAGTAAGGAACATGATCCTCGTCTCTCTGCTCTGAGCACGCAGGATGGATTATATAATCCAGGTCATTTACACATTAATATATAGATACACAGGAGAATGTGCCAGCGTTGCCATACTGCTTACTATTTGCGTAGCTGGCTTCCTTCCAGGAACAGTTTACACTACATGGTACGGTTACGTTTTAGAGCCTGCAATGTGGCCATTAGACAGGTGCAGGAGAATTCACAAAATAAACCACGTCAGGCCCATCGCATTAAAAGAAATGTAACTAGAGAGAGAAACTGGGTGACTGAATTAATATAAACCTGACACAGGTAATGGTAACCATAGACGCTGCAATCCGATTGTACAATCCGCAGGTCGTACGATTGGATTGCTGGTCGGACAATAAATTTTCAACTGGTCCAATGTGGAAATTATTGGAAGATCCTTGAAAGATCTTTCAACGATCTTCCATACACGATCTGACGGTCGCACGATATCGGGACCATCGTACGACCGGGATCTAAGCGTCTATAGCCACCATATGTCAAAAATCAACATGGCAGCACCTACATCATCTATTCAATTCCTAAATCTATACAGACACAAACTTGATTCTATTACTAACTCACTAATGACCTTAAAGGGGGAACTGTGGTCTCCATACAAATACCATTGAAAATTGTTTGTTCCTTTCAAATAACCCTACAATGATGTCTCTAGCTGCTGTAGGTCCAATGATATCGGCATTTAAAGTTTCACTTCCTAGTCTACAGTCTCCCATGCTGCATCTGGCACGTGTAAGTCCCACCCCCAAAAGTCGATCTTTTCCAACACTGGTTACAGGTCCGCGACCATTCCCTGGGGTCTCCTCTAAGGACACCTTAGGGGGAGATCATTTTTTGGTGGCTTTAGGGCACGGCCACACTGCAACACAAACGGAATCGAATGCGATTTCATGTGCGACTTTGTTGCGTTTGCACATGCGTTTTTTTCATTAAGTATTGGCAAACGCATGCGATTGCAATTTAAAATGCGGAATGCAAATCGCAAGCGCAATCATATCGCACCGGAAAACGCGAGTTTTCGGTGCGTTGCCGCGATTCCAATGATTTAAAAAAAAAAACGCAAACGCAGTAATATCGCAGCAGTGTGGGGTCGGGTTTATGAAGCAGGTGTTGGTTCTGCATCTTCCCTCTCAGTAGGTTATGAGTGGGCATGCTCAAGCCAGCAGTGAGGGGGCAGAGCAATGGTGCTGGTGATGTCACAGGTCACTGTGTAAGCAGGAAGCACCACCACTGCTGTAACTTTGGATAGACTGCAGCTGGACTGCCCCTTGCAGTGATTGTTACCTGAATATTGTTGGGTTACACACGTGCTTGGGGTCCAGGGCATCTCCTTGCATAAACTCATAGCACAGTCCATTATTAAAGGTGCAGTACAGCTGCGGGGCGCAACCATGTGACTGTAGGACACGGAAACTTTTTAGCTCTTCGTCTCTATCAACCAGCAGCTCCGTTTTATTCCCGTAGATTCTCACCAACACCACGTCCTCCATTGTGTCCCCGACATAGCAGCCAACGAGTTTGTTGGTTATTCCATCCGTGAAAACCTGAAATTAAAATAAAGATTTATTTGTGTGTATGTGTGTATATATATGTATATAACGATGTGTAGCTATTGTCACAGGCAGCCGCACTGCCAGGCATGGCGTGAACCATTGGGCACGAACTGGACAGTGCCGATATGACATCACACCATCGCCCAATCACACTGAGGAAACGCCACCTGATCTATTTCATTATTAATTGGTGTGACACCCCCCATACTGACTATAGGGAGATTCAGGGGGCTGCGCTTTGCCAAGATATATTTATATAAATGTTACAAGTACACCCTGTCCATCCAAGGACTCTACGTCTGTCCAAGGACGCCGGTGCTAATAACTAAACTAAAATCAATATCTCAAAGCAACAGAGTAAACTCATTAAAGGATACGTACACTGGGAAATTTGTTTATTTTAAATTGCCCATTACTGGAAACTATAATTCTTCCCAACTATCATTTTTACAGTTTTTTTGTTGATCTGTCTTGTTTCTTTAGATATCCAGTCTGAAACCGCTTATATTTCAACTGTCAATCACATGCCTTAGTATCTTAAATCTTTTCTGTTATGTAGTGTTTTGCTGTAGCTAGAATGGGGACAATTGGTACGGGAACTGCATGGTGGGAAATTCCCTCTGCCAATGCTGCTTCATAGGGATTACTGAGCATGCTTGCCCTCACAGAGAGTCAGATAGTCTGGCAGGGGGCTGAGCTTAGGCAAAACAAATACTGGATTTAAGTCATGCAGCAACAAAAGCACATCAGAGTAAGTGCTGCTTCGATGTATTCATTTATAGATTGAAAGGAGTCGTTTTTTCAGTGTACAATTCCTTTAAGGGAGAAATTCTCTCAATAACACAATTTTCTTTGATTGCTCGTTAATACAACGTATCTCCCCTCGCTCAGAGATCTTGGGCACGCTCAGTGTGAGTCGATGAGAGAAATTCTAGTCAGACACTTTATATCTCATTGCACTGTAGTAATTGGAAGTCTACCTTTAACCAGGAATTCCATAGAAAGAGAAACTATACATCCCTTTAATCTGGTGTTTCTTTCCAAATTGGTGGAATTTCTATCCTGCAATTATTACAAGACAATAATTACAGAGCGGCTCTGTATGTTAAACTAGCAACAAAGTGACTGATTCCTGCATGTGGGTTTAGTTCCCCTTAAATCGCTTCCCAGCAAGAAAATCTCAGTTAGGTCCTTGAGTGGACGGGAATTTGCCGACTCCCACGGTGCATTGTGAGGACATTCCACGGATGTGTGCACTCTAGTAGGATTCACTAAAGTGCACGGTTTGTCACGCGCACGATCACCATCACCTGCCGTCTGTATCAACAACATTTACATTTCAATGGGGACTAAACAAACAATTTAACAAAATGTAAACAAGCTTCAATGACAAAGTAGTTTAAGGTCCCTTGTCGGTCTCTGCGTCAGTTAGACAGAGAGAAACTAGGGGCTTCCAATGGGACTGGACCCCTTCCATGTAAATATTAATCTTTACACATGAACTTTCACTAGGTGGGCGCCTCGGATTGCAAGCTCTGTGGGCAGAAAATATCAGTAGGGCTAGGCCACACTAGCGTGTTTTGCGCACATTTTCGCTCACGATTGCGTACGTGTTTTTCAATAACATGGAAATCGCGGGAAGGCGAAAATTCCTGCGATTTCCTATGCGCATGTGATTGTGCGTCAGTTTCCGTTTTGTGTTTTGTGAGCATTTTTTGTGCGCATGCGTTTTCTCACTGAAAATAGCCAAAACGTGTAAACAACGCGCGCTAATGCGCAGAAATCGCGGACACAATCGCGTTGTGGTGTGGCCTCTTGGGCTAGTCCCCACTGGCACGTTCTTAGAATGTGAGAATCGCGTGTCAGTGCCGTGGGCGGGAACACTGTATGTGCTGCGCGGTGATCGGAGCGCGTGCAATCACCATTTTTTGTGCGGATCGCATGCAGTCTGGTAACTGAATATTGTGAAAAATCGCAGCTCAAATGGATAGTAACGCACGTCAAATGTGCTGCATTGTGATCTCGCTTTTGGCGAGCCTTACCGTCTGTGGATAACGTGGCCGCAGTCTAAAGATGTGTCCCTGTACGGTAACCCCTTCTCATAGCCATGTTATGCCGCATAAGCAACATACTTCATACAACTGTGTATTTCAACACGTGGCAGATCCCTTTAACGCTGACAAATAGCGCACAGATCAGGTGACACACTAACAAGGAGAATGAGGACTCAGTGCCCAATGTACCATCACCAGGAGCCAATAAACAGCTCAGAGATTATCCGCACCAGTTATTTCCTTATCTTAGAACATCAATTTCAACTGAACACGGATATTTTGGTTAAACCGCGATTGGTCGTGCCGTGTTTCCGTAAGGCCTGATGGACAGTTACGGTCTGACAGCCATTAATTACGGAAAGAGAAATTTCACTGAGCAAACAGCAGGAAGGGTAGAGACTCCGCACGGACGCCATAAAGGATTCTGGGAACTACACACAGCAGGTGCAGCTCAGCCATGTTTAGCAGGTTACGGTGAAATTACAACCGGGAAAGGTGCAGGAGATGTTCAGCCTTTCCCAGGTAACGGGGTCCATGCACGGAGTATAATTAGGTGGGCCCAGGCAGGTTAGAAGGGGCAGATGTGACAGGGTTCGGTTTAGAGAAATATGAACATAACCTGTAGAATACGATATATATATATATATATATATATATATATATATATACTGGGAACAGGTTACAGGAGGGGGAATTTAACAGAAATCACATCATCCCACATTCCCACTAGGAAAATCCAGCCAATGACATTGAGCCGACAGGGTATTTATTTACCCTTTAACCCTGAACTATAGCTCCAGCAACTCTAATAGCAAACAACTGCTAGGGGGCGCTATCCATACAATGTTACAGGAAACAGATGGTTCATATAAAACTTCATAGCACCCCTGTAAACACCACCTTACTTGTCCCATTGGTAGTGTGGTGGGTATAAAGCGGGGTATTGGTAGTGTGGTGGGGGGGTATTGGTAGTGTGGTGGGTATAAAGTGGGGTATTGGTAGTGTGGTGGGTATAAAGTGGGGTATTGGTAGTGTGGTTAATTACCATAAAGTGGTAATATTTCGGACTCTCCAATCTTTGAAAAAGTGCAAAACTTTTATTCACTCATTTGTGGAAAAAACCTCTTGGGAACGTTTCATGTGGAACTTTATAAAGAGGAAGAGACCAAACAAACGATATTACACTGAGAGCTCCACACAGCTAGAAATATGGGAATATAGTAAGTAATGAATCAGAAGGAGCACAATAAGACTCATTAGTAACATCTCACAGACCCTCTAGACCCCTATAAACTACAAGATGTTTACCATCAATCCTCACATTATCTTATTCTAACATATAAAGGACACATCCGGTTATATTTATTATATTTATAATTAAAAGGACCAAAAGTTAATAGGGAAAAGACAAAAGTACAGCGTGGGGCTGTTCTCAATCTACCGTTCACAGAGGCTGCAGAAGTTGGGATTCAGTATGGCATCTCCTAGGCTCACGTAGCCTCTGTGTTTGGAGGTTACACCCTGCAGTCTTTCCTAGTCTCCCCGTGTGTGACCATCTGCAATCAGGTTTCTAGTCTATTCAGACACATTGTCTGCATCCACAGGGCTTGTGTTCAACAGCGGGTGTACCCAGTATAATGTAAGGCTGGTATCATATCCACCCTCCCCACACTATACTGGGCACAAACAGTTAAATGGGTGCGTGATACTCAATAATCCTATAACCAAGGGCCACATACGATGACACATTAATATCTTTTAATGACAGGGCCCCAAACCGTCCCCTATGTCCCCCAGCTCATCCTCTTCACCTGGGCCCTAAACCATCTTAGGCCTACCAGATACATTGACACCATTCCCTACCTCTAATGTTCTGCTCCCATACAGCACTGCCACCCAAATATCCTGGACCCTCACCCTCCCATTACAATTTAAGGTGCTCCCAAGACCCCTAATTACCCTTTAACCCCATCCTGTCCCATCCACTTCCCAGATCCCTCTTAACCCCTTCCTGCCCCATCCCTGGTCCCCTGTTGTGTTTGTAACAACCCCTTACTGCCCAAATCCTGGTCCGTACCCCTTGCTGCCCATCCTGGTCCCCCGTACCCCTCCGTCCGCCCATCCTGGTCCTCCGTTAAACCTTCCTGCCCATCCTGGCCCGTTAACCATCCTGCCCCATCCCTGGTCCCCTGTTACCCCTTCCTGTCCCATCCCTGGTCCCCCTGTAACCCCTTCCTGTCCCGGTACCTGGGTTGTGACTTCCTCTGGTTTCCAAGCGGGTCGGATCTCACTGAGCAGCCGGAGGGCCCCATCCCTGTAACCGGCCTCCAGCACGGACATGTTCAGCTTGGGAACCTCCGGGGACCCGGGGGGGAGGTGGATGTAGTTGGCCATAGGGATAACGATCCTACAAGCCCGAGACAGGGCGGATCTCACGGGAAGGAAAATACTGGGAGCGACAGTGCAACCGACACCGGTAATAAGGACAGTCCGCCGGCTGGAAAATTCCACAAGCCCCCTTAAGCCACGCCCCTCCTGCAAACCGCCCACTTCCCTCTCCCGCCGCTCATTGGCTGCTACGGAGGTGTCTGCTGATTTCGACGTCACTCGCGAGGCGGATCCCTTGGGGACGGGCGGGGCTACTAGTAGTGACGTCTCGAAGAAACTGTCAATCATCTGAGAAGTGACATGAGCAAAAAGTAACAATGTGTCAAGTGCCAGTTACATTGTATCAACTGTCACCCAACCAATCATGTGCAGGATATCTAACCACTCCCCCAACACAATAATCTATACCCTCATACTGTACTGTCTAAGGGAAGCAATATGGCAGCTCCCACCCATATGTATAAATATAAATATACAGAGAAGGAATGTTCTGTACATACAATAAGCTATACCCTCATACTGTACTGTCTAAGGGAAACATCTGCCAATGCTGCTCATAGGGGATTACTGATGCATTGCTGTGGCCCTCAGAGAGTAGATAGTCTGGCCAGGGGGCTGAGCTTAGGCAGAAACAAATACTGGATTTTACGTCATGCCGCAACAAACGCCACATCAGCGTCAGTGTCTTGCCGATTCGAGTATTCATTTATAACTTGAACAGGACGTCGTTTTTTCCGTGTAGCAATCTTTAGGGAGAATTCTCTCATATACACCAATTTTCTTTGATGGCCGTATAACGAGCTTCCCCCTCGGTCAGAGATCTTGGCGACGATCAGGCGGACGATGAGAGAAATCTAGTCAGCATTTTAATCTCATGTCACTGTAGTAAACTTGGAAGTCTACCTTAACCAGGATCTCCATAGAAAGAGAAACTGATACACCATTTAATCTGGGTGTTTCTTTCCCATTGGTGGATTTCTGATCCTGCAATATTACAAGACCAATAATTACAGAGCGCTCTGTATGTTAAAACTAGCAACAAAGTGACTGATTCCTGCATGTGGGTTTTAGTTCCCCTTAAACAGCTTCCTCAGGCCAAGAAAATGTTAGTTAGGTCTCGTGGTGGGACGGGAATTTGCCGGAACTCCCCCGGTGGCATTGCTGAATGCGGATTCCAGGATGTGTGCACTTGCTAGTACGGAATTCACTAAAGTGCCGGTTTGTCCACGGCGCACGATCCCACTCACCTCGCCGTCCTGTATCAACAAATTTACATTTCAATGGGGACTACAAGACAATTTAAAAAATGTAAAACAAGCTTCAATGCTCAAAGTATGTTTAAGGTCCACTTAGTCGGTCTCTGCGTCAGTTAGACAGAGAGAAACTGAGGGCCTTCCATGGGACTGGACCCCTTCCATGTAATATTATCTTTACACATAACTTTCACTAGGTGTGGCGCCTCGGATTCAAGCTCTGTGGGCCGAACATATCATAGGGGCTGGCACACTGAGCGTGTTTTGCGCCACCTTTTCGCTCACGTATGTGCGTTACGTTTTTCATAACATGGAAATCGCTGGTAGGGGAATGCGAAATCCTGCGATTGTCTATGCGCAGTGTGATTGTGCGTCCATTTCGTTTGTGTTTGTGAGCATTTTTTTGTGCGCATGGTTTTCTCACTGAAAATATCAAAACGGTAAAAACGCGCGCAATGCGCAGAAATCGGCGCACATCGCTGGTGGTGGGCTCTCTTTGGGCTAGTACCCACTGGCAGCTTTCTGAGAATTGAGAAGCGCGGTCAGTGCCGTGGGAGTGGGCGTGAACACTGTATGTGCTGCGCGGTGACGGAGCGCGTGCAATCACCATTTTTTGTGCGGATCGCATGCAGATCTGGTAATGAATATTGTAAAAATCGCAGCTTCACAATGGCATAGTAACGCACTCAAAGTGCCTGCATTGTGACTCATGCTTTTGGGCGACCTTACCGTCCGTGGATAAAGTTGGCGCGCTTCTAAAGTGTTCCCTGTACGGTAAACCCCTTCTGCATAGCCATGTTATGCGCTATAGCAACATACTCATCAACTGTTATTTCACATGGCAGATCCCTTTAAGCGCCTGCACCAATAGCGCACAGATCGTGGGACACACTAACAAGGAGAATGAGGACTCAGGCCCCTGTACCACCATACCCCAGGAGCAATAAACAGCCGTAGATTATGCCGCACCAGTTATTTCCTTATCTTAGAACATCAATTTCAACTGAACACTGAATATTTGGTTATAAACGCGATTGGTCGTGCCGTGTTCCGTAAGGCCTGATGGACAGTTCGGTCTGACAGCCTTAATACGGAAGAGAAATTATCACTGAGCAAACAGTCCAGAGAAGGGTGAGACTCCGCACGGAACGCCATCAAGGATTCTGGTGGTACCTACACACAGCAGTGGCATCTCAGCCATGTATCGGTTCCGGTGACATTACAACGGTGGAAAGGTGCCAGGAGGATGTTTCAGACTTTCCCAGGTAACGGGGTCATGCACGGATATAATTCAGTGGGCCCAGGCAATGTTAGAAGGGCAGCGGTGTGACGGGTCGGTTTAGCAGAATATGAACGTAACCGTCGCATACGATATACGACTCTATTCTATAATATTACTATCTATCTTTCCTGTGCAACGGTTATCAGTAGGGGGGCATAAGCAATCACATCATCCCCATTTCCCACTGGAACCATCCAGCCACTACCATTGATGCGACAGGGTATTTACTTACCCCTTTAACCCTGACTATGGCTCCAGCACTCCTCCTAGCAACAACTGCGGGGGCGGGTCTACTCCAGACATGTTTCCACGGAAACAGATGGTTCAGATAACACTTCATAACCCCCACCCCTGTACAACCCACCTTACTTCCTGTCCCAGTGGTAGTTGTGGTGGGTAATAAACGCGGGTTTGGTTTTGTGGTGGTCTTTAAGCGGGGTCTTGGTGTGTGGTGGGTTATCCATGTATGGTGTGTGGTGGGGGGTTAAACGGGTATTGGTCAGTGTGGTGGGTATCAAAGCGGGGTATGGTCATGTGTGGTAAGGGTATTAGTAGTCGGTGGGTATCGCGGGTAGTTGGTAGTGCGGTGGTATACGGGGCTTGGTGTGTCGTGGTGAAGCGTGTTGGTCAAGCGTAGTTGGGCTCACCGTGGTCTGTGCAGGGGTTTTCTCCGCAAGCGGGTCTGGGTGTGGTGGGTCTCATCGCGGATGGTGGTTGGGTAAGCGTGTGTTTGGATTGGTGTATAAGCAGGGGGATATGGTAGTGTGGGTGGTGGGTCATCCGGGCGTGTATTCGCGGTTGTGGTGGTATACAAGCGGGGTTTGGTTGGTTCCAGGGGGGTCTTGGTAGTGTGGTGGGTATATGAAAGCGGGTATTGGTAGTGTGGTGGGTATTAAAGCGGGGTATTATGGTAGTGTGGTGGGGGTATAAAGCGGGGTCTTGGTAGTGTGGGGGTATCAACGCGGGGTATTGGTAGGTGGTAGGGGATTGGTATCTCAGGTCGGGTATATATAGCGTGGGTTGTAGGTGGTGGGTATATTTAGTAGCGGGGTATTGGTAGTGTGGTGGGTAATAAATGCGGGGTATTGGTAGTGTGTGGGTAAAAGCGGGGTTGGTAGTGTGGTGGGTATAAAGTTGGGTCTTGGTAGTGTGGTGGGTATAAGGGGGTAGTGGTAGTCGTGTGGTGGGTAGTACAGGGGGTATTGGTAGTGTGGTTCTTCCTGTGGTAATTATTTCGGCTCTCACCTCATTGAAAAGTGCAAACTTTTTCCATCATTTGTGGAAAAAACCTCTTGGGAACGTTTCATGTGGAACTTTTAAAGGAGAGACCAACAACAAACGATATCTAACCTGAGAGCTCCACAGAGCTAGAAATATGGGAATATAGTAAGTAATGAATCAGAAGGAGCACATAAACTCATTAGTAACATTCCACAGACCCTTAGACCCCTATAAACTACAAGATGTTTACATCAATCCTACATTATCTTATTCTAACATATAAAGGACACATCCGGTTATATTTATTATATTTTATAATTAAAAGGACCAAAGTTAATAGGGAAAAGACAAAAGTACAGCGTGGGGCTGTTCTCAATCTACCGTTCACAGAGGCTGCAGAAGTTGGGATTCAGTATGGCATCTCCAGGATCTCAGTAGCCTCTGTGTTTGGAGGTTACAAACCCCTGCAGTCTTTCCTAGTCTCCCGTGTGTGTGACCATCTGCATCAGGTTTCTAGTCTATTCAGACACCAGGTTGTCTGCATCCACAGGGCTGTGTTCAACAGCGGGTGTACCCGTACTGTAGGCTGGTATCATATCCACCCTCCCACACTATACTGGGCACAAACAGTTAAATGGGTGCGTGATACTCAATAATCCTATAACCAGAGGGCCACATACGATGACACATTAATATCTTTTAATGACGGGCCCCAAACCGTCCCCTATTCCCCAGCTCATCCTCTTCACCTGGGCCCTAAACATCTTAGGCCTACCAGATACATTGACACCATGCCCTACTCTAATGTTCTGCTCATACAGCACTGCACCCAATATCCTGGACCCTCACCCTCCCATTACAATTTAAGGTGCTCCAAGACCCCTACATTACCTTACCCCATCCTTCCATCCACTTCCCAGATCCCTTTAACCCTTCTGCCCATCAATGTTCCCTATCTTCCTGTCCCATCCCTGGTCCCCTGTAACCCCTTCCTAGCACCATCCCTGGTCCCCCTGTAACCCTTCCTGCCCCATCCTGGTCCCTTACCCTTCCTGCCCCATCTGGTCCCCGTACACCCTTCCTGCCCCCCCCTCCCGGTCCCCCGTAACCCTTCTGCCATCCCTGGTCCCCCGTAACCCCTTCCTGCCCCATCCCTGGTCCCCCGTTTAACCCTTCCTGCCCCATCCCTGTCCCCTGTACCCCTTACTGCCCTCTCCTGTCTCCCTGTAAACCCCTCCGGCCCCATCCATGGTCCCCTGTTTAACCCCTTCCTGCCCATCCCTGGTCCCCTGTTACCCCTTCTGTCCTACCTGGTCCCACGGTTACCCTTCCTGTCCCATCCTGGTCCCCCTGTTACCCCTTCCTTGCGCCCCATCCCTGGTCCCGTTACCCCTTCCTGCCATCCCTGGTCCCTGTTACCCTTCTGCCCCTCCCTGGTCCCTGTTACCCCCCTTCGCCCCATCCCTGGTCCCCTGTTACCCTTCCTGCCCCATCCCTGGTCCCCCTGTTAAACCCCTTCCTGCCCTCCCTGGTCCCATGTTACCCTTCTGCCCCATCCCTGGTCCCCTGTTACCTTCCTGCACATCCTCCTGGTCCCCTGTTACCCCTTCCTGCCCCATCCCTGGTCCCCTGTAACCCTTCTCTGCCCCATCCTGGTCCCCTGTTTTACCCTTCACTGTCCATCCATGTCCGTTACCTTCTGCCTCATCCTGGTCCCGTGTTACCCCTTCCTGTCCCCCATCCCTGGTCCCATTTCACCCCTTCCTGTCCCCTGTACCACTTCGCCCAATCCCTGGTCCCTGTACCCCTTCCGTCCCCTGGTCCCCGGTCTTACCCTCCTGCCCCATCCCTGGTCCCATGTTACCCCTTCCTGCCCATCCGTGTCCCTGTTACCACTTCCGCCTCCTTGGTCCCATGTACCCCTTCTGCCCATCTGGTCCCCTGTTACCCCCTCCTGCCCATCCCTGGTCCCCTGTTACCCCTCCTGCCCATCCCTGGTCCCCGTTAAATCCCTGGTTCCCCTGTTACGACCTGCCTGCCCCCTCCTGGTCCCTGTTCACCCATTTGCCCCATCCTGGTCCCTGTAACCCCTTACTCCCCTTCCCCCCTGGTCCCCTTGTTTACCCCTTCCTGCCCCATCCCTGGTCCCACTGGTACCCTCCTGCCCCATCCCTGGTGCACCCTGTTACCCTTCCTGCCCACATCCCTGGTCCCCTGTTACCCCTTCCTGCCATCCTGGTCCCCGTTACCCCTTCCTGCCCCATCTGGTCCCCCTGTTACCCTTAATTGCCCATCCCTGTTCCCCTGTTACCCCTTCTGCCCCATCCCTGGTCCCCTGTTTAACCCCCTTCTCATTGAACCCATCCCTGGTCCCCTGTTACCCCTTCCTGCCCCATCCTGTCCTGTCCCTGTTACCCCTTCCTGCCCCATCCCTGGTCCTGTCCCCCTACCCTGGTCCCCTGTACACAACCTTCCTGCCCCATCCCTGGTCCCCTGGTACCCCTTCCTGCCCAATCCCTGGTACCCGGCCTGTAACCCTTCCTGCCCCTCCCTGGTCCCCGTTACCCCTTCCTGCCCATCCCTGGTCACTGTAACCCCTTCCTGCCCCTCCTGGTCCCTGTACCCTTCTGCCCATCCCTGGTCCCACTGTAACCCCTACCTGCCCCTCCTGTCTCCCTGTAACCCCCCTTCCTGCACTCCTCCCGGCCCTGTAACCCTTCCTCCCATCCCTGGTCCTGTAACCCTCCTCCTGCCCAGCACTTGGTCCCCCTGTTAACCCTTCCTGTCCCATCCTAGTCACCTGTACCCCTTGTCCCATCCTGGTCCCATGTAACCCCTCTGTCCCGGTACCTGGTGTGACTCCTCTGGTTTCAGGGGTCGGTCTCACTGAGCAGCCGGAGGGCCCTCCCTGTTACGGCTCCAGACGGATTGTTCCACTTGGGAACCTCGGGAACGGGGGGGAGGTGGATGCTGTTGCATAGGGATAACGTCTACAAGCCGAGACAGGGCGATCTCACGGGAAGGAAAATACTGGGAGCGACAGTGCAACCGACACCGGTATAAGACCGTCCGCCGGCTGGAAAATTCCACAAGCCCCTTAAGCCACGCCCCTCCTGCAAACCGCCCACTTCCTCTCCGCGCTCTTGATCTGCTACGGGGTGCGCTGATTTCGACGTCACTCGCGAGGCGGATCCCTTGGGGCGGGCGGGGCTACTAGTAGTACCGTCTCGAAGAAACTGTCAATCATCTGAGAAGTGACATGAGCAAAAAGTAACAAGTGTCAAGGCCAGTTACATTGTATCAACTGTCACCCAACCAATCATGTGCGGATATCTAACCACTCCCCCACACACATAATCATACACCTCATACTGTACTGTCTAAGGAAGCAATATGGCAGCTCCCACCATATGTTAAATAAATATAAGAGAAGGAATGTTCTGTACATACATAGCACTATATCCTCCATACTGTACTGTCTAAGGGAAACAATTATGGCAGCTCCCACCCAATATGTATAAATGTACAGAGAAGGAATGTTCTGTACATACAATAAGCTATACCCTCATACTGTACTGTCTAAGGGAAACAATATGGCAGCTCCCACACCATATTATAAATATAAAAACAGAGAAGGAATGTCCTGTACATACAATAAGCTATAACCCTCATACTGTACTGTCTAAGGGAACAAATATGGCAGCTCCCACCATAGTATAAATATACAGAGAGGAATGTTCCTGTACACACAATAATCTATACCCTCATACGTACTGTCTAAGGGAAACACTATGCAGCTCCCACATATGTATAAATATAACTATACAGAGAAGTAATGTTCTGTACAGTACAATAAGCTATACCCTCATAATGTACTGTCTAAGGGAAAACAATATGGCAGCTCCCCCATATGTATAAATATAAGAGAAGGAATGTTCTGTACACACATACATATACCCGCATACTGTACTGTCTAAGGGAAAGCATATGGCAGCGCCACCCATATGTATAAATATAAATAAACAGAGAAGGAATGTTTCTGTACACACATAAGCTATACCCTCATACTGTACTGTCTAAGGGAACAATTGGCAGCTCCCCACCCATATGTATAAATATAAATATACAGAGAAGGATTGTTCTGTCACACACTAAGCTATACCCTCATACTGTACTGTCTAAGGGAAACAATATGGCAGGTCCCACCCATATGTTTAAATATAAATATACAGAGAAGGAATGTTCTGTACATAAATAAGCATACCCTATACTGTACTGTCTAAGGGAACAATGGCAGCTCCCACCCCCCTATGTATAAATATACAGAGAAGGAATGTTCTGTACACACAAAAGCTATACCCTCATACTGTACTGTCTAAGGGAAAACAATATGGCAGGTCCCACCCATATGTCTAAATATAAATATACAGAGAAGGATTGTTCTGTACAACACAATACGCTATACCCTCTACTGTATACTGTCTAAGGGAAACATATGGCAGCTCCCACACCATAGTATAAATATAAATATACAAGAGGAATGAAGTCTCTGTAAACACAATAAAGCTATACCCTCATACTGTACTGGCTAAGGGAAACAATATGGCAGCTCTCACCATATGTATATATACAGAGAGGAATGTTCTGTACATACCAATAACCTAACCCTCTCTCATACTGTTACTGTCTAAGGGAAACAATATGCAGCCTCCCACCCATAGTATAAATATAAATATACAGAGAAGGAATGTTCTGTACACACAATATGCTATAGCCTCAACTGTACTGTCAAGGGAAACAATATGGCAGCTCCCACCCATATGTATAATATAATATACAGAGAAGGAATGTTCTGTACACACAATAAGCTATACCCTCTACTGTACTGTCTAAGGGAACACATATGCAGTCCCACCCCATAGGTATAAATATAACGAGAAGGAATGTTCTGTACAACACTACTATACCCTCATACTGTACTGTCTAAGGGAAAACAATATGGCAGTCCCCACCCATTATATAAATATACAGAGAAGGAATGTTTTACATACAATAAGCTATACCCTCATACTGTACTGTCTAAGGGAAACAATTGGCAGCTTCCACCCATATGTATAAAATAAAATACAGAGAAGGAATGTTCTGACATACATAAGTATACCCTCATACTGTCTGTCTAAGGGAAACAATATGGCAGCTCCCACCCATATGTATAAATATACAATAACAGAGAGGAATGTTCTGTACATACAATGCTATACCCCTCATACTATACTGTCAAGGGAAACATATGGCAGCTCCCACCCATATATATAAATATACAGAGAAGGAAGTTCTGTGTACAACCATAAGCTATACCCTCATACTGTACTGTCTAAGGGAAACATATGCAGCCTCCACCCATATAATATAAATATAAATATACAGAGAAGGAATGTTCTGTACATACAATAAGCTATACCTCATACTGTACTGTTTAAGGGAAAAAATATGGCAGCTCCCAACATATATATAAATATACAGAGAAGATGTCTGTACATACAAAAGCTATACCCTCAACTGTACTGTCTAAGGGAAACAATATGGCAGCTCCCACCCATATGTAAATATATACAGAGAAGGAAATGTTCTGTACATACAATGCATACCCTCATACTGTACTGTCTAAGGGAAAACATATGGCAGCTCTCACCCATATGTATTAAATATACAGAAGGAATGTTTCTGTACATACAATACCTATACCCTCATACTTTACTGTCTAAGGGAAACAATATGCAGCTCCACCATATGTTAAATATAAATATACAGAGAAGGAGGATAGTCTGTACCCCAATAAGCTATAGCCTATACTGTACTGTCTAAGGGAAACAATATGGGATCCACCCATATGGATAATATAATAACGAGAAGGAATGTTCTGTACATACAATAAGCTTACCTCATATATTAACTGTCTAAGGGAAACACTATGCAGCTCCCACCCATATGTATAAATATACAGAAGGAATGTTCTGTATACAATAAGCTATACCCTCAACTGTACGTCTAAGGGAAAACAATATGGCAGCTCCCCACCATAATATAAATATACAGAGAAGGAATGTTGTTAACATACAATAAGCTATACCTCATATGTGACTGTCTAAGGGAAAACATATGGCAGCTTCCACCCATATGTATAAATATAAATATACAGAGAAGGAATGTTCTGTACATACAATAAGCTATACCCTCAACTGTACTGTCAAGGGAAACAATATGGCAGCTCCCACCCATATGTATAATACTAAATATACAAGAGGAATGTTCTGTACATACAATAAGTATACCCTCATACTATACGTCTAAGGGAAACAATATGGCAGCTCCCACCCCTATATATAAATATACAGAGAAGGAATGTTCTGTACATACAATAAGCTATACCTCATACTGTACTGTCTAAGGGAGAAACAATATGGCAGCTCCCACCATATATATAAATATAAATATACAGAGAAGGAATGTTCTGTACATACAATAAGCTATACCCTCATACTGTACTGGTCTAAGGGAAACAATATGGCAGCTCCCACCATATATATAAATTACAGAGAAGGAATGTTCTGTACATACAAATAAGCTATACCCTCATACTGTACTGTCTAAGGGAAACAATATGGCAGCTCCACCCATATGTTAATCATACAGAGAAGGAATGTTCTGCTACATACAATAAGCTATACCCTCATACTGTACTGTCTAAGGGAAACAATATGGCAGCTCCCACCCATAATATAAAATATACAGAGAAGGAAGTTCTGTACTACAATAAGCTAGACCCTCATACTGTACTGTCTAGGGAACAATATGGCAGCTCCACAACCATATGTATAAATATAAATATAAAGAGAAGGAATGTTCTGTACACACAATAAGCTATACCTCATACTGTACTGGTCTAAGGGAAAAATATGGAGCTCCCACCCATATGTAGAAAAATATAAATATACAGAGAAGGAATGTTCTGTACATACAATAAGCTATACCCTCATACTGTACTGTCTAAGTTCCCACTCATGTTTTTATTTTATTTTATAAATAATGTGGATTTCTATAGCGCCAACATCTTCCGTAGCGCTTTACAATTACATGTATACATTCACATCAGACCCTGTCCCGAAGAGCTTACAATCTAATCACTTTATGGACACATACAACCTATCAGTATGTCTTTATGATTGTGGGGGAAACCGGAGTGCCCGGAGGAAACCTACGCAAGCACGGGGAGAACATACAAACTCCTTGCAGATGTGTCCAAGGGTGGAATCGAACTCAGGACCTCAGTGCTGCGAAGCAATATAAATACAAACACATTGTAAAGAAATGTATTTCTGTGTAACTAATGTATTTTATCATTTCCAAAATGTGGTAGAAAATGTCAGTGGTAGGATGAGGTCTCTGTGTTGATTAGATAAAGTTATCCTGAGGATTGAAATTACTTTCCTGTCTAATGCAAATAAACTAATAAATCTTGCAGGTAAATGTGTCTGTTAACAAACTGAACTGGCTGTGGTAGTTTTTCGCCAGTCACAAAACATGGTACATTTTTGCCCAACCCAACTGATATATTCAGCAGATTATTAGATGCATTACTTACCAGATATTTAAAGGGCATGTCCATCCTAATAAAAAACTTTTATTAGTTTGGGGGGGTGGACATTCCCTTTAGCGATAATTATTGTCCCCATTTTGGCTCCTCCCTCCATGCTGTCTGACTGTACATGCTCAAGCTTATAAAAAGCTCTTTGAAGAGGGGGAGGAGGCAGATACTTTTGCAAGAAATATATATGTTGTTATAAGGGTGGACATGCCCTTTAATTTCTTACCTGCTACTGATACCCCGAGTGTTGTACCACATGTGACTTCCCTCCCTCAACCCTATCAGCTCAGTCTTTATTCCCCTGTTTACGAGATCCAAGATACTGATATTATCAGCTAATCAGGTGGTTTTATCCGTATTCCAAGGCCAGAACAATATTTTTTTATTTTATACAATTATGGAGACTTTGGAACCCTGTGGGATATTGACTTTAATTCAGTCCAAAACAGACTTTAATCTGCATTTCAGTAAATTGGAAATTGGGCTTAAAGGTTCGTACACACGGGAGATCGCGGGTCCCGACGCACGATGTATAGGAACAAACGTTTCGTCCGATAATCGGCCCGTGTGTAGGCGCTTTATTGGGTGAAACGGATGATCGATCGGGGATCGTTGATCGACCAACCTGGCAGATCTCCGAATGACCGTTTCGCCCGATAAAGCGCCTACACACGGGACCCGCGATCGCACGGGTGTACAAACCTTAAAAGTAATTATCAGGGCTTGAATTGTAGTTGAACTACATTCATTCTGACCCAGACTTACAAATAATTATGGGTAAGGTTCCTGTTCACATGCTGATTGGATGCCCTTAATACAGGGAGGGTTATGGGTAAGGTTCCTGATCAAATGCTGATTGGATGCCCTTAATACAGGGAGGGTTATGGGTAAGGTTCCTGATTAAATGCTGATTGGATGCCCTTAATACAGGGAGGGTTATGGGTAAGGTTCCTGATCACATGCTGATTGGATGCCCTTAATACAGGGAGGGTTATGGGTAAGGTTCCAGATTAAAGAATAGTCTATTGTTCACACATTGGTATAGGAGTTGCCACATTTTGGGCTAAAGGAATGGGAAAGGATACAAACCACATTATACCAGACCCTGTCCCCTCACAGAGATATAACACACTGAATTATTGTTTATAATAAATCCCCTGCCATAGCCTAGCCAATGGATAAGATGTATCGGTTTGGAATTTTTGCCTCACCGTTCCAGGGACTTTCTATGAATGAAATACAAGTCACGTCAAGGCCTTTCTCCTATTGGTTCTTATCTATCACCACGATGGAATGTTCCAGGGACCTTCCCAATGAGATTGTCCAATCTGGTACCAGCCTCAAATGTATCAAAATCAAACATGTGGGAGGAAGCAGATAAGATACATTGTATCATTGTCACTAACCTATAGAAACTGGGATCACCAGTAAGGCACATGTGTAAATGTGTAACCTGAACATTTTCCACCTGTGTGTTTGTGTATGTTTTTGGGGAGGGTGGGGTTACTGTACGGGGGAATAGCTCATTGTATGTACAGAACATTCCTTCTCTGTATATTTATATTTATACATATGGGTGGGAGCTGCCATATTGTTTCCCTTAGACAGTACAGTATGAGGGTATAGCTTATTGTGTGTACAGAACATTCCTTCTCTGTATATTTATACATATGGGTGGGAGCTGCCATATGTATAAATATACAGAGAATGAATGTTCTGTACACACAATAAGCTATACCCTCATACTGTACAGAACATTCCTTCTCTGTATATTTATACATATGGGTGGGAGCTGCCATTTTGCTTCCCTTAGACAGTACAGTATGAGGGTATAGCTTATTGTGTGTACAGAACATTCCTTCTCTGTATATTTATACATATGGGTGGGAGCTGCCATAGTGTTTCCCTTAGACAGTACAGTATGAGGGTATAGCTCATTGTATGTACAGAACATTCCTTCTCTGTATATTTATATTTATACATATGAGTGGGAGCTGCCATATTGTTTCCCTTAGACACTACAGTATGAGGGTATAGCTCATTGTATGTACAGAACATTCCGTCTCTGTATCTTTATATTTATACATATGGGTGGGAGCTGCCATATTGTCTCCCTTAGACAGTACAGTATGAGGGTATAGCTTATTGTGTGTACAGAACATTCCTTCTCTGTATATTTATATTTATACATATGGGTGGGAGCTGCCATATTGTTTCCCTTAGACAGTACAGTATGAGGTATGCTTATTGTCTGTACAGAAATTCCTTCTCGTAATATTTATACATAGGGTGGGAGCTGCCATATTCCCTTAGACAGTACAGTATGAGGGTATAGCTTATTGTGTGTACAGAACATTCCTTCTCTGTATATTTATACATATGGGTGGGAGCTGCCATAATGTTTCCCTTAGACAGTACAGTATGAGTACATGAGTATGAGTACACACGTCCGATATTTCAGAGGAAAGACCCCCAAGGCATGTGCACGACAAACGGCTGTTTTGGGTGATAATCACACGCATGTATGCATCTGGTCGGGCATCATTCATTGATCTGCCATGGCTTGGGGGGTCGTTTGTCATCCGAAGTTTCAGACGTGTGTACGAGGTTTAATAGTCTCTATAGCTGGGTACACACTGTAACGATAAAACCCCGATACCGTCAAATCCGAAACTTCATTTTCTGAACGAGCGCAGCCGCCGAACGATTGGGTCGGCCGAACGCTCGTCTAGAAAAACTGAAAATTTCCGTCGTCCCTATAGAGTAGTCGGCCGTGGCGGAGGGAAATACACAGTCCCGAGTGTTCTCCCTACGATGTGCAGATCCTGTCTGTCATCTTTCACTGATCTGTACTGTGTGTACCCAGCTTATCTCTATCTGTCACACTCCAGGGATGTTAAACTACAATACCCAGCAACCTCCCCCACCTTTAGATTAATAAATTTAACATGTTTCTGTCTGTCTGTCTGTCTGTCTTCACAAATCTTTACACCTCCAATTAACAGTCCCAGACATGTTATTTTCCTTAAGCAGGTCCCATTGTGACTGTGAACTGGTTTTCCTGGGCTATGGTGAGTAACAAAGTCTCTATGACAACTCCATTCATTCATTCACAGGTGACACTGTCCGGTACCTGTTGGATCGATCGATGATATTTCTCAGCCTCACTGGGATTTCATTGAGAAATTCAGACTCAGTTCTGTCCCCTGTTTAATCTTATTGTGTCCCGAATCTTGGGTGGGGAAGAAATGGAGTCGAACAGAATTAGTAATTGCAAAAAATGTTTTATTTTTTATTTTTAGAAATGTAACATTTGAAATTATACAAAGTTTCCATATGTGCAAGAATTCAGCTTAAAAATTAACAAATATCCAGATATCCATCTACAATAATCTAGATAGACAGTTACATGAACAAAGGGGGCTATTTAGGGATTTATGGGGCCAAAATTGAGCTAATGGGGGGGCATTTTAATTCTAATGGCAGTCCGGATTGGCTAAATGGATCATACACACATAGCCTAAAGCCTCGAATTTTCGTAAGATCCAGCCGACGAACGTTTAACGACATTATCGTTAATCCTCATTATTGAAACAACATCTGTACACACAGCAACAATAGTCAACCCGATAGTCGTTAGATAGAGACGTTCGTACGTAACATTTGTATCTTCGCGCAATTACGAAAGCAGCGCATACGCGTACGTGTACAAATATACGATAATCGGCAGAACAAATCCGCCAGGCTGATCATCGGAAAAAGCCGCCAATAATCGACGGTCGTTGGTCTTTGACGATGGTTGATGTTATATTTTCGTACAAATAGAGTGTGATTGCTCGTTCGTCGGCTGCATCGTACGAAAATTATCCAACGTGTGTACGAGGCTTTATTCCTATACCACCCAATTCAGAAGCACCTTATATACCCTTTGTGGGTCTGCGGCTTTGGAGGGTGTGTGTGTTGCTCCATACAGTGAATCATTGGGCTTTACATCCTGTGGTTATAATCGGTGTTTTACCATGTGGTATCGTGCTGATTATAAACCAAGGCTTGCGCCCTATAAACCTTCCCTGACCCCAATCACTGGCACCAAAACACAATTCGTCCCACTATCGGACTGTGAATCTCTCCCATCTACCAAGTATATATGTAATCACTAGACCCAGCCAAGATTAGCAAAGTCAATTATCTGTCAATGAACTCAGTGCAAGTCCCATTTTATAACCTGTAATCATTATCCGAACTCTCACTTCCCCTTTATATAGAGAGGATTATGGGTAATGTACCGTACAGGGCCGTGTATGAAATCTCCTTACCCCACATTAGGTGTGTTCCCCAACATTCCCCTTTATATAGAGAGGATTATGGGTAATGTACCGTACAGGGCCATGTATGGAATCTCTGTACCCCACATTAGGTGTGTCCCCCAACATTCCCCTTTATATATAGAGGATTATGGGTAATGTACCGTACAGGGCCGTGTATGAAATCTCCGTACCCCACATTAGGTGTGTTCCCCAACATTCCCCTTTATATAGAGGGGGATTATGGGTAAAGGTACCGTACAGGGCCGTGATGGAAATCTCCGTACCCCACATTAGGGTTGTTCCCAAATTCCCCTTTATGATAGAGAGGATTATGGGTAATGTAACGTACAGGGCGTTGTTATGAAACTCTCCGTACCCCCACATTAGGTGGGTCCCCCAACATTCCCCTTTATTTAGAGAGGATTATGGGTAATGTACCGTTACAGGGCCGTGTTATGAGAATCTCCGTACCACCACATTGGTGTGTTCCCCAAACATCCCTTTATATAGAGAGGATTATGGGGAATGTACCGTACAGGGCCGTGTATGAGAATCTCCGTACCCCACATTAGGTTGTCCCCAACAATTCCCCTTTATATAGAGAGGATTAGGGGTAATGTACCGTACAGGGCCGTGTATAGGAATTCGTACCCCACATTAGGTGTGTTCCCCAACATTCCTTATATAGAGAGGATTATGGTAATGTACCTACAGGGCCGTGTATGGAATCTCCGTACCCCACATTATGTGTGTCCCCCAACATTCCCTTATATAGAGAGGATTATGGGTAATGTACCGTACAGGGCCTGTATGGAATCTCTGTACCCCCACATTAGGTGGTCCCCCCAACATTCCCCTTTATATAGAGAGGATTATGGGTAATTATACGTACAGGGCGTGTTATGGAAATCTCTGTACCCCACATTAGGTGTGTTCCCCAAACATTCCCCTTTATATAGAGATGTATGGGTAATGTACCGTACAGGGCGTGTATGGAAATCTCGTACCCCACATTAGGTGTGTTCCCCAACATTACCCTTTATATAGAGAGGATTATGGGTAATGTTTGCTACCTAGGGCCGTGTATGAAATCTCCGTTACCCCCCATTAGGTGTTCCCCAACATTCCCCTTTAATAGAGAGGATTATGGGTAATGTACCGTCAGGCCTGTAGGAAATCTCCGTACCCCACATTAGGTGTGTCCCCCACACATTCCTTTATATAGAGAGGATTATGGGTAATGTACCGTACAGGGCCATGTATGAAATCTCCGTACCCCACATTAGGTGTGTCCCCCAACATTCCCCTTTATATAGAGAGGATTATGGGTAATGTTACCTACAGGGGCTGTATGGAATCCCGTACCCACATAGTTGTGTTCCCCGAATTCCCCTTTATATAGGAGAGGATTATGGGTAATGTACCGTACAGGGGCCTGTATGAAAATCTCGTTACCCCACATTAGGTGTGTTGTCCCAACATTCCCTTTATATAAGAGGATTATGGGTAATGTACCATACAGGGTCGTGTATGGAATCTCTGTACCCCACATTAGGTGTGTCCCCAAACATTCCCTTTATATAGAGAGGGATTATGGGTAGGTAATGTACCATACGGGCCGTGTATGAAATCTCCGTTACCCCACATTAGTGTGTGTCCCCAACATCCCCTTTATATAGAGAGGATTTATGGGTAATGTACAGTACAGGCCAGTTGTTATGAAATCTCTGTACCCCACATTAGGTGTGTTCCCCAACATTCCCCTTTATATAGAGAGGATTATGGGTAATGTACCGTACAGGGCCGTGTATGAAATCTCTGTACCCCACATTAGGTGTGTTCCCCAACATTTCCCTTTATATAGAGAGGATTATGGGTAATGTACCGTACAGGGTCGTGTATGAAATCTCCGTACCCCACATTAGGTGTGTTCCCCCAACATTCCCCTTTATATAGAGAGGATTATGGGTAATGTACCGTACAGGGCCGTGTATGAAATCTCCGTACCCCACATTAGGTGTTCCCCAACATTCCCCTTTATATAGAGAGGATTATGGGTAATATAGTGTACAGGGCTGTGTATGGAATCTCCGTACCCCACATTAGGTGTGTTCCCCAACATTCCCCTTTATATAGAGAGTATTATGGGTAATGTACCGTACAGGGCCGTGTATGGAATCTCCGTACCACATAGGGGTGGGAGCCTGCATATGTGTTTCCTTGACAGTACAGTATGAGTGTATAGCTTATTGTATATACAGAACAGTCCTTCTCGTTATATTTCTAGTTATTACATAGGGGTGAGAGCGCCATATTGTTCCCTTAGACAGTACAGTATGGGGTTTTAGATTATTGTGGACAGAAACATCCTTCTCTGGTATATTTATATTTATAAATAGGGGTGGGTGGAGCTGCCATATTGTCCCTTAGACAGTTACAGTATGAGGGTTAGTTATTGTGGGTACAGAACCATCCTTCTCTGTGATATTAGATGTGAACATAGGGAGGTGTGGAGCTGAAATATTTGTTTACCTTAGACAGGACAGTATGAGGGTTATATAGCTATTGTGTGTACATAACATTCTTTCTGTATATTTCTCTTTAAATATGGTGGGGGGGGTAGACTGCAATTTGTCCTCCCTTCGACAGTACAGTTATGGGGATAGCTGATTGTGTGTACAAAACAATCCTTCTGTATATTTATATTTATACTATGGGTGAGTGGAAGCTGCCATATGTTTCCATTAGACAGTTAAGTATGAGGTAAGGCTTATGGTGTTGTACAGGAACCTTCCTCTCGTATATTTATATTTTAATACATATGGGTGGGAGAGCTGCCATATTGTTCCCTTAGACAGTTACAGTATGAGGGTATAGCTATTGTTGTATAGAACATTCCTTCTCTGTAATTTATACATATGGGGAGCTGCCATAGTGTTTCATTAGACAGTTATCTACAGTATGGGGGTATGCTTTATTGTATGTACAGAACAATTCCTTCTCTGTTATATTTATACATAGGGTGGGGACGCTCGGCATTATTTGTTGCCCTTAGACCAGTACAGTTGAGGGGTAGGTATTAGCTGATTGTATGTACAGAGCATTCCTTCTCTGTATTGTATATTTATTACTTGGTGGGAGCTGCCATATTGTTCCCTGACAGTACAGTATGAGGGTTTATAGATATTGTATGTACAGAACATTCCTTCTCTGTATATTTATTTATATGTGGGGAGCTGCTCATATTGTTCCCTTAGACAGTACAGTATGAGGGTATGATTGTGATATGTAAAGAACATCCACATCTCGTATATTTATATTTATAACAATGGTTGGAAGCCTGCCATATTGTTCCCTTAGACAGTACGGTATGAGGGTATATCGCTTAGTGTATGTCAGAACATTCCTCTCTGTATATTTTTTATATTATACATGATGGGTGGGAGACTGCCATCTTGTTCCCTTAGACAGTTACAGTATGAGGGTATGGATTATTGTAGTACAGAACATTCCTTATCGTATATTTATATTATATACATATGGGTGGGAGCGCCATATTGTTTCCATTAGACAGACAGTACGGAGGGTTAGTTATTGTATGTACAGAACGTTTCCTTCTCTGTATATTTATATTTATACATATGGGTGGGAGCGTGCCATATTGTTTCCCTTAGACAGTACGTATGATGGTATGCTTATTGTGTCGTACAGAAATTCCTTCTCTGTTATATTTATACATAGGGTGGGAGCGGCCATAGTGTTCCCTTAGACAGTACAGTATGAGCGGTATAGCTTATTGTGTGTAAGAACATTCCTTCTCTGTATATTTATAAATATGGGTGGGAAGAGCTGCCTAATGTTTCCCTTAGGACAGTTACAGGTATGAGAGTACATGAGTATGCTACACACGTCCGATATTTCAGAGGAAATGACCACCAAGGCCACTGTGGCACGGGGAAAACGGCTCTGTTTTGGTGATAATCACACGATGTATGAATATGTCGGGGCATTCTTCATTTTGATCTTGCCATGGCTTGGGGGGTCGTTTGGGTCATCCGAAGTTTCAGACGGTGTGTACGAGGTTAATAGTCTCTATAGCTGGGGTACACCACTGTAACGATTTAAAACCCCCGATACCGGTCAAATCCGAAAACTTCATTTATGAACCGAGCGCAGACGCCGAACGAGTGGGTCGGTTCCCGAACGCTTCTCGTCTAGAAAAACTGAAAAATGTCGTCGTTCCCTATAGAGTAGTCGGCCGTGGGGAGGGACCAAAATTACACAGTCACGAGGTTTTTCTTCCCTACGATGTGCAGATTCCTGTCGTTCATCTTTTCACTGATCTGTACTGTGTACCCAGCTTACTCCTATCGTCACACTCCAGGGATGTTAAACACAATACCCAGCAACCTCCCCCACCGTAGATTAATAATTAACTGTTTCTGTCGGTCTGTCTGTTGTCTTCACAAATTCTTTACACCTCCAAGTAACAGTCCCAGACATGTTATTTTCTTAAGCAGGTCATTGGACTGTGAACTGGTTTTTCCGGGCTCTGGTGAGGAACAAAGTCTCTATGAAAAACTCCATTCAGTTCATTCACAGGTGACACTGTCCGGTACGTTGGATACGATCGATGATATTTTCAGCCTCAATGGGATTTCATTGTGATATTCAGACGATCAGTTCCGTCCCCTGTTTAATCTTATTGTTGTCAGCCGAATCTTGGGTGGGGAAAGAAATGGAGGTCGAACAGCAATTAGTAATTTGCCAAAAAAAAATAACAACGGTTTTTATTTTTATTTTTAGAAATGTAACATTTGAAATTATACAAAGTTTCCATATGTGCAAGAATTCAGCGCTTAAATTAACAATAATATCCAGATATCCATTTACAATAATCTCGATAGACAGTTACATGAACAAAGGGGCCTATTTAGGGATTTATGGGGCAAAATGAGCTACCAATGGGGGGGCATTTTGATTCTATGGCAGTCCGGATTGGCTAAATGGATTCATACACACATGTAGCCTAAAGCCTCGAATTTTCGGAACGATCCAGCCGACGAACGTTAACGATACATGATCGTTAATCCTCATTATTTGAAAAACAAATCGGTACACACAGGCAACAAAGTCAAACGATGTCGTTAGTAGAGCACGGTGTACGGAACTTTTGTACTCTTCGCGCAATTTCCGACAGCAGCGCATACGATGTAGGTGTACAAATATACGATAATCGGCCAGCAGAACAAATCCGCAGGTGGATCAGTGGAAAAAGCCGCCAATAATCGACGGTCGTTGGTCTTTGACGATGGTTGTGTTTATTTTGTACAAATAGAGTGTGATGCTCGTTCGTCGGCTTGCATCGCTTCCATACGAAATTATCAACGTGTGTACGAGGCTTTATTCCTATACCACCCAATTCAGAAGAACCTTATATACCCTTTGTGGGGGTCTGCGGCCTATTTGGAGGGGTGTGTGTGTTGCCTCCATACAGTGAATCTTGGGCTTGTACATCCTGTGGTGTATAATCGGTTGTTTTACCATGTGTTATGTTGCTGATTATAAAACCAAGGCTGGCGCCCTATAACCTTCACTCTGACCCCAACAATGGCACAAAACACAATTCGTCCCACTATCGGCCTGTGAAAATTCTCCCATTCTACCAAGTATATATGTAATCACTAGGACCCAGCCAAGATAGATTAGCAAAGTCAATTATCTGTCAATTGAACTCAGTTGCAAGTCCCATTTTTATACTCTGTAATCATTATCCGAACTTACTTCCCTTTATATAGCGAGGATTATGGGTAGTAATGTTACGTACAGGGACGGTATGAAATCTCCTTTACCTCACATTAGTGTGTGTTCCCCAACATTCCCTTATATGAGAGAGGATTAGGGGTTAATGTTACCGTTACAGGGACCTGTATGGAATCTATCCGTACCCCACAGCTAGGTGTGGTCCGACCAACATTCCCCTGCTATATATAGAGGATTATGCGGTAAGGTAATGGTACCGTACAGGGCACGTCCGTGTATGAATCTCCGTACCCCACATTAGTGTGTTCCCAACATTCCCTTTATATAGAGAGGATTATGGGTAATAGGTACCGTTCAGGGCCGTGTATGGAATCTCCGTACCCACATTAGGTGTGTTCCCCAAATTCCCCTTTATATAGAGAGGGATTATGGGTAATGTAACGTAACAGGGCCGTGTTATGGAATCTCCGTACCCCACATAGGTGTGTCCCCCAAACATTCCCCTTTATATAGAGAGGATTATGGGTAATGTACCGTTACAGGGCCGTGTTATGGAATCTCGTTACCCCACATTGGTGTGTTCCCCAAACATCCCCTTATATAGAGAGGATTATGGGAATGTACCGTACAGGGCCGTGTATGAGGAATCTCCGTACCCCACATTAGGTGTGTCCCCCCAACATTCCCCTTTATATAGAGAGGATTAGGGGTAATGTACCGTACAGGGCCGTGATGGAATCTCGTACCCCACATTAGGTGTGTTCCCCAACATTTCCGTATTAGAGAGGATATGGGAAGATACTACAGGGCCGTGTATGGAATCTCCGTACCCCACATAGGTGTGTTCCCCCAACATTACCCTTATATAGAGAGATTATGGGTAATGTACCGTACAGGGCGATGTATGGAAATCTCTGTCCCCACATTAGGTGGGTTCCCCAAACATTCCCCTTTATATAGAGAGGATTATGGGTAATCTATAGTACAGGGCCGTGTTATGGAATCTCGTACCCCACATTAGGTTGTGTTCCCCAAACATTACCCTTTATATAGAGATGTATGGGTAATGTACCGTTACAGGGCACGTGTATGGAATCTCCTGTACCCCACATTAGGTGTGTTCCCCCAACATTACCCTTTATATAGAGGAGGCTTATGGGTAATGTGTTCTACAGGGCCGTGTATGAAATTCCGTACCCACCCATTAGGTGTGTCCCCCAACATTCCCTTTAATAGAGAGGATTATGGGTAATTACCGTACCAGGGCCTGTAGAAATCCGTACCCCAACATTAGGTGTGTCCCCCAACATTACTTTATATAGAGAGGATTGGGTAATGTACCGTACAGGGCCATGTATGAAATCTCCGTACCCCCACATAGGTGTGGTCCCCCAACATTCCCCTTTATTATAGAGAGGATTATGGGAATGTACCATACAGGGGTGTATGGAATCTCCGTTACCCACAATGTGTTCCACCATATTCCCTTTATATAGGAGAGGATTATGGGTAATGTACCATTTACAGGGCGGGGATGTATGAAATCTCCGTTACCCCACATTAGGTGTGTTGTCCCAATATTCCCCTTTATATAGAGAAGGATTATGGGTAATGTACCATAGGGCTCGTGTATGGAATCTCTGTACCCCAATTAGGTGTGTCCCCAACATTTCCCTTTATATAGAGAGGATTATGGGAGTGTAATGTACCATACGGGCCGTGTATGATAATCTCCGTACCCCACATTAGGTGTGTTCCCCAACATTCCCCTTTATATAGAGAGGATTTATGGGTGGTGTAATGTACTTAGTACAGGCCAGTTGTTATGGAAAATCCGTCTGTACCCCACATTAGGTGTGTTCCCCAAACATTCCCTTTATATAGAGAGGAGTAGGGTAATGTACCTACAGGGCCGTGTATGAATCTCGTTACCCACATTAGGTGTGTTCCCCAACATTCCCTTTATATAGAGAGAGGATTAGGGTCACATGTTACCGTACAGGGTCGTGTATGGAAATCTCCGTACCCCACAATGAGTGTGTTCCCCCAACATCCCCCTTATATAGAGAGGATTATGGGTAATGTACCGTACAGGGCCGTGTGTAGGAAAATCTCCGTACCCCACATTAGGTGTGTCCCCAACATCCCCTATATAGAGAGGATTATGGGTAATAAGGTACCGTTACAGGGCCGTTTGTGTATGGACATCTCCGTACCCCACATTAGGTGTGTTCCCCAAATTCCCCCTTATATAGAGAGATTATGGGTAATGTTACCGTAACAGGGCCGTGTCTGGAATCTCAGTCCCCTACATAGGATGGATGTGTGCCCCAAATTCCCTTTATATAGAGAGTTATGGGTAAGTGTACCTACAGGGCCGTGTATGGAATCTTGTACCCCACATTAGGTGTGTTCCCCAACATTCCCTTTATTATAGAGGGATTATGGGAATGTACCGTACGGGCCGCGTGTATGGAATCTCCGTACCCCACTTAGGTGTGTTCCCCAACATTCCCTTTATATAGAGAGGATTATGGGTAAGTACCGTACAGGGCCGTGTATGGAAATCTCCGTACACCACATTAGGTGTGTGTTCCCCAACATTCCCTTTATAGAGGCGGCATTATGGGTAATGTACCGTACAGGGCCGTGTATGGAATCTCCGTACCCCACATTAGGTGTGTTCCCCAACATTCCCCTTTATATAGAGAGGATTATGGGTAATATAGTGTACAGGGCGGTGTATGAAATCTCCGTACCCCACAATGTGTTCCTATCACCATTATCATGTATTTTAACACAATCCTGTTTATCCATAGAAAGGAACATGCAGTAATATTCCAATTCCACACGCTACTGGAAATACCATTTAATAACATTATAACATACATTTCACTGTATCACATTTCCAATGTGCGTCTTTTGGACGTATCGATTCAGCCCTATGAGGCCGGGTTGAAGTCCTGCACCTGTTCAGACATTTTGGGTGTCCTGCTTCGTTATTTCATTTTGGAACATTCCAATCCCCCCTTATTCCTTAAGGCTGTGGCCCCACTTGAGCGCAGGGGAGAATGCAGGATCGCAGTGATGCGTGATCGTGCGTAATTGAGTGCGGATGTGCGCTGCCCTTCTGCTATTGAGCCCATATAGGTGCGCATGTGTTACACACCAAAAATGGCGATCGCATGCACTACGATATCGCACGTACGTGCAGCACATGTAGCGGTCCCATAGGATTCTACATGCCCTGCGCTTCCAATAGCGTGATTGGATCACAAATCGGATCCGAACCTCGCTAGTGGGGCCGAGCTTAACTGTGGTCCCCTGGCAAGTTCCTGACAGTTTGTTTCACAGCAAAATGTTATCAGAGACATTGAAATGCAAATCTAGATAAATCCCACCCAAAATCACAATAGCTAGAAATATCCGCTAAGCAGGGAAATGTTCTTCTCCTCCATTCCTCTACCTTCTTTTCAGGCTCCCCAAGCTCGCACATGCTCAAAGGCAGCTAGGGGAATAGCATTCTGACAGCAAATAACTGAAAGAAGCAGAAAAAGGGGCAATAACATTAAACAGCATTTCAGGTTAGTCTTACATCTCACAGATGTCCAACTGTTGCAGATTTTTATTTTGTGTGATGATTTACCTTTATACTTGCCTTTAAGGTGTTTGTTAAGGAATCAGAATCCACCCAAACACTCTCCAATCTGCACACAATGGGTTACAGAATGTAGTCGTGGAATTTTCCTGAAATCATGTTAAATATTTAATCTGTTTGCACTAGAGATTGAATGGCATGTGGTATGTTGGGCAGTAAAGAGAGATAAATAGAAGTGTGAGGAAGGGCCCCATCCTTAACTGCCCTTATATAAAGATTAGTGATAGTTTAAAGCTTGGAACCAATGGGATTGTGTGTGTGTACCCAGCTTCAAACAAAACGATTGTTTTTGTCGTAGATGAACGTTCCATTACAACGTAGGGAGTATGGCAGTCATGAATGATCTCCCTATACTTTATATATTTATAATGATCGTTACTGTGTGTAGTCCCATTTTTCAAAGACGACAGACAGAATCCTGCAGATTATAAAGGTTCATACACACTTGTGATTGCGGGACGCACAATGTGTATGAACGGACGATAATCGTCCTGTGTATGGGCACTTTTTCGGCCGAAACGGACGCTCATTCTGAGCGCGGCGGATTGGGCAACGATCTTCGAAAGAACGGGCGTTTTAGCCAATAAAGTGCCCATACACGAGCCGTTTATCGGACGTTCGTACACGTGTACGAACCTTTACAGTGTGTACCACTCGAAACTCGGATTGTTATTGTGTCATCAATTGTATCTTTATTCCATGTGATCATCCATATTGAAACTATTTGAATTATGTTTAATGAGGTTGAAAGTTTAAGGGTAAACACAAGGGAATTTTTTCATCCCGACAGAACATTTGCCGTTAGTGAGCGGCCCATAGGAGACCGCAGATCACCTAAGATGTTAGATAGATTAGATCTAATCTATGGAATAAATTAAAGTAATGTATGGGCACCTTAAGTCTATTGAAAAAATCTGATTTCCCTTCCCTGTTGGGATAATGGGCTGTTGGTCAATAGAATCAGGACCCCCCGAAACCCAATCGCAAGACATTGGTTCCTAAACATAGAGGGAATATAAGGTCTGGGGAAGGTAGAATAGGGCAGATCTCTGGGTTAGTTCTGGTTCTATGTGTATAATTGACTGTAGGGATGGATGTGCCCTTTAACCAGATTTTAAGATGAAGTATCAGTAGGATGGACCATTGTGCAGATTTCTACAGGTGGTTGGCCGGCCTGTTAATCAAGAAAATCCTGATCATTTCCTGTGGTTTAAAGAATGTCTAATTGGTTGGTTAAACCTGTCAGGTCTGGCAGACAAGGGACGTCCAATATTTAGATCAACGATAGGCCAATATCTGCCTGATATTTTGATTGCATCGTGTAGGGGATTGGCCATGATTTAAATTATACAGACTTTAAAGGCTTGAAAACGATTTGCCGGTCCGAGAAATGAGTGTCGGATGAAACGGCCGACAGAAGGTTACACACATTTAATTATTGGCCGAAACAGCAAATCCCATGTTTGTATGAGTCTTAATACATTGCCCTCGGGATTCTGCCAGCGGTGATTTAAAGGCCATGATAACCCACCAATAGCATTTCAGATTTCCAACCAGGACCCCCCAATTTCATAACACTTCCAGGGGGTACAGAAGGAAGATCTTCCCCAGTCTGAGGACCTTCCTTCTGTCCCCCTGCTGGAAGGCAGTAAGTTTCATCACATTGGGGTTTAGGGGGTCCTGATTGTTAATATTAAATGTTGCTGGAGGTGAACTTTCCCTTTAAACCCCCAATTGTGCCTCTGTAAATATCCTGGCAGTTCGTTTATCACATTTGCAGAAACCCGGTACTAAATCCCTTTGAGTCCCGTTAGGGGATTTGTGTCTGTCCTTTGCAAATGAGGCTGAAGATGTTTCAGAAATAAAACATTTATATTTAGTTGTTACTTTCCCTTTACTGGCTGGGATCACTTCTCCCGCTGCACCTGGGATTGTGACGCTGGATCGGGAGTTAAATATTTACACTGTGAGTTACATAATGACCCACAAGCTCTCCTATTGGTGCTGGTCAACCAGGCAAACCCAACCCGACAGCAACACGCATGTAGAGCTTGCATGCATTTCACTAGCATTACTGTTGGTTTGTAGCCACTCACATTGGCAAGCGCTTCTCTTTGATTTACACATGCTAAGAGATCGCAATCCTTAGCGCGTGAAAAAACACAACGTGTCCTTAGAGAATGTCTAGATTTAAATGGTTTATTTCTTCAAAGGAGCAGCTAAGACTAAAGGCCCGTAACCGCACTGCGTGATGTGCACGAACGAACGTTTCGAACGATATACGGCCGTGTGTAGGCGCTTTATCGGCCAAAACGGTCGTTTGTTTGGGGATCGTTGAACGACCGACTTGGTGGACTTCCGAACAAACGGCCATTTCGGCCAATAAAGCGTCTAAACACAGGCCGATTATCGTCCCAAACGTTCGTTCAGACGCATCGTGCATCACGGATCGTGTGTACGAGCCTTTAAACACATTTTTCAGGAAGGTGTAGAATCAAATATTACGGGGACGGCGAGCGTTATCATTGTAGAATGTACGTGTTACATCTTTTCGTATTCAATAACCGTCTGTAAGAGATATTACATTGGGTTTACGTCAAATGTTCCTGTTAAAACCTTAGCGTGATTTTTAGCAGTATAAACATGTGTATTTTCATACATGGCGCCGTAGTTTTACACATCATTTTCCGATTGTTTATTCACAATACTTATGGCAATACTTGGCAATAATTTCCTTTTTATTTAGGGCCAGGACACACTATCGCGATTTTGGTGCGTTTACGCATGAATTTTTTAAAGAACTTTAAGTGTTATTAAATCCCAGTAAACATATTAACCTACCTTTAAAGGCCATGTCCACCCTTAAAACTAAAAACTGGGGACTTGTCAGTTATCTGCCTGTAACCCCAACTGCTATTTTTGCCAGTTTATGACATGGATTTGTACCCAGATATTTAATAAGTGCTATTCGTTTCTGGCAAAGGTATCTCCCTCCTCCCTCTGCTCAATGAGCTTTTCATAAGCTTGGGCATGTGCAGTAGGGGCAACAGCAGTCAATCATTGGTTGTGATGTCATCAGTTAGACTTAATTGCCAGCATGGAGGGGGCAGCTTGCTCTGTTATAACGGGGACAATAATAATTCTTATTTGGTTAGAGATGCAGGTAATAAAGTGCAAAATGTATCAGTTGGGGTTGGGGCAGGTAACTGACAATTGACCAATTAACTGACACTCCAGACTCCCTGATTGGACATCTCTCACCCCTAGTAATATACACTGAGCATGACTGAGCCGGTGATTTAAAGAGGAGGAGGGGTTACTAAAGGGGATGATGTCATACAGGGATATTACTGGTTAGGATTTATTTAAAGAGTCAAGTGATACATCATTTTTATTGATTTAATATTTTGGCTTTAATGCAGAAAACGAACAAACCTTTTCTTTAAAGGGCAAGACGTTCCTTATTTTCTGCATTTGTTTTATTGTTCGATTTGCAGCACGTGACGCCATAAACCCATTTCTCCCTACACTGTAGGAGGCTGTTTGTATCCTTATAAAGGGCAGCAGGTTATATCGCTGTTAAACGAAACCCCGCCGGACACATTTAGTTCTCCTGGTGCCTTCAGGGCATCATTACACCCCGTGGAAAACACCTGAAATAGCCGCCAGCCTGATCCCTTGCCATTCAGTCCAATCCACAAATGATTTAAAGACCTTTCACACACGGTGTCATTATAATCTATAAATAGTCGGATCCCTGCGGTACCTGCAAAGTGTCTCATTTTCTTTAGGAGACGAAGATGGAAACGTGAATAACACGGAGTTTTGGGTTCCTTTCTGACATTTATCCATGTGCAATGTCTGTAGGAAAGTCTATTGCCCATAGAAATCACACGGCGATGCTGTGGTAGGCAGTGGCATGACTAGAATCACTGGGGGCCCCTGCAAAACTATGATGGGGCCCCTATCCGTGCTTCATACACAGTGGTTTTCTGGGAGGAGGCTATATCTGTCATAGGAAAAATAAGAAGATGGGGCCCCCTTGGCTCCCCCCTCTGTGGTTGCTCCCTGGTAGTTACGTCCCTGGTGGTAGGGGAACAAAGACCAGAGCTTCCTGTACCCCGGTACATGACGGAACACTAGGGAGACCTGAAGTGAGTAACAAGGTTTAGGTAATGTGCAGGATTTTTGTGTTGCGTGTGATATTCTGTGTGCATTGTGATCCTGTACACATCCGTGTTATTGGAATACATGTGATATTTAGATCGCGTACACATCCATGTTATTGGAATATATGCGATGTTTTGATCCTGTACACATCCGTGTTATTGGAATACATGTGATGTCGCAGAAAGGTAGAATAGGGCAGATCTCTGGGTTAGTTCTTGGTTCTATGTGTAAATTGACTGTAGGGATGGATGTGCCCTTTAACCAGATTTTAAGATGAAGTATCAGTAGGATGGACCATTGTGCCGATTCTACAGGTGGTTGGCGGCCTGTTAACTCAAGAAAATCCTGATCATTTCCTGTGGTTTAAAGAAGTCTAATTGGTTGGTTAAACCTGTTCAGGTCTGGCAGACAAGGGACGTCCAATATTTAGATCACGATAGGCCAATATCTGCCTGATTTTGATTGCACGTGTAGGGATTGGCCATGATTTAAATTTACAGACTTTAAAGGCTTGAAACGATTTGCCGGTCCCGAGAAAATGAGTGTCGGATGAAACGGCCGACAGAAGGTTACACACATTAATTATTGTGCCGAAACAGCAAATCCCATGTTTGTATGAGTCTTAATACATGCCTCCGGGATTTGCCAGCGGTGATTTAAAGGCCATGATAACCCACCAATAGCATTCAGATTCCAACCAGGACCCCCCAATTTCATAACACTTCCGGGTGGTACAGAAGGAAGATCTCCCCAGTCTGAGGACCTTCCTTCTGTCCCCTGCTGGAAGGCAGTAAGTTTCATCACATTGGGTTTAGGGGTCCTGATGTTAATATTAAATGTGGTGGAGGTGTGAACTTCCCTTTAAACCCCAATTGTGCCTCTGTAAATATCCTGGCAGTTCGTTATCACATTTGCAGAAACCCGGTACTAAATCCCTGTTGAGTCCCGTTAGGGGATTTGTGGTCTGCCTTGCAAATGAGGATGAAGATGTTTAGAAATAAACATTTATATTTAGTTGTTACTTTCCCTTTACTGGCTGGGATCACTTCTCCGCGTGCACCTGGGATTGTGACGCTGGATGGAGGAGTTGGAGGTTAAATATTTACACTGTGAGTTACATAATGACCCACAAGCTCTCCATTTGGTGCTGGTCAACCAGGCAAACCCAACCCGGACAGCAACAGCATGTAGAGCTTGCATGCATTTCACTAGCATTACTGTTGGTTTGTAGCCACTCACATTGGCAAGCGCTTCTCTTTGATTTACACATGCTAGAGATCGCAATCTTAGCGCGTGAAAAACACAACGTGTCTTAGAGAATGTCTAGATTTAAATGGTTGTATTTCTTCAAAGGAGCAGCGCTAAGACTAAAGGCCCTAACCGCACTGCGTGATGAGCACGAAACGAACGTTTGAACGATATACGGCGTGTGTAGGCCTCTTATCGGCCAAAACGGTCGTTTGTTTGGGGATCGTTGAACGACCGACTTGGTGTGACTTCCGAACAAACGGCCATTCGGCCAATAAAGCGTCTAACACAGGCCCCGATTATCGTCCCCAAACGTTTCGTTCAGACGAATCGTGCCATACGGATCTGTGTGTACGAGCCTTAAACCACATTTCAGGAAGGTGTAGAAATCAAAATTACGGGGACGGCGAGCGTTATTCATTGTAGAATGTACGTGTTACATCATTTTCGTATTCAAATAACCGTCGTAAGAGAATTTACATGGGTTTACGTCAAATGTTCCGTTAAAAACCTTAGCGTGATTTTTAGCAGTATAAAAATGTGTATTTTCATACATGGCGCCGTAGTTTACACATTCATTTTCGATTGTGTTATTCACAATACTTATGGCAATACTTGGCAATAATTCCTTTTATTTAGGGCCAGGACACACTATCGCGATTTTGGTGCGTTTACGCATGAATTTTTTAAAGAACTTTAAGTGTTATTAAATCCCAGTAAACATATTAACCTACCTTTAAAGGCCAGTCCAACCTTAAAACTAAAAACTGGGGACTTGCAGTTATCTGCCTGTAAACCCAACTGCTATTTTTGCCAGTTTATGACATGGATTTGTACCCAGATATTTAATAAAGTGCTATTCGTTTCTGGCAAAGGTATCTCCCTCCTCCCTCTGCTCAATGAGCTTTTCATAAGCTTGGGCATGTGCAGTAGGGGCAAACAGCAGTCCAACATTGGTGGATGTCACATCAGTTAGACTTAATTGCCAGCATGGAGGGGGCAGCTTGCTCTGTTAAACGGGGACAATAATAATTCTTATTTGGTTAGAGATGGCAGGTAATAAGTGACAAATGTATCAGTGGGGTTGGGGCAGGTAACTGACAATTGACCAATTAAACTGGACACTCCAGACTCCCTGATTGGACATCTCTCACCCCTAGTAATATACACTGAGCATGACTGAGCCGGTGATTTAAAAGGAGGAGGGGGTTACTAAAGGGGATGATGTCATACAGGGATATACTGGTTAGGATTATTTAAAGAGTTCAAGTGATACATCATTTATTGATTTAATATTTGGCTTTAATGCAGAAACGAACAAACACTTTTCTTTAAAGGGCAAGACGTTCCTATTTTCTGCATTTTTTATTGTTCGATTGCAGCAGTGGACGCCATAAAAACCATTTCTCCCTACACTGTAGGAGGGTTTGTATCATTATAAAGGGCAGCAGGTTATATCGCTGTTAAACGAAACCCCGCCGGACACATTTAGTTCTCCTGGTGCCTAGGGCATTCATTACACCCGTGGGAAAACACCTGAAATAGCCGCCAGCCTGATCCCTTGCCATTCAGTCCAATCCACAAATGATTAAAGACCTTTCACACCACGGTGTCATATAATCTATAAATAGTCGGATCCCTGCGGTACCTGCAAAGTGTCTCATTTCTTAGGGGACGAAGATGGAAACGTGATAAAACAACGGAGTTTTGGGTTCCCTTTCTGACATTTTCCATGTGCAAGTCTGTAGGAAAGTCTATTGCCCATAGAAATCACACGGCGATGCTGTGGTAGGCAGTGGCATGACTAGAATCACTGGGGGGCCCCTGCAAAACTATGATGGGGCCCCTATCCGTGCTTCATACACAGTGGTTTTCTGGGAGGAGGCTATATCTGTCATAGGAAAAAATAAGAAGATGGGGCCCCCTTGGCTCCCCCCTCTGTGGTTGCTCCCTGGTAGTTACGTCCCTGGTGGTAGGGGAACAAAGACCAGAGATTCCGTACCCCGGTACATGACGGAAACACTAGGAGACCTGAAGTGAGTAACAGGTTTAGGTAATGTGCAGGATTTTTGTGTTGCGTGATATTCTGTGTGCATTGTGATCTGAACACATCCGTGTATTGAATACATGTGATATTTAGATCGCGTACACATCCATGTTATTGGAATATATGCGATGTTTTGATCCTGTACACATCCGTGTTATTGGAAACATGTGATGTCGCGACCCCATACACATCCATGTTATTGGAATACATGTGATACTGTGATCCCGTACACATCGGTGTATTGGAATACATGTGATATTTCGATCGCGTACACATCTGTGTTATTGGAATACATGTGATACTGCAATCCCATACACATCCATGTTATTGGAATACATGTGATACTGTGACCCGTACACATCCATGTTATTGGAGTGACATGTGATATTTAGAGATGCGTACACATCTGTGTTATTGGAAACATGATACTCAATATCCATACACATCCGTGTTATTGAAATACATGTTATATTTAGATCGCGTACACATCCGTGTTATTGGAATATATGCGATATTTTGATCCTGTACACATCCGTGTTATTGGAATACTGTGATGTCGCGACCACCACATCCATGTTATTGGAATACATGTGATACTGTGTGATCCCGTACACATCGGTTGTATTGGAATACATGTGATATTTAGATCGCGTAACCATCGTGTTATTGGAATATATGCGATATTTGTATCCTGTACACATCCGTGTTATGGAATACATTGTGATGTCGCGACCCCATACACATCCATGTTATTGGAATACATGTGATACTGTGATCCCGTACACATCGGTGTTATTGGAATACATGTGATATTTCGATCGCCGTACTCATCCGTGTTATTGGAATATATGCAATATTTTGATCCTGTACACATCCGTGTTATTGGAATACATGTGATATTTCGATCGCGTACTCATCCGTGTTATTGGAATATATGCAATATTTTGATCCTGTACACATCCGTGTTATTGGAATACATGTGATACTGCCTATCCGTACACATTCGGTATGGAATACATGTGTTACTGTGATCAGTACACATCGGTTGTTATGGAATACTGGAAAGGTTGTGATATTTCGTCGCGTACAACATCGTGTTGTTATTGGAATACATGTGATATCTGCAATCCCATACACACATGTTATTGGAATACATGTGATAATGTGGATCCCGTACACATCACATGTTATTGGAGTTACATGTGATATTTAGATCGCGTACACATCTGTGTTATTGGAATACATGTGATACTGCAATCCCATACACATCCGTGTTATTGAAATACATGTTATATTTAGATCGCGTACACACCGTGTTATTGGAATATATGCGATATTTTGATCCTGTACACATCCGTGTTATTGGAATACATGTGATGTCGCGACCCCATACACATCCATGTTATTGGAATAATGTGATACTGTGACCCGTAACATCGGTGTATTGGAATACATGTGATATTAGCTCGCGTACACATCCGTGTATGGAATACATGTGATATTTCAATCGCGTACACATCCGTGTTATTGGAATACATGTGATGTCGCTGACCCCATAACATCCATGGTATTGGAATACATGTGATACTGTGATCCCGTACACATCGGTGGTTATTGGAATACATGTGATTATTCGATCGTACTCATCCGTGTATTGGAATATATGCAATATTTTGATCCTGTACAAATCCGTGTTATTGGATAAATGTGATATTTCGATCGGTACTCATCCGTGTATTTATTAGAATATATGCAATATTTTGATCTGTACACATCCGTGTTATTGGAATACATGTGATTTTCGATCGCTATCTCATCCGTGTTATTGGAATATATGCAATATTTTGATCCTGTACACATCCGTGTTATTGGAATACATGTGATACTGCTATCCCGTACACATTCGTGTTATTGGAATACCTGATACTGCTATCCCATACACATCCGTGTTATTGGAATACATGTGATACTGCAATCCCGTACACATCCGTGTTATTGGAATACATGTAACACTGCGATCCCCTACACATCCGTGTTACTGGAATACACGTGACACTGCGATCCCGTACACATTCGTGTTTTTGGAATACATGTGACACATGCAATATTCCGTACATGTGTGTGCTCCAGTGACCAATCACATTATAGGTAGTGGGAACCCTCCATTAGCATTGCATTGGGATGTTACATAGTTATATGGGGGTTATGTACAGTGGTATATGGGGGGTATGTACAATATAGGATATGGGGGGTATGTACAGTGGCATATGGGATATGGGGTGTATGTATAGTGGTATATGGGGGGTATGTACAGTGGTATGTACAGTGGAATATGGGGTTATGTACAGTGGTATATGGGATTATGTACAGTGGTATATGGGGAAAATGTACAGGTGTATATGGGATATAGGGGGTATGTACAGTGATATATGGGGATATGTACAGTGGTATATGGGGGTTAATGTACAGTGGTATATGGGGGTTAATGTAGTGGTATATGGGATATGTACAGTGGTATATGGGGGTTAATGTGGGGATTGTTGGTTAGAGGGGAAGTGAAGGTAGAAATGAAATGCACATTGACACCATCTGGAGACCACATGGACCAGATTACACACAGAACAGACCGGATATTCTGCACTTCCGCTTCCTGACATCACTTCGGGTAGTGTGATCAGACCGGATGCGGAAGTCGCTGGAGAACTAGGACGGGAAGGGGAGGGGTTACGTGATTGTGTCGGTGACACCTAGTGTTAGGATCTCGGTCCTGACTGTCTATAGGGATCATGGGTAAGGGCCAAAGGTCTGTGTCGGGCCCAGTGACTGGACAGGACCTGGTTATAGGATGTAGATGGTCACAGTACAGATAAGATAGATTATAGTGTTATAATGTTGTTGTACAGTCAATATGGTTATTGGGATGATACACTTACAGTGTTATTATGTCACAGTGTTATTATTATTATATCACAGTGTTATTATATCACAGTGTTATTGTTATTATATCACAGTGTTATTATTATTATCACAGTGTATTATATCACGTGTTTTTATAATCACAGTGTTATTATATTCACAGTGTTATTGTATATGGCTTACAGTGTTATTATATCACAGTGATCAGTGTTATTATAATCACAGTTATTATCACAGTGTTATTGTTATTATATCACAGTGTTATTATATCACAGTGTTATTGTTATTATATCACAGTTATTATATCAGTGTTATTGTTATTATATCACAGTGTTATTATATCACAGTGTTATTGTTATTATATCACAGTGTTATTATATCAGTGTTATTGTTATTATATCACAGTGTTATTATATCACAGTGTTATGTCACAGTGCAATAACGTTACAGTGTATTATGTCAGTGTTATTATGTCTCAGTGTTATTGTGTTCACATCGTTATCGTGTCACAGCGTTTATCGTGTCACAGTGTTAACAGTGTGTATTATGCACAGTGTAATAAGTCAACGGTGTTATTATGTCAGGTGTATTATGTACAGTGTTATTATGTCAGGTGTATTAGTCAGTGTTATATGTCAGTGTTATTATGTCAGTGTTATTATGTCACAGTGTAATTATTGTCACAGTGTAATATATCAGGTTATTATGTCAGTGTTCTTATATCACAGGTGTTTTTGTCACAGTGTAATAATGTTACAGTCTTATTTTGTCACAGTAGTATATACACAGTGTATTATGCACACAGTGTTATTATGTCACAGGGTCATTATGTCAGTGTCATTGTCGCAATGTCATAGTGTTATGTCACAGTGTTATAATGTCACAGTATTAGGCTTGTGATGGTTCTCATCCAACCAGGTCATGGTATATCTGTGTATTCAATTAGATCAACTGGACTTTTTGTCTTGAAGACGTTTCGCTAGTCATCCGACTGGCTTCTCAATTCAGAATGACTTGTACAAGAATCTGTGGCAATTATGTACCCTGGAATGTCCCAATTAGCATATCACTGCTGGCTGCCTAAGGCTAGGTACACACTGCAGGATTTTTGTCCTACTGAGCGTTCGCTGCGAGCGGGACATGACTGTCGGTTGCGGCAATAGTGACAGTTTGTGCGCACCACACTAGCAGATATTTTCGGCTGACCGACGATAGTGCCATGAATCGGTCGGTCTCCCGAAAATACTGCTAGTGTGTACCCATCCTAAAGCTAGGTACTACCTGAAAGATCTTTGAAAGATGTTTTCAAATGAACATGATTCACACAGGGAAGAACCCTGGGACTCTGTGTTCCCTCGCCCACGGCCGACTCCCCTATAGGGAGTCTACCGCGGCCAAGGGAAAATTTTCGTCTTTTCCAAACGAGCGTTCCGAAAGTAAGGCACACACAGTACCGATAAAGCCTCGAGACCGTCGGACAACAGGCAACAAATGCAGAGACAAAAAACAAAACATGGAATAGCACTGCACTATGAAGCATGATATCAGAAGGGTGTGGGATTTACCTAAGCGTTCAATAGGTGGCTTTTCAGTTTAACATCCCTCTATATAGAACCTGCCTAGAGGTCATTGATGTGCACATCTTTATGCTTTTTATACATTTTATAAGGAGATTAAATGTTTTTCTAACAACAGGAGAGGAAATCGGAGGAAACTGCATCCACTGAAGAATAAAACATGAACAGGAAACAGAGAAAGAAGTGTTTGGAAGCTGCAGTGACTGTCGCCCTTACATACTCACTGACTGAGCAAGTCTACAGAGGGTAACGTATAAAGTACATGGCTACATATTGACTGGTCACTGTGTTAAACTACATTTGGGATTATGCAATCATTATGTAACCTTTTATCACTTCAATCTATTTTTTTGTTACATCATTTTAAGATTTAATTTCCATTGTTTTCACACAAGAAAGGTTCACAAATTGTCTTTATTGTGGTGATCCCGTTATATTGTCTGCCACAGTGAAGTGTAGCCACATATTTGAAAACTCATTGAGCTGCAGTAATACTGATGGGCATTGGTCTCCCTTCTAAAGTGGAATAGTATTGTTGTTGGAACAGACTGAAGCCTGTGTAGGCTAATAAGAAATAATACTTGTAAAAGCCTCCTTACCCGTGTGACCAGCCTGGCATGTAGTAGAAAACCCATTAAAAGTTGTCACGAAATGTTCATTTCTAATCACATGGGCTACAAAGCTGGGTACACACGTGTACATTTTCCTCCTGACACGACTGTTCGAGACTTACCACCGGTCGCCAGGAGGTAAAATTGAAACATGTCTGACAGAGGACCGTAGGATCGGTCATTGTTTTCCGACCCGTCTGATCGTGCTTTTCCGATTCGGACGAAGGAACGGTCGGCGATCAGTAGGAGCCGCCATACAGTCGGGCTGAATTATTGTATCGTGGTGTACCCAGCTTTAGTTTGTGAAGCTCTAACCTTGCCCTGCCCCAAAAGCTGTTGATATTTACTGTCCGGTTTGAACTCTTGTCATCCATATGTTTGCCAAAGCTGCTTTTCTCTTCTTTACAGGTGGAATCCCTAGCCATGCCTGGGAAGCTGAAAGTCCAAAATAGTGGCAGGTCGTCACCTGCCTGTGATGGACAGAGCCAGTGATCTGACAGACGCATTTGTGGAGGTCAGAGGGGAATTAGGATGAGCTTGTTATAAGATGATCTGAGATGGATAGGTGTAAACATAGGACATTGTTACACTAGATTAGTCCATTTCCACCAGACTGACAGTTAACACTATAGGATTAAATAGAATGCAATGCCCTATAAGGCTTGGTACACACCATACAATATGATATTATCATTATTACTGTGTATCGTTGGTTGGCCGAAAATATGCATGGGGTGGTGTGCCAACGGACGAGACCGATTTTGGTCACTCCGATCGAGTATGCTGCTAAACAGATTTATGTAATCTCCTGTTTGATTCGGATCACATTTCATCCAGAGCAATAACTGAAGTTTCACACAATATCACAGAGGGATTATAACAAGTAAGCGATATATAGCCGTGTTTCCAGCCAGGAATGATTAGGCATGTGGGAATTGTCCTTGGATTTGTAGGGACCAAATTGATGTTATAAACCTGCCTTCTAACTTGGCAATGGACCGGACGGCTCTTAACATAGGAAGGTACATTTCGGTTTTCATTAAAGGGCAGCAGTAACATTTTTTCCCCAGAGCAGAAGAATATAAAAGTTACTTAATGGAGAAGATCTGGTCAAAACCCCATTTATTCTTGGTTTGTGTCTAGATTCCTGTCTGTTTTATTTATTTTTATCTCTCAACCTTCACTCTTCCAGCCAAGGGGGTTAAAAATGTACAGAGCTGAAAAGATCCTATTCCCGTAACAAAGACTTGGGTTACACTCATGTGATGGCCAGCTACTAAGAAGCCTGTGGGCACAAAAGTCCAGGCACTATAGCCCCACCCCCTTAACTCAGACCACACCCCAAACCCATTTTTTTTTTTGGGGGGGGGGGGGGGGGAGAAAATAGGCTATATAGGGGGTGGGGGAGGGAATGAAATCTGCCCCTCAATCACAGGCGCCCCTGAGCATGTGTCTACTGTGCCTATGGTAAATTCAGGCCTGCCGATGACCCATCGGATCAAATGATGCCTGACCGCTACTGGCCTTTCCTCGGGTAGTCGGCCATCACAGTGTGTGTCAGTGTTGTACCTGTAAGGTATACACTGAGGAAGGGACAGGGCGCCTCGAAACGTTGTAGTTGTTTACCTTTGTAGGGTGCTCCCCTGGTGACTGTAGTGGATATGAAAGTGTGGACTGTAGTGCGATATGAACACAGTGTGACTGTAGTGCAACAGTCACACGGGTTCATATCGCAGTACAGTCAACGTGTTCATATCGCACTACCGTCACAAGTGTTCATATTGCACTAGTCACACGTGTTCATATCGCACTACAGTCACAGTGTTCATATCGCAACTACAGTATATATATATAATATAATTATATATAATATATATATATTATATTATATATTACAAGTAAAGGATCCTTCGCACTCCGTTAGCAGCGGTCTGGGGCCTGGGTGTGCACTGTGGTGAATATGTAACTTGCAACGTGGGATTCAGAGCACTCCAAGGACTCTAACTCGAACAAGTTGTATTCAATAGTAGGAAAACATAACCTACGCGTTTCGGCTCAATGAATGAGCCGTCATCAGGGTTACAGTATCGTCAGTACACAACAATAAATAGGTGAGTGCCCTCCGCTAGAACACACCTCCCCCGCCCCTCCATCCACGCCCCTCCCCAGGGGTCCAAACATACACAACACAGGTTTTAACCCCTAACGTGCACTCTGTGTTACCCATGTATAGTGCAGCTACCGTGTAAGAAAGAAAGAACCATAGCATCAAAGTCATATCGTGATCTGGATCCGACTATGGTGACTTTAAAGTCAATGGTAGTTGGTACTATACCTTGCCATGACATCGAGTACCGATTCGGGTAGATTAATCTCCCGTATAATCTATTAAGTGGTTATTTACTATAAAGGTATATCTTTAAACTGTTGCATGCATATATGATCGTTGTGTTACTCTAATGTCCTTATTTCATACTAGCTGTCATATAGTGCCTTGATTTCCTGCACTGTGGCACAGAATTTCTATCCGTAGCCAGTTTTATCTTCTTACTGTTTTTTGTTATTATATATATCACTATTTACTATTTATTTAGCACATGGCACTTATATGCATTATTAAACATCCCAAACCATATGTCGGATCCCAGATCACGATATGACTTTGATGCTATGGTTCTTTCTTTCTTAACGGTAGCTGCACTATACATGGGTAAAACCAGAGTGCACGTTTAGGGTTAAAAACCCTGTAGTTGTGTATGTTGGACACCTGGGGAGGGGCGGGGATGGAGGGGCGGGGGGAGGGTGTGTCTAGGGAGGGCACTCACCTATTATTGGTGTGTACTGACGAATACTGTAACCCTGATGACGCAGTTCAGTGAGCCGAAACGCGTAGGTTATGTTTCCTACTATGAATAAACATATGTTCGTGTTAAGTCCTTGGAGTGCTCTGTCCCCACGTTGCAAGTTATATATTGATATATTACAATACTAATGTTGTATAAACTAGGGAGTAACAGTGGTAAATATTCTTTAAAAACCATTAGCTATGGAGGTATCCAGTGTACAATTAGAATGGTTTGTGCACTAGATTCTGTTTTTGTAATGATTATCTTTTTGGTTTCTAGTTGCACTTTAATATGGATGTACAGCAGCCCGACTTTCTATACATTGTGTGAACCGTTAGCTACGTAGTCCATAGCCTTCTGTATTATAAAGCAATGTGACAAATGACTATATGAAGCACAACGTCTGAGGCTGTGTGAATTCATACAAGGAGAGAGCCCAGGGCATCTTATTACCAATCCATTTCTAACAAACCAATCGTGTCGGGTATTTGTTTAACCAGGTGAAATTCTCCAACACCACATTCAAGACGGATATGTTTTTCAGAAATCTCTCAATCCGCAATGGAACTCTGAGTGGGTTTAAGTTTGGGGGTAACAAATTCCTTTAAAAAAACCCCGCACTTTTATTTTAAAGTGACAGTGTTATGACCTCTGGAGGTACAATGTGTGAGAAGTGGTGACCAGTCTCTGCCTGTATTATAGGCTTTATTTCTGTTCAGATACTTTGTTTCCCCGCATTAACAGCATAAGCATTGATATAAAAAAAACATGGTCACTACCTTCGTGTCCCAGATGAGCAACAAAGTCCACTTGTTTGTGCCTGTTAAGTTAGCCCACAACCTCACGATCAGCTGATTAAAAAGACCGGACCCGAACTTCCGGAACCAAACTGATATATCCAGCACGTTTATGACCTGGTATATAACCAGATATTTAAGGATAATTATTATCCCCTTCTGGCAGAGTAAGCTGGCTCCACCCTCCATACCTGTCAATCAAGGCTGTGACTGCTGACATCAACAACTAATGAGGATGTGTTTCACCTGCACATGCTCAGCTTATAAAAAGCTCATTGAGCAGAAGAGAGGAGGCAAATAACTTTGCCAGAACAAAATAGATTTTTTCCATGAAATATCTGGCTAAAAATTCATGTAATAAAACTGGTTAAAAAATAGCAGTTGTGGTTGCGGGTAAATTAACACAATACACACCAGTTTTTGTGTGAAGGTGAGAGTGCTTGAGAGCTTCCATTGGTAACCATCGTGATTGTGGAAGGAACAAGGAGTTTCCAGAGGGAAACCATACTAAAGGAAGAACATACAAACTGGCGTGAAACCCCAACTTCTGCAAGAACCCACAAAATACGCTGGCGCTTGTTATTGGCTGTTTGTTCTAGAAGGAGTTGTTGACTTTGTGTTGTTGCAGGTGGACGATGAGGATCTCCAGGACGAACTCTTGCAGATCACGGTCTTGGATCATGACACTTACAGTGCTAATGACGCACATTGGCAAAGTGTACATTGACATCGACGCCTTTGCTCTAACGGAATGCTGCTACAGGTCATATGGGATGGATGGTTCCATCATGACACAAATCACGGTAATGTAGGAAGATGGGATGGACCTTCCACCATTTATAGTTCACTAATCTCTTATCTCCAGCATTGATTCATGATCTGGAATTGTTAATAAGTTGTTTTAAGGTTTAAGGCTGGGTACACACCAGCTACTAGAGAATCATCGGCCGGGACAAACGACAGGTCCCATAGGGAACCGCACGAGTCGGTCGGGGTTTTCTAACCGCCGCCCCACCCATAACATTATTCTGAATGACCTCTACATGTCATTAACGGTCGCCCGGAAATATATTTTTAGTGTGGTACCAGCTTAAACCCTTGTTATTTGTATCTGGTTATGTAGCCAAATCCTAATACATTCAGAACCTTTTTAAAAAAATTCCACACACTTGGAATCATTTTAATGGAAAAATCTGTGATCGGATGTGAAAAATTTGGATTGATGTGTAAAGTGAAACTTTGTTCCCTGGGAATGAGTGAAGAACCTCAGTGAACCGGGGCTGGTGGGACGGTTAACTTGGCTGTTCTACTGTCTCAGATCTTCTGCCACCAACCTTCAAACTGCAGCTAATGTTAATCTGCCATTGTGCCAATGTAAATTCCAGACCTAGAGGCATGGGGAGAACATCAGTGAAATCTCATTGGCCCAATAGGACCCACGGTATCAGCGCTCATATGTCTATCTACATTTCACAATAAGAGTTTATAGAATCTGAGATAAAAATACAGATTGGAAAAACTGTGTATTGATGTCCCAATGTACCCTGGGGCCCTGCTGGATTAGAACTGGTTTTAACTAACACCATAGTGGGATGTTTATTTTGTCACGTCCAGTTTCCTGCCCGATATTTCATACCGTTAAATAGCACAATATGGGGGGATTTTTACCTGGACCACCAGATGTCATTAGTTATTTCTGACTCAAAAAAACCTAGAAAACAGCAAACTAAAGCCCTCAACAAAACACTGAATCAGAAGGACAGAGCCCCTTGATACCAACGCCATGATCTTGTCTCACCTCTCATTTGATGTGGGTGCAGGGATTCACCTGACCAAAATGGGGGGTTGGTGCTTTATTCCCAGCATTCCACTATCACATAGTTCAGTCAACTGACGGTTCTTTGCACGTGGACCAATCCAAATTACTGCAGAGACTGTTACAGCAGGTGACGCTAATAGCGTCTAGCCAATCCTAAATTAGACAAGGGATCATGTGACTTCAGTACCAGAGAGTTACACACGCCAGTTTAATTACCGATTTTCTTCATTGCGTTACATTTACTGGAGTGGAGTTTTACGGGTATTAGCGTTCCATGGGGGGTGTTTTCAACATTTGAGTAGAAAAATTTTTTAGTTCTCCTTTAAGTTTGGTTTTGCATTTATGTGTATGGCTAATGGAACTTTTACCAGGGATGTCCAGGTTTAGCCTTGGAACTGGGAAACTAGCTTGCTGGCTCTGATCTCATGCCTTTATTGTTGTGTGGACCAGGTATTCGTGGGGAGCTAAAGTGGTGGTGAAGGTGGATTTTTCATGACTTAAATCGCTTAGACAATCCTCCTGCGGAGTAAAGTTTTTCTGCAGTAAGTATCGCGGTGTTTATACAGAACAAGTAAACAGGTGGAAAGAAAAAGGGGTTTACTGAATGAAATGAATGAAAATAACACAGGAACCATGGGTATGAAGGGAAGATGTACACACAGGATGACATTATCCCCCTGCCGCCACGACCGTAAGCCACTATCGGTCGGTTGGCCAATATATTGTATGGTTGTGTACCCAGCCTTAGATTAATAAAGTCAATCATTACAGAAAACCCCACAACATACACAGATAATGTGATAGATCCACTGGAAGTAGTGTGTGATGGAATAAAAGTTTCCTAGAACATATGTTACCCTAGGAAGGAACATGAGGAAATTTACTTATAATTCTTGCTCTTAGCTGCTTGAGGGATTTAGATTGATTTGTCCGTTGTCTTAGGTGTGTAACACAAATGCACAAAACAGCATTATAATCAAAGGCTTATTCGTCTCCGAGAGGGGACAGGTGTGGGTAATTATTAAAGGTATGTCCACTCCTCAAAAAACTATATATTTGGTTGGCCAACCCCCTCGCGAGTCGCGAAGATGCAATCTAATTACGTTCCCAGGCTTCTTTCCCCGGTGCGCTTCTGCGCCTTTCCCGCTGGAGCAAGTAAAAGGGGCTGGACGGCAGGTCTCCTGTGATTGGCTGGACACAATGAGAGATGCTAATCACAGGAGACACTGCGCTCTGGCCCCTTTTACTGTGGGGTAAGTATGTTAGAAGCATCTTTGGATTTTATAAACCTCGCAAGGTCAAAGTTTTGGGGGGTTGTAAACCAACTAAAAAGTTTTTTGGGGGGGGCTACCGACAACCTAACTCGTTAGGAAGGTTCCATCAATAAAGAAGGTTAATTTCATTAGAAGGCGCCTGACACCATCAGGCTGAAGAGCCGTTGTACGGGTGCTCCGAGCAGGATTGATATAGACCACATGCAACCCCTACTGGAATAGTGTAACAACTCTCATCATTCAAAAACTCCAACAGCCACATCCATTCCCAAGTCCTACCGTGCAATCGTTATACACGGGTTTGTAGAAGAGTTGGTGGTGAACGAGGATCCCAGTAGTACCAGGATTGATCGAATCCGAACGGCCCAGAGCGGTCAAACGGGCCAGACAGGAGACTAATTTCCTTAATGTCAGGTAATTTCTGGGCAAACGTTCTGTTCTTAGTCTCAAGACATCTGTTAAAAAAAGCCGTTTCTCTTCTCGGTGTTAATAAATAGACCTTGAATTTTCCCTGCCTGATACTGGTATTTAGTTGGAATAGTAGTAATATGAGAGCATATGCAGCTAGAAACAGCCCACACCAGGTGGTAATCAGTGGGTAATATGTAATGAGAATGGATTCCCTTATAGATTGGAAACAAAGATTAGTAATCTGAGGAGATGTAAGTAATAACTTGAAATGCTGGATGATGTCTTTTTAACACTCTTTCTGCTTCCTGATTATCAGACTATCAGCTGTCACTCATGGATGTAATTGCATGACATTCAGAGCCAATAACTGAATGCTATTCCCCTAACTGTCTCTGAGCAACTTGAGGAAGTGGTTGAAGAGGCTTTGGAGAGGAGGGTGAAAGACGGGACAGGGGGTGAACATGCCCTTAACCCCCATTTCCTTTGAGCCTTTGAAGGGTTACAACACGTGAGGAGTCATTTTGATCTCATAGCCAATAGGATCAAGACTTTTCAAATTCCAAGCCCCATCTTTGCGCTGATCTCACCTTTACCTTGTATGGTTTTTGAAAGGAATTTGAAGATTGGCTAATTTCCCTTTCCAATAATCTGATCAAGGTTCAGAAAGACAACGTTCTGCCTCAACGGTCACAGTTCCCCTGCGCAGGGTTCACTGGAGAGGCTGACCAGGTACATTCCGTTCAATGCCCTTATCAAAGGTGTTAACCTAATGATTGACAGCCATATAGACATAAGTACCGTCGAGTGTTTTGCTTCCTTAATGCACAACATAAATCCCATTATCCATAAAGGAATGTCCATCATTAAATAAAAAAATGGTTATTTTTCAGTTACAACTCAAACTCAAAACTGATATATCTGCACATTATTCCTTTATGCTAAACAGATATTTAATGATAATTAAAGTCCCCATTCTGGCAGAGTAAGCGGCTCTTCCTTCATACTGTCATCAAGGCTGTGACTACTGAAAACACAACCAATGACTGACTGCTGTTTCCCCTGCTGCCTTTAGGGGCATATTTGGAAATTATTGTTAATGTGAAAGGGGTTTGGTGGTGAAGTGAGATCATTTAAAGTTATTTTTTGCCTGCACGTGCCCTTAAACATCAGTTGGTTTGTACAGTTGCATTCAAACATTTCAAATATTTTGACAAAAGCAGAGAACATTTTAGCAAAGAGATTATTAATTGTATGGGAAACCGTCTGCTAGTGTGGCATAGGGTGGCATGAAACTGTTCCTTAAAGGAGCATGTTCTGTTTCTCAATATAAGGGACTGATTCAATTCAACCAATCAGAAGTTGGTACGGTTTTACTGCAGTTAGATTAATCTGATTGGATGGCTGCAGATTGATGCACTTTTTATTTAAAACAGCCCCAATATAGTTTACTTTTCAGCTCATTGTATATAGTGTGGAAGCTCCACATGAACGCATTCCCGGCAAACTCCTCTCGAGACGCAATAGGTATCCAATAATGTGGGCGGTGCAGCTAATGTTATTGAAAGGAAGGGGGGTTAGGTGGATTCTACAGGGTCTACAGTATAAGATGTAGAACGCGTGTATCCACCAAAATAGGAACTATATATAGGTAAATCCCCCCCCCCCAAAAGAAAACCCCAATAGTTCTCTCCCCCTCTCTCAAAAGGTCTCCACACTCTCTCAGCTTTGTACAAGCTCGCACATGCTCAGAGGAAGCTAGAGGAACAACATTCATCATTGGCTGTGATGTCATCTGTTAATCTCAATGACTGACCGCTGCAAACTGGAAAAAAACCAGGAAGCAGAAAGATATGATAACAGAACATCAGACAACAGTTCAGGTTTAGTCTACAATGACCATAAACGCAACGATCGTGAGCGTGGTAAATTGCGATATCCGATTTGGTGCAATCATTGGGTCGTTTAAATTTAATCAAAAACTTGAAACAATGCTTTTTTAAGTGTTAAAGCAGGGGTTGCCTATCCTGGCCCAGGCTGGGGGCGACACCCCAGCCAGTAGTGGGCCACATTTTGGTCATACCCTGGGTGGCATACCCTGCCCAATACCACAACCATGCCCCAACTGCTGAAATCAGCCACAGTGCAAGGTGCAGGTTGGGCATCAATGCTGAAAGGCTCAGAGAGATTCCTCTCTTTGATAAAGACCCACAATGCCACACATACGCGAGTACTTCCTGTAAACCAGGGAGATCGCATGCTGTCTAAATTGGCCATAAACAAACCTTATTTTCCATGTGTGTGTCCTTATTTTAAATGTCCCATGTGCTCAGTTTGTCTATTAACACAGACACTTTATAGAGAACAGGCTGGTTCAACACGTAGGGTTCTTAATGTCCGTCAAATTATTCCCAACGTAGAGAATAAATGCTCTTGGTGCCTTAGTGCCTTTTTTGGAGAGAGAATTTTGGGAGATTCTAGATCGTTGAATATCTGGGGCTTTATATCCATGTAGGTGAATTACAGAGGAAGATCGGCCTGAAGGTGCTGGAGATGCGTTGGCAATGCGGGGTAGTTGGATACTGCAAGCTTCGATCTGGAAGGGGGAATGGGACTCGTGGTAACTGGCAATAGGCACAGCCTGTACCTGGATAAATAGTAATCAGCCCCTGTAATTCTCCTTGTTAAAGAGAATAAAGGAGTAGTATCACGTGGGTAAAGTCATTTCAATCTTTAAATTATTGTATTGGGGACATTCAGGAAATTGTGTTTTTCTCAGGGCCCTCGTGCGTGCAGGTTTTTAGTGAAATATACCATTGTCCATTATTATCTGTTGTGATGTCACCTGGTTTTACTGGATGTCCAATTACAGGGCCTGTGATTTAACAACATACCCATGTCATTTATTACTTGTGTGATGTCACTGGTTTACTGGATGTCCAATCCCAGGCCTGTGATTTGAAAACACATACCCACCATTTCCATTTATTATCCTGTGTGATGTCACGGGTTATGGTAAGTCCAATTCAGGCCTGTGATTAGACACAAATACCCGATTGTCCATTTATTATCCTGTGTGATTGTTCACTGGTTTACTGGAGTTCCAATCACAGGCTGTGATTAACAGCATATCCCATCTGTCATTTATTATCCTTGTGTGTGAGTCACTGGTTAATGGAGTTCCATTACGCCTGTGATTAAAAAAATACCCTGGTATATGGGGGTTAATGTACAGTGGTATATGGGATATGTACAGTGGTATATGGGATATGTACAGTGGTATATGGGGGTTAATGTACAGTGGTATATGGGGGTTAATGTACAGTGGGATATGGGGGTTAATGTAGTGGTATATGGTATATGTACAGTGGGATATGTACAGTAGTGTATGGGGGGTAATGTAGTGGTATATGGTATATGTACAGTGGGATATGTACAGTGGTATATGGGGGTTAATGTACATTAACCCCCATATCCCACTGTACATATCCCACTGTACATTAACCCCCATATACCACTGTACATATCCCATTGTGTATAGTGGGAGATAATGGTGGTGGTGAAGGAGAAAGGAAGGAACAGGGGGGGGGAGCAATCGGGGTATTGGTAGTGTGGTGGGTAAAGTATAAGGTCGGGGTATTGGTTAGTGTGTGGGTATAAAGCGGGGTTTGGTAGTGTGGTGGGTATAAAGCGGGTAATTGGTAGTGTTGTGGTATAAAGCGGGGTAATGGTATTGTGGTGGGTATAAGCGGGTATTGGTAGTGGTGGGTACACGTGGGGTAATTGGTAGTGTGGTGGGTATCACGGGGGTATTGGTAGTGTGGTTTGGTCTCCGTGGGGTCTGGGTCGTGTAGTGGGTTTTCCTTCCCTACCCGTGGGTTCCTCTTTCGGACTCTCACAATCTTTGAAAAAGTGCAAACTTTTATTCACTCATTTGTGGAAAAACCCTCTTGGGAACGTTTCATGTGGAACTTTATAAAGGGAAGACCAAACAAACGATATTAACATGAGCGCTCCACACAGCAGTAGAAATATGGGAATATAGTAAGTAATGAATCAGAAGGAGACCATAATACTCATTATTAACATCCCACAGACCCTCTAGACCCCTTAAACTACAAGATGTTTTACCATCAATCCTACATTATCTTATTCTAACATATAAAGACACTCCGGTTATATTTATTATATTTTATAATTAAAAGGACCAAAGTTAATAGGGAAAAGACAAAGTACAGCGTGGGGCTGTTCTCAATCTACCGTTCACAGAGGCTGCAGAAGTTGGATTCAGTAATGGCATCTCCTATCTCACGTAGCCTCTGTGTTTGGAGGTTACATCCAAAACCCCTGCGTCTTTCCTAGTCTCCCCGTGTTGTGACCATCTGCATCAGGTTTCTAGTCTATTCAGACACATTGTCTGCATCCACAGGGCTTGTTTCAACAGCTGGTGTACCCGTAATGTAAGGCTGGTATCATATCCACCCTCCCCCACACTTATCTGGGCACAAACATTTAATGGGTGCGTGATACTCAATAATCCTATAACCAAGGGCCACATACGATGACACATTAATATCTTTTAATGACAGGGCCCCAAACCGTCCCCTATTCCCCCTCATCCTCTTCACCTGGGCCCTAAACCATCTTAGGCCTACCAGATACATTGACACCTATCCCTACCTCTAATGTTCTGCTCCCATACAGCACTGCCACCCAATATCCTGGACCCTCACCCTCCCATTACAATTTAAGGTGCTCCAAGACCCCTCATTACCTTACCCCATCCTGTCCCATCCACTTCCCAGATCCCTCTTAACCCCTTCCTGCCCCATCCCTGGTCCCTCATAACCCCTTCCTGTCCCATCCCTGGTCCCCTGTAAACCCCTTCCTGCCCCATCCTGGTCCCCCTGTAACCCCTTCCTGCCCCATCCCTGGTCCCGTTACCCCTTCCTGCCCCATCCCTGGTCCCCCGTAACCCTTCCTGCCCCCTCCCTGGTCCCCCGTAACCCCTTCCTGCCCCATCCCTGGTCCCCCGTAACCCCCTTCCTGCCCCATCCCTGGTCCCCCTCTTACCCCTTCCTGCCCCATCCCTGTCCCCTGTACCCCTTCCTGCCCCATCCCTGGTCCCCCTGTTAACCCCTTCCTGCCCCATCCCTGGTCCCCTGTTACCCCTTCCTGCCCCATCCCTGGTCCCCTGTTACCCCTTCCTGTCCCATCCCTGGTTCCCCCTGTTACCCCTTCCTGTCCCCATCCCTGGTCCCCTGTTACCCCTCCTGCCCCATCCCTGGTCCCCGTTACCCCTTCTGCCCCATCCCTGTCCCCTGTACCCCTTCCTCCCATCCTGTCCCCTGTTACCCTCCTGCCCATCCCTGGTCCCCTTTACCCTTCCTGCCCCATCCCTGGTCCCCTGAACCCCTCCTCGCCCCATCCCTGGTCCCCTGTTACCCTTCCTGCCCCATCCCTGGTCCCCTGTTACCCTTCCCTTCCTCCCTGGTCCCTGTTACCTCCTTCCTGCCCCATCCTGGTCCCCCTGTAACCCCTTCCTGCCCCATCCCTGGTCCCCTGTTACCCCTTCCTGCCCCATCCCTGGTCCCCGGTTACCACCCCTTCCTGCCCCATCCCTGGTCCCCTGTTACCCCTTCCTGTCCCAATCCCTGGTCCCTGTTCCTCGCCTTCCTGGTCCCCCTGTACCCCTTCTCCTGCCACATCCCGGGTCCCATGTTACCCCTTCCTGTCCCATCCCCTGTCCCGGTTCCCCCTTCCCTTCCCCATCCCTGGTCCCATGTTACCTCCTTCCTGCCCCATCCCTGGTCCCCTGTTTACCCCTTCCTGCCCCATCCCTGTCCCTGTTAACCCCTTCCTCTCCCCACCCTGGTCCCCTGTTACCCCTTCCTGCCTGACCCATCCCTGGTCCCCTGTTACCCCTTCCTGCCCCATCCCTGGTCCCCTGTTACCCATCCCTGGTCCCCTGTTACCTACCTTCCTGCCCCATCCCTGGTCCCTGTTACCCCTTCCTGCCCCATCCCTGGTCCCCCTGTAACCCCTTCCTGCCCCCATCCCTGGTCCCCTGTTACCCCTTCCTGCCCCATCCCTGGTCCCACTGGACCCCTCCTGCCCCATCCCTGGTCCCCTGTAACCCCTTCCTGCCCAATCCCTGGTCCCCTGTTACCCCTTCCTGTCCCATCCCTGGTCCCCATTTACCCCTTCCTGCCCCATCCCTGGTCCCATGTTTACCCCTTCCTGCCCCATCCCTGGTCCCCTGTTACCCCTTCCTGCCCCATCCCTGGTCCCCTGTTACCCCTTCCATGCCCATCCCTGGTCCCCTGTTTACCCCTTCCTGCCCCATCCCTGGTCCCCTGTTACCCCTTCCTGCCCCCATCCCTGGTCCCCTGTTACCCACTCCCTGTCCCCTGTTACCCCTTCCTGCCCCATCCCTGGTCCCTGTTACCCCCCCTTTCCTGGCCCCATCACCCTGGATCCCCTGTAACCCCTTCTCTGCCCCATCCCTGGTCCCCTGTTACCCCTTCCTGCCCCATCCCTGGTCCCACTGTAACCCCTTCCTGCCCCATCCCTGGTCCCCTGTTACCCCTTCCTGCCCATCCCTGGTCCCACTGTAACCCCTTCCTGCCCCATCCCTGGTCCCATGTACCCCCTTCCTGCCCCATCCCTGGTCCCCCTGTAACCCCTTCCTGCCCCATCCCTGGTCCCCTGTACCCCCTTCCTGCCCCCCCTCCCTGGTCCCCCTGTAAACCCTTCCTGTCCCATCCCTGGTCCCCTGTTACCCCTTCCTGTCCCATCCCTGGTCCCCCTGTAACCCCTTCCTGTCCCGGTACCTGGGTTGTGACTTCCTCTGGTTTCCAAGCGGGTCGGATCTCACTGAGCAGCCGGAGGGCCCCACCCTGTAACCGGCCTCCAGCAGGACGATGTTCAGCGGGGAACCTCCGGGGACCCGTGGGGAGTGGATGTAGTTGCCATAGGGATAACGATCCTACAAGCCCGAGACAGGGCGGATCTCACGGGAAGGAAAATACTGGGGAGCGACAGTTGCAACCGACACCGGTAATAAGGACAGTCCGCCGGCTGGAAAACCACAAGCACCCCTTAAAGTCCAGCTCCCCTCCTGCTAAACCGCCCCACTTCCCTCTCCCGCCCTCACTTGCTGCTGCTAACTGAGCGTGTCTGCTGATTTCGACGTCACTCGCGAGGCGATCCCTTGGGAGGGCGGGGCTACTAGTATTGACCGTCTCGAAGAAACTGTCAATCATCTGAGAAGTGACATGAGCAAAAAGTAACAATGTGTCTAAGTGCCAGTTTATTGTAGCGAACTGTCCACCGCAATCCAATCATGGGCAGGATATATCTAAACTCCCCTCACACACAATAATCTACTTACCCTCATAACTGTACTGTCTAAGGGAACAATATGGCACCTCCCACCCATATGTATAAATAAAATATACAGAGAAGGAATGTTCTGTACATACAAAACTATATCCTCATACTGTACTGTCTAAGGGAAACAATATGGCGCTCCCACCCATATGTATAAATGTACAGATAAGGAATGTTTCTGTACATACATAAGCTATACCCTCATATTACTGTCTAAGGGAAACAATATGGCAGCTCCCACCCATATGTAATAAATATAAATATACAGAGAAGGAATGTTCTGTACATACATAAGCTATACCCTCATCTGTACTGTCTAAGGAAACAATATGGAGCTCCCACCATATGTTAATAAATATACAGAGAAGGAATGTTCCTGTCACACAATAATCTATACCCTCATACTGTACTGTCTAAGGGAAACAACTATGGCAGCTCCCACCCATATGTTAAATATAATATACAGATAGAATGTTCTGTACACTACACATAAGCTATACCCTCATACTGTACTGTCTAAGGGAAACAATATGGAGCTCCCACCCATATGTATAAATAATTACAGAGAAGGAATGTTCTGTACACACATAAGCTATACCCTCATACTGTACTGTCTAAGGGAAAGCATATGTCAGCTGCCCACCCATATGATAATATAAATAACAGAGAAGGAATGTTGTAATACACAATAAGCTATACCCTCATACTGTACTGTCTAAGGGAAACATTGGCAGCTCCCACCATATGTATAAATATAAATCAGAGAAGGATTGTTCTGTACACACATAAGCTATACCCTATACTGTACTGTCTAAGGGAAACAATATGGCAGCGTCCCACCCAATGTTAAATTTAAATATACAGAGAAGAATGTTCTGTACAACATAAGCATACCCTCATACTGTACGTTCTAGGGAACACTATGGCAGCTCCACCCATTATGTAATATAAATATAACAGAGAAGGAATGTTCTGTACACACAAAAGCTATACCCTCTACTGTACTGTCTAAGGGAAAAATATGGCAGTCCCACCCAATGTAATATAAATATACAGAGAAGGATTGTTTCTGTACACACAATAGCTATACCCTCATACTGTACTGTCTAAGGAAACAATATGGCAGCTCCCACCTATGTATAATATAAATATACAGAGAAGGAATGTTCTGTACACAAATAAGCTATACCCTCATACTGTACTGTCTAAGGGAAACAATATGCAGCTCTCACCCATATGTATAAATAAAATCAGAGAAGGAATGTTCTTTACACTACAATAACCTATAACCCCTCTCATACTGTCTGTCTAAGGGAAACACATATGGCAGCTCCCACCCATATGTATAAATATAAATATACAGAGAAGAATGTTCGTACACCCAAGCTATACCTCCTACTGTACTGTCTAAGGGAAACATATGGCAGCTCCCACCATATGTATATAAATTACGAGAAGGAATGTTCTTTACACACATAAGCTATACCCTCATACTGTACTGTCTAAGGGAAACACTATGGCAGCTCCCACCCATATGTATAAATACTACGAGAAGGAATGTTCTGTACAACAATAAGCTATACACTATACTGTACTGTCTAAGGGAAACAATATGGCAGCTCCCACCCATATATATAAATATACAGAGAAGAATGTTCTGTACACTACATAAGCTATACCCTCAGAACTGTACTGTCTAAGGGAAACAATATGGCAGCTCCCCCATATGTCATAAATAAATATACAGGAAGAATGTTCTGTACATACATAGCATACCCTCATACTGTACTGTCTAAGGAACACATATGGCAGCTCCCACCCATATGTATTAAATAATATACAGAGAGGAATGTTCTGTACATACAAAAGCTATACCCTCATACTATACTGTCTAAGGGAAAAAATTGGCAGCGTCCCACCCATCTAGTATAAATATACAGAGAAGGAAGTTCTGTTACTACAATAAGCTATACCCTCATACTGTACTGTCTAAGGGAAACAATTGGGCAGCTCCCACCCATATGATATAAATATAATATACAGAGAAGGAATGTTCTGTACAACAATAAGCTATACCCTCATAACTGTAACTGTCTAAGGGAAACAATATGGCAGCTCCCACCCAATATATATAAATATACAGAGAAGGAATGTTCTGTACATACAATAACTATACCCTCATACGTACTTCTAAGGGAAACAATATGCAGCTCCCACCCATATGTATAAATATACAGAGAAGGAATGTTCTTGTACATACAATAAGCTATACCCTCATACTGTACTGTCTAAGGAAACAATATGGCAGCTCCTCACCCTATGTATAAATATACGATAAGGAATGTTTCGTACTACAATACCTATACCCTCATACTGTACTGTCTAAGGGAAACAATATGCAGCTCCCCCCATATGTATAATATAAAATATACCGGAAGAATTCTGTACACCAATAAGCTATAGCCTCATACTGTACTGTCTAGGGAAAACAATAGGCAGCTCCCACCCATATGTATAATATAAATATCGAGAGGATGTTCTGTAACATACAATAAGCTATACCCTCATACTATAACTGTCTAAGGGAACACTATGCACGCTCCCACCATATGTATAAATATACAGAGAAGGAATGTTCTTGACTACATACCATACTTAGCTATACACACTCATAGCTGTTACGGTCTAAGGGAAACAATATGGCAGCTCGCACCCATATATATAATACAGAGAAGGAATGTTCTGTACATACAATAAGCTATACCTCATACTGTACTGTCTAAGGAAACAATATGGCAGCTTCCACCCATATGTAAAATTAAATATACAGAGAAGGAATGTTCTGTACTACAATAAGCTATACCCTCATACTGTACTGTCTAAGGGAAACAATATGGCAGCTCCCACCCATATGTATAATTAATTACAAGAGGAATGTTCTGTAACATACATAAGCTATACCTCATACTATACTGGTCTAAGGAAACAATATGCACTCCCACCCATATATAATAACAGAGAAGGAATGTTCTGTACATACAATAGCTAACCCTCATACTGTACTGTCTAAGGGAAACAATATGGCGCTCCCACCCCTATATATATCTAACACCCATATATATAAATATACAGAGAAGGAATGTTCTGTACATACAATAAGCTATACCCTCATACTGTACTGTCTAAGGGAAACAATATGGCAGCTCCCAACCATATGTATAAATATAAATATAAAGAGAAGGAATGTTCTGTACACACAATAAGCTATACCCTCATACTGTACTGTCTAAGGGAAACAATATGGCAGCTCCCACCCATATGTATAAATATAAATATACAGAGAAGGAATGTTCTGTACATACAATAAGCTATAGTACACATCGGTGTTATTGGAATACATGTGATATTTCGATCGCGTACACATCTGTGTTATTGGAATACATGTGATACTGCAATCCCATACACATCCATGTTATTGGAATACATGTGATACTGTGATCCCGTTTATATCCATAATGTGAAAACCACCCCCCAGGAACGCTAATATAACCCGGAAAAAATCCACTACCAGTAATTTGTTATAAACGCAATGAAGAAAAAATCTGGGTAATATAAACTGTGCGTGTGGTACACTTCTGGGTTTACTGAAGTCACATGATCCCTGTCTACTTAGGATTGGCTAGAAGCTATAAGCGCACCTGCTGTTTGTAACAAGTCTCTGGACAGTTAAAATTTGGATGGTCAACGTGCAAAGACAGTCAGTGACTGAACTAAATTGTGATAGTGAAATGCTGGGAATAAAGCACCAAACCCCATTTTGGTCAGGCTGAATTTACCTGCAACCCACCATCAAAAATTGAGAGGTGAGAAGATCATGGCGGTGCGTATCAAGGGGCTTGCCTTATGATTCAGTGGTTGGTGAGGCTTTAGTTGCTGTTGCTAGGTTTGTTGGGGTCAGAAATAAATGCCAATCTGGGTGGTCCAGGGTACAATCACCCATTATTGTGGCTAATTTACGGTCATGAAATATCGCGGCAGGAGGAAACTGGACAGTGACAAAATGAAGAAACATCACTATGGTGTTAGTTAAAACCAGTTCTAATCCAGCAGGGCCCCAGGGGTACGAGAGGACATCACTAACAGGTTTTCCAATCGGTTATTAATCTCAGATTCTATAAACTCTATTGTGAAGGATAGATAAGAATGATGCGCGCTGATACCGTTAGGGTTACTATTGGCCAATGAGATTTCAGCTGATGTTCTCCCAGTGCCTCTAGGTCTGGATAGTTACATTGGCAATGGGGCAGATATTACACATTATAGCTGCAGTTTGAGGTTGGTGGCAGAAGATTGAGACAGTAGAACAGCCAAGTTAACCGTCACCCAGCCCCGGTTCACTGAGGTCAATCTCAACTTTCATTCCCATGGGAAAACACAGTTTCACTTGACAATCAATTCACAAATGTTTTCAATCCAGATCACAGATTTTCCATAAAATGACTTCAAGTGTGTGGAATTTTAAAAAGGACTGAAGGTATGAGGATTTGCTACAATAAACAGATACAACAACAAGGGTTTAGCTGGGGTACACACTAAAAAGATATTTCCGGGGCGGACCGTTAATGACCTGTAGGAGGTCATTCAGAAATATGTTATGGGGTGGGGCGGCGGTTAGAAACCCCGACCGATCGGTGCGGTTCCTATGGGACCTGTCGTTTGTCCCGGCCCGCTGGGAAGTGGATTTCTAGTAGCTGTGTGTACACAGCCTTAACCTTAAACCAAGATTATTAACAATTCCAGATCCTGAATCAATGATGGAGATGAAGGATGATTAGGAAACTATAAAGGGTGGAAGGGGTCCCACTCCCATCTTCCTAATTACCGTGTCTTGGGTCATAGATGGGAAAACCATCCGATATTGACTGGTGAGCAGCTTCGTGAGAGCAAAGGGTCGATGTCAAATGTACACTTGACAATGGGCCGTTCATTGACACTGTAAGTGTCATGATCCAAGACCGTGATCTGCAAAGGTTCGTCCTTGGAGATCACTCATCGTCCACCTGCAAACAACACACAAATTCAACACAAACTCCTTTAGAAACAAAAGCCATAACAAGGCAGCGGTTGGTTCTTGGACAGAAAGATGGGGGTTAACACAGGCCAGTTTGTATGTCTTCATGGTTAGTATGGGTTTCCCTCTGGAAATCCTTGTTCCTTCCACAATCCCGATGGGTTACAATGGAAGATCTCAAAGCCACGTTCCACCACATTCAACAAAAAAAACTCGGTGTTATTGTGTTAATTTACCCGCAACCACAACTGCTATTTTTAACCGTTTATTACATTTGAATTTTTAGCCAGGATATTTTCATGGAAAAAATCATTTTTGTTCTGGCAAAAGTTATTTGCCTCCTCTCTCTGCCCAAGAGCTTTTTATAAGCATGGGCATGTGCAGGTGAATGAAACAGCAGCACCTCATTAGTTGTGCTGTCAGCAGTCCACGCCTGGATTGAACAGGTATGGAGGGTGAGCAGCTTACTCGGGCAGAATGGGGATAATAATTATCCTTAATATATCTGGTTAGAATACAGGTAATAAAGTGCGGGATTTAGATCAGTTTGGTTCCGGAAGGAGGGAAGTTCGGGTCCCGTTCTTTTAATCAGCGTGATCGTGGAGGTGGGGCTAACTAACCAGGCACAAAACAAAGGGGACCGTTGTGCCTATCTGGGAACGAAGGTAAGTGACCTGTTTTTTATTATATAATGCTATGCCTGTTAATGCCTGGGAAACAAAGTATTCTGAACAGAAAGAAATAGAAAGCATATTAAGGCAGAGACTGGTCACCACTGCTCAAACATTGTCCTCCAGACGGTCATAACACTGGTCACTTTAAAATAAAAGTGAGGGTTTTTTTTTAAAGGAATTTGTTACCTCAAAAACTTAAACCACTCAGGAGTTCCCATTGGGATTGAGAGATGTTGTGAAAAACATCGTCTTCTTGAATGTGGGTTGGAGGAATTTCTACCGGTTTAAAACCAATCCATTACCGACAAGATGGTTTTGTAAGAATGGATTGGTAATAAGATGCCTGGGGCTCTTTATGTCCTTGTATGGAATTAACACAGCCTGAAGACTTGTGCTCATTAGTAATTGTCACATTAGTTTATAATTACAGACGGATATTGGACTACGTAGCTAACGGTTCACCACATGTTGATAGAAAGTCGGGCTGCTTGTACACCATATAAAGTGAAACTAGAGACCAAAAGATAATAATACAAAAAAACAGAATTTCTAGTGCACAACAAAAACCATTCTAATGGTACACTGGATACCTCACTAGCGAAATGGTTTTAAAGAAATATTACCCACTGTTACTCCCTAGTTAAACAACATGATGGATTGAATATATATATTTCTAATTGCCAAGTGGGGATATTAGAGACTCCAAGGGACTTAACTCGCACATTGTTTATCATAGCTAGGAAAACATAACCTACGCGTTTCGGCTCACTGAACGAGCGTCATCAGGGGGTTACATATTTCGTCAGTACCCAACAATAAATAGGGTTGATGCCCTCCCTAGACCACACCTTCCCCCCCGCCCCCTCCATCCCGCCCATCCCCGGTGTCCAACATACACAACTACGGGTTTTACCCTAACGTGCACTTGTGTTTACCCATGTATAGTTGCAGCTAGCCGTTAAGAAAGAAAGAACCATAGATCAAAGTCATATCGTGTGGCTCTGGGATCCGAATGATGGTTTGGGAATGTGTAATATGCATATAAAAGTGCCATGTGCCTAAATAATAGTAAATAGTGATATATATAATAAAAACAGATAAAAACAGGTAAGAAGATATAAAACTGGCTACGGTAGAAATTCTGTGCCCACAGTGCAAGGGAAATCAAGGAAATATTATGCACAATGCTAGTATGAAATAAAGGGAAACATTGAGTAACAAACGATCATATATGCAGGCAAACAGTTTCAAGATCTACTTATAGTAAATAACCACTTAAATAGATTATACGGGAGATTAATTCTCCGATCGGTACTCGATCAGTGGCAAGGTTATAGTACCAAACTAGCTTGACTTAAAGTCCACCATATGTCGGATCCAGATCACCGATATGACTTGATGCAGGTTCTTGTTCTTCTAACGGTAGCTGCACTAACTGGGTTAAACCAGAGAGTGACGTTTAGGGTTATCACCCTGTAGTTGTGAGGTTGGACACCTGGGGCGGGGCGGGATGAGCAGGGGCGGGGGGGAGGTGTTGTCTAGGGAGGGCGACTCACCAGTTATTGTTGTGTAAATGACGAATACTGTAACCCTGATGACGGCTCATTCAGTGAGCCGAAACGCGTAGGTTATGTTTTCATATATTGGACTAAACATATGTTCGAGTAAGTCCTTAGGAGTGCTCTGAATCCCAACGTTTGCAAGTACATATTCACACAGTAGCACAGGCCCCAGACCGCTGCTAACGGAGTGCGAGGGTCCTTTTACTTGTAATATATATATAATTATATATATAATATAGTATATATATATATATTCTATATACTGTAGTGCGATATGAAACACGGTGACTGTAGTGCGATATGACACGTGTGACTAGTGAATATGAACACGTGTGACTGTTAGGCGATATGAACACGGTGTGACTGTACCTGCGATATGAAACGTGTGACTGTTGCACTACAGTTCCAAGTGTCAGATCGCACTTACAGTCACCGGTTCATATGCATACAGTCACACAGGGGAGCACCCTACAACGGTTGAAACAAACTACAAGTTCGAGGCGCCCGTCCTGTCCCTTCCTCAGGTATACCTTACAGGTACACACGTGACACCACGACTGTGGATTGGCCTGACGACCCGAGAAAGGCCAGGAGCGGTACCAGGCATCATTTAGAGACAGATGGGTCATCGCAGGCCTGAATTTAGACAATAGGCACAGTAGACACATGTCTAGGGCGCCGGTGATGGAGGGGCAGGATTTCATTCTCCCCCACAACCTATATAGCCTTATTTTCTCCCCCCCCCCAAAAAAACAAAGGGTTTTGGGGTGTGGTTGGAGTTAAGGGGTGGGGCTAATGGTTGCCTGGAATTTGGTTGCCCACAGGCTTATTAGTAGCTGGCCATTCACATGAGTGTCACCCAAGTCGTTGTAAGGGAATAGGATCTTTTCAGCTCTGTACATTTTTAACCCCATTGGCTGGAGAGTGAAGGTGAGAGATAAAACTAATAAAAAAGACGGGAATATTAGACTACAACCAAGAATAAATGGGGTTTTGACCAGATCTTCTCCATGAAGTACGTTTAACTTCTTAGCGTGAAAAAATGTTAATGCGCCTTAATGAAAACCGAAATGTACTTCCTATGGTAGAGCGTCGGGTCCATTGCCAAGTTAGAAAGGCCGGGTGTTTTATAACATTCACAATTTGGGTGCCCGATCCAATTCCAAGGACAAGTATCCCACAGCCTATCATTCCTGGCTGGAAAACACGCGATAATCGCTGTACGTTTATAATCCCTATGTGATATTGTGTGAAACTTCAGTTATTGCTAGGGATTAATGTGATCGAATCAAACAGGAGATTAATAAATCTCGTTTAGAGCATACCGATCGGAGTGACCAAAAAATCGGTCTCTTACGTTGGAACACACACCATGCAATATTTTCGGTCCAACCAACGATACACAGTAATAATGATAATATCATTTGGATGGTGTTGTACCAAAGCCTGTTTATAGGGCATTGCATTCTATTTAATCACTATAGTGATAAACTGTTCAGTATGGGTGAAAATGGACTAATCTAGTTAACAATGTACTATGTTACACCTATCCATCTCATGATCATTCTAGTATAACAAGCTGCACTAATTCCCCTTGACCTCCACAAATGCGTCTGGTCAGATCAATGGATCTGTCCATCACAGGAGTGTGACGACCGACACTATTTGACGTTCAGCTCCCAGGAATGGCTAGGGATTTCCACCGTACAGAGAGAGAAAAAGCAGATTTGGAAAACATATGGATGGGACAAAGAGTTCGAACCGGACAGAAATGATCACAGCTTTTGGGGCAGGGCAAGGTTAGAGCTTACAAACTAAGGGGGTACACACGATCAATAAATTCAAGGCCGACGTATGGCGGCTCAGATGATCGCCCGACCGTTCCTTCGCCGAATCGGAAGAAAGCACGATCAGACGGGTCGGAAAACAAATGACCGATCCTGGTCCTCTGTCAGACATGTTTCAATTTACCTCCTGGCGCCGGTGGTAAGCTCGGAACAGTCGGTACAGGAGGAAAAATGTACACGTGTGTACCAGCTTTAGGGTAGCCAATGTGATTAGAAATGCAACATTTCGTGACAAACTTTTAATGGGGTTTCTACTACAGCCAGTCTTGGGTCACACGGGTTACAAGGAGCTTTTACAAAGATTTATTCATATGAGCCAAACAACAGGTTCAGTCGTTCCAACAAACTAATAATATTTCACTTTAGAAGGGAGACCAATGCCCAAGCAGTATTACGGCAGCTCAATGAGTTGTTCAAATATGTGGCTACACTTCACTGGGGCAGACAATATAACTGGATCACCAGCATAAAGGGACCAATTTGTTAGCTTCTGTGTGAAAAACAATGGAAATTAAATCTTAAAATGAGTTTTTTGTTGTAACAAAAATAAGAGATTGAAGTGGGATAAAAGGTTTACATAATGATTGCATAATCCCAAAATGTAGTTATAACAGTGACCAGTCAATATGTAGGCACATGGTACTTTATCCGTTACCCTGTCGCCTTGCTCCAGTCAGTGGAGTATGGTAAGGGCGACAGGCACCACCGCAGTTCCAAAAACTGCTACTCTGTTTCCACCCCAGCCAGATCCTCCCCTGTCCTTTACCTTCATCAGTCAGCAGCATGCCCGTTTCCTCCAGATTTCACGCCCTGTGTCGGAAAAACATTTAATCTCTTATTAAAATGTATAAAAAAGCATATTAAGATGTGAAATCAATGACCTCTACAGGCCGAGGTTCTATATAGAGGAGGATGTTAAACTGAAAAGCCACTATGAACGCTTAGGTAAAATCCCACAATCCTTATGATATCCATGCTTCCTAGTGCAGTGAATATTCGATGTTTGATTTTTCTGCATTTGTTGCCTGTTGTCCCGAGCGGTCTCGAGGCTTATCGGTACTGTGGGTTCTGCCTTACTTTTCGAAACGCTCGTGGAAAAGATCGAAAATGTTACTTGGCCGCGTAGACGCCCTATGGGGAGTCGGCAGGTGGGCGAGGGAAACACAGAGCCGAGGGTTCTTTCCTGTGTGTATCATGTTCATTTGAAAAATCATCTTCAAAGATTCTTTCGGTATGCAGCTTTAGGATGGGTAACACTAGCAGATATTTTCGGGAGGAACGACCGGTCATGGCACTATCAGTCGGTCGACGAAAAATATTCTTGCTAGTGTGGTGCGCACAAACTTCACTATTGCCGCACGACAGTCATTGTGTCCCGCTAGCAGCGATCAACGCTCAGTAGGGGACAAAAATCCTGCCAGTGGGTACCTAGCCTTAGGCAGCCAAGGCAAGTGATTATGTAATTGGGACATTCCAGCGGTGGTACATAATGCCACAGATTCTTGACAAGTCATTCTGAATGAGAAAGCCAGTCGGGATGACTAGCGAAAACGTCTTCAGAACTAAGTCCAGTTGATCTAATGAATACAACAAGATTATCATGACCTGGTTGGATGTGAGAACCATTCACACGCACTAAACTGTGACATTATTACACTGTGACAAACACTATGGGACATTGCGACATTATGACACTGACATAATGACACTGTGACATAAACAATGTGACATAATAACACTGTGATATAAGAACACTGTGACATAATAAGACTGTAACATTAGTACACTGTGACAAAAAACACTGTGATAAAGAAACACTGACATAATAACCACTGATATAATTACACTGTGGACATTAATTACACTGTGAAATAATATACACTGAATATAATAACACTGACATAAAACCATGGACATAATAACCATGACAATAATAAAACTGACATAATAACACTCTGACATAATAACACCTGACATTATTACACTGTGCATTAATAACATGTTACAATGTACACGATAACGCTGTGACACCGAAACGATGTGACACAATAACATGAGACAAATAACACGACATAATAACACTGTAACGTTATTGCACTGTGAAACATAACCGTAGATATAAAACACGGTGATATAATAACATAACCACGATATAATAAACATGTGATATAATTAACAATACACTGTGCGATAAAACACTGTGATTAAGAACCAATAACAATGATTAATAATAACTGTGATATAATAAACAATACACGTTGATTAATAACACTGTGTATAATAAAATAACACTGATATAATAAACTGTGGATAATAAAACAATTAACACGTGATATAATAACACTGTGAATAATAACACAACACTGTGAATAATAACACTGTGGATTATATAACAATAACACTGTGATATAATAACACGTGTGATATAATAATAATAACACCTGTTGATATAATAACAATAACACTGTGATATAATAACACTGTGATATAATAATAATACACAATGTGACATAATAAACACTGTAAGTGTATCATCCCAATAAACCATAGTTGGACTGTACAAAACATTATAAACACTATAATCTTCTTACTCTGTTACTGGACCATCGACATCCTAAACCAGGCCTGTTCCAGTCATGGGCCCGACACAGACCTGTGGCCCTTCCCATGATCCCTATAGACAGCAGGACCGAGATCCTACACTAGGTGTCACCGACACAATCACGTAACCCTCCCCTTCCCGTCCTAGTTCTCCCAGCGATTCGGCACCGGTCTGATGCACACTACCCGAAGTGATGTAAGGAAGCGAAGTTGCAGAATATACGGTCTGTTCGGTGTGTAATCTGGTCCAGGTGGTCTCCAGATGGTGTCAATGTGCATTTTTCATTTCTACCTTAACTTCCCCCTATACACCAAAACAATTCACCAACATTAACCCACATATACCACTGTCATTATCCAATATACCACTAACAGTAACCCCCATATACAATGGACATATCCCATATACTACTTACATAAACCCCATTATTACCATGTACATTATTCACATATCCAAGGTACATATCAATATACCCACTGTACATTCCACTGTAACTACCCCCATATACCACTGTACAGTAACCCATATCCCCTCTAATCATATAACCACTGTACATTAACCCCCATTACCACTGTACTTAACCATATCCCCTGTACATAATACCCCCATATCCCACTTGGGTACATTAACCCCACATATTCCACTGTACAATCCCATATTACCACTGGTACATATTAAACCCATTATACCACTGTACATTATCCCCCATAGAGTCCACACAATCATGTGGTACCAATACATTCCCATATACACGTACGATCCAATATACACTCATTACGCGCACATGGATGCGACCAAGGTCCCAATAACCCACAGATCAACACAATGTGAAACGCGATTACCACTGAACACCCCCATAATCCCACTGTACCATCTCCCATATACCACTACAATTAACCCTCCATTTATACCACTGGTACATTAGCACATATCCCACGTACATATCCCAATGTCCCTACATTAACCCCCATGATACCACTGTACATATCCCAGCATTAACCACCATCACTATACCACACTTACTCCCCATATACCACTGTGACATTAACCCCCATATCCACTGTAACCCCGTAAACCATAATAAACCACTACATTAGACCCCATATCCACTGACATATCCACTGTAACATTCCTATCCACTATTAACCCCAGTACATTCACCATAGTAACATTAAACCCCATATCCCACGGAACATTAACCCCCATATACCACGGTACATATCCCCGTACATAGACCCTAATCCACTGACTAATCCCTATCACTAATATCCACTGTAACATTAACCCCCATATACCAATGTAAAATGTCCCCGATCCCACTGTACAAAACCCAGTATCCACGTACATTAACCCCCATTATCCCACTGGACATTAACCCCCAGTATACCACCACTGTCACCATGTAAACCCCATACCTGTAATATCCCACTGTACATTACCCCCCTTCCAAAAACTGTACATATCCCGACTTACAAGACCATTCCCTGCATTACCCCACCCATGTAACCCATAGTACCACTGTACATATAACCACCTGTACATATACAACCACTCATTAACCCGCTATCCCACTGTACGCTAATCCCATATACCACTAAATTAACCCCATACTATACCAGCTGTACATAATAACCCCGACATTACGACCCCATTCCAACGTACATATACCCCATATACCACTGTACATTAACCCCCATATACCACTGTACATATCCCACTGTACATAACCACCATATACACACTCGTACATTAACCCCCATATCCCACTGTACATACCATATACACTGTACATTAACCCCCCATATACCACTGTTACATATCCCACTGTACTTACAATACACTACATTACCCATATACCCACTGACATATCCATGTACATATACCCACATATACCACTTACATTAACCCCCATATACCACTGTACATTAACCCCCAATCACCACGTACATTAACCCCCCCATATACACTGTACATATCCATGTACATATATACACCAACCATATCCCACTGTACATTAACCCCCATATGACCACTGTACATATCCAACGTACTTCCCCCATTACCCTGTACTATCCCACTGTACATTACCAGATACACACATAACCCCCATATCCCACTGTACATTAACCCCCATATACCACTGTACATATCCCACTGTACATTAACCCCCTATACCACTGTACATATCCACTGTACATTAAACCCCCATTATTACCACTGTACATACCATGTACATATTACCATATACCACTACATAACCCCCATATCCCACTGTACAACCCATATACAACGTACATATCCCACTGTACATTAACCCCCATATACCACTGTACATATCCACGAACATATAATACCATATACCACTACATTAACCCCCATTACATACTGATATCCACATACCACACATTCCTCCTACTGTACATATACCAGTATACCACTACATTAACCCCCATATCCCACTGTACATATCCCCTGTACATATACCACTCTACATTAACCCCATATGTACATACCACTGTCCATATCCCACTGTCCCATATACCATTAACCCACCATTCCCATATCCCACTGTACATATGACCCCCATATCCCACTGTACATAAACCCCCATATACCAACTGATATCCCACTGTACATAACCACCAATCCCATGTACATATACCACTGTACATAACCCCCCATAGTACAACTGATACCATATTCCCCACGGTACATTTATTGTTTAAAACCCAAGACCACTATCCCACTGTATAACCCCCAGTAACCACGACAATACCAGATACCAATTAAACCCCCATATACCATGTACATACCACTGACATATACCATATCACCCGACACATACCCCTACATATCCCACTGTACATTAACCCCCTATACAACTGTACATTAACCCCCATTCCTACCACGTAACAGACCCATATACCACTGTACATTAACCCCCATATACCACTGTTACATTAACCCCAATACCACTGTACATAACCCCCATATACCACTGTACAGATCCCACTGTACATTAACCACCCTATCCCCCATATCCACCTGTACATAACACCATATACCACTGCAGCTGTACATATAACCCCCATATCACTACGTACATTAACCCCCATATCCCACTGTACATATCCCACTGTACATTAACCCACATATCCCACTGTACCTATCCCACTGTACATTAACCCCCATATACCACTGTACATATACCCAAATATACACTACATTAACCCCCCATATACCACTGTACATATCCCCGTACAATACCAGTATACCACATATACCCCATATCCCTGTAATTATACCCAACTACATTAACCCCCCATATCCCACTGTACATATCCCACTGTACCATATACCATATAAACACTACATACCCCATACCATGTACATATCCCACTGTACATATACCACTACATTAAAACCCCCATATCCCACTGTACATATCTCACTGTACAGTATACCAAGTACACTACATTAACACCATTATCCACTGTACATACCATATAACCACTGTACATAACCCCATATCCTACTGTACATATCCCATGTCACATATACCATATACCACTACATAACCCCATATTCCCACTGTTACATATCCCACTGTACAGTACATATACCATACATTAAAACCCCCAATCCACTGTACATATCCCCACCGAAATTAACATATACCAATATACATTAACCCCCATATCCCACTGGAACATATCCCACTGTACGATTAACCACTGTAAATATCCACTAACCTATCCACTGTAATTATACCCCATATCCCATGTACATAATCCCCCATTATACCACTGTACATTAACCCCCCATATACCACTGTACATATCCATATACACTGTACAATAACCCCATCATACCACGTACATTAACCCTACATATACCACTGTACATTAACCCCATATTATACTGCCTAATATCTACCACTGTACATACCCCCAATATACCACTGTAATTATCCCCCACCCTCATACCACTTTACATTATCCCACATATACCACTGTACATAAAACCCCCTATACCACTGTACATATCCCCACTGTACATTAACCCCCATATACCACTGTACATATACTACCACTGACATTACCCCAATACCACTGTTACATAATCCCACTGTACATTAACCATATCCCAATTGTACATTAACCCCCATATACCACTGTACATATCAACGTACATTAGACATATCCCAGTACCATACAATTAACCCCATATACCACTGTACAGAACCACCCCCATATACCACTGTACATTAACCCATATACCACTGTACATATCCCACTGTTACCATTAAACCCATATCCCCACTGTACATAACCCATATACCACGTAAATATCCCCACTGTACAATATACCATATCCACTACATTAACCCCCTATACCCACTGTACATACCATATACCACTGTACATTAACCCCATATACCACTGTACTTACACCCTATACCACTGTACATATACCCCACTGATACCACTACATTAACCCCATATACCACTGTACATATACCACTGTACATATACCACTGTATATCCCACTACATTAACCCCCACGTGATACACGCACTGTACATTAAACCACATGTACCATACCATCCATTACCACTAGCATTAACCCCCTATACCACTGTACATCACCTCCCTACTGTAACATACCAGTACACATATACCACTACATTACCTGTACCCCCATATCCACCTGTACATATCCCACTTACACTAGTACAATCCCCATATACCACTGTACATTAACCCCATATACCTCACTGTACATATCTACCACTGTACATATCCCATATCCACTACATTAACCCCCACATCCACTGTAATATCCCATATGGCACATATACCCATATCCCAATACATGTAACCCCCATATACCATGTACATATCCAAACTGATCACAAGTACCATATACACTACATTAACCCCATATCCCACATGCTACATATCACCACTTACATTAACCCCCCATATACATACTGTACATATCCCAACTGTACATATACCCATATACCCTCGTACATTAAACCCATATCCCACTGTACATACCCACTGACCATTATCACCCCATATACCACGCTGAATTAACCACAACCATCCCACTACAATCCACTGTACATAACCACAGATTCACCACACATATCCCACTGTACATAAACCCCCTTATACCACTGTATATAACCCCATAACCATGTAAATATCCATATACCACTGTACAATTACCACCCCATATACCACTGTACAAGCCCCCATATACCACTGTACATACCCATATACCACTGTACATACCCCCATATCCATGATACCATATCCCCATATACCACTGTACATATCCCATATCAACTGTACATAACCCCATATATCCACTGTACATATCCCCATATCTCCTGTACAATCACATACCACTTGTATAACCCATATACCACTGTACATACCCCCCATATACCACTGTACATAACCACATATTCCACTGTACATACACCCCAATACCCATATCCACTGTACATAACCATATACATATACATAACCCCCACATCCCACTGTACATCAACCACTGTATCATATACCATATACCCACGGCATTACCACCAATCCACTGTAATCCCTTACCATATACACCATATACACTACATAAAACCCCCTATACCACGTACATATCCATCTCTTACATTATCCCCATATACCCATGTACACTCCATATACCACTGTACATAACCCCCATATCCACTGTACATAACACATATACCCTCGTACATAACCCCCATATACCAACTGTACAATATCCCATATACCACTGCCTACATTTAACCACCATATACCACTGTACATAACCCCCATATACCACTGTAACCTGAGCCCCCCAGTACCACTGTACATACCACTATTCCACTGTACATTACCCCACCATATACCACTGTACATAATCCCATATACCACTGTACATACCACCCATATACCACTGTACATAACCCCATATTCACTGTAACATATCCCATATAACACATGTACATCATATCCCCATATACTATGTTACATATAACCCCATTACCCTGTACATATCCATATACCACTGTACATACCCATAACCCGTTGTACACATATCCTCCATATACCAATGTACATTAACCCCCATATACCACTGTACATATCCCATATACCACATGTGTACGTAATATACCAATGTACATAACCGACCAATATACGACTGTAATATACCGCCCCATATACGACGTACATATCCCATATACCTACTGTCATACCCTCATAACCACTGTAACTACCCTCCACTATAACCACTGTTTACATAGTCCCATATACCACTGACATAACCCCATAACTCCCACATGTTCAACTGTTATAACCCCCCACTATACCACCAAATATAACACAGTAAACCATAATATCCCATATCCACGACATAACCCCAGTTACCACGTATAAACCCCATATTCACACATACCACTGTAAATCCCCAATATACCAATGACTACCCCCATATACCCTGTATACCCCCATATACCACTGTACATAACCCCATATTCCACTGTACATACACCCCATATCCCATATACCAATGTACATAATCCCATTACCCACTGTAACATACCCCAATAGCCCATATTACCACTGTACATAACCACATATTCCACTGTACATACACCCCATATCCCATATACCAATGTACATAATCCCATCATACCACGTGTACACCCCCCATATCCATATACAACGGTACATAACCACCAATTACCACTGTACATACACCCCAGATACCATATACCATGTACATAACCCCATATACCACGTATACACACACCCCTAAACCATATAATGTACCATGTACATATACCATACAGATATCCATTGTACATACACCCCATTACCATATACCAATGTACATAACCCCATATACCACTGTACATAACCCATATCCACTGAGAAAACACCCATACCACCATATACCACTGTACATATCCCATATTACCACTTAATAGCCCCATAACCACTGTACATATCCCCCATATACCCAACCACTGATACATAACCACATATTCCACTGTACATACACCCCTATGCCCAATTTATACCAATGTTAATAATAAATATACACACTGTACATACCCTCCCATATCCCCATATACCACTGTACATATCCATATTCACGTACATTACACCCCATCATCACCAGTATACCAATGTACAAACCCATATACCACTGTACATAACCCCCATATACCATCTGCATAAACCACTCTTCCACTGTACTACCCCCATATCCATTAATACCACGGTACATAACCACGATTCCACACTGTACATACCCCCCTATCCCCATAACCATGTACACTAACCCATTACCACTGTACATATCCATGAGAACAGTACATTATATCCCATAACCACTGTACACCCCCATATACCACTGTACAATCCCCATAATCCCACTGTACATACCCCATATCCCATATACACACTGTACATTATCCCACATATACCAATGTACATTACTCCCCCATATACCACTGTACATAACCACCATATAACCACTGTACATACCCCCCAGATTAATACACTGTACAATACCACATTATTACCACGGTACATACCAATCCCATATACCACTGTACTTAACCCCCATATACCATGTACATCACCCCCTATCCATACCACTGTACATAACCCCATATCCAACTGTAATACACCCCATTATCCCCATATACCACTGTACATATCCCATATACCACTGTACATACCCCCATATACATGTACATAACCCATGTAACCACTGTACATACACCCCATTATCCAGTACTACCATAATAACCATAGACTGTACATACACCCCATATCCCATATACCAATGTACAAATCCCATATACCACTGTACATATCCCCCATATCCCATATACCACTGTACATACACCCCATATCCCATATACCAATGTACATAACACCCATATACCACTGTACATACCCCCATATACCACTGTACATAACCACATATTCCACTGTACATACACCCCATATCCCATATACCAAATGTCATAACCCCATATACCACTGTACACACCCCCCATATACCACTGTAACATAACCACATATTCCACTGTACATACACCCCATATCCATATACCAATGTACATAACCCCATATACCACTGTACATACCCCCTCATACCACTGTATAAAACCCCATATCACATATACCACTGTACATATCCCATATACCACTGTACAAGCGCCCATATACCACTGTACTATACCCCCCATATAACCACTGTACATAACCACATATTCCACTGTACTACACCCCATATCCCATATACCAATGTACATAATCCCATATACCACTGTACATACCCCCCATATCCCTTACCACTGTACATACCAACTATTCCACTGTACATACAACCCCATATCCCATATACCAATGTACATAACCCATATACCACTGTACATAACCCCCCATCTACCACTGTACATAACCACATATTCCACTGTACATACCCCCCATATCCCATAACCACTGTACATAACCACATATTCCACTGTACATACACCCCATATCCCTATACCAATGTACATAATCCCATATACCACTGTACATACCCCCATTATACCACTGTACATACCCCCATATACCACTGTACATACCCCATATACCACTGTACATATCCCCATATATCACTGTACATACCCCTATATCCCATAACCACTGTACATTTTCCCATATACCACTGTACATACTCCCATATACCACTGTACATAACCCATATACCACTGTACATAACCCCCCATATACCACTGTACATAACCACATATTCCATGTACATACACCCCATATCCCATATACCAATGTACTAATCCCATAACACTGTACATACACCCCCATATCCATATACCACTGTACATAACCACATTCCACTGTACATACACCCCATATCCCATATACCAATGTACATAATCCCATATACCACTGTACATACCCCATATACCACTGTACATACCCCATATCCACGCATACCTATACATTATACCCCCGATATCCCATTACACCTGTACATTTATCCCCATATACACTGTACACATCCCATATTATACCACTTGTAACATAACCCCCATATACCACTGTAAATTAACCCCCATATACCACTGTACATAACCACATATTCCACTGTACATACCCCATATACCACTGTACATTAACCCCATATTACCACTGATACATAACACACATATAAACACTGTCTACAATCCCATACTACTGTACATACCCCCCATATACCACTGACATACCCCATATTTACACTGGTTACAACACAATAAACTGTACATATCCCATATACCACATGTACATTAACCCCACTATACACTGACAGGATCCACATACACTGTACATATATTACCAATGTATACATAACCCCATATAACACTGTACATTACCCCCATTTATACACTTACTATCCAATACCACTGTACATACCCCCTATATACCACTGTACATACCCCCCTATACCACTGTTCCACATACATCATACCCCCATATCCCATGTTACATCCCTCAATCCCATAACCATGTATACCACCATATACCACTGTACAACCCCATATTACCACTGTACATTAATACCCCCATATACCATGTTACATATCCCATCTTACCACTGTACATACCCCAGTATAATATACACTGTCATAACCCCATATCACACTGTACAACTCCCATATCCCATTATCACTACATACCCCATATACCACTGACATACCCCCAATTTACCAGTACTAAAATATTCCTTCACATACAACCCATATCCCATCTACCAATGTAATAATCCCATATACCACTGTACAACCCCCCATATCCCATATACCACTGTACATAAACCAATATCCACTGTACATACACCCATATCCCATATACAATGTACATACCCATATACCACTGTACCACCCCCCCATCTACACCAATGTACATAACCACATTATTCACTGTAATTCCACCCCATTCCCATATACCACTGTACATAACCCATATACCACTGTACATACCCCCCATATACCACTGTACATAACCACATATTCCACTGTACATACACCCCATATCCCATATACCAATGTCCTACCCATATACCACTGTACATACCCCCATATACCACTGTATAAAAACCCCATATCCCATATACATGTACATATCCCCATGTACCACTACATACCCCATATACCACTGTACATAACCCCATAACCACTGTACATAACCAACATATTCCACTGTACATACACCCCATATCCCATATACCAATGTACAAAATCCCATATACCACTGTACATACCCCCATATCCCATATACCACTGTACATAACCACATATTCCACTGTACATACACCCCATATCCCATATACCAATGTACATAAGCCATATACCACTGTACATACACCCATATACCACGTAAACATAACCACATATTCCACTGTACATAACCCCCCATCCCATATACCACTGTACATACCCATATACCACATATATTCCCACTGTACATACACCCCATATCCCATATACCACTGTACATAACCCCATATACCACTGTACATATCCCCATATACCAGTGTACATACCCCATATACCACTGTACATACCCCCATATACCACGACATATACCCCATATATCACTGTACATACCCCTATATCCCCATATACACCTGTACATTTTCCCCCACATACATGTACTACTCCAATACCACTGCTCATACCAATATACCACGTACATACCCCCCATATATCCACTGTACATACCACACATAACCCATTCACTGTACATACACCCATATCACATTATACCAATGTACATAATCCCATATACCACTGTACATACCCCCCATATAACACTGTACATAACCACATATTCCACTGTACATACACCCCATATCCCATATACCAATGTACATAATCCCATATACCACTGTACATACCCCCATATACCACTGTACATAACAATCATAGTCCCCTGTACATACACCCAGATCCCAGATAACCAATGTACATTAATCCCTTATTAACCACTGTACAGACACCCAATATCCCCATATACCAATGTGACTAATCCCATAGACCACTGTACATAACCCGCCATCCCATATTATACACACTGTACATACCACCCCATACCCGTATTACCAATGTACATAACCCATATACCACTGTACATACCCCCCATATACCACTGGACCAATTTAACCACATATTCCACGTAACATGACACCCCATATCCCATATACAAATGTACTAACCCCATAGACAACGTACAACCCCCATATACCACTGTACATAACCACATATTCACTTACATTACACCCATATCCCCATCTACCCATGTACATAACCCAGATACCCACTGTACATACCCCCCTATACCACTGTTAAAACCCCATATCACATTATTTCACTGTACAAAGTCCCCATATACCACTTCTAATAGCCCCATATACCCACTGTTACAATACCCCCAATAGACCACTTGTACAAACCACATATTCCACGGGACATACACCCCATCTACCATATACCAATGTACTAATTCCATATACAACTGTACCTACCCCCCCATATCCCATTACCACTGTACATAACAACAATTCCACTGTAATTACACCCAGAGAACATATGACAGGTACATAAACCCACAATACACTGTACAGTAACCCCCATGTTATAACACTGTACAGAACCACATATCCACTGGACCATACCCCCATCCATAGCCCATTAGACCACTGTACATAACCACAGATTCCACTGTACAGACACCCCATATCCAATGATACCAAGTACATACCCCAATACCACTGTACATATCCCATATTACACTGTACATACCCCCATATACCAATGTAACATACCCCCATGACCATGTACATATCCCATATATAACTGTTACATCCCCCTATATCCCATATACACGGTACAATTTTCCCCATATACATGTACAATACTCCAGTATACACTGTAACATAACCCCATGATACCACTGTTACATACCCCTATACCAACTGTAATACAACATAGCCACGTACAACACCCATATCCCCTATCCCAATGTACATAAATCCATATTACCATGTACATACCCCCCATATCCCATTAGACACTGTACATAACCACATATTCCCTGTAACATCACCCCATATCCCATATACCAATGTACATAATCCCATATACCACTGTACATACCCCCATATACCACGGTACATACCACCCCATGATCCACTGTGTACAATCCCCATATATCCCCCCCCCCCCCCCCTCGGTACATACCCCCATATCCCATATACACCTGGCCATTTTCCCCATATACACTGTACATAATCCCATGATACCACTGACATAACCCCATATACACTGTACATACCCCCAAGATTACCACTGTAACATAACACCACAGATTCCACTGTACATTACACCCCATATCCCATATTACCAATGTACATAATCCAGATACCACTGGACTCCCCCTCATATTCCAGATACCATGTACAGAACCACATATTCACGTAAGTACACCCCATAGCCAGAGACCAATGACAGAATGCCCAGAGACCACGGACAACCCCCAGGATGACCACTGTACAGAACACACAGAGGCCACTGGACAGAAACCCCATAGCCCCTGAGCCCCAAGGGAACAGAAGCCCAGATGACCCACGGGACTAACCCCCCAGCCCAGATTTACCAATGTACATAACCCCAGATACCACTGGACGTACCCCCAGAGTACCACTGTGACCATACCCCCATAAACACTGTACATATCCCATAATATCACGGTACATACCCCTATATCCAATAGAACACCTGTACAATTGTCCCATATACCACTGTGCATAATCCAGAGAACCGGTCGACAGAACCCCAATCCACTGGAAAGCCACGGGACATTACCCCCCATATACCACTATTACATACCCCCATATCCCATATGCCATTGTACATACCCCCCATATCCATATACACCCTTACCACTGTACACCACCCCCAATAACTATGGTAACATCCCAATGCAATGTCAATGGAGGGCTTCCCACTACTATAATGTGATTGGTCACTGGAGCACACACATGTACGGAAATTGCATGTGTCACATGTAATTCCAAAAACACGAATGTGTACGTGATCGCAGTGTCACGTTATTCCGTAACACGGATGTTCGGGGATCGCATGTACATTATTCCAATAACACGGATGTGTAGGGATTGCAGTATCACCTGTATTCCAAGAACACGATTGTGTATGGATGCAGTCATAGTATTCCAATAACACGAATGTGTACGGGTAGCAGTTATTCACATGTAATTCTCAATAACACGATGTGTACAGCGATCAAAAATATGGCATATATTCAATAACACGGATGAGTGCGATCGAAAATCACATGTATTCCAATGAACACGGATGTGTACATGGATCAAATATTGGCATATATTCTTAAATAACGAACGGATGAGTACCGATCGAAGATCACAGTTTAGTCCAATAAACAGCGATTTGTTACAGGATCAAAATAGTTGCATATATCCATAACACGGATGAGTAGCGGATCGACAATAAATCACAGTATCCAATAACCACCGATGTGTACGGGATTCCACAGTTCACATGTCATTCCAATAACATGGATGTGTATGGGGGCAAGCATCACATGTATTCCAATAACACGGATGTGTACGCTGATTTGAAATCAAATCACATGTATTCCAATACGGTGTGTTACGCGAGCAATATCACTGTATTCCAAATACACCGATGTACGGGTCACAGTATAATTATTCCAATACATGGATGGGTATGGGGTCGCGACATCACAGTGTATTCCATAACACGGTGAGGTGTGTACAGGATCAAAATATCGCATTATATTCAATAACACGGATGTGTAACTGCGAATCTAACTATAACCGTATTCAATAACACGGATGTGTGATGGGATTGTGCAGTTCTCACATGTATTCCAATAACACGATGTGTACGTCGATCTAAATATCACATGTAGTCGCAATAAACATGATGGGTACGGGATCACATTATCACATGTATTCCAATAACAGATGGTTAGTGGGATTGCAGTATCACATGTATTCCAATCAACACAGATGTGTTACGCGACGATATATCACACAAATTTCACATGTATTCCCATAACACCGATGTGTACGGTCACAGATCACAGTACACACATGTATTCCAATAACCGAATGTGTACGGGTATAGGCAGTATCACTATTTGTTAATTTCCAATAACACGGATGTGGTACAGGATCAAATATGCATATATTCCAAATAACAACACGGATGAGTACGCGTCAAATATCACATTGTATTCAATAACACGGATGTGTACAGGTCAAACTATTGCATATATTCCATAACAACGGTATGAGTACGCGATCGAAATATCACATGTTTCAATAACACCGAGTGTACGGGATCACAGTATTCACTGTATTCCAATTAACATGGATAGTGTATGGGGTCGCGACATCACAGTATTCCAACACGGGTATGTGTACAGGATCAAATATCGCATATATTCCAATAACACGGTTATGGTACGCGATCTAAATATCAATGTATTCAAATACTACCGATGTGTACGGGATCACAGTATCACATGTATCTCCAATAACATGGAGTGCTGGGGTCGCGGACATCACAGTAGTTCCAATAACACGGAGTGTCAGGATCAAAATATCGCATATATTCCAATACACGGAGTGTACGCGATCTAAATATAAACTGTATTGTCATAACACGGATGTTGTATGGGATTGGACATAGGGGTGGGAGCCTGCATATGTGTTTCCTTGACAGTACAGTATGAGTGTATAGCTTATTGTATATACAGAACAGTCCTTCTCGTTATATTTCTAGTTATTACATAGGGGTGAGAGCGCCATATTGTTCCCTTAGACAGTACAGTATGGGGTTTTAGATTATTGTGGACAGAAACATCCTTCTCTGGTATATTTATATTTATAAATAGGGGTGGGTGGAGCTGCCATATTGTCCCTTAGACAGTTACAGTATGAGGGTTAGTTATTGTGGGTACAGAACCATCCTTCTCTGTGATATTAGATGTGAACATAGGGAGGTGTGGAGCTGAAATATTTGTTTACCTTAGACAGGACAGTATGAGGGTTATATAGCTATTGTGTGTACATAACATTCTTTCTGTATATTTCTCTTTAAATATGGTGGGGGGGGTAGACTGCAATTTGTCCTCCCTTCGACAGTACAGTTATGGGGATAGCTGATTGTGTGTACAAAACAATCCTTCTGTATATTTATATTTATACTATGGGTGAGTGGAAGCTGCCATATGTTTCCATTAGACAGTTAAGTATGAGGTAAGGCTTATGGTGTTGTACAGGAACCTTCCTCTCGTATATTTATATTTTAATACATATGGGTGGGAGAGCTGCCATATTGTTCCCTTAGACAGTTACAGTATGAGGGTATAGCTATTGTTGTATAGAACATTCCTTCTCTGTAATTTATACATATGGGGAGCTGCCATAGTGTTTCATTAGACAGTTATCTACAGTATGGGGGTATGCTTTATTGTATGTACAGAACAATTCCTTCTCTGTTATATTTATACATAGGGTGGGGACGCTCGGCATTATTTGTTGCCCTTAGACCAGTACAGTTGAGGGGTAGGTATTAGCTGATTGTATGTACAGAGCATTCCTTCTCTGTATTGTATATTTATTACTTGGTGGGAGCTGCCATATTGTTCCCTGACAGTACAGTATGAGGGTTTATAGATATTGTATGTACAGAACATTCCTTCTCTGTATATTTATTTATATGTGGGGAGCTGCTCATATTGTTCCCTTAGACAGTACAGTATGAGGGTATGATTGTGATATGTAAAGAACATCCACATCTCGTATATTTATATTTATAACAATGGTTGGAAGCCTGCCATATTGTTCCCTTAGACAGTACGGTATGAGGGTATATCGCTTAGTGTATGTCAGAACATTCCTCTCTGTATATTTTTTATATTATACATGATGGGTGGGAGACTGCCATCTTGTTCCCTTAGACAGTTACAGTATGAGGGTATGGATTATTGTAGTACAGAACATTCCTTATCGTATATTTATATTATATACATATGGGTGGGAGCGCCATATTGTTTCCATTAGACAGACAGTACGGAGGGTTAGTTATTGTATGTACAGAACGTTTCCTTCTCTGTATATTTATATTTATACATATGGGTGGGAGCGTGCCATATTGTTTCCCTTAGACAGTACGTATGATGGTATGCTTATTGTGTCGTACAGAAATTCCTTCTCTGTTATATTTATACATAGGGTGGGAGCGGCCATAGTGTTCCCTTAGACAGTACAGTATGAGCGGTATAGCTTATTGTGTGTAAGAACATTCCTTCTCTGTATATTTATAAATATGGGTGGGAAGAGCTGCCTAATGTTTCCCTTAGGACAGTTACAGGTATGAGAGTACATGAGTATGCTACACACGTCCGATATTTCAGAGGAAATGACCACCAAGGCCACTGTGGCACGGGGAAAACGGCTCTGTTTTGGTGATAATCACACGATGTATGAATATGTCGGGGCATTCTTCATTTTGATCTTGCCATGGCTTGGGGGGTCGTTTGGGTCATCCGAAGTTTCAGACGGTGTGTACGAGGTTAATAGTCTCTATAGCTGGGGTACACCACTGTAACGATTTAAAACCCCCGATACCGGTCAAATCCGAAAACTTCATTTATGAACCGAGCGCAGACGCCGAACGAGTGGGTCGGTTCCCGAACGCTTCTCGTCTAGAAAAACTGAAAAATGTCGTCGTTCCCTATAGAGTAGTCGGCCGTGGGGAGGGACCAAAATTACACAGTCACGAGGTTTTTCTTCCCTACGATGTGCAGATTCCTGTCGTTCATCTTTTCACTGATCTGTACTGTGTACCCAGCTTACTCCTATCGTCACACTCCAGGGATGTTAAACACAATACCCAGCAACCTCCCCCACCGTAGATTAATAATTAACTGTTTCTGTCGGTCTGTCTGTTGTCTTCACAAATTCTTTACACCTCCAAGTAACAGTCCCAGACATGTTATTTTCTTAAGCAGGTCATTGGACTGTGAACTGGTTTTTCCGGGCTCTGGTGAGGAACAAAGTCTCTATGAAAAACTCCATTCAGTTCATTCACAGGTGACACTGTCCGGTACGTTGGATACGATCGATGATATTTTCAGCCTCAATGGGATTTCATTGTGATATTCAGACGATCAGTTCCGTCCCCTGTTTAATCTTATTGTTGTCAGCCGAATCTTGGGTGGGGAAAGAAATGGAGGTCGAACAGCAATTAGTAATTTGCCAAAAAAAAATAACAACGGTTTTTATTTTTATTTTTAGAAATGTAACATTTGAAATTATACAAAGTTTCCATATGTGCAAGAATTCAGCGCTTAAATTAACAATAATATCCAGATATCCATTTACAATAATCTCGATAGACAGTTACATGAACAAAGGGGCCTATTTAGGGATTTATGGGGCAAAATGAGCTACCAATGGGGGGGCATTTTGATTCTATGGCAGTCCGGATTGGCTAAATGGATTCATACACACATGTAGCCTAAAGCCTCGAATTTTCGGAACGATCCAGCCGACGAACGTTAACGATACATGATCGTTAATCCTCATTATTTGAAAAACAAATCGGTACACACAGGCAACAAAGTCAAACGATGTCGTTAGTAGAGCACGGTGTACGGAACTTTTGTACTCTTCGCGCAATTTCCGACAGCAGCGCATACGATGTAGGTGTACAAATATACGATAATCGGCCAGCAGAACAAATCCGCAGGTGGATCAGTGGAAAAAGCCGCCAATAATCGACGGTCGTTGGTCTTTGACGATGGTTGTGTTTATTTTGTACAAATAGAGTGTGATGCTCGTTCGTCGGCTTGCATCGCTTCCATACGAAATTATCAACGTGTGTACGAGGCTTTATTCCTATACCACCCAATTCAGAAGAACCTTATATACCCTTTGTGGGGGTCTGCGGCCTATTTGGAGGGGTGTGTGTGTTGCCTCCATACAGTGAATCTTGGGCTTGTACATCCTGTGGTGTATAATCGGTTGTTTTACCATGTGTTATGTTGCTGATTATAAAACCAAGGCTGGCGCCCTATAACCTTCACTCTGACCCCAACAATGGCACAAAACACAATTCGTCCCACTATCGGCCTGTGAAAATTCTCCCATTCTACCAAGTATATATGTAATCACTAGGACCCAGCCAAGATAGATTAGCAAAGTCAATTATCTGTCAATTGAACTCAGTTGCAAGTCCCATTTTTATACTCTGTAATCATTATCCGAACTTACTTCCCTTTATATAGCGAGGATTATGGGTAGTAATGTTACGTACAGGGACGGTATGAAATCTCCTTTACCTCACATTAGTGTGTTCCCCAACATTCCCTTATATAGAGAGGATTAGGGGTTTAATGTACCGTACAGGGCCATGTATGGAATCTATGTACCCCCACTTAGGTGTGTCCCCCAACATTCCCCTTCTATATATAGAGGATTATGCGGTATAAGGTACCGTACAGGGCCGTGTAGAAATCTCCGTACCCCACATTAGCTGTGTTCACCAACATTCCCCTTTATATAGAGGGGGATTATGGGTAAAGGTACCGTTCAGGGCCGTGATGGAATCTCCGTACCCACATTAGGGTGTGTTCCCCAACATCCCCTTTAGATAGAGAGGGGATTATGGGTAATTGTAACGTACAGGGCCGTTGTTATGGAATCTCCGTACCCCCACAGTAGGTGGGTCCCCCAACAGTCCCCTTTATTCTAGAAGAGGATTATGGGTAATGTACCGTTACAGGGCCGTGTTATGGAATCTCTGTTACCACCACATTGGTTGTGTTCCCCAAACATCCCTTATATAGAGAGGATTATGGGGAATGTACCGTACAGGGCCGTGTATGAGGAATCTCCGTACCCACATTAGGTTGTCCCCCCAACATTCCCTTTATATAGAGGAGGCATTAGGGGTAATGTACCGTACAGGGCCGTGATGGAATTCAGTACCCCACATTAGGTGTGTTTCCCCAACATTACCGTATTAGAGAGGATATGGAAGTACCTACAGGGCCGTGTATGGAATCTCCGTACCCCATAGTGGTCCCCCAACATTACCCTTATATAGAGAGATTATGGGTAATGTACCGTACAGGGCCATGTATGGAATCTCTGTCCCCCACATTAGGTGGGTTTCCCCAACATTCCCCTTTATATAGAGAGGAATTATGGGTAATTATAGTGTACAGGGCAGTGTTATGGAATCTCAGTACCCCACATTAGGTCTGTGTTCCCCCAAACTTCCCTTTATATAGAGAGTATGGGTAATGTACGTTACAGGGACGTGTATGGAATCTCTGTACCCCACATTAGGTGTGTTCCCCAACATTACCCTTTATATAGACGGAGGCTTATGGGTTAATGTTTGTTTTTTTTTTTTTTTTTTCTTTTTTTTTTTTTTTTTTTTAACCATATAGGGCCGTGTATGAAATCTCCGTTACCCCCCATTAGGTGTGTCCCAACATGCCCTTTAGATAGAGAGGATTATGGGTAATTACCGTCCAGGCCATGTAGAAATTCCGTACCCCAACATTAGGTGTGTCCCCCAACATTACCTTTATATAGAGAGGATTAGGGTTAATGTACCGTACAGGGCCATGTATGAAATCTCCGTACCCCACATAGGTGTGGTCCCCCAACATTCCCCTTTATATAGAGAGGATTATGGGAATGTTACCTACAGGGGCTGCTTGGAATCCCGTTAACCCACAATGTGTTCACCGATATTCCCCTTTATATAGGAGAGGATTATGGGTAATGTACCGTTTACAGGGGGGGGCCACCAATGTATGAAAATCGCCGTTACCCCACATTAGGTGTATGTTGTCCCAAATTCCCTTTATATAAGAAGGATTATGGGTAATGGTACATACGGGTCGTGTATGGAATTCTGTACCCCAAAAAATTAGGTGTGTACCCCAAACATTTCCCTTTATATAGAGAGGGATTATGGGTAGTGTAATGTACCATACCGGGGCCGTGTATGATAATCTCCGTTACCCCACATTAGTGTGTTCCCCAACATCCCCTTTATATAGAGAGGATTTATGGGTTGTAATGTACAGTACAGGCCAGTTGTTATGAAATCCTCTGTACCCAACATTGGTGTGTTCCCCAAACAGTACCCTTTATATAGAGAGGAGTAGGGTAATGTACCATACAGGGCCGTGTATGAAATCTCTGTTACACCACATTAGGTTGTGTTCCACAACAGTTCCCTTATATAGAGAGAGGATTAGGGTAATGTTACCGTACAGGGTCGTGTATGAAATCTCCGTACCCCAAATGAGTGTTGTTCCCCCAACATCCCCCTTTATATAGAAGGATTATGGGTAATGTACCGTACAGGGCCGTGTGTAGGAAAATCTCCGTACCCACATTAGGTGTGTCCCCAACATCCCCTATATAGAGAAGGATTATGGGTATATAAGGTGTTACAGGGCTTTGTGTATGGAATCTCCGTACCCCACATTAGGTGTGTTCCCCAAATTCCCCCTTTATATAGAGAGTATTATGGGTAATGTTACCGTAACAGGGCCGTGTCTGGAATCTCAGTACCCCACATAGGATGTGTAATGTGTGCCCCAACATTACCCTTTATTATAGAGAGTGTGATATGGGTAAGTGTACCGTACAGGGCCGTTGTATGGAATCTTGCTACCCCACATTAGTGTGTTCCCCAACATTCCCTTTATTATAGAGGGATTATGGGAATGTACCGTACGGGCCGCGTGTATGGAATCTCCGTACCCCACATTAGGTGTGTTCCCAACATTCCCTTTATATAGAGAGGATTATGGGTAAGTACCGTACAGGGCCGTGTATGGAAATCTCCGTACACCACATTAGGTGTGTGTTTCCCCAACTATTCCCCTTTTATAGAGGCGGCTTATGGGTAATGTACCGTACAGGGACGGTATGGGATAATCTCCGTACCCCACATTAGGTGTGTCCCCAACATTCCCTTTTATAGAGGAGGATTATGGGTAATATAGTGATAAAGGGCGGTTTTTTGTATGAAATCTCCGTTACCCCACAATGTGTCATATCACCATTATCATGTATTTTAAAACAACCTGTTTACAAGAGAAGGAAAATGTCAGTAATATTACAATTACACGCTACTGGAATACCATTTAAAAACATTATAACAGACATTTCACTGTAATAACATTTCCAATTGTGCGTCTTTTGGACGTATCGATTTCAGCCCTAGAGGCCGGGTGAAGTCTGACACCTGTTCAGGACAATTTGGGTGTCCTGGCTTCGTTATTTCATTTTGAAATTCCAATCCCCCCTTATCCTAAGGCTGTGCCCCAACTTGAGCCAGGGAGATGCGGGATCGCCGTGATGCGTGATCGGCGTAATGAGTGGCGGATGTGCGTGCCCTCTGCTATTGAAGGCCATATTATGGTGCGCATGTGTTACCACACAAAATGCGCATCGCATGCACTACGATATCGCACGTACGTGGCAAGCACATGTAGCGGTCCCATAGGATTCTACATGCCGCGCATTCCAAATGACGGTGATGGATCACAAATCGGTATCCGAACCTCGCTAGTGGGGGCGAGCTAACTGTGGTCCCCTGGCAAGTCCTGACAGTTTGTTTCACAGCAAATGTTATCAGAGAGACATTGAAATGCAAATCTAGATAAATCCACACCAAAATCACAATAGCTGAAATTCCGCTAAGCAGGGAATGTTCTTCTCCTCCATTCCTCTACCTTCTTTCAGGCTCCCCAAGCTCGCACATGCTCAAAGGCAGTAGGGGAATAGCATTCTGACAGCAAATAACTGAAAGAAGCAGAAAAGGGGCAATAACATTAAACAGATTTCAGGTTAGTCTTACATCTCACAGATGTCCAACTGTTGCAGAGTTTTATTTTTGTGTGATGATTTACCTTTATACTGCCTTTAAGGTGTTTGTTAAGGAATCAGAATCCACCCAAACAACTCTTCCAATCTGCACACAATGGGTTACAGAATGTAGTCGTGGAATTTTCCTGAAATTCAGTTAACATATTAATCTGTTTGCACTAGAGATTGAATGGATGTGGTATGTTGGGCAGTAAAGAGAGATAAAAGAAGTGGAGGAAGGGCCCATCCTTAACTGCCCCTATAAAAGATTAGTGATATTTAAAGCTTGGAACCAATGGGATTGTGTGTGTGACCCAGCTTCAAACAACAACGATTGTTTTTGTCGTGAGATGAACGTTCCATACAACGTAGGCGTATGGCAGTCATGAATGATTCTCCTATACTTATATATTTATAATGATCGTTACTGTGTGTAGTCCCATTCAAAGACGACAGACAGAATCCTGCAGATTATAAAGGTTCATACACACTTGTGATTGCGGGACGCACAATGTGTAGAACGGACGATAATCGTCCTGTGTATGGGCACTTTTTCGGCCGAAAACGGACGCTCATTTGAGCGCGGGCGGATTGGGCAACGATCTTCGAAAGAACGGGCGTTGTTAGCCAATAAAGTGCCCATACACGAGCCGTTTATCGGACGTTCGTTACACGTGTACGAACCTTTACAGTGTTACCAATCGAAACTCGGATTGTTATTGGTCATCAATTGTATCTTTATCCATGTGATCATCCATATGAAATATTTGAATTATGTTTAATGAGGTTGAAAGTTTAAGGGTAAACACAAGGGAATTTTTTCATCCGACAGAACATTTGCCGTTAGTGAGCGGCCCATAGAGACCGCAGATCACCTAGATGGTAGATAGATTAGATCTAATTATGGAATAATTAAAGTAATGTATGGGCACCTTAAGTCTATTGAAAAATCTGATTTCCCTTCCCTGTTGGGATAATGGGCTGTTGGTCAATAGATCAGGACCCCCGAAACCCAATCGCAAGACATTGGTTCCAAAATAGAGGGAATATAAGGTCTGGGGAAGGTAGAATAGGGCAGATCTCTGGGGGTTAGTTCTGGTTCTATGTGTAAATTGGACTGTAGGGATGGATGTGCCCTTTAACCAGATTTTAAGAGAAGTATACAGTAGGATGGACCATTGTGCAGATTTCTACAGGTGGTTGGCGGCCTGTTAATCAAGAAAATCCTGATCATTTCCTGTGGTTTAAAGAATGTCTAATTGTTGGTTAAACTGTTTCAGGTCTGGCAGACAAGGGACGTCCAATATTTAGATCAACGATAGGCCAATATCTGCCTGAGATTTTGAGCATCGTGTAGGAGATTGGCCATGATTTAAATTTTACAGACTTTAAAGGCTTGAAAACGATTTGCCGGTCCCGAAAAATGAGTGTCGGATGAAACGGCCGACAGAAGGTTACACACATTTAATTATTGGCGAAACAGCAAAATCCCATGTTTGTAGAGTCTTAATCATTGCCCTCGGGATTCTGCCAGCGGTGTGTTTAAAGGCCATTGATAACCCACCAATAGCATTTCAGTTCCAACAGACCCCCCAATTTCAAACACTTCCAGGGGGTACAGAAGGAAGATCTTCCCAGTCTGAGGACCTTCCTTCTGTCCCCCTGCTGGACAGAAGTATTAAGTTTCAACATTGGGTTTAGGGGTCCTGATTGTTAATATTAAATGTTGCTGGGGGTGAACTTCCCTTTAAACCCCAATTGTGCCCTCGTAAATATCCTGGCAGTTCGTTTATCACATTTGCAGAAACCCGGTACTAAATCCCTGTTGAGTCCCGTTAGGGGGATTTGTGTCTCGTCCTTGCAAATGAGGACTGAAGAGTGTTCAGAAATAAACATTTATATTTAGTTGTTACTTCCCTTTACTGGCTGGGATCACTTTCTCCGCTGCACCTGGGATTGTGACGCTGGATCGGGGGTAGTTAAATATTTACACTGTGAGTTACATAATGACCCACAAGCTTCCTATTGGTGCTGGTCAACCAGGCAAACCCAACCCGACAGCAACAGCATGTAGAGCTTGCATGCATTTCACTAGCATTACTGTTGGTTGTAGCCACTCACATTGGCAACGCTCTCTTTGATTTACACATGCTAAGAGGATCGCAATCCTTAGCGGTGAAAAACACAACGGCTTAGAGAATGTCAGATTTAATGGTTTATTTCTTCAAAGGAGCAGCTAAGACTAAAGGCCGTAACCGCACTGCGTGATGTGCACGAACGAAAGTTTCGAACGATATACGGCGGTTGTAGGCGCTTTATCGGCCAAAACGGTCGTTTGTTTGGGATCGTTGAACGACCGACTTGGTGTGACTTCCGAACAAACGGCCATTCGGCCAAATAAAGCGTCTAAACAGGCCGATTATCGTCCCAAACGTTCGTTCAGACGAATCGTGCCACACGGTGTGTGTAAGAGCCTTAAACCACATTTTTCAGGAAGTGTGTAGAATCAAATATTACGGGGACGGCGAGCGTTATCATTGTAGAATGACGTGTTACAATCTTTTCGTATTCATAACCGTCTTGAGAGAGTATTACATGGGTTTACGTCCAAATGTCTGTAAAAACCTTAGCGTGATTTTAGCAGTATAAATGTGTATTTTCATACATGGCGCCGTAGTTTACACATCCTTTCGATTGTTTATTCACAATACTTATGGCAATACTTGGCAATAATTCCTTTTTATTTAGGGCCAGGACACACTATCGCGATTTTGGTGCGTTTACGCATGAATTTTTTAAAGAACTTTAAGTGTTATTAAATCCCAGGAAACATATTAACCTACCTTTAAGGCCATGTCCACCCTTAAAACTAAAAAACTGGGGACTTGTCAGTTATCTGCCTGTAAACCCCAACTGCATTTTGCCAGTTTATGACATGGATTGTTACCCAGATATTATAAGTGTATTCGTTTCTGGCAAAGGTTATCTCCCTCCTCCCTCTTGCTCATGAGCTTTTCATAAGCTTGGGCATTGCAGTAGGGGCACAACAGCAGTCCAATCATTGGGTTGTGATGTCATCAGTTAGACTTAATGCCAGCAGGAGGGGGAGCTTGCCTGTTATAACGGGGACAATAATAATTCTTATTTGGTGAGATGGCAGTAATAAAGTGCCAAATGTATCAGTGGGGTTGGGGCAGGTAACTGACAATTGACCAATTAAACTGAACACTCCAGACTCCCTGATTGGACATCTCTCACCCCTAGTAATATACACTGAGCATGACTGAGCCGGTGATGATTAAAGAGGGGAGAGGGGTTACTAAAGGGGATGATGTCATACCGGGATATACTGGTTAGGATTTATTTAAAGAGTCAAGTGATACATCATTTTTATTGATTTAATATTTGGCTTTAATGCAGAAAAGAAACAAACCTTTTCTTTAAAGGGCAAGACGTTCCTTATTTTCTGCATTTTTTATTGTTCGTTGCAGCACGTGGACGCCATAAACCCATCTCTCCTACACTGTAGGAGGCTGTTTGTACTATAAAGGGCAGCAGGTTATATCGCTGTTAAACGAAACCCCGCCGGACACATTTAGTTCTCCTGGTGCCTCAGGGCATATTACACCCCGTGGAAAAACACCTGGAAATAGCCGCCAGCCTGATCCCTTGCCATTCAGTCCAATCCACAAATGATTTAAAGACCTTTCACACCACTGGTCATTATAATCTTAAATAGTAGGATCCCTGCGGTACCTGCAAAGTGTCTCATTTTCTTAGGGAGACGAAGATGGAAACGGAAAAACACGGAGTTTTGGGTTCCCTTTCTGACATTTATCCATGTGCAATGTCTGTAGGAAAGTCTATTGCCCATAGAAATCACACGGCGATGCTGTGGTAGGCAGTGGCATGACTAGAATCACTGGGGGGCCCCTGCAAAACTATGATGGGGCCCCTATCCGTGCTTCAACACAGTGGTTTTCTGGGAGGAGGCATATCTGTCATAGGAAAAAAAAGAAGATGGGGCCCCCTTGGCTCCCCCCTCTGTGGTTGCTCCCTGGTAGTTACGTCCCTGGTGTGAGGGAACAAAGACCAGAGGTTCCTGGACCCCGGTACATGACGGAGGAACACTAGGGAGACCTGAAGTGAGTAACCAGGTTTAGGTAATGTGCAGGATTTTTTGTGTTGCGTGTGATATTCTGTGTGCATTGTGATCCTGTACACATCCGTGTTATTGGGAATACATGTGATATTAGATCGCGTACATCCAAGTTATTGGAATATAGCGATGTTTTGATCCTGTACACATCGTGGTTATTGGAATACATGTGATGTCGCGACCCCATACAAATCCATGTTATTGGAAATACATGTGATACTGTGATCCCGTTACACATCTGGTGTTATTGGAATACATGTGATATTTCGATCGCGTACACATCTGTGTTATTGGAATACATGTGATACTGCAATCCCATACACATCCATGTTATTGGAATACATGTGATACTGTGATCCCGTACACATCCATGTTATTGGAGGACATGTGTATTTAGATCGCGTACACATCTGTGTTATTGGAATACATGTGATACTGCAATCCCATACACATCCGTGTTATTGAAATACATGTTATATTTAGATCGCGTACACATCCGTGTTATTGGAATATGAGATATTTTGATCCTGTCACATCCGTGTTATTGGAATACATGTGATGTCGCGACCCCATACACATCCATGTTATTGGAATACATGTGATACTGTGATCCCGTACACATCGGTGTTATTGGAATACATGTGATATTTAGATCGCGTACACATCCGTGTTATTGGAATATATGCGATATTTTGATCCTGTACACATCCGTGTTATTGGAATACATGTGATGTCGCGACCCCATACACATCCATGTTATTGGAATACATGTGATAATGTGATCCCGTAACACGGTGTTATGGAATACATGTGATATTTCGATCGCGTACTCATCCGTGTTATTGGAAATATGCAATATTTTATCCTGTACAATCCGTGTTATTGGAATACATGTGATATTTCGATCGCGTACTCATCCGTGTTATTGGAATATATGCAATATTTTGATCCTGTACACATCCGTGTTATTGGAATACATGTGATACTGCTATCCCGTACACATTCGTGTTATTGGAATACATGTGATACTGTGATCCCGTACACATCGGTGTTATTGGAATACATGTGATATTTCGATCGCGTACACATCTGTGTTATTGGAATACATGTGATACTGCAATCCCATACACATCCGTTTATTGGAATACATGTGTCTGTGATCCCGTACACATCCATGTAGGACGTACATGTGATATTTAGATCGCGTACACACTGGGTTATTGGAATACATGTGATACTGCAATCCCCTACACATCCGTGTTATTGAAATACATGTTATAGTTTATTTTTTTTTGATCGCAGTACACACCGTGTTATGGAATATATGGATATTTGATCCTGGTACCACCGGTTATTGTGAATACATGTGAAGTCGCGACCCCAACACATCCATGGTATTGGAATAATGTGTACTGTGATCACGTATACATCGGTGTTATTGGAATACATGTGATATTGGCTCGCGTACACATTACCGGTATGGGAATACATGTGATTATTTCAATCGCGTACACATCCGTGTTATTGGACTACATGTGATGGTCTTGCACCCATAACATCCATGGTATTGGAATGACATGTGATACTGTGATCCCGTTACACATCGGTGTGATTGGAATACATGGATATTTCGATGCGTACTCTCCGTGTATTGGAATAGAATATATGCAATATTTTGATCCTGTACACATCCGTGTTATTGGAATACATGTGATACTGCTATCCCGTACACATTCGTGTTATTGGAATACCTGTACACATCCGTGTTTATTGGAATACATGTGATACTGCTCACCGTACACATTCGTGTTATTGGAATACCTGATACTGCTATCCCATACACATGTTATTGGAATACATGTGATACTGTGATCCCGTACACATCGGTGTTATTGGAATACATGTGATATTTCGATCGCGTACTTTATATCCATAATGTGAAAACCACCCCCCAGGAACGCTAATATAACCCGGAAAAAATCCACTACCAGTAATTTGTTATAAACGCAATGAAGAAAAAATCTGGGTAATATAAACTGTGCGTGTGGTACACTTCTGGGTTTACTGAAGTCACATGATCCCTGTCTACTTAGGATTGGCTAGAAGCTATAAGCGCACCTGCTGTTTGTAACAAGTCTCTGGACAGTTAAAATTTGGATGGTCAACGTGCAAAGACAGTCAGTGACTGAACTAAATTGTGATAGTGAAATGCTGGGAATAAAGCACCAAACCCCATTTTGGTCAGGCTGAATTTACCTGCAACCCACCATCAAAAATTGAGAGGTGAGAAGATCATGGCGGTGCGTATCAAGGGGCTTGCCTTATGATTCAGTGGTTGGTGAGGCTTTAGTTGCTGTTGCTAGGTTTGTTGGGGTCAGAAATAAATGCCAATCTGGGTGGTCCAGGGTACAATCACCCATTATTGTGGCTAATTTACGGTCATGAAATATCGCGGCAGGAGGAAACTGGACAGTGACAAAATGAAGAAACATCACTATGGTGTTAGTTAAAACCAGTTCTAATCCAGCAGGGCCCCAGGGGTACGAGAGGACATCACTAACAGGTTTTCCAATCGGTTATTAATCTCAGATTCTATAAACTCTATTGTGAAGGATAGATAAGAATGATGCGCGCTGATACCGTTAGGGTTACTATTGGCCAATGAGATTTCAGCTGATGTTCTCCCAGTGCCTCTAGGTCTGGATAGTTACATTGGCAATGGGGCAGATATTACACATTATAGCTGCAGTTTGAGGTTGGTGGCAGAAGATTGAGACAGTAGAACAGCCAAGTTAACCGTCACCCAGCCCCGGTTCACTGAGGTCAATCTCAACTTTCATTCCCATGGGAAAACACAGTTTCACTTGACAATCAATTCACAAATGTTTTCAATCCAGATCACAGATTTTCCATAAAATGACTTCAAGTGTGTGGAATTTTAAAAAGGACTGAAGGTATGAGGATTTGCTACAATAAACAGATACAACAACAAGGGTTTAGCTGGGGTACACACTAAAAAGATATTTCCGGGGCGGACCGTTAATGACCTGTAGGAGGTCATTCAGAAATATGTTATGGGGTGGGGCGGCGGTTAGAAACCCCGACCGATCGGTGCGGTTCCTATGGGACCTGTCGTTTGTCCCGGCCCGCTGGGAAGTGGATTTCTAGTAGCTGTGTGTACACAGCCTTAACCTTAAACCAAGATTATTAACAATTCCAGATCCTGAATCAATGATGGAGATGAAGGATGATTAGGAAACTATAAAGGGTGGAAGGGGTCCCACTCCCATCTTCCTAATTACCGTGTCTTGGGTCATAGATGGGAAAACCATCCGATATTGACTGGTGAGCAGCTTCGTGAGAGCAAAGGGTCGATGTCAAATGTACACTTGACAATGGGCCGTTCATTGACACTGTAAGTGTCATGATCCAAGACCGTGATCTGCAAAGGTTCGTCCTTGGAGATCACTCATCGTCCACCTGCAAACAACACACAAATTCAACACAAACTCCTTTAGAAACAAAAGCCATAACAAGGCAGCGGTTGGTTCTTGGACAGAAAGATGGGGGTTAACACAGGCCAGTTTGTATGTCTTCATGGTTAGTATGGGTTTCCCTCTGGAAATCCTTGTTCCTTCCACAATCCCGATGGGTTACAATGGAAGATCTCAAAGCCACGTTCCACCACATTCAACAAAAAAAACTCGGTGTTATTGTGTTAATTTACCCGCAACCACAACTGCTATTTTTAACCGTTTATTACATTTGAATTTTTAGCCAGGATATTTTCATGGAAAAAATCATTTTTGTTCTGGCAAAAGTTATTTGCCTCCTCTCTCTGCCCAAGAGCTTTTTATAAGCATGGGCATGTGCAGGTGAATGAAACAGCAGCACCTCATTAGTTGTGCTGTCAGCAGTCCACGCCTGGATTGAACAGGTATGGAGGGTGAGCAGCTTACTCGGGCAGAATGGGGATAATAATTATCCTTAATATATCTGGTTAGAATACAGGTAATAAAGTGCGGGATTTAGATCAGTTTGGTTCCGGAAGGAGGGAAGTTCGGGTCCCGTTCTTTTAATCAGCGTGATCGTGGAGGTGGGGCTAACTAACCAGGCACAAAACAAAGGGGACCGTTGTGCCTATCTGGGAACGAAGGTAAGTGACCTGTTTTTTATTATATAATGCTATGCCTGTTAATGCCTGGGAAACAAAGTATTCTGAACAGAAAGAAATAGAAAGCATATTAAGGCAGAGACTGGTCACCACTGCTCAAACATTGTCCTCCAGACGGTCATAACACTGGTCACTTTAAAATAAAAGTGAGGGTTTTTTTTTAAAGGAATTTGTTACCTCAAAAACTTAAACCACTCAGGAGTTCCCATTGGGATTGAGAGATGTTGTGAAAAACATCGTCTTCTTGAATGTGGGTTGGAGGAATTTCTACCGGTTTAAAACCAATCCATTACCGACAAGATGGTTTTGTAAGAATGGATTGGTAATAAGATGCCTGGGGCTCTTTATGTCCTTGTATGGAATTAACACAGCCTGAAGACTTGTGCTCATTAGTAATTGTCACATTAGTTTATAATTACAGACGGATATTGGACTACGTAGCTAACGGTTCACCACATGTTGATAGAAAGTCGGGCTGCTTGTACACCATATAAAGTGAAACTAGAGACCAAAAGATAATAATACAAAAAAACAGAATTTCTAGTGCACAACAAAAACCATTCTAATGGTACACTGGATACCTCACTAGCGAAATGGTTTTAAAGAAATATTACCCACTGTTACTCCCTAGTTAAACAACATGATGGATTGAATATATATATTTCTAATTGCCAAGTGGGGATATTAGAGACTCCAAGGGACTTAACTCGCACATTGTTTATCATAGCTAGGAAAACATAACCTACGCGTTTCGGCTCACTGAACGAGCGTCATCAGGGGGTTACATATTTCGTCAGTACCCAACAATAAATAGGGTTGATGCCCTCCCTAGACCACACCTTCCCCCCCGCCCCCTCCATCCCGCCCATCCCCGGTGTCCAACATACACAACTACGGGTTTTACCCTAACGTGCACTTGTGTTTACCCATGTATAGTTGCAGCTAGCCGTTAAGAAAGAAAGAACCATAGATCAAAGTCATATCGTGTGGCTCTGGGATCCGAATGATGGTTTGGGAATGTGTAATATGCATATAAAAGTGCCATGTGCCTAAATAATAGTAAATAGTGATATATATAATAAAAACAGATAAAAACAGGTAAGAAGATATAAAACTGGCTACGGTAGAAATTCTGTGCCCACAGTGCAAGGGAAATCAAGGAAATATTATGCACAATGCTAGTATGAAATAAAGGGAAACATTGAGTAACAAACGATCATATATGCAGGCAAACAGTTTCAAGATCTACTTATAGTAAATAACCACTTAAATAGATTATACGGGAGATTAATTCTCCGATCGGTACTCGATCAGTGGCAAGGTTATAGTACCAAACTAGCTTGACTTAAAGTCCACCATATGTCGGATCCAGATCACCGATATGACTTGATGCAGGTTCTTGTTCTTCTAACGGTAGCTGCACTAACTGGGTTAAACCAGAGAGTGACGTTTAGGGTTATCACCCTGTAGTTGTGAGGTTGGACACCTGGGGCGGGGCGGGATGAGCAGGGGCGGGGGGGAGGTGTTGTCTAGGGAGGGCGACTCACCAGTTATTGTTGTGTAAATGACGAATACTGTAACCCTGATGACGGCTCATTCAGTGAGCCGAAACGCGTAGGTTATGTTTTCATATATTGGACTAAACATATGTTCGAGTAAGTCCTTAGGAGTGCTCTGAATCCCAACGTTTGCAAGTACATATTCACACAGTAGCACAGGCCCCAGACCGCTGCTAACGGAGTGCGAGGGTCCTTTTACTTGTAATATATATATAATTATATATATAATATAGTATATATATATATATTCTATATACTGTAGTGCGATATGAAACACGGTGACTGTAGTGCGATATGACACGTGTGACTAGTGAATATGAACACGTGTGACTGTTAGGCGATATGAACACGGTGTGACTGTACCTGCGATATGAAACGTGTGACTGTTGCACTACAGTTCCAAGTGTCAGATCGCACTTACAGTCACCGGTTCATATGCATACAGTCACACAGGGGAGCACCCTACAACGGTTGAAACAAACTACAAGTTCGAGGCGCCCGTCCTGTCCCTTCCTCAGGTATACCTTACAGGTACACACGTGACACCACGACTGTGGATTGGCCTGACGACCCGAGAAAGGCCAGGAGCGGTACCAGGCATCATTTAGAGACAGATGGGTCATCGCAGGCCTGAATTTAGACAATAGGCACAGTAGACACATGTCTAGGGCGCCGGTGATGGAGGGGCAGGATTTCATTCTCCCCCACAACCTATATAGCCTTATTTTCTCCCCCCCCCCAAAAAAACAAAGGGTTTTGGGGTGTGGTTGGAGTTAAGGGGTGGGGCTAATGGTTGCCTGGAATTTGGTTGCCCACAGGCTTATTAGTAGCTGGCCATTCACATGAGTGTCACCCAAGTCGTTGTAAGGGAATAGGATCTTTTCAGCTCTGTACATTTTTAACCCCATTGGCTGGAGAGTGAAGGTGAGAGATAAAACTAATAAAAAAGACGGGAATATTAGACTACAACCAAGAATAAATGGGGTTTTGACCAGATCTTCTCCATGAAGTACGTTTAACTTCTTAGCGTGAAAAAATGTTAATGCGCCTTAATGAAAACCGAAATGTACTTCCTATGGTAGAGCGTCGGGTCCATTGCCAAGTTAGAAAGGCCGGGTGTTTTATAACATTCACAATTTGGGTGCCCGATCCAATTCCAAGGACAAGTATCCCACAGCCTATCATTCCTGGCTGGAAAACACGCGATAATCGCTGTACGTTTATAATCCCTATGTGATATTGTGTGAAACTTCAGTTATTGCTAGGGATTAATGTGATCGAATCAAACAGGAGATTAATAAATCTCGTTTAGAGCATACCGATCGGAGTGACCAAAAAATCGGTCTCTTACGTTGGAACACACACCATGCAATATTTTCGGTCCAACCAACGATACACAGTAATAATGATAATATCATTTGGATGGTGTTGTACCAAAGCCTGTTTATAGGGCATTGCATTCTATTTAATCACTATAGTGATAAACTGTTCAGTATGGGTGAAAATGGACTAATCTAGTTAACAATGTACTATGTTACACCTATCCATCTCATGATCATTCTAGTATAACAAGCTGCACTAATTCCCCTTGACCTCCACAAATGCGTCTGGTCAGATCAATGGATCTGTCCATCACAGGAGTGTGACGACCGACACTATTTGACGTTCAGCTCCCAGGAATGGCTAGGGATTTCCACCGTACAGAGAGAGAAAAAGCAGATTTGGAAAACATATGGATGGGACAAAGAGTTCGAACCGGACAGAAATGATCACAGCTTTTGGGGCAGGGCAAGGTTAGAGCTTACAAACTAAGGGGGTACACACGATCAATAAATTCAAGGCCGACGTATGGCGGCTCAGATGATCGCCCGACCGTTCCTTCGCCGAATCGGAAGAAAGCACGATCAGACGGGTCGGAAAACAAATGACCGATCCTGGTCCTCTGTCAGACATGTTTCAATTTACCTCCTGGCGCCGGTGGTAAGCTCGGAACAGTCGGTACAGGAGGAAAAATGTACACGTGTGTACCAGCTTTAGGGTAGCCAATGTGATTAGAAATGCAACATTTCGTGACAAACTTTTAATGGGGTTTCTACTACAGCCAGTCTTGGGTCACACGGGTTACAAGGAGCTTTTACAAAGATTTATTCATATGAGCCAAACAACAGGTTCAGTCGTTCCAACAAACTAATAATATTTCACTTTAGAAGGGAGACCAATGCCCAAGCAGTATTACGGCAGCTCAATGAGTTGTTCAAATATGTGGCTACACTTCACTGGGGCAGACAATATAACTGGATCACCAGCATAAAGGGACCAATTTGTTAGCTTCTGTGTGAAAAACAATGGAAATTAAATCTTAAAATGAGTTTTTTGTTGTAACAAAAATAAGAGATTGAAGTGGGATAAAAGGTTTACATAATGATTGCATAATCCCAAAATGTAGTTATAACAGTGACCAGTCAATATGTAGGCACATGGTACTTTATCCGTTACCCTGTCGCCTTGCTCCAGTCAGTGGAGTATGGTAAGGGCGACAGGCACCACCGCAGTTCCAAAAACTGCTACTCTGTTTCCACCCCAGCCAGATCCTCCCCTGTCCTTTACCTTCATCAGTCAGCAGCATGCCCGTTTCCTCCAGATTTCACGCCCTGTGTCGGAAAAACATTTAATCTCTTATTAAAATGTATAAAAAAGCATATTAAGATGTGAAATCAATGACCTCTACAGGCCGAGGTTCTATATAGAGGAGGATGTTAAACTGAAAAGCCACTATGAACGCTTAGGTAAAATCCCACAATCCTTATGATATCCATGCTTCCTAGTGCAGTGAATATTCGATGTTTGATTTTTCTGCATTTGTTGCCTGTTGTCCCGAGCGGTCTCGAGGCTTATCGGTACTGTGGGTTCTGCCTTACTTTTCGAAACGCTCGTGGAAAAGATCGAAAATGTTACTTGGCCGCGTAGACGCCCTATGGGGAGTCGGCAGGTGGGCGAGGGAAACACAGAGCCGAGGGTTCTTTCCTGTGTGTATCATGTTCATTTGAAAAATCATCTTCAAAGATTCTTTCGGTATGCAGCTTTAGGATGGGTAACACTAGCAGATATTTTCGGGAGGAACGACCGGTCATGGCACTATCAGTCGGTCGACGAAAAATATTCTTGCTAGTGTGGTGCGCACAAACTTCACTATTGCCGCACGACAGTCATTGTGTCCCGCTAGCAGCGATCAACGCTCAGTAGGGGACAAAAATCCTGCCAGTGGGTACCTAGCCTTAGGCAGCCAAGGCAAGTGATTATGTAATTGGGACATTCCAGCGGTGGTACATAATGCCACAGATTCTTGACAAGTCATTCTGAATGAGAAAGCCAGTCGGGATGACTAGCGAAAACGTCTTCAGAACTAAGTCCAGTTGATCTAATGAATACAACAAGATTATCATGACCTGGTTGGATGTGAGAACCATTCACACGCACTAAACTGTGACATTATTACACTGTGACAAACACTATGGGACATTGCGACATTATGACACTGACATAATGACACTGTGACATAAACAATGTGACATAATAACACTGTGATATAAGAACACTGTGACATAATAAGACTGTAACATTAGTACACTGTGACAAAAAACACTGTGATAAAGAAACACTGACATAATAACCACTGATATAATTACACTGTGGACATTAATTACACTGTGAAATAATATACACTGAATATAATAACACTGACATAAAACCATGGACATAATAACCATGACAATAATAAAACTGACATAATAACACTCTGACATAATAACACCTGACATTATTACACTGTGCATTAATAACATGTTACAATGTACACGATAACGCTGTGACACCGAAACGATGTGACACAATAACATGAGACAAATAACACGACATAATAACACTGTAACGTTATTGCACTGTGAAACATAACCGTAGATATAAAACACGGTGATATAATAACATAACCACGATATAATAAACATGTGATATAATTAACAATACACTGTGCGATAAAACACTGTGATTAAGAACCAATAACAATGATTAATAATAACTGTGATATAATAAACAATACACGTTGATTAATAACACTGTGTATAATAAAATAACACTGATATAATAAACTGTGGATAATAAAACAATTAACACGTGATATAATAACACTGTGAATAATAACACAACACTGTGAATAATAACACTGTGGATTATATAACAATAACACTGTGATATAATAACACGTGTGATATAATAATAATAACACCTGTTGATATAATAACAATAACACTGTGATATAATAACACTGTGATATAATAATAATACACAATGTGACATAATAAACACTGTAAGTGTATCATCCCAATAAACCATAGTTGGACTGTACAAAACATTATAAACACTATAATCTTCTTACTCTGTTACTGGACCATCGACATCCTAAACCAGGCCTGTTCCAGTCATGGGCCCGACACAGACCTGTGGCCCTTCCCATGATCCCTATAGACAGCAGGACCGAGATCCTACACTAGGTGTCACCGACACAATCACGTAACCCTCCCCTTCCCGTCCTAGTTCTCCCAGCGATTCGGCACCGGTCTGATGCACACTACCCGAAGTGATGTAAGGAAGCGAAGTTGCAGAATATACGGTCTGTTCGGTGTGTAATCTGGTCCAGGTGGTCTCCAGATGGTGTCAATGTGCATTTTTCATTTCTACCTTAACTTCCCCCTATACACCAAAACAATTCACCAACATTAACCCACATATACCACTGTCATTATCCAATATACCACTAACAGTAACCCCCATATACAATGGACATATCCCATATACTACTTACATAAACCCCATTATTACCATGTACATTATTCACATATCCAAGGTACATATCAATATACCCACTGTACATTCCACTGACTACCCCCATATACCACTGTATCAGTACAATCCCGTTCAAAACATATACCACTGACATTAACCCCCATTACCACTGCATAACCATATCCCACTGTACATAATACCCCCATTATACCCACTGGTACATTAACCACCCCATATATCCCACTGTACAATACCCCCATATTACCACTGACAATTCCCCATATACCACTGTACATTACACCCCCATAGAGCCCTACTATCCATGTGGTCCAATATCCCATATACACGTAATCCAATATACTACCTACCGCAACATGTGTGGCGGACCAAAGTCCCAATAACCCACTAGATCCACAATGTGGGGTAAAGCATATACCACTGACATTCAACCCCCATAATCCCACTGTACCATACTCCATATACCACTACATAACCCCCATTATACCATGTGTACATTACACCCAATCCCCTACATATCCCAATGATACATTAACCCCCATGATACCACTGTATATCCCACTGTCATACCCCTACTGTACATACCCCGACCACTGCATACCCGCATATACCACTGTGACATTAACCCCCATATCCACTGTACAATCCCTGTATAACCAAATAAACCACGTACATTAGACCCCATATCCACTGCATACCATTAACATCCATATACCACTACAACCCCCATGTATTACCATTAGTCAGACATTAACCCCATATCCCACTACATTAACCCCCATATACCACGTGTACAGCATATCCCACGACATACTCACCCCTAACCACCTATCACGTACATACACTGTAAATTAACCCCCATTATAACCACTGTAAACATGTACCAGATCCCACTGGGTAAGCAAACCCCGTATCCACTACATTAACCCCCATATCCCACTGACATTTAACCCCCAATACCACCTGTATCCCACTTAATTACCCCCAACCTGTAATATCCACTGTACATTACCCCACCTATCCAACTGTACATACCCGATACAAGTACATTCCTAATTACCCCCACCATGTACCCCTAACCACGTACCATATACCACCTGTACATTACGTCCACCATTAGACCACTCATATCCACTGTACATATACCATATACCACTACATTAACCCCCATAATACTACCAGCCCTGTACATGACTACCCACGCATAACCACCATCCAACTGTACATATACCCCCATATACCACTTACATTAACCCCCATATCCCACTGTACATATCCCACTGTACATAACCACCATATACCACTCGTACATTAACCCCCATATCCCACTGTACATATCCATATACACTGTACATTAACCCCCCATATACCACTGTTACATATCCCACTGTACTTACAATACACTACATTACCCATATACCCACTGACATATCCATGTAACATATACCCCATATACCACTGTACATTAACCCCCATATACCACTGTACATTAACCCCCAATCACCACGTACATTAACCCCCCCATATACACTGTACATATCCATGTACATATAACACCAACCATATCCCACTGTACATTAACCCCCATATGACCACTGTACATATCCAACGTACTTCCCCCATTACCCTGTACTATCCCACTGTACATTACCAGATACACACATTAACCCCCATATCCCACGTACATTAACCCCCATATACCACTGTACATATCCCACTGTACATTAACCCCCATATCCCACTGTACATATCCACTGTACATTAAACCCCCATTATTACCACTGTACATACCATGTACATATTACCATATACCACTACATAACCCCCATATCCCACTGTACAACCCATATACAACGTACATATCCCACTGTACATTAACCCCCATATACCACTGTACATATCCACGAACATATAATACCATATACCACTACATTAACCCCCATTACATACTGATATCCACATAACACCCATTCCCCCACTGTACATATCCCATATACCACTACATTAACCCCCATATCCCACTGTACATATCCCACTGTACATATACCACTTACATTAACCCCCTATGTACATACCACTGTCCATATCCCACTGCATTACCATTAACCCACCATCCCATATCCCACTGTACATCTGACCCCCATATCCCACTGTACATAAACCCCCATATACCAACTGATATCCCACTGTACATAACCACCAATCCCATGTACATATACCACTGTACATAATCCCCCATATTACAACTGTTACCATATTACCCACGGTACATTTATTGTTTAAAACCCAAGACCACTATCCCACTGTATAACCCCCAGTAACCACGACAATACCAGATACCAATTAAACCCCCATATACCATGTACATACCACTGACATATACCATATACCCGACACATACCCACTGACATATCCCACTGTACATTAACCCCCTATACAACTGTACATTAACCCCCATTACTACCCACGTAACAGACCCCATATACCACTGTACATTAACCCCCATATACCACTGTTCATATCCCATATACAACTGTACATTAACCCCCATATACCACTGTACATATCCCACTGTACATTAACCCCCCTATCCCCCATATCCACCTGTACATAACACCATATACCACTGCAGCTGTACATATAACCCCCATATCACTAGTACATTAACCCGCATTACCCACTGACATATCCCACTGTACATTAACCCCCATATACCACTGTACATATCCCACTGTACATTAACCCCCATATACCCCTGCACATATACCCAAATATACACTACATTAACCCCCCATATACCACTGTACATATCCCCGTACAATACCAGTATACCACATATACCCCATATCCCTGTAATTATACCCAACTACATTAACCCCCCATATCCCACTGTACATATCCCACTGTACCATAAACCATATAAATCACTACATACCCCATACCATGTACATATCCCACTGTACATATACCACTACATTAAAACCCCCATATCCCACTGTACATATCTCACTGTACAGTATACCAAGTACACTACATTAACACCATTATCCACTGTACATACCATATACCACCACTGTACATAACCCCATATCCTACTGTACATATCCCAGTGTCACATATACCATATACCACTACATAACCCCATATTCCCACTGTTACATATCCCACTGTACAGTACATATACCATACATTAAAACCCCCAATCCACTGTACATATCCCCACCGAAATTAACATATACCAATACTACATTAACCCCCATATCCCACTGGAACATAACCCACTGTACTATTAACCACTTAAATATCCACTAACCTATCCACTGTAATTATACCCCATATCCCATGTACATAATCCCCCATTATACCACTGTACATTAACCCCCCATATACCCACTGTACATATCCATATACACTGTACAATAACCCCATCATACCACGTACATTAACCCTAACATATACCACTGTACATTAACCCCATATTATACTGACTAAATCTACCACTGTACATACCCCCAATATACCACTGTAATTATCCCCCACCCTATACCACTTTACATTATCCCACATATACCACTGTACATAAAACCCCCTATACCACTGTACATATCCCCACTGTACATTAACCCCCATATACCACTGTACATATACTACCACTGACATTACCCCAATACCACTGTTACATAATCCCACTGTACATTAACCATATCCCAATTGTACATTAACCCCCATATACCACTGTACATATCAACGTACATAGACATATCCCAGTACCATACAATTAACCCCATATACCACTGTACAGAACCACCCCCATATACCACTGTACATTAACCCATATACCACTGTACATATCCCACTGTTACCATTAAACCCATATCCCCACTGTACATAACCCATATACCACGTAAATATACCCACTGTACAATATACCATATCCACTACATTAACCCCCTATACCCACGTACATACCATATACCACTGTACATTAACCCCATATACCACTGTACTTACACCCTATACCACTGTACATATCCCCCACTGATACCACTACATTAACCCCATATACCACTGTACATATACCACTGTACATATACCACTGTATATCCCACTACCATTAACCCCCACTGTGATATTATCCACTGTACATTACACCACATGTACCATACCATCCATTACCACTATCATTAACCCCCTATACCACTGTACATACTACCCGTACTGTAACATACCATACACATATACCACTACATTACCCTACCCCCATATCCACCTGTACATATCCCACATACACTAGTACAATCCCCATATACCACTGTACATTAACCCCATATACCTCACTGTACATATCACCACTGTACATATCCCATATCCACTACATTAACCCCCATATCCACTGTAATATCCCATATGGCACATATACCCATATCCCAATACATGTAACCCCCATATACCATGTACATATCCAAACTGATCCAATACCATATACACTACATTAACCCCATATCCCACATGTACATATCACCACTTACATTAACCCCCCATATACATACTGTACATATCCCACTGTACATATACCCATATACCCCGTACATTAAACCCATATCCCACTGTACATACCCACTGACCATTATCACCCCATATACCACGCTATATTAACCACAAACCATCCCACTACAATCCACTGTACATAACCACAGAATCACCACACCATATCCCACTGTACATTAACCCCCATATACCACTGTATATAACCCCATAACCATGTAAATATCCATATACCACTGTACAATTACCACCCCATATACCACTGTAAAAGCCCCATATACCACTGTACATACCCATATACACTGTACATACCCCCATATCCATGATACCATATCCCCATATACCACTGTACATATCCCATATCCCACTGTACATAACCCCATATACCACTGTACATATCCCATATCTCCTGTACAATCTACATACCACTTGTATACCCCATATACCACTGTACATACCCCCCATATACCACTGTACATAACCCCATATTCCACTGTACATACACCCCATATCCCATATCCACTGTACATAACCATATACAATACATAACCCCCATATCCCACTGTACATCTACCACTGTATCATATACCATATACCCACGGCCATTACCACCAATCCACTGTAATCCCTTACCACTATACAGCATATACACTACATAAAACCCCCTATACCACGTACATATCCACCTCTTACATTATCCCCATATCCCATGTACACTCCTATACCACTGTACATAACCCCCATATCCACTGTACATAACACATATACCCTCGTACATAACCCCCATATACCAACTGTACAATATCCCATATACCACTGCCTACATTTAACCCCATATACCACTGTACATAACCCCCATATACCACTGTAACCTGAGCCCCCCCAGTACCACTGTACATACCACTATACCACTGTACATTACCCCACCATATACCACTGTACATAATCCCATATACCACTGTACATACCCCCCATATACCACTGTACATAACCCCATATTCACTGTACATATCCCATATAACACATGTACATCATATACCCATATACTATGTATACATATAACCCCATTACCCTGTACATATCCATATACCACTGTACATATCCCATATACCACTGTACATATCCTCACATATACCACTGTACATTAACCCCCATATACCACTGTACATATCCCATATACCACTGTAAATATACCAATGTACATAACCCCCATATACGACTGTACATACCCCCCATATACGACTGTACATATCCCATATACCACTGTACATACCCCTCATATACCACTGTAACTCACCCACCACTATCACCACTGTTTACATAGTCCCATATACCACTGACATAACCCCATAACCCCACATGTTTCACTTATAATAACCCCCCACTATACCACCAAATATAACACAGTAAACCATAATATCCCATATCCACGACATAACCCCAGTTACCACGTATAAACCCCATATTCACACATACCACTGTAAATCCCCAATATACCAATGACTACCCCCATATACCCTGTATACCCCCATATACCACTGTACATAACCACATATTCCACTGTACATACACCCCATATCCCATATACCAATGTACATAATCCCATATACCACTGTACATACCCCCCATATCCCATATTACCACTGTACATAACCACATATTCCACTGTACATACACCCCATATCCCATATACCAATGTACATAACCCCATCATACCACGTGTACACCCCCCATATACCTATACAACGGTACATAACCACCAGATTCCCACTGTACATACACCCCAGATACCATATACCATGTACATAACCCCATATACCACGTACAACACACCCCTAAACCATATAGTACCATGTACATATACCATACAGATATCCTATTGTACATACACCCCATTACCATATACCACTGTACATAACCCCATATACCACTGTACATAACCCATATCCACTGAGAATAACACCCATATCACCATATACCACTGTACATATCCCATATTACCACTTAATAGCCCCATAACCACTGTACATACCCCCCATATACCCAAATCCACTGTACATAACCACATATTCCACTGTACATACACCCCTATGCCCAATTTATACCAATGTTAATAATAAATATACACACTGTACATACCCTCCCATATCCCCATATACCACTGTACATATCCATATTCACGTACATTACACCCCATCATCACCAGTATACCAATGACAAACCCATATACCACTGTACATAACCCCCATATACATCTGCATAAACCACTCTTCCACTGTACTACCCCCATATCCATTAATACCACGGTACATAACCACGATTCCACACTGTACATACCCCCCTATCCCCATAACCATGTACACTAACCCATTACCACTGTACATATCCATGAGACAGTACATTATACCCCATAACCACTGTACACCCCCATATACCACTGTACAATCCCCATAATACCACTGTACATACCCCATATCCCATATACACACTGTACATTATACCACATATACCAATGTACATTCACTCCCCCATATACCACTGTACATAACCACCATATAACCACTGTACATACCCCCCAGATTAATACACTGTACAATACCACATTATTACCACGGTACATACCAATCCCATATACCACTGTACTTAACCCCCATATACCATGTACATCACCCCCTATCCATACCACTGTACATAACCCCATATCCAACTGTAATACACCCCATTATCCCCATATACCACTGTACATATCCCATATACCACTGTACATACCCCCATATACCACTGTACATATCCCATGTAACCACTGTACATACACCCCATTATCCAGTACTACCATAATAACCATAGACTGTACATACACCCCATATCCCATATACCAATGTACATAATCCCATATACCATGTACATACCCCCCATATCCCATATACCACTGTACATACACCCCATATCCCATATACCAATGTACATAACACCCATATACCACTGTACATACCCCCATATACCACTGTAACATAACCACATATTCCACTGTACATACACCCCATATCCCATATACCAATGTCATAACCCCATATACCACTGTACACACCCCCCATATACCACTGTAACATAACCACATATTCCACTGTACATACACCCCATATCCATATACCAATGTACATAACCCCATATACCACTGTACATACCCCCTCATACCACTGTATAAAACCCCATATCACATATACCACTGTACATATCCCATATACCACTGTACAAGCGCCCATATACCACTGTACTATACCCCCCATATACCACTGTACATAACCAACATATTCCACTGTACTACACCCCCTATCCCATATACCAATGTACATAATCCCATATACCACTGTACATACCCCCCATATCCCATATACCACTGTACATAACCACATATTCCACTGTTACTACACCCCATATCCCATATACCAATGTACATAACCCATATACCACTGTACATAACCCCCCGATACCACTGTAATAACCACATATTCCACTGTACATACCCCCCATATCCCATAACCACTGTACATAACCACATATTCCACTGTACATACACCCCATATCCCTATACCAATGTACATAACCCCATATACCACTGTACATATCCCCATATACCACTGTACATACCCCCATATAACCACTGTACTACCCCATATACCACTGTACATATCCCCATATATCACTGTACATACCCCCTATACCCATAACCATTACATTTTCCCATATACCACTGTACATACTCCCATATACCACTGTACATAACCCCATATACCACTGTAATACCCCCCATGATACCACTGTACATAAACACATATTCCACTGTACACACACCCATATCCATATACCAATGTACATAATCCCATAACCACTGTACATACACCCCCCATATCCCATATACCACTGTACATAACCACATATTCCACTGTACATACACCCCATATCCCATATACCAATGTACAAATCCCATATACCACTGTACATACCCCCATATACCACGTACATACCCCCATATACCACTGTACATATCCCCATATACATGATACCCCCGATATCCCATTACACCTGTACATTTATCCCCATATACCACTGTACATACTCCCATATACCACTGTACATAACCCCATATACCACGTAACATACCCCCCATATACCACTGTACAATAAACCACATATTCCACTGTACATATCCCATATACCACTGTACATGTAACCCCATATTCCACTGTACATAACACACATATAAACACTGTCTACAATCCCATACTACTGTACATACCCCCCATATACCACTGACATAACCCATATTTACACTGGAAACAACACAAAAACTGTACATATCCCATATACCACATGTACATTAACCCCACTATACACTGACAGGATCCACATACACTGTACATATATTACCAATGTATACATAACCCCATATAACACTGTACATTACCCCCATTTATACACTTACTATCCAATACCACTGTACATACCCCTCATATACCACTGTACATACCCCCCATATACCACTGTTACTACATCCATCCCCCCATATCCCATGTACATCATAAATCCCATAACCAGTATACCACCATATACCACTGTAAACCCCATATTACCATTGTACATTAAACCCCCATATACCATGTTACATATCCCATCTTACCACTGTACATACCCCAGTATAATATACACTGTCATAACCCCATATCACACTGTACAACTCCCATATCCCATTATCACTACATACCCCATATACCACTGACATACCCCCAATTTACCAGTACTAAAATATTCCTTCACATACAACCCATATCCCATCTACCAATGTAATAATCCCATATACCACTGTACAACCCCCCATATCCCATATACCACTGTACATAAACCAATATCCACTGTACATACACCCATATCCCATATACAATGTACATACCCATATACCACTGTACCACCCCCCCATCGTACACCAATGTACATAACCACATTATTCACTGTAATTCCACCCCATTCCCATATACCACTGTACATAATCCCATATACCACTGTACAAACCCCCATATACCACTGTACATAACCACATATTCCACTGTACATACACCCCATATCCCATATACCAATGTACATAACCCCATATACCACTGTACATACCCCCATATACCACTGTATAAAAACCCCATATCCCATATACATGTACATATCCCCATGTACCACTACATACCCCATATACCACTGTACATAACCCCATAACCACTGTACATAACCACATATTCCACTGTACATACACCCCATATCCCATATACCAATGTACAAAATCCCATATACCACTGTACATACCCCCATATCCCATATACCACTGTACATAACCACATATTCCACTGTACATACACCCCATATCCCATATACCAATGTACATAAGCCATATACCACTGTACATATCCCATATACCACGTAAACATAACCACATATTCCACTGTACATAACCCCCCATCCCATATACCACTGTACATACCCATATACCACATATATTCCCACTGTACATACACCCCATATCCCATTACCATGTACATAACCCCATATCCACTGTACATATCCCCATTTATACCACGTTAAATAACATACCCCATATACCACTGTACACCCCCATATACCACGTACATATACCCCATATATCACTGTACATACCCCTATATCCCCATATACACCTGTACATTTTCCCCCACATACATGTACTACTCCATACCGTATAGCGTCTAACATATACCACTGTACATACCCCCCATATATCCACTGTACATACCGACATACCATTCCACTGTACATACACCCATATCACATTATACCAATGTACATAATCCCAAATACCACTGTACATTACCCCCATACACATATAACACTGTAAATAACCACATAATCCACTGTACATACACCCCATATCCCATATACCAATGTACATAATCCCATATACCACTGTACATACCCCCATATACCATGGTACATAACAATCATAGTCCCCTGTACATACACCCAGATCCCAGATAACCAATGTACATTAATCCCTTATTAACCACTGTACAGACACCCAATATCCCCATATACCAATGTGACTAATCCCATAGACCACTGTACATAACCCGCCATCCCATATTATACACACTGTACATACCACCCCATACCCGTATTACCAATGTACATAACCCATATACCACTGTACATACCCCCCATATACCACTGGACCAATTTAACCACATATTCCACGTAACATGACACCCCATATCCCATATACAAATGTACTAACCCCATAGACAACGTACAACCCCCATATACCACTGTACATAACCACATATTCACTTACATTACACCCATATCCCCATCTACCCATGTACATAACCCAGATACCCACTGTACATACCCCCCTATACCACTGTTAAAACCCCATATCACATTATTTCACTGTACAAAGTCCCCATATACCACTTCTAATAGCCCCATATACCCACTGTTACAATACCCCCAATAGACCACTTGTACAAACCACATATTCCACGGGACATACACCCCATCTACCATATACCAATGTACTAATTCCATATACAACTGTACCTACCCCCCCATATCCCATTACCACTGTACATAACAACAATTCCACTGTAATTACACCCAGAGAACATATGACAGGTACATAAACCCACAATACACTGTACAGTAACCCCCATGTTATAACACTGTACAGAACCACATATCCACTGGACCATACCCCCATCCATAGCCCATTAGACCACTGTACATAACCACAGATTCCACTGTACAGACACCCCATATCCAATGATACCAAGTACATACCCCAATACCACTGTACATATCCCATATTACACTGTACATACCCCCATATACCAATGTAACATACCCCCATGACCATGTACATATCCCATATATAACTGTTACATCCCCCTATATCCCATATACACGGTACAATTTTCCCCATATACATGTACAATACTCCAGTATACACTGTAACATAACCCCATGATACCACTGTTACATACCCCTATACCAACTGTAATACAACATAGCCACGTACAACACCCATATCCCCTATCCCAATGTACATAAATCCATATTACCATGTACATACCCCCCATATCCCATTAGACACTGTACATAACCACATATTCCCTGTAACATCACCCCATATCCCATATACCAATGTACATAATCCCATATACCACTGTACATACCCCCATATACCACGGTACATACCACCCCATGATCCACTGTGTACAATCCCCATATATCCCCCCCCCCCCCCCCTCGGTACATACCCCCATATCCCATATACACCTGGCCATTTTCCCCATATACACTGTACATAATCCCATGATACCACTGACATAACCCCATATACACTGTACATACCCCCAAGATTACCACTGTAACATAACACCACAGATTCCACTGTACATTACACCCCATATCCCATATTACCAATGTACATAATCCAGATACCACTGGACTCCCCCTCATATTCCAGATACCATGTACAGAACCACATATTCACGTAAGTACACCCCATAGCCAGAGACCAATGACAGAATGCCCAGAGACCACGGACAACCCCCAGGATGACCACTGTACAGAACACACAGAGGCCACTGGACAGAAACCCCATAGCCCCTGAGCCCCAAGGGAACAGAAGCCCAGATGACCCACGGGACTAACCCCCCAGCCCAGATTTACCAATGTACATAACCCCAGATACCACTGGACGTACCCCCAGAGTACCACTGTGACCATACCCCCATAAACACTGTACATATCCCATAATATCACGGTACATACCCCTATATCCAATAGAACACCTGTACAATTGTCCCATATACCACTGTGCATAATCCAGAGAACCGGTCGACAGAACCCCAATCCACTGGAAAGCCACGGGACATTACCCCCCATATACCACTATTACATACCCCCCATATCCCATATGCCCACTTGTACATACCCCCCATATACTTATTGACACCCTTACCACTGTACAACCCCCATATAACTTGAACATCCCAATGCAATGTAATGGAGGGCTTCCCACTACTATAATGTGATTGGTCACTGGAGCACACACATGTCGGAATATTGCATGTGTGCACATGTAATTCCAAAAACACGAATGTGTACGGGATCGCAGTGTACGTGTATTCCAGTTAACACGGATGTATGGGGATCGCAGTGTACATGTTATTCCAATAACACGGATGTACGGGATTGCAGGTATCACACTGGTATTCCAAGAACACGGATGGTGTATGGGATACGCAGTATAAGTGTATTCCAATAACACGAATGTGTACGGATAGCAATTATCACATGTAATTCCATAACACGTGGTTACAGGATCAAATATGTGCATATATTCCAATAACAGGATGAGATGCGATCGAAAGATCACATGATTCCAATGACAAGGATGTGTACATGGCTCAAAATATTGCATATATTCTAATACACAAACGGTATGGAGTACGCGATCGAATAGATCACAGGTTTGTCCAATAAACAGATTTGTTACAGGATCAAAATAGGTGCATATATCCAATCACACGGATGAGTACACGGATCGAATAAATCACAGTGTATTCCAATAACACCGATGTGTACGGGATCCACAGTCTCACATGTCATTCCAATACATGGATTGTATGGGGCAAGCATCACATGTATTCCAATAACACGGATGTGTACGCGATTTGGAAATATCACATGTATTCCATAACACGGATGAATGTTTACGCGAGCTAATATCACATGTATTCCTAAACACCGATGTGTACGGGGTCACAGTATACATTATTCCAATACATGGATGGGTTGGGGTCGCGACATTCACAGTGTATTTCCATAACACGAGGTGTGTACAGGATCCAAAATATCGCATTATATTCAAATAACACGGATGTGTAACGCGAATCTAAACTTAACCGTATTCAATAACACGGATGTGTGGATGGGATGTGCAGTTACTCACATGTATTCCAATACACGATGTGTACCGATCTAAATATCACATGTAACCAATAACATGATGGGTTCCGGGATGCACAGTTATCACAGGTATCCAATAACAGATGTGTTTGGGATTGCAGTATCACGATGTATTCCAATAACACAGATGTGTTACGCGACGATATATCGAAACAATTATTTCCATGTATTCCCATAACACGATGTGTCGTGATCACAGTATCAACATGTATTCCAATAACACGAATGTGTACGGGTATAGCAGTATCACAATTGTTAATTCCAATAACACGGATGTGTACAGATCAAATATTGCATATTTCCAAATAACAACACGGATGAGTACGGATCAAAATATCACTGTATTCCAATAACACGGAGTGTACAGGTCAAATATTGCATATATCCATAACACGGTATGA
>CM033471.1:5750215-5847854 GCA_019447015.1 Hymenochirus boettgeri | reverse complement strand
TATTGGAATACATGTGATATTTCGATCGCGTACTCATCCGTGTTATTGGAATATATGCAATATTTTGATCCTGTACAAATCCGTGTTATTGGAATACATGTGATATTTCGATCGCGTACTCATCCTGTGATCCCGTACACATCGGTGTTATTGGAATACATGTGATATTTAGCTCGCGTACACATCCGTGTTATTGGAATACATGTGATATTTCAATCGCGTACACATCCGTGTTATTGGAATACATGTGATGTCGTGACCCCATACACATCCATGTTATTGGAATACATGTGATACTGTGATCCCGTACACATCGGTGTTATTGGAATACATGTGATATTTCGATCGCGTACTCATCCGTGTTATTGGAATATATGCAATATTTTGATCCTGTACAATGTTACGTTGGTATATGGGATATTACAGTGGTATATGGGGGTTATATGTACAGTGTATATGGGATATGTACAGTTGTTATATGGGATATGTACATTGGTATATGGGGGTTAATGTACAGTGGTATATGGGATATGTCCAGTGGTATATGGGGATATTTTATGGTATAAAGATGGGGGGTAATGTACAGTGGTATATGGGATATGTACAGTGGTATATGTGGGCTTAATATACAGTGGTATATGGGGGGTAATGTACAGTGGTATATGGATATGTACAGTGGGTAAATAGTGGGCTTAATCAGTGGGTTTGGGGGTATGTACAGTGGGCATATGTAGTGGGATATGGTGGGTTATCGTACAGTGGATATTACAGTGGGATATGGGGGTTTTGTTAGTGGTTGTATATGGTACGATGGGATATGTACAGTGGGATATGGGGGTTAATGTAGTGGATATGGTACTATGTACAGTGGGATCTGACAGTAGGTATATGGGGTGTTAATGTAGTGGTATATGTTACAGTGGGGATATGGGGGTAATGTAGTGGTATATTGTATCTGTACAGTTGGATATGTACAGTGGGTATATGGGGGGTTAATGTATGGTATTGTTATATGTACAGGGGATATGTACAGTGGGATATGGGGTTAATGTAGTGGTATATGGTATATGTACAGTGGGATATGTACAGTGGGATATGGGGGTTATGTAGTGGTATATGGGTATATGTACAGTGGGATATGTACACGTGGGATATGGGGGTTAATGTGTAGTGGTATATGGTATATGTACAGTGGGATATGTACAGTGGTATATGGGGGTTAATGTAGTGTGTATATGTACAGTGGGATATGTACAGTGGTATTGGGTAATGTAGTGGTATGGTAGTACAGTGGGATATGTACAGTGGTATATGGGGTATAATGTTTACAGTGGGAGATATGTACAGTGGGATATGGGGGTTAATGTACAGTGGTATATGGGGGTTAATGTACAGTGGTATATGGATATGTACAGTGGTATATGGGGGTTAATGTAGTGGTATATGGTATATGTACAGTGGGATATGTACAGTGGTATATGGGGGTTAATGTACAGTGGGATATTTGGGTTAATGTACAGTGGTATGTACAGTGGTATATGGGGGTTAATGTACAGTGGGATATGGGGTTAATGTAAGTGGTATATGGGGGTTAATGTAGTGGTATATGGTATATGTACAGTGGGATATGTACAGTGTGTATATGGGGTGGTTAATGTACAGTGGGATAGGTAATCTACAGTGGGATATGTCAGTGTATATGGGGGGTTAATGTACAGTGGGTATGTACAGTGGTATATGGGGGGTTAATGTAGTACCTGTGGGATATGTTACAGTGGTATATGGGGGTTAATTAATGGTAATGGGATATGTACATGCATGGATATACAGTGGTTAGGGGTAATGTACAGTGGTATTGTACAGTAGTATATGGGGCTTAATGTACAGTGGTATGTGGGTTAATGTACAGTGGTATATGGGGGTTAATGTACAGTGTATATGGGATATGTACAGTGGTTATGGGGGTTAATGTACAGTGGTATATGGGGGTTAATGTACAGTGGGATATGGGGGTTAATGTACAGTGGGATATGTCAGTGGGATATGTGGTTAATGTACAGTGGGATGTACAGTGGTTTGGGGTTAATTTAGTGGTATATGGTATATGTACAGTGGGATATGTACAGTGGGATATGGGGGTTAATGTAGTGGTATATGGTATAGTGTATGGGATATGTACAGTGGTATGGGGGTTAATGTAGTGGTATATGGGTATATGTACAGTGGGATATGTACAGTAGGATATGGGGGTTAATGTAGTGGTATATGGTATATGTACAGTGTGATTATGGGGGTTAATGTAGTGGTATATGGTATAGTACAGTGAGATGTTACAGTGGGATATGGGGGTTAAGTTAGTGGTATATGTACAGTGGGGATATGTACAGTGGGATATGGGGGTTAATGTAGTGGTATATGGTAATATGTACAGTGGGATATGGGGGTTAATGTAGTGGTATATGGTATATGTACAGCGGGTATGTACAGTGGTATATGGGGTTAATGTAGTGGTATATGTACAGTGGGATATGTACAGTGGTATATGGGGGTAAGTAGTGGTATATGTGTATATGTACAGTGGGTATGGGGGTTATGTACAGGATTGACGTGGTATATGGGGTTAATGTACATGGGATATGGGGGTAATGTATCAGTGGTATATGGTATATGTACAGGTGTATATGGGTTATGTAGTGGTATTGGTATAGTACAGTGGGATATGACAGGTATTGGGGGTTAATGTACAGTGGGATATGTACAGTGGGATATGGGGGGTTAATGTCAGTGGGATAGTGTTTGACAGTGGTATATGGGGGTTAATGTACAGTGGGATATGGGGGTTAATGTACAGTGGTATATGGGGTTATATGTACAGTGGATATGTACAGTGGTATATGGGGGTTAATGTATCAGTGGTATATGGGGTTAATGTACAGTGGGATATGGGGGTTAATGTGAGTGGTATATGTTAATGTACAGTGGGATATGTACAGTGGTAATTGGGGGTTAATGTATGGTATATGGTATTGACAGTGGTAATAATGGGGGGTTAATGTAGGTATATGGTATATGTACATGGTATATGACGTGGTATAATGGGGGTTTATGGTTCGTGGTATGTACAGTGGGTTGGGGGTTATGTTACAGGTGGGTATGTACGTGGGTATTTGGGGTGTACAGTGGGATATGGGGGTTAATGTACAGTGGTATATGGGGGTTAATGTACATGGGTTGTACAGTGGATATGGGGGTTATGTATCAGTGGTATATGGGGTTAATGTACAGTGGGATATGGGGGTTAATGTAGTGGTATATGGTATATGTACAGTGGGATATGTACATATTGTAGGGGGTTCGTAGTGGTATATGAGACAGGGAATGTACAGTGGTATATGGGGGTTATGTACCGTGGGATTGGGTGCCAATACGTGGTATATTGGGGGTTAATGTACAGTGGGATCTGGGGTTAATGGTAGTGGTATATGGTTAATGTACAGTGGGGTATGTACAGTGGTATATGGGGGTTAATGTACAGTGGGATATGTTTACAGTGGTATATGGGGGTTTAATGTACATGTTATATGTACAGTGGTATATGGGGGTTATGTACAGTGGGATATGGGGGTTTAGTAGTGTATATGTATATGTACAGTGGGATATGTACAGTGGTATATGGGGGTTAATGTACAGTGGGATATGTACAGTGGCATATGGGGGTTAATGTACAGTGGGATATGTGGGTACTACAGTGGGATATGTACAGTGGTATATGGGGGTTAATGTACAGTGGGATTGGGGGTTAATGTACAGGGGTATGGGGGTTATGTAGTGGTATATGGTATATGTACAGTGGGATATGTACAGTGGTATATGGGGGTTAATGTAGTGGTATAGTACATGGGATATTAACAGTGGTATGGGGGTATGTACAGTGGGATATGGGATATGTACAGTGGTATATGGGGGTTAATGTACAGTGGTATATGGGGGTTAATGTACAGTGGGATATGTACAGTGGTATATGGGGGTTAATGTACGTGGTTAATGGGATATGTACAGTGGGTATATGGGGGTTAATGTCAGTAATGGTTATGGTTGTATAGGATATGTACAGTGGTATATGGGGGTTAATGTAGTGGTTATGTATATTTAGGGGTATTGTAAGTGGTATATGGGGTTATTAGTATGGTATACAGGGGTATATGGGGTTAATGTACATGGTATATGGGTGGTATATGTAATGGTAATGGGGGTTAATGTACGTGGGATATTGGGGTTAAATGTACAGTGGGATATGGGGGTTAATGTACAGTGGGATATGGGGGTTAATGTACAGTGGGTATATGGGGGTTAATGTACAGTTGTATGAATGGATAGAACATGGAATGTGGGTTAATGTACAGTGTTATATGGGGGTTAATGTACAGTGGGATATGGGGGTTAATGTAGTGGTATATGGGAAATGTACAGTGGTATATGGGGGTTATGTACAGTGGGATTGGATATGTACAGTGGTATAGTGGGTTAATGGTACAGTGGGATATGGGGGTTAATGTACATGTAGGGTTAATGTAGTGGTATATGGGATATGTACAGTGGTTATATGGGGGTTAATGTACAGTGGGATATGGGGTGTTAATGTACAGTGGTATATGGGGGTTAATGTGAGTGGTATATGGATATGTACAGTGGTATATGGGGGTTAATGTACAGTGGGATATGGGGGTTAAGTCAGTGGTATATGGGGGTTAATGTAGTGGTATATGGGATATGTAACATGGGTATATGGGGTTAATTAGTGGTATATGGGATATGTACAGTGGTATATGGGGGTTAATGTACAGTGGTATATGGGATATATAGTGGTATATGGGGGTTAATGTACAGTGGTATATGGGGGTTAATGTACGTGGTTATATGGGGGTTAATGTACAGTGGGATATGTACAGTGGTATATATGGGGTTAATGTACAGTGGTATACTTGGGGGTTAATGTACAGTGGTATATGGGGGTTAATGTACAGTGGGATATGTACAGTGGTATATGGGAATGTACAGTGGGATATGGATATGTACATGGTATATGGGGGTTTATGTAGTAGTATATGGATATGTACAGTGGTATATGGGGGTTAATGTAGTGGTATATGGGAAATGTACAGTGGTATATGGGGGTTAATGTGGGGATTGTTGGTTAGGAGGGGAAGTGAAGGTAGAAATGAAATGCACATTGACACCATCTGGAGACCACATGACCAGATTACACACAGAAACAGACCGGATATTCTGCACTTCGCTTCCTGACATCACTTCGGGTAGTGTGATCAGACCGGATGCGGAAGTCGCTGGAGAACTAGGACGGGAAGGGGAGGGTTACGTGATTGTGTCGGTGACACCTAGTGTTAGGATCTCGGTCCTGACTGTCTATAGGGTCATGGGTAAGGGCCAAAGGTCTGTGTCGGGCCAGTGACTGGACAGGACCTGGTTATAGGATGTAGATGGTCACAGTACAGATAAGATAGATTATAGTGTTATAATGTTGTTGTACAGTCAATATGGTTATTGGGATGATACACTTACAGTGTTATTATGTCACAGTGTTATTTTATGTATATCACAGGTTATTAATATCACAGTGTTATTGTTATTATATCACAGTGTATTATTTTTATATCACCAGTGGTTTATTATATCACAGTGGTTATGTTATTAATATCACAAGTGTTATTATATCACAGTGTTATTGTTATTATCTTCACAGTGTTTATTATATCACAGTGTTTAATGTTATTATATCACAGTTTATTATATCATGTTATTGTTATTATACACATGTGTTATTATATCACAGTGTTATGTCTTTATATCACATTATTTATCAGTGTTATTGTTATTATATCACAGTGTTATTATATCACAGTGTTATTGTTATTATATCACAGTGTTATTATATCAGTGTTATTGTTATTATATCACAGTGTTATTATATCACAGTGTTATGTCACAGTGCAATAACGTTACAGTGTTATTATGTCAGTGTTATTATGTCTCAGTGTTATTGTGTCACATCGTTATCGTGTCACAGCGTTATCGTGTCACAGTGTAACAGTGTTATTATAGCACAGTGTAATAATGTCACGGTGTTATTATGTCAGAGTGTTATTATGTCAGTGTTATTATGTCAGTGTTATTATGTCAGTGTTATTATGTCAGTGTTATTATGTCAGTGTTATTATGTCACAGTGTAATTATGTCACAGTGTAATTATATCAGTGTTATTATGTCAGTGTTCTTATATCACAGTGTTATTTTGTCACAGTGTAATAATGTTACAGTCTTATTATGTCACAGTGTTATTATATCACAGTGTTATTATGTCACAGTGTTATTATGTCACAGTGTCATTATGTCAGTGTCATAATGTCGCAATGTCATAGTGTTATGTCACAGTGTAATAATGTCACAGTATTAGTGCTTGTGATGGTTCTCATCCAACCAGGTCATGGTATATCTGTTGTATTCAATTAGATCAACTGGACTTTAGTTCTTGAAGACGTTTCGCTAGTCATCCGACTGGCTTTCTCAATTCAGAATGACTTGTACAAGAATCTGTGGCAATTATGTACCCTGGAATGTCCCAATTAGCATATCACTGCTGGCTGCCTAAGGCTAGGTACACACTGCAGGATTTTTGTCCCTACTGAGCGTTCGCTGCGAGCGGGACAAATGACTGTCGGTTGCGGCAATAGTGACAGTTTGTGCGCACCACACTAGCAGATATTTTCGGCTGACCGACTGATAGTGCCATGAATCGGTCGGTCTCCCGAAAATATCTGCTAGTGTGTACCCATCCTAAAGCTAGGTACATACCTGAAAGATCTTTGAAAGATGATTTTTCAAATGAACATGATACACACAGGAAGAACCCTCGGGACTCTGTGTTCCCTCGCCCACGGCCGACTCCCCTATAGGGAGTCTACCGCGGCCAAGGAAAATTTTCGCTCTTTTCCAAACGAGCGTTCCGAAAAGTAAGGCACACACAGTACCGATAAAGCCTCGAGACCGTCGGACAACAGGCAACAAATGCAGAAAAATCAAACATGGAATATGCACTGCACTATGAAGCATGGATATCAGAAGGATTGTGGGATTTACCTAAGCGTTCAATAGGTGGCTTTTCAGTTTAACATCCTCCTCTATATAGAACCCTGCCTAGAGGTCATTGATGTGCACATCTTTATGCTTTTTTATACATTTTATAAGGAGATTAAATGTTTTTCTAACACAGGGAGATGAAATCTGGAGGAAACTGCATCCACTGAAGAATAAAACATGAACAGGAAACAGAGAGAAGTGTTTGGAAGCTGCAGTGACTGTCGCCCTTACATACTCACTGACTGAGCAAGTCTACAGGGTAACGTATAAAGTACCATGTGCCTACATATTGACTGGTCACTGTGTATAACTACATTTGGGATTATGCAATCATTATGTAAACCTTTTATCACTTCAATCTATTTTTTTGTTACATCATTTTAAGATTTAATTTCCATTGTTTTCACACAGAAAGCTTCACAAATTGTCTTTATTGCTGGTGATCCAGTTATATTGTCTGCCACAGTGAAGTGTAGCCACATATTTGACAACTCATTGAGCTGCAGTAATACTGATTGGGCATTGGTCTCCCTTCTAAAGTGGAAATAGTATTAGTTGTTGGAACAGACTGAAGCCTGTGTTAGGCTAATATGAATAAATACTTGTAAAAGCCTCCTTACCCGTGTGACCCAAGCCTGGCATGTAGTAGAAAACCCATTAAAAGTTTGTCACGAAATGTTCATTTCTAATCACATGGGCTACCTAAAGCTGGGTACACACGTGTACATTTTTCCTCCTGACCGACTGTTCGAGACTTACCACCGGTCGGCCAGGAGGTAAAATTGAAACATGTCTGACAGAGGACCGTAGGATCGGTCATTGTTTTCCGACCCGTCTGATCGTGCTTTCTTCCGATTCGGACGAAGGAACGGTCGGCGATCAGTAGGAGCCGCCATACAGTCGGGCTGAATTATTGTATCGTGTGTACCCAGCTTTAGTTTGTGAAGCTCTAACCTTGCCCTGCCCCAAAAGCTGTTGATCATTTACTGTCCGGTTCTGAACTCTTTGTCATCCATATGTTTGCCAAAGCTGCTTTTCTCTCTCTTTACAGGTGGGAATCCCTAGCCATGCCTGGGAAGCTGAAAGTCAAAATAGTGGCAGGTCGTCACCTGCCTGTGATGGACAGAGCCAGTGATCTGACAGACGCATTTGTGGAGGTCAGAGGGGAATTAGGATGCAGCTTGTTATAAGATGATCTGAGATGGATAGGTGTAAACATAGGACATTGTTACACTAGATTAGTCCATTTCCACCAGACTGACAGTTTATCACTATAGGATTAAATAGAATGCAATGCCCTATAAGGCTTGGTACACACCATACAATATGATATTATCATTATTACTGTGTATCGTTGGTTGGCCGAAAATATTGCATGGTGTGTGTGCCAACGGACGAGACCGATTTTGGTCACTCCGATCGAGTATGCTGCTAAACAGATTTATGTAATCTCCTGTTTGATTCGGATCACATTTCATCCAGAGCAATAACTGAAGTTTCACACAATATCACAGAGGGATTATAACAAGTAAAGCGATATATAGCCGTGTTTCCAGCCAGGAATGATTAGGCATGTGGGAACTTGTCCTTGGAATTTGATAGGGACCAAATTGTGAATGTTATACACCCTGCCTTCTAACTTGGCAATGGACCCGGACGGCTCTTAACATAGGAAGGTACATTTCGGTTTTCATTAAAGGCGCAGTAAACATTTTTTCCCCAGAAGAAGTATAAAAGTTACTTAATGGAGAAGATCTGGTCAAAACCCCATTTATTCTTGGTTTGTAGTCTAGATATTCCTGTCTGTTTTATTTATTTTTATCTCTCAACCTTCACTCTCCAGCCAAGGGGGTTAAAAATGTACAGAGCTGAAAAGATCCTATTCCCGTAACAAAGACTTGGGTTACACTCATGTGATGGCCAGCTACTAAGAAGCCTGTGGGCACAAAATTCCAGGCACCATTAGCCCCACCCCTTAACTCAGACCACACCCCAAAACCCATTTTTTTTTTTGGGGGGGGGGGAGAAAATAGGCTATATAGGGGGTGGGGGAGAATGAAATCTGCCCCTCCAATCACAGGCGCCCCTAGACATGTGTCTACTGTGCCTATTGGTAAATTCAGGCCTGCCGATGACCCATCGGATCATAAATGATGCCTGACCGCTACTGGCCTTTCCTCGGGTAGTCGGCCATCACAGTCGTGTGTCACGTGTGTACCTGTAAGGTATACCTGAGGAAGGGACAGGGCGCCTCGAAACGTTGTAGTTTGTTTCACCTTTGTAGGGTGCTCCCCTGTGTGACTGTAGTGCGATATGAACACGTGTGACTGTAGTGCGATATGAACACGTGTGACTGTAGTGCAACAGTCACACGTGTTCATATCGCAGTACAGTCACACGTGTTCATATCGCACTACAGTCACACGTGTTCATATTGCACTAGTCACACGTGTTCATATCGCACTACAGTCACACGTGTTCATATCGCACACAGTATTTTATATATAATAATATATATATATATATATATATATATATATATATATATTACAAGTAAAGGATCCTTCGCACTCCGTTAGCAGCGGTCTGGGGCCTGGGTGCTACTGTGTGAATATGTAACTTGCAACGTGGGGATTCAGAGCACTCCAAGGACTTAACTCGAACATATGTTTATTCAATAGTAGGAAAACATAACCTACGCGTTTCGGCTCACTGAATGAGCCGTCATCAGGGTTACAGTATTCGTCAGTACACAACAATAATAGGTGAGTGCCCTCCCTAGACACACCTCCCCGCCCCTCCATCCCGCCCCTCCCAGGTGGCCAACATACACAACTACAGGGTTAACCCTAACGTGCACTCTGTGTTTACCCATGTATAGTGCAGCTACCGTTAAGAAAGAAAGAACCATAGCATCAAAGTCATATCGTGATCTGGGATCCGACATATGGTGACTTTAAAGTCAATGCTAGTTTGGTACTATACCTTGCCACTGACATCGAGTACCGATTCGGGTAGATTAATCTCCCCGTATAATCTATTTAAGTGGTTTTACTATAAGGTATATCTTTAAACTGTTGCATGCATATATGATTCGTTGTGTTACTCTAATGTCCTTTATTTCATACTAGCATTGTCATATAGTGCCTTGATTTCCTTGCACTGTGGGCACAGATTTCTATCCGTAGCCAGTTTTATCTTTCTTACCTGTTTTTATCTGTTTATTATATATATCACTATTTATCTATTTATTTAGCACATGGCACTTTATATGCATTATTACACATTCCCAAAACATATGTCGGATCCCAGATCACGATATGACTTTGATGCTATGGTTCTTTCTTTCTTAACGGTAGCTGCACTATACATGGGTAAACACAGAGTGCACGTTAGGGTTAAAACCCTGTAGTTGTGTATGTTGGACACCTGGGGAGGGGCGGGATGGAGGGGCGGGGGGGAGGTGTGTCTAGGGAGGGCACTCACCTATTTATTGTTGTGTACTGACGAATACTGTAACCCTGATGACGGCTCGTTCAGTGAGCCGAAACGCGTAGGTTATGTTTTCCTACTATTGAATAAACATATGTTCGAGTTAAGTCCTTGGAGTGCTCTATATCCCCACGTTGCAAGTTATATATATATATATTACAATACATAATGTTGTTAAACTAGGGAGTAACAGTGGTAAATATTCTTTAAAACCATTTAGCTATGGAGGTATCCAGTGTACAATTAGAATGGTTTGTGCACTAGAATTCTGTTTTTTGTATGTATTATCTTTTTGGTCTCTAGTTGCACTTTAATATGGATGTACAGCAGCCCGACTTTCTATACATTGTGTGAACCGTTTAGCTACGTAGTCCATAGCCTTCTGTATTATAAAGCTAATGTGACAATGACTATATGAAGCACAAGTCTGCAGGCTGTGTGAATTCATACAAGGCAGAGAGCCCCAGGGCATCTTATTACCAATCCATTTCTTACAAACCAATCGTGTCGGTATTTTGTTTAACCAGGTGAAATTCTCCAACACCACATTCAAGACGGATGTTTTTCAGAAATCTCTCAATCCGCAATGGAACTCTGAGTGGTTTAAGTTTGAGGTAACAAATTCCTTTAAAAAAAACCCCGCACTTTTATTTTAAAGTGACAGTGTTATGACCTCTGGAGGTACAATGTGTGAGAAGTGGTGACCAGTCTCTGCCTGTATTAATAGGCTTTATTTCTGTTCAGATACTTTGTTTCCCCAGCATTAACAGGCATAGCATTGATATAATAAAAAACATGGTCACTTACCTTCGTTTCCCAGATGAGCACAAAGTCCACTTTGTTTGTGCCTGTTAAGTTAGCCCACAACCTCCACGATCAGCTGATTAAAAGACCGGACCCGAACTTCCGGAACCAAACTGATATATCCAGCACTTTATTACCTGTATTACTAACCAGATATTTAAGGATAATTATTATCCCCATTCTGGCAGAGTAAGCTGGCTCCACCCTCCATACTGTCAATCAAGGCTGTGACTGCTGACATCACAACTAATGAGTGACTGCTGTTTCACCTGCACATGCTCATGCTTATAAAAAGCTCATTGAGCAGAGAGAGGAGGCAAATAACTTTGCCAGAACAAAATAGATTTTTTCCATGAAATATCTGGCTAAAAATTCATGTAATAAACTGGTTAAAAAATAGCAGTTGTGGTTGCGGGTAAATTAACACAATAACACCAGTTTTTTGTTGAATGGGTGGACGTGCTTTGAGAGCTTCCATTGTAACCATCGTGATTGTGGAAGGAACAAGGAGTTTCCAGAGGGAAACCCATACTAACAGGAAGAACATACAAACTGGCTGTGTTAAACCCCATCTTCTGTCCAAGAACCAATCGCTGGCCTTGTTATTGGCTGTTTGTTTCTAGAAGGAGTTGTTGACTTTGTGTGTTGTTTGCAGGTGGACGATGAGGATCTCCAGGACGAACCTTTGCAGATCACGGTCTTGGATCATGACACTTACAGTGCTAATGACGCCATTGGCAAAGTGTACATTGACATCGACCCTTTGCTCTACACGGAAGCTGCTACAGTCATATCGGGATGGTTTCCCATCTATGACACAATACACGGTAAATGTAGGAAGATGGGATGGACCCTTCCACCATTTATAGTTCCTAATCTCTTATCTCCAGCATTGATTCATGATCTGGAATTGTTAATAAGTTGTTTTAAGGTTTAAGGCTGGGTACACACCAGCTACTAGAAATCACTCGGCCGGGACAAACGACAGGTCCCATAGGGAACCGCACGATCGGTCGGGGTTTTCTAACCGCCGCCCCACACCATAACATATTTCTGAATGACCTCTACATGTCATTAACGGTCGCCCGGAAATATCTTTTTAGTGTGTACCCAGCTTAAACCCTTGTTATTTGTATCTGTTTATTGTAGCCAAATCCTAATACATTCAGAACCTTTTTAAAAAATTCCACACACTTGAATTCATTTTAATGGAAAAATCTGTGATCTGGATGTGAAAACATTTGGATTGATGTGTAAAGTGAAACTTTGTTCCCTGGGAATGAGTGAGATTGACCTCAGTGAACCGGGGCTGGTGACGGTTAACTTGGCTGTTCTACTGTCTCAGATCTTCTGCCACCAACCTTCAAACTGCAGCTAATGTTTAATCTGCCCATTGTGCCAATGTAACTATCCAGACCTAGAGGCACTGGGAGAACATCAGCTGAAATCTCATTGGCCCAATAGGACCCTACGGTATCAGCGCTCATCATGTCTTATCTACATTTCACAATAAGAGTTTATAGAATCTGAGATAAAAATACAGATTGGAAAACCTGTTATTGATGTCCCATCGTAACCCTGGGGCCCTGCTGGATTAGAACTGGTTTTAACTAACACCATAGTGGATGTTTCTATTTTGTCACTGTCCAGTTTCCTGCCCGATATTTCATTACCGTAAATAGCCACAATATGGGGGGATTTTACCCTGGACCACCCAGATTGTCATTTATTTCTGACCCAACAAACCTAGAAACAGCAACTAAAGCCTCAACAACACTGAATCAGAAGGCAGAGCCCCTTGATACCAACGCCATGATCTGTCTCACCTCTCATTTTGATGTGGGTGCAGGGAAATTCACCTGACCAAAATGGGGTTTGTGCTTTATTTCCCAGCATTCCACTATCACATAGTTCAGTCACTGACTGTTCTTTGCACGTGACCAATCCAAATTTACTGCAGAGACTTGTTACAGCAGGTGACGCTTAATAGCGTCTAGCCAATCCTAAATTAGACAAGGGATCATGTGACTTCAGTACCCAGAAGTGTACACACGCACAGTTATATTACCGATTTTTCTTCATTGCGTTACATTTACTGGAGTGGAGTTTTACGGGTTATTAGCGTTCCTGGGGGGTGTTTTCACATTATGGAGTATAAAATGTTGTTTTAGTTCTCCTTTAAGTTTGGTTTTGCAGTTTATGTGTATGGCTAATGGAACTTTCTACCAGGGATGTCCAGGTTTAGCCTTGGAACTGGAGAACAACTAGCTTGCTGGCTCTGATCTCATGCCTTTATTGTTTGTTGGACCAGGTATTCGTGGGGAGATAAATGTGGTGGTGAAGGTGGATCTTTTCAATGACTTAAATCGCTTCAGACAATCCTCCTGCGGAGTAAAGTTTTTCTGCAGTAAGTATCGGTGTTTATACAGATACAAGTAACAGGTGGAAAGAAAAGGGTTTACTGAATGAAATGAATGAAAAATAACACAGGAACCATGGGTATGAAGGGAAGATTGTACACACAGGATGACATTTATCCCCCTGCCCCCGACCGTAAGCCACTATCGGTCGGTTGGCCAATAATATTGTATGTTGTGTACCCAGCCTTAGATTAATAAAGTCAATCATTACAGAAAACCCCACACATACACAGATAATGTGATAGATCCACTGGAAGTTAGTGTGTGATGGAATAAAGTTTCCTAGTAACATATGTTACCCTATGGAGGAACATGAGGAAATTCTTATAAATTCTGCTCTTAGCTGCTTGAGGGATTTTAGATGTTGATGTCCGTGTCTAGTGTGTAACACAAACTGCACAAACAGCATTATAATCAAAGGCTTATTCGTCCAGAGAGGGGCAGGGTGGGTAATATTAAAGGGTATGTCCACTCCTCAAAAAACTTTATATATTTGGTTGGCAACCCCCCTCGCGATGTCCGAAGATGCATCTAATTACGTTCCCAGGCTTCTTTCCCCCGGTGCGCTTCTGCGCCTTTCCCTGCATGGAGCAAGTAAAAGGGGCTGGACTGGCAGTGTCTCCTGTGATTGGCTGAGACACAATGAGATGCTAATCACAGGAGACACTGCCGCTCTGGCCCCTTTTACTTGCTGGGTAAGTACTGTTAGAAGCATCTTTGGATTTTATAAACCTCGCAAGGTCAAAGTTTTGGGGGGTTGTCAACCAACTATAAAAAGTTTTTTGGGGGGCGGACATACCCTTTAACTCGTTAGGAAGGTTCCACTCATAAAGAAGGTTAATTTCATTAGAAAGGCGCCTGACACCATCAGGCTGAAGAGCCGTTGTTACGGTGCTCCGAGCAGGATTGATATAGACCACATGCACCCTACTGGAATAGTTAACAACTCTCATCATTCAAACTCCAACAGCCACATCCATTCCCAAGTCCTACCGTGCAATCGTTATACACGGGTTTGTAGAAGAGTTGGTGGTGAACGAGGATCCCGAGTACCAGTGGATTGATCGAATCCGAACGCCCAGAGCGTCAAACGAGGCCAGACAGAGACTAATTTCCTTAATGTCAGGTAATCTTCTGGGCAACGTTCTGTTCCTTAGTCTCAGACATCCTGTTAAAAAGCCGTTTCTCTTCTCGGTTATAATAAATAGACCTTGAATTTTCCCTGCCTGATACTGGTATTTCTGTTGGAATAGTAGTTAATATGGAGCAATAGCAGCTAGAAAACAGCCCACACCAGGGTGGTAATCAGTGGGTAATACTGTAATGAGATTGGATTCCCTTATAGATTGGAAACAAAGATTAGTAATCTGAGAGATGTAAGAATAACTTGAAATGCTGGATGATGTTCTTTTAACACTCTTTCTGCTTCCTGATTATTCCAGCTATCAGCTGTCACTCATGGATGTAATTGCATGACATCAGAGCCAATAACTGAATGCTATTCCCCTAACTGTCTCTGAGCACTTGGGAGCTGGTGAAAGAGCTTGGAGAGGAGGGGATAAGAGGGAAGGGGTGAACATGCCCTTTAACCCCCATTTCCTTTTAGCCTTTGAAGGGTTACAACCACTGTGAGTCATTTTTGATCTCATAGCCAATAGGATCAGACTTTTCAAATCCAGCCAATCTTTGCGCTGATCTCACCTTTACCTTGTATTGTTTTTGAAAGGAATTTGAAGATTGTGCTAATTTCCCTTTCCAATAATCTGATCAAGGTTCAGAAGACACCGTTCTGCCTCAACGGTCACAGTTCCCCTGCGCAGGGTTCACTGGAGAGGCTGCCAGTTACATTCCAGTTCAATGCCCTTATCAAAGGTGTTCAACCTAATGATTGACAGCCATAAGACATAAAGTACCTCGAGCTGTTTTGCTTCCTTAATGCACAACATAAATCCCATTTATCCCTTAAAGGGAATGTCCATCATTAAATAAAAAATTGGTTATTTTTCAGTTACAACTCAAACTCAAAACTGATATATCTAGCACATTATTACCTTTATTGCTAAACAGATATTTAATGATAATTAAAGTCCCCATTCTGGCAGAGTAAGCTGGCTCTTCCTTCCATACTGTCAATCAAGGCTGTGACTACTGACAACACAACCAATGACTGACTGCTGTTTCCCCTGCTGCCTTTAGGGGCATATTTGGAAATTATTGTTAATGTGAAAGGGGTTTGGTGTGAAGTGGAGATCATTTAAAGTTATTTTTTGCCTGCACGTGCCCTTTAAACATCAGTATGGTTTGTACAGTTTGCATTCAAACATTTCTAAATATTCTTGACAAAAGCAGAGAACATTTTATGCAAAGAGATTATTTAATTTGTATGGGAACCGTCTGCTAGTGTGCATAGGGTGGCATTGAAACTGTTCCCTTAAAGGAGCACTGTTCTGTTTCTCAATATTAAGGGACTGATTCAATTCAACCAATCAGAAGTTGGTACGGTTTTACTGCAGTTAGATTACATCTGATTGGATGGCTGCAGATTGATGCACTTTTTATTTAAACAGCCCCAATATAGCTTTACTTTTCAGCTCCATTGTATATAGCTGGAAGCTCCACCTGAACGCATCTCCCGGCAACTCCTCTCGAGACGCAATAGGTATCAATAATGTGGGCGTGCATGCTAATGTTATTGAAAGGAAGGGGGGTTAGGTGGATCTACAGAGGTCTACAGTTATATAGAATGTAGAACGCATGTTCATCCCACAAATAGAACATTATATATAGGTAAATCCCCCCCCCCCAAAAGAAAACCCCAATAGTTCTTCTCCCCCTCTCTCAAAAGGTCTCCACCTCCTCTCCAAGCTCTTTTACAAGCTCGCACATGCTCAGAGGAAGCTAGAGGAACAACATTCAGTCATTGGCTGTGATGTCATCTGTTACATCCATGACTGACCGCTGCAAACTGGAAAAACCAGGAAGCAGAAAGAATGATAACAGAACATCAGACAACAGTTCAGGTTAGTCTTACAATGACCATAAACGCAACGATCGTGAGCGTGTAAAATTGCGATATCCCGATTTTGTGCAATCATTGGGTCGTTTAAATTTAATCAAAAACTTGAAACAATGCTTTTTTAAGTGTTAAAAGCAGGGGTGCCTATCCTGGCCCAGGCTGGGGGCGACACCCCAGCCAGTTAGTGGGCCACATTTTGGCTATACCCTGGGTTGGCATACCCTGCCCATTACCACACCCATGCCCCAACTGCTGAAATCAGCCACATGCAAGGCTGCAGGTTGGGCATCAATTGCTGAAAGGCTCAGGAGATTCCTCTCTTTGTAAAGACCCACAATGCCACACATACCAGCTACTTCCTGGTAAACCAGGGAGATCGCATGCTGTCTAAATTGCCATAAACAAACCTTATTTTCCATTGTGTTGTGTCCTTATTTTAAATGTCCCATGTGCTCAGTTTGTCTCATTAACACAGACACTTTATAGAGAACAGGCTGGTTCAACACGTAGGGTTCTTAATGTCCGTCAAATTATTTCCCAACGTAGAGAATAAATGCTCTTTGGTGCCTTAGTTTGCCTTTTTTTGGAGAGAATTTTGGGAGATTCTCGTTGACTGATCTGGGCTTTTATATCCATGTAGGTGAATTACAGAGGAAGATCGGCCTGAAGGTGCTGGAGATGCGTGGCAATGCGGTAGTTGGATATCTGCAATGCTTCGATCTGGAAGGGGAATCGGGACTCGTTGTACGTGCAATAGGCACAGCCTGTACCCTGGATAAATTAAGTAATCAGCCCTGTAATTCTCCTTGTAAAGAGATAAAGGAGTAAGTATCTACGTGGGTAAAGTCATTTCAATCTTTAAATTATTTGTATTGGGGAATTCAGGAAATTGTGTTTTTCTCAAGGGCCCTCGTGCTGCAGGTTTTAGTGAAATTACCCATTGTCCATTTATTATCCTGTGTGATGTCACTGGTTTACTGATTTCCAATTACAGCCTGTGATTTAACAACATACCCATTGTCCATTTATTATCCTGTGTGATGTCACTGGTTTACTGGATGTCCAATCACAGGCCTGTGATTTAACAACATACCCACCCATTTTCCATTTATTATCCTGTGTGATGTCACTGGTTTACTGGATGTCCAATCACAGGCCTGTGATTTAACAACATACCCATTGTCCATTTATTATCCTGTGTGATGTCCCTGGTTACTGGATGTCCAATCACAGGCCTGTGATTTAACAACATACCCATTGTCCATTTATTATCCTTGTTGATGTCCACTGGTTTACTGGATGTCCAATTACACAGGCCTGTGATTTAAACACATACCCGATTGTCCATTTATTATCCTGTGTGATGTCACTGTTTACTGGATGTCCAATCACAGGCCTTTGATTTAACAACATACCCATTGTCCATTTATATCCTGTGTGATGTCACTGGTTTACTGATGTCCAATCACAGGCCTGTGATTTACAACATACCCACCCATTTTCCATTTATTATCCTGTGTGATGTCACTGGTTTACTGGATGTCCTCACAGGCCTGTGATTTACAACATACCCATTGTCCATTTATTATCTGTGTGATGTCACTGGTTTATTGGATGTCCAATCACGGCCTGTGATTTAACAACATACCCATTGTCCATTTATTATCCTGTGTGATGTCACTGGTTTACTGGATGTCCAATCACAGGCCTGTGATTTAACAACATACCCATTGTCCTTTTATTATCCTGTGTGATGTCACTGGTTTACTGGATGTCCAATCACAGGCCTGTGATTTAACAACATACCCACCCATTGTCCATTTATTATCCTGTGTGATGTCACTGGTTTACTGGATGTCCAATCACGGCCTGTGATATAACAACATACCCATGTGCCATTTGTCGCGACTGCCTGCAAAAACAGTGCAGATTTTTCGGACCAACCGGTACATGGAAAGATTGGTTGGTCTCCCTGGAAATCTGCTTGTGTGTACCCAGTCTTAGAAGCTAGTTACAGACTTGCAGTCAATATCTGTTCTTTCCTCAGCCTTTGGACACCTAAGGCAGAGAATATAAATGAAGGCTTGTTGCTATCTTGGGTTGTACTTTGCCCAGGTCTGGTCCATATTGTCTTTCAAGGTCATGATTTCAGGGTTCGTTCCAGAATCTAAACATATTCCCTTTAAAAACGGTAACTTAAAAATAGCAATACAGTAAATATAAATAACTGTGTGTATGTACAGTGACTGGCCACACCCCTGATCTCAGTCACAGTCCTCTCTTGCCTGTAAAGGGATTGGCTAGAGGCTCCTAGTGGGTGTGACCAACTGTAACAAGTTCCTGCAGTATCTTAGGACTGAGCATGTGTAAAGAACATAATGGTCAGTGACCACACTGTGTGATACTGGAACACTGGGAAATAAGACACAAACCTCATGTTACATTTCTCAACAACCACATTAAAATGAGAGGTGGGACACGGATTACTGTTTTTATAACAAGGAGATCTGCCTTCTAATTCAATGTTGTTCTGAGGCTTTAGTTGTCCTTTAATAAGTTCTCTCATTTTGAGCTTAATGAGCTTTTTATAAGCTTGAGCATTGGTTGTGATGTCAGCAGACACAGCCTTGATTGACAGTATGGAGGGAGGAGCCAGCTTTTTTACAGGACTGGAATTGTAGATTCCTAATTCTGTGTGTTTCTTTGCTTTGTTCTCTTATGATGGAAAGCACTAGAATTAAAACCCTGCCTGTGCTTTGATTCTATGCCAGGCTTGCTCAATGGCTCTACCCGTATTGTATGTGCCCCCCCTGAAGAAACCTTATCTTGCATGCTTCTAGTAGTAGAAATCTAAATATCCTTCTACCAATCTTCCCCCCTGAGCTATTCTAACACAAATAACATTTGCAAGGTCTCTGTGTGTTTTCTCTCCTTCCACATTTGCTGCCAAATCTCTCAGGTCTCCACTGGTTCAGCCACAAGCCACGGATACCGTTCGACCCACAACAGCCCAGTTCACACGCTACTGGCGCACGACTCACTCAAACTTCTCAGTGTCTGTTCCCACTCTCATCTACACTGGTACGAGTCAGAATTGGTCAGGCCTCTGCTTAGGCAGGTGGTAACGCTGACTGGTACCACCAACCTCTCTGTCTATATGGGAGGAATTCAATTGCAAATGGAAACTGATAACTATCCGAGTATCAGAGTCTCTTCTATTAACATGATTGGCCACAGTAGGAAATTCTTTGTTTGCACATTTTTGATTGGCTGCTATTGATTCTTGTTTAAAAAATGACCTTTAAACTTCCCAAAGGATTCTGGTTGCAAATGATTGTTGATTCTGATTGTGGTGTAAGAGTTAATAGGAGAGACCTGGGAATGCAGGTAAGTTGTTATCAAGCTTTCAGTTCTGCATCATTGTTTTTAGCTGTGGCTTCCTGCTATGCTACTACATGTATGATCCACCTGTAGCCCTCCGACTTAAACTCAAAGAGCTGGGGCGATGCTGGTTGGCCATACATGTGTTCAAGGATGGAACATTGCTTATTGTTGCTGGGTAGATTTTTAATTTTTGTTACATCTTGAATTTAGTTTATCTCCTGCCCATCATTCGAATTATTTGCCCACGTTTGTGCCTGATTTTTGCGACGGTCTGTCCCTGTGGCCCTTCCTGTACCAGTCCTTGTTTGACACCTGTGAAGGGATTATTAATATGTCTCCAACTTCTTCTGGCAGGGCGCCCTTCAGTGAAGAGCTTAACCCCAATACCCACTCATCAGGACCCTCCACCCCTCTGAAAAACCAAACCTATTCCTTTTCACCTTCCAAGTCTTACAGCCGACAATCCTCCTCTTCTGACACAGATTTGAGTTTGACACCCAAGACCGGTAAGGCACCGACGCCCATTTTGTTTTCCATTTTGTGGATTTTTGTTGGTGGTTTCTGTTTGTTTTGTTTTTTTTCATTTTTATGCTCATTTCAATCACAAGTTATCAGAACAATGGATTTATCTATTAATCTATTAAGGATTCCCTGACGTGAATGGGTGGAACTATTTCATTAGCGTGGAACGTGACAGGTTTCAACCAATGGTCATTATGTGGCGCATGTTGTAAACTGTCAGATGTGAGCAGAATTATTTAAAATGTATTTAATTACTAGCCTATGAACTACATACTAATGGGTTACTCAATGTAACTGATAAAATACCGATTACATAGTATACTCCAGACAAGTAACTGTATTTAATTACTAGCCTATGAACTACATACTAATGGGTTACTCAATATAACTGATAAAAACCGATTACATAGTATACTCCAGACAAGTAACTGTATTTAATTACTAGCCTATGAATACACTAATGGGTTACTCAATATAACTGTAAAATACCGATTACATAGTATACTCCGACAAGTAACTGTATTTAATTACTAGCCTATGAACTACATACTAATGGGTTACTCAATGTAACTGATAAAATACCGATTACATAGTATACTCCAGACAAGTAACTGTATTTAATTACTAGCCTATGAACTACATACTAATGGGTTACTCAATATAACTGATAAAATACCGATTACATAGTATACTCCAGACAAGTAACTGTATTTAATTACTAGCCTATGAACTACATACTAATGGGTTACTCAATATAACTGATAAAATACCATTACATATACTCCAGACAAGTAACTGTATTTAATTACTAGCCTATGACTACTACTAATGGGTTACTCAATGTAACTGATAAAATACCGATTACATAGTATCCTCCAGACAAGTAACTGTATTTAATTACTAGCCTATGAACTACATACTAATGGGTTACTCATATAACTGATAAAATACCGATTACATAGTATCCTCAGACAAGTAACTGTATTTAATTACTAGCCTATGAACTACAAACTAATGGGTTACTCAATGTAACTGATAAAAAACCGATTACATAGTATACTCCAGAAAAGTAACTGTATTTAATTACTAGCCTATGACTACTCTAATGGGTTACTCAATGTACTGATAAAATACCGATTACATAGTATACTCCAACAAGTAACTGTATTTAATTACTAGCCTATGAACTACATCTAATGGGTTACTCAATATAACTGATAAAATACCGATTACATGTATACTCCAGACAAGTAACTGTATTTAATTACAGCCTATGAACTACATACTATGGGTTACTCAATATAACTGATAAATACCGATTACATGTATACTCCAGACAAGTAACTGTATTTAATTACTAGCCTATGAACTACATACTAATGGGTTACTCAATGTAACTGATAAATACCGATTACATAGTATACTCCAGACAAGTAACTGTATTTAATTACTAGCCTATGAACTACATACTAATGGTTACTCAATGTAACTGATAAAATACCGATTACATAGTATACTCCAGACAATAACTGTATTTAATTACTAGCCTATGAACTACATACTAATGGGTTACTCAATGTAACTGATAAAATACCGATTACATAGTATACTCCAGACAATAACTGTATTTAATTACTAGCCTATGAACTACATACTAATGGGTTACTCAATGTAACTGATAAAATACCGATTACATAGTATACTCCAGACAAGTAACTGTATTTAATTACTAGCCTATGAACTACATACTAATGGGTTACTCAATGTAACTGATAAAATACCGATTACATAGTATCCTCCAGACAAGTAACTGTATTTAATTACTAGCCTATGAACTACATACTAATGGGTTACTCAATGTAACTGATAAAATACCGATTACATAGTATACTCCAGACAAGTAACTGTATTTAATTACTAGCCTATACCTACATACTAATGGGTTTACTCAATGTAACTGATAAAATACCGATTACATAGTATACTCCAACAAGTAACTGTATTTAATTACTAGCCTATGACTACATACTAATGGGTTACTCATATAAACTGATAAAATACGATTACATAGTATACTCCAGACAAGTAACTGTATTTAATTACTAGCCTATGACTACATACTAATGGGTTACTCAATATAACTGATAAAATACCGATTACATAGTATACTCCAGACAGTAACTGTATTTAATTACTAGCCTATGAACTACAATCAATGGGTTACTCAATATAACTGATAAAATACCGATTACATAGTATACTCCAGACAAGTAACTGTATTTAATTACTAGCCTATGAACTACATACTAATGGGTTACTCAATGTAACTGATAAAATACCGATTACATAGTAACTCCAGACAAGTAACTGTATTTAATTACTAGCCTATGAACTACATACTAATGGGTTTCTCAATGTAACTGATAAAATACCGATTACATAGTATCCTCCAGACAAGTAACTGTATTTAATTACTAGCCTATGAACTACATACTATGGGTTACTCAATATAACTGATAAAATACCGATTACATAGTATACTCCAGACAAGTAACTGTATTAATTACTAGCCTATGAACTACATACTAATGGGTTACTCAATATAACTGATAAAATACCGATTACATAGTATACTCCAGACAAGTAACTGTATTTAATTACTAGCCTATGAACTACATACTAATGGGTTACTCAATGTAACTGATAAAATACCGATTACATAGTATACTCCAGACAAGTAACTGTATTTAATTACTAGCCTATGAACTACATACTAATGGGTTACTCATGTAACTGATAAAATACCGATTACATAGTATACTCCAGCAAGTAACTGTATTTAATTACTAGCCATGAACTACATACTAATGGGTTACTCAATGTAACTGATAAATACCGATTACATAGTATACTCCAGACAATAACTGTATTTAATTACTAGCCTATGAACTACATACTAATGGGTTACTCAATGTAACTGATAAAATACCGATTACATAGTATACTCCAGACAAGTAACTGTATTTAATTACTAGCCTATGAACTACATACTAATGGGTTACTCAATATAACTGATAAAATACCGATTACATAGTATACTCCAGACAAGTAACTGTATTTAAGGCACTTTTAACCTTAAAGCTGCCTTTCAGCAGACGCCACCTTGGGGCCTCATTTACACGCTTGTATGTGTGTAAAATGCTGAAGCCTGAGTATCATGTCCACCCCCAAAACGATAATTTCCCCCACCACTGGCCCCACCGTGTAGTGTAATAAAATCCTTACCTTCCCAGCTCCAAATGGTTCTCCAGCAATCCCCCCCCCCCCCAAAGTACAAAAAGTGGCAACCAGGAGGAGAGTCTATATAGGACTCTGCCCCTGTCTCCCCTCCGGAAGAATTTTGCCATGCGCAGAAGAGCCCTCTCCCCCTCCCTCTCCCCCTCCCCTCCCCCCCCTCTCCCCCCCTCCCCTCCCCTCCCTCTCCCCCCTCCCTCTCCCTCCCACTAGTGTAAAACCCTGTTAGTATATTTTAGGGATAGTCTCCCCAGCCCCAACCGCTATAATCTTATATCCAGAAAGTGCCCCGATAGTTACTTACCTTCCCTCTATCCTCCCCTGTTGTGAACTGCCACAAACACGTCCCTGATTGGCTGCCTCTCAGCCAATCACAGACGCGGCTGCTGGTCCCGCCCCCTGCTTGCAGTTCCGTGCAAGCAGATGGCCTGGGCAGTGCGGCAGAGGGAAGGTAAAACTATCGTGGGCACTTTCTGGATATAAGATTATAGCGGTTGGGGATGGGGGGAACTATCCCTACTACATACTTTAAGTAGATTTCTAGCTAACTTCAACGTGTAGTAGATGAAAGCATTATGGGTAATCGTGGAATCTGTCTCTGAATTCATTCATTGTAGGTACGGGTTTTATAAATAAATTGCACAAGTGCTTTATTATCTGTTTAGGACAAAGCACCCCGCACTATTATTATATGATGTATTATTATATGATGGACATTGTATAGGCCCCTATTTTCTGGGATTCCAGCCGGACGGGCTACTAGAATACAGTAACACTATTAAAAATATCAGGCAACTTTGTAACAAGGGAATCTCCGAATCAGTGGATATTTTCTGTTATTCTGATAACTTGTGTCCCCTATTAATAAATATTCTCTATACGCGTATTCTCATTTTATTTTCACTTCTTCATTGTTTATTTCTGTCTTTTTTTTTTTTTTTCTCCATCCGTCTCGTTGGTCTCTCCGTCTTCTGTCTGAAACTATGGCTGACCAGCTCTTTTACCTCTGACTCCCAGGATTTTTCTCTGCCCCAGCACTCCTTCTCTCATTTGTGAAACCCCAAGTCTCAACCAGCCCTGTAATCGGCATCCTGGGGGCTGTTTGTCCCCTCGGAAATCCAGCCACGTTAGCCCCGTTCTGAGGAAATCTGTCTCGTTCAGTGACGAGCTGCTTTTGGCTGGTACGATGTCTGTCTCTTTCCTTTCACTGCTTGGTGGATCTTTGCACAGAATCTTACATGTTACTTTCTAACCCCACGCTAACTCCCTATGGACCTTTCTGTAGGGTTAACCTCTAATTCACAGCGCTGGAGAAAATGCTTTAATATAGATTTATTCTGACTGATAGCCCAGCTGAAATAATGGCTGCTTCTTTTTTTGTTTTAATCAAAGATTTACCCATAATTCAAACCTTTCAGTTCTTCCTTTACTTTTAATTCACATTTAACCCAGGTTCCTTAATATCACTAAAAGATGCAATGCAGTGCCTGAAATTTTTGCTTAAAGGACAACTAAACCCAATTTTTTATACTCCAGAATCTGAAAACAACCCCCCTAAAAACACCAATAAGCTATAAAATCCCACTTCAGCAAATTGTATTAAAGTAAATGTAAGCCTGTTAAGAACTGGATGAAGTATCTGTGTGTATGGGCAGTGTCAGGCCACACCCCCTAACCTCAGTCACATGCTTCCTTGCTTTATCTGTCCTGTAAAAGGATTGGCTAGAGATTATTAATGGGTGTGACTAATTGTAACCAGTTCCTGCCATAGCTAAGGACTGAGCATGTGCAGAACATAATGGTCGTTGACCAAACTGTGTGATACTAGAATGCTGGGAAGTAAAGCACAAACCATATGTTATTTAGGTACATTACCCACCGCCTGTATCAAAATGAGAGGTAAGACACAGATTACTGGTTATGTATCAAGGTGTTCTGCCTTCTGGTTCAGTGTTGTTCTGGAGCTTTAGTTGTCCTTTAATTCGCACAGGTGTATCTTTGGTTAGGAATCGCTTATAAACAATTCCTTTTCTGTTCTATAAATCAGGATAATCTGTTTTAGACCATAGTTCTCCTTTAACTGAACAAACCCAGAATAAAGAACTTATATATCATTAGAATATCCATCTCTGCACTGCCCTTAAAACCCTCTGCAGAGCCTCTAAATTTCCCCCGTTAACAACTGAAACCTTTGTTCCAGTACAGATTTTACAGCAGTGCAGTAAATGAGATTGTAACATTCAGGAAGGCAGTTGACCATGTGCAAGTAAGAATATAATGGGGGTATGTTATGGGGCATTAGATTAACCGTGTAGTGGGCAGCGCTGTGTATGATTTCTACAAATCAGCATGCTGCCTGTCCATTCAATCTCATTATCAGTGCTGCGTTGGTACAGAATAAGGTTTTCGCCATTCCCTGCTGTACGTTCAGGTTTCTAGAGCGCCCCCTATTTACAAATGCTCCTGTGATCACATCACATACAGCTGCATGTTCTACACTTGTATTCTGTGCATGTTTTACCCTTTCCTGACCAATGTCCAGTCTTTCTGCACAGTCAGGTGACACTGTGTTGTAGAGCTGGTCAGGGGCTAAATTCATGATGTTTCCTTATCCAATCACAGCTAAAAATGTATTTCCTTTAGGTAGAATCATATTGTCTTTTACTGCACATTCCAACCAATAGCACTGTTTGTCTGCATGTAGCCCGTGATGCTGTACTGCTTGTTATGCTAAAGGTTCAATATGGTTGCATGTTGGTTTAATCTTTGGGACAAATATTTCAAGGAGGATCTGGTGTCATTTGGATAGAAACAGACTGTTTAACCTATTGACCTGTGCGGGTGATGCCATCTTGATGTTAACTTTACCAACTGGACATGGTGCTGATTGGTTACATCCGAGAAAGGTGTAAAGAGTGGACAGAACAATGTGTTCACAGGGCTGCTGTGCATGGCATAGAATAGAGCAGTCATTGACAAGGGCCGCCTGCTGTCTGTGCTGCTGGATTTGCCTGAGGTCTTCCAAACCTTAAACTCTTTATATACACATTGGGCAGGGCTTTGTGAGTACGAAATGGGACCCTCTGATCTCCTTCCCTTTCTCCCTCCCTCTCTTACCATTTGGGTCGATAGATTAAATAAATAAACATAGATTCCTCTAGCTCAGGGATTAGCAACCAGTAGCCCTCCAGAAAAATGAAAATGGCAACTCCCAGCATTCCCTGGGTACCATCTTCTGTTGCAGAGCTTGTTGAGGAATACTGGGAGTTGTAGTTTTCTGGAGGGCTGCTGGTTGTCTATCCTTGCGTTTAGCTAGTGAGACGTGGAACGCAGATTTTGTAACTCTTATTCCTGGTGTCCCTGTAGGTATGGGAAGTGGCAGCGCTGGGAGAGATGGGGGGGCATTCAAAGCCCTTCTCAGGCAGCAGACACAGTCGACACTGGAACAGAGGGTAAGTGGCTCAACAGCTGATAGCAAATGACTGAGCTCCTGTAGTTGGGTCTCTCCTATTTAAACATTAATGGGGAATCTGCTATCACTGTGTGATAAATCAATATTGAAGGAAACGATTGGTTCACAGACCTTTCCTCCCTCTTCCTGATTGGCTGGGTTGACGTTTCTTTTTGCAGGAATTCCCCTTTTTTACGCTGACGGCGTTTCCCGCTGGTCTTCTTGTGCACGTGGGAGGTGTGGTCAGTGCTCGCTCCGTTAAACTCCTGGACCGGATTCACAATCCCGGTGAGTTTACCGGTAGAATTTATTTGCAGGTGTCTTATTGGTCTATAATAATAAATGGTTTCCCTCCTACTCACTATAACAGGTGTTAAGGCTCTATTATCCTGTCATTAAACTGTTATAACAATTTATACCTGGAATAATTGACCTATCAGGAAGAAGCCGTTAATGTGGTTGGGGGTGCCATACTGCTTTCTATGAATGGAACAATTACAGGGCATGTCACATTATTAGTTGTATTACTAACCAGATATTAAGTAAAGGTAACCATAGACGCCAAGAACCCAGTCGCAATATCCCGATATCGTTGGATCGTGTATGAATGATCGGCCGATGACAATCATTTTTATTATCAGGCCAGCTGAAATTTTTTTGCTCAGTCTGTCCCCAATACATTTGTACGATTTGCAAATCATTCAATCAGATTGTAGCACCTATGGCCACCTTAAATAAACTGACTCCTCCCTTCATGCTGTCAATCAAGGCTGTAACTGCTGACTTCATAGCCAATGATTGACTGCCGTTTCACCCTTCTGCCTCCTCTACACACGCTCAAGCTTATAAAAAACTCATTGAGCAGTGGCAAGAGGCAGATCCCTTAACCATAATGAAAGACCATGCAGCTGTCACCTACGGTCCCTATTAATGAGCTTTCTTTCCAGGGTGGGCTCTGGGCTTTCTCCGAACATTGTGTTCAGACACCGACGTCCATTTACACTTAGCAGCTTGTCCAATGAATAGTAACTATTAGCGTCAGAACCCGAGCAAAATACCATGACAAGCGCCTGGTTTGCTAAAACTTGCTGTCAACACTGTTTTTTTTTCTTTCCGATTTTCAATACTCTCTTATTAACTGTGCTCTGTGTGTCTCTCCAGTTCTGTGACGCAGTCTCGTCAGCGCTCTCTTTGTGTGTGTTTTCTATTGCTCTGCTCACTGCGTCTGTTACTGACCTACTCATTTGCTGTTTTAAACTCAGCCTTTGTCGGAATAATGGGTAACACCAGATCTTACAAACTGCTAGACTGGAATAGTTACAATTCAGGTATTTTATTAGTCCTTCCATAATCCATAAAATAAAAAATAAAAAAACGACAAAAATTATGGCAGCTCGATGAACGAAATTCCAAACGCCGCCTCGCAAATTTCCATTGATCCCGGGAGAATTAGATTGTTTGTTTTTTTTTCTTTTTCTGCTTTTAATTTTATCTTCACATCTTTGTCATTGGTTTGATAATAAGACCGAATTGTGACTATTGTGACCGAATTTCAATTTGATTTCTTATGGGAATCTCCCAGTCTGTTTGCAGTTGTGACCAGGCCTCATCTCTCTGTTGTTACATAACTTAATGTTATTTTATTGGCAACTTCGTTATTTTATCCCCCTTTTCATCCCGTGATTGGATAATATAAACCCCGCCAAATGAATAGGAACTGATGGTGTTTACAAGTCCTTAGACTGGTTTACGTTGCTGTTTCAGTCTCATTTTGATTCTTATTTATAATATTTTAATGGGTTAAAGTACAAGTGGTCAGTCTTTGCTCCACCCCATCCTTTCGGCCCAGGGTTTAAAAAACACAGACAAACTCTGCAGGAACAGTCAGATCGTTCCCAAACTGTGGGCGCTGGAGCTTGGGAAATACAGTTGTGTTTTTAAAGGACAATTCCACCCTCATAAGAGCATCTTTTAGAAAGAATGGCCTCTTTATAATATGTTGATATATCATACATTGTCCTATGAAATCATTACTGTATGCCTGCTTTGCCTCATAGAAACTGAGCAATTTAGTTACCTGGTTCTGAGCTTGAGCATGCTCAGATGAGGCAGCTAGGAGATTAGCATTCAGTCATTGGCTGTGATGTCATCTGTCATATCCATAAGTGAGAGTTGGTAACTAGAAGAACCAGGATGCAGAAACAGGGGAAACAGGACATTGTGCAGGATTTCAGGTTAAGCTGGGTACACACAGTACAGATTTTTGAAAGATTACAGACAGGATCTTGCAGATTTTTCAAAGATCTGCATACACACAGACCCTAGCATTCCCTCTATAGGAGAACGTTCAGGACTGTGTGTTTCCTTCAGCCGCATCAGACTCCCTCTATAGGAACTCAGCCAAGGGAAATTTACTGACCTGCGTCCACACACAGTGCCGAAATAAAGCCCCGATACCGTCGTACTGTGTGTACCTAGCTTGAGACTTCTAGATATCTCATTCCAAACTATTATAGTTTAGAGTTTTGAGGGGTGATTTACCTGTTTCATTTAAAGGCTGGACTTACCCTTTCAGGCGCCTAAATGTGTGTGTTTAGCTGCAATTAACTGTTTATTGTCTGTTGTTTCGTTATCTGCTTTGATCTGTTATGTAAATTTGCTATTTACACAGACCCACCAATTAAAATTCCGTATTCGTTTCCTAGTAAGAAATTTTAGGTTTGGCAGAGATGGGTTTAGTTTTTGTTAGAATGTTAACTCGCAAACCAACAGGAATATTGGCACTTGTATTGGAAAGGTTTGTCTGAGATGTACGGTACATATCTCCTGGACAGAACAGGACGCTTCATCCAGAGGTACTTTCCCCTTTAAGGAGATGTCTGTCAATCTCAAGCTGGTTTTATTTATGTACATTACCAGATAATGGCAAGTAAATTATCTGTTCTCGGATATTAATGAATGGAACTCCCATCATGCTTTGTGTAGAGTAGGAATAGCAGAAACCCAGCAATTTGATTGGTTACCAGGGTCAGAAGGGACCCCCAGTGATTATAATGCTCACTGGTGTTTTACTCACTTTAGTCCGTATTTGTATTGGTGATGGCAGTGAGCTGCCATAATACCGTAGATATTTATAGGGTACGGTGTAGAAGTGTTGTTGTGATGTGCTGTACATGGTGTTTACAATTACAGAGTTATTTAACATCCTTATCTACCCACCCCAATTTATCCCCAATGCTAACACATGTTATTATATAGTAATACTTCCTTTCCACTGAGCGACAGGAAAACATTTGTGTTATGGTGAAACCCCAGATTATTATTCTTTGTCTGATTCAAGGTTAGATTTCTCTGTTCTATGGCCTTTTATTTAATGCCTCATGGCCATTCCAGTGCTTAAATAGAATAAGATTCCCTGTGTTAACATGGGCCACTCGCATGGTCAGTACAATTCTTCTTCCTGTTTGATTATCTGCTGGCAGGAAGAGAAAGGACCTTCATGTTTGTACTGATTGTAGTCTGTACGAGTTGCTGCTTAGGTGCCAATGGTGCATTTACAGTATCTATCACCTATAATAGGCAAATCAATAATCTACAGTATATTATGGGCACATTTATAATCAGCAAATCCATAATCTACCAATAGCAGATATTGCCAGTACGCTATCTAATTTATGCTATTGAGTTGACCATCTGGAAGAAAATCAATGGGAAAATCTACAGTGTATAACTGGCAAATCTGTAATCTACATTGGTCAAATAGGTTCTATAAATATAAATAGGGGTCCAGCTGTAGGTGAACAATTCCATGCCAGATACTATTAAAAACTATTAAAGGGGTCTTCATACAATTGCCCTCTATTGAAAATAGCTCTCTAAAGTTGGCCATAAACGTAGCAATCCGGAACATTCCCAATAAGGCCCCATAATACCTTTCAAACCAGCAATGGTTGATGTCTCTAGCTATTGTCAATCCAAAGTTATAGGCTTGTAAAGCCTCTCTTCCCGCTCTGGACCAATGGTGGGATCGGAAACGCTTGTTACGAACATAAACACATTAGTGATAAAGGGCCAATCCTGTGGGTACCATCTTTACTACTTTATAGTTAATGTGTGTACCCAGCTTGAGCCTTACAGCAGAGAATCCCCAAACTCCCAATGATAAGATATCTTTCCATAGGTTACATATGCTATACTGATATCCAGAAGGCAGACGGAGACCCCTGTTTAGCTCTTTATCTCCAGGCAAAAAGCAATAGTAAAAAAAAAAAGTCACCAGGTAGAAATAATCTAGAATTTTGATTGGTGATTGTGTCTGAATAATTATAGGAGAGCGAATGGCTGTACAGCTGTTAGAATGGGTGATGTTAGCAAACCGCTTGTAATCAAACTATAACGTGTATTTAAACAACCCCGGGGCCAATTTCCTGCTATGCCCCCCATTGTAATAAGGTTTGTAATGACAAAGAGACGATAGAACTGGATATTTTTTACTTATCTCATGGTACAGTCGTGGGCGATCTCTGTGAGACAGACCCTGACGCGACATGAGACTGCATTTAGAGATGTATCTTTCTGTCGGCAAATCAGTGAGCTGCCATAGTTTTTGGTATGTTCTGTCACCAAATCCGAGCATGCACCGAAATACCCATTTATGGCTATTGTCTGCTAACTATGCCTTGCCAAAACTTTAGCTCACTAAGCTTTGCATCTGCCGAAGACTGGAGGCCCCTGTGTAGCTGCTGGTACTCGCTCTCTCCTGCTTCTCCCCTTAACCCCTTCTATTTAGTGTTTACCAATGGCTCCCATGTGAAATTGTGTGGCCTGTTAGTTTATTTGTCACATAGCTGCTTGGGACGGACATGGCGATCGGATATCAAAGTGTGGTGAAATTACTGTAAGTGTCCTAACTGTATGTGAACTGAAAGGTAAGTCCCCCAGTCCCTGCTGTGAGTTCAGTTCTCAAAAAGAAAAAAAGAGAGCGACAAGCTTTGTGAAGTCATTTCCTGTTTCCTTTCTGTTTGCCCAATTAAAACGCAGTTTGCTAACGGCCTGTATACGGCATCCAATGACTGCATGCACATGACCAGCTCTATTGAACTTTTCTCTTCCTGGTTCGCAGCTGTTTGTACAGGAATTGTGGGTAGGACAGAAAGGTTGTAAAGGACAAGCTTGGGTTACTTTCAGACTCTTGGAGCTGGGGTCTCTATTACTTACCTGTAGATGGGAATGAACGGGTTGAAATATTTGAAATAACCCATTTGCAGGGGGTTTCTACCTGACAAGCCGTAAACTTTCCATGTAATTGGGCCCTCTATGTTCATGCAGGGATCTCGGATGGTAAGGAAGATTAATACGTTAGGGGAGAGCTCTCTGCACAGTAAATATGATGCACAGTAAACATACCGAACTGTATGATGCACAGCAAGCCCTGAATTACCTCTGAGGCACAGGAATCGTGTGATTGAATTCCAGGGCACAGTATCTCTTTGCCCATTGGCTGCAGAGCGGCAGTGACCGTCATTAAGTAAATTGCAATGACCTTTCCTCTCTTTTCAGATGAACCAGAAACCAGAGACGCCTGGTGGGCAGAAATCCGACAAGAGATTAAATCTCACGCCCGGGCACTTGGCTGCCATGCTGTAGTGGGCTACAGTGAGTCCACTAGTATATGGTATGTTGACAAGATTCTCTCTAAATAAAATAATTACTTGTCAATCAAATCTTTTGCAAAAGTACAGTAAGGTCTGCAGTCACCCCTGGCTTTGGGAGGAATATACAAAAGTATCTTATTGGAAAGCCCCTCTCTCTATGGGTATATCACATTGAGCATGTCTGAGTCAGGGGCTTTGGAAGGAGGAGGAGTTAGAAGTGACTGGAGAGGTTGACTGCACATAGGTGTATGTCTGGTTAAGAATCGTTCAGAGAGACGAGATGCATTGTTTTAATCAGCAGCTTCTGCATTAAAAATATGGAAAACTTTGTCTTCAAGTCTTGCAGGGTTTATTAATAAATTCTCAATCATTTTGCATTCATTCTAATTTTAAAACTATTAATTTATTTAACCAATAAAAACTGGACAAACTTTAGATTCTAACTTGTACAAACAAGATTTTTGCCATGTTGTATTCCTAAATGGACACAAGAGGGCGCAGTCACAATAATTTTTTTTTTTCCTTCTTGTTTACAGTGAAGAAGTCTGTATCTTGTCCGCCTCCGGGACAGCCGCTGTTCTGAACTCGAGGTTCCTTCAGGAGGCCGGCACAGACTGCTGTTTGGATCAAAGGTTGTCTTGGAAGGCCGGATTCTTTATAGGGTCAGACCAGGGAGAGTTTGAGTTATTTCTGCAGAGCCAGGATAGTTCTGTTCCACTAGGGTATGTCACACTGTTATAGGGCCACACAGTGCAGGACAAACTGTAACTGATTGTCACTAACAGCCACGGAGGTAACTTGTCTCTGTGCCACGTTTTGTAGACTTTCCTGTGATTGGGGGTGTTTAAAGGGGCAGTCCTAGCGAAGGCCAATAACATCCACGTAGACAACCAGACATTCATTGTAAATGGAAAGTATACACATCCTTTTAATGTGTTTTTACATATAGGTGGGAGCTGCCATATTGTTTTCATTCTACAGTATGAGGGTATATATTATTGTGTATACAATACATTCCTTCTCTGTATATTTATATTTATACATATGGGTGGGAGCTGCCATATTGTTTCCCTTAGACAGTACAGTATGAGGGTATAGATTATTGTATGTACAGAACATTCCTTCTCTGTATATTTATATTTATACATACGGGTTGGAGCTGCCATATTGTTTCCCTTAGACAGTACAGTATGAGGGTATAGCTTATTGTATGTACAGAACATTCCTTCTCTGTATATTTATACATATGGGTGGGAGCTGCCATAGTGTTTCCCTTAGACAGTACAGTATGAGTGTATAGCTTATTGTATGTACAGAACATTACTTCTCTGTATATTTATATTTATACATATGGGTGGGAGCTGCCATATTGTTTCCCTTAGACAGTACAGTATGAGGGTATAGCTTATTGTGTGTACAGAACATTACTTCTCTGTATATGTATATTTATACATATGGGTGGGAGCTGCCATATTGTTTCCCTTAGACAGTACAGTATGAGGGTAAAGCTTATTGTGTGTACAGAACATTACTTCTCTGTATATTTATATTTATACATATGGGTGGGAGCTGCCATATTGTTTTCCTTAGACAGTACAGTTTGAAGGTATAGCTTATTGTGTGTACAGAACATTCCTTCTCTGTATATTTATACATATGGGTGGGAGCTGCCGTATTGTTTTCCTTAGACAGTACAGTATGAGGGTATAGCTTATTGTATGTACAGAACATTCCTTCTCTGTATATTTTTACTTATAATTGGGAGCTGCCATATTGTTTCTCTTAGACAGTACAGTATAAGGCTTATTGTATATACAGAACATTCCTTTTCTGCATATTTATACCTATGGGTGGGAGCTGCCATATTGTTTCCCTTAGACAGTACAGTATGAGGGTATAGCTTATTGTGTGTACAGAACATTCCTTCTCTGTATATTTACATTTATACATATGGGTGGAAGCTGCCATATTGTTTCCCTTAGACAGTACAGTATGAGGGTATAGCTTATTGTATGCACAGAGCATTCCTTCTTTTTATATTTATACATATGGGTGGGAGCTGCCATATTGTTTTTATTCTACAGTATGAGGATATAGTTTATTGTGTATACAGTACATTCCTTCTCTGTATATTTATACGTATGGGTGGGAGCTGCCATATTGTTTCCCTTAGACAGTACAGTATAAGGGTATAGCTTATTGTGTGTACAGAACATTCCTTCTATGTATATTTACATTTATACATATGGGTGGAAGCTGCCATATTGTTTCCCTTAGACAGTACAGTATGAGGGTATAGCTTATTGTGTGTACAGAACATTCCTTCTATGTATATTTATATTTATACATATGGGTGGGAGCTGCCATATTGTTTTCCTTAGACAGTACAGTTTGAAGGTATAGCTTATTGTGTGTACAGAACATTCCTTCTCTGTATATTTATACATATGGGTGGGAGCTGCCATATTGTTTCTCTTAGACAGTACAGTATAAGGCTTATTGTATATACAGAACATTCCTTCTCTGCATATTTATACTTATGGGTGGGAGCTGCCATATTGTTTCCCTTAGACAGTACAGTATGAGGGTATAGCTTATTGTGTGTACAGAACATTCCTTCTCTCTATATTTATTTATACATATGGATGGGAGCTGCCATAGTGTTTCCCTTAGACAGTACAGTATGAGGGTATAGCTAATTGTATGTACAGAACATTCCTTCTCTGTATATTTATACATATAGATGGGAGCTGCCATAGTGTTTCCCTTAGACAGTACAGTATGAGGGTATAGCTTATTGTGTGTACAGAACATTCCTTCTCTGTACATTTATATTTATACATATGGGTGGGAGCTGCCATAGTGTTTCCCTTAGACAGTACAGTATGAGCGTATAGCTTATTGTGTGTACAGAACATTCCTTCTCTGTAAATTTATACATATGGGTGGGAGCTGCCATATTGTTTCCCTTAGACAGTACAGTATGAGGGTATAACTTATTGTGTGTACAGAACATTCCTTCTCTGTATATTTATATTTATACATATGGGTGGGAGCTGCCATATTGTTTCCCTTAGACAGTACAGTATGAGGGTATAGCTTATTGTATGTACAGAACATTCCTTCTCTGTATATTTATATTTATACATATGGGTGGGAGCTGTCAGTGTTTCCCTTAGACGGTAGAATATGCCCCTTTAAACTGCCTCACACTCGGAGCACCGTCTGTTTCTTGCCCCCTCTGGTTCCCCCTGTTAATATAATTGCACGGAAATTAACATTTTATCGATCTAAGACTAACTGACTACAAGTAACCTGCTGTGATTTGTGACGCATGATGTGTAATGTTGCCATACTGATTATCAGAGGTGCTGAGAATATCCCTAGTGTGGGGGATTTAAATGATACTTACATGTTTCCTACATCTTAGTGAGTGTGTTGGTTCCCTGTAAATGTGCCATGTTGCGTCTACACCCTCTTTGCTTTGTCTAAATATATGATACATTACTTGGCCTTTCTGCATTAAAGGGGGAACTGTTGTCTCCATACAAGTGCCTAAAAGAGCTCTCACATACCTTTCCAACAAGCCATGGGTAATGACTCTAGCTGCTGTCAATCCAAAGTAATAGGCTTGTACAGCCTCTCTTCCTACTCTGCACTGTCTCTGTGACAGGCATGTGTTATAAACTGTGACATATGCCCCACCCACGATAATATTTTCTAAAGCTAGTTACAGGCCTGCAATCAATATCCGTGCTTTCCTCTGCCTATAGATACCTTAGGGAGAAAATAAAATAGGCTTGTGACAACTTTAAAATGATTAGGCATTTTAAACTTAAGATGCAGCTGATGATGCTCTGTCCCAGCCGTAGGATACAAGTGGGCATGCTCAAGCCAGGGGCTTGCTAATGATGTCACAGCTCACCGTGTAAGCAGGAAACAGAACCTTTATACTGCTTATATATATATCTCACGATCCTGGAATCATTTTAAAGGTAAGTGAGCTGTTTATAATAGAGGGTACTTGTGTGGAGGCCATGATCCCTCTTTAATAAACACTGTCCATGTAACCATATATGTGCACTATAACGTTTATGCCAAGTTTAAAGCAAATTTGGTCTGTAACTGGGAACTGCAACTTCCAGCCTTAACCAGAAAGAACTGGCCTATTTATCCCCCTTTTACCGAACACTGCCACAATGCAACCCCTGTATCCTGTCTGTATAGGTTATAAGTCTTTGTTTGCCTGTGACTGCTGGGAGTTGTAGTTCTGTTATGAATATCCCCAATCTTACATTGTAACAGTCGGCGGCCATAGGGCCATGTGAATTTAGCTGCACTGCCATCTATTGGATCCTCTGGGGTCGTGCTTTCCTATAGCAGGCTGTTCTTTCTGTGTTGTGGAATTTATCCTGTTATCAGCTGCATTGAACATTATATATTCTTTATGATTTATTTCCTGTTTGTCGTATGAACCGGTCCAGTGACCCACTGCAACCAATCAAATGCATTCCCACTTGTAATCTGATTGGTTGTTTTTGTACTAGTTCCATGTCTAGTTACAATGTCTGTTCTGTGGTTTATAACAATCCCCTCTTGCCATTTGCAGAACCGAGGAGAATTCACCAACGCCCTGCGCCTTCTGCCATATCCCCTATGATGAGTTAAACATGCCATTCCCGGCACATCTCACCTTCTGCTACATCTGTAGGAAACAGAAAGTCCCTGATGTCCTCTTCACCACTATAGATCTGCCTCTCGATGCTCCTGTTATAGGGAAAGGCTGCCTGATTCAAGCCAGGTATTGATATCTTCCAGACATTTGTAATTCCTTCTCTGTATATTTATACATATGGGTGGGAGCTGCCATATTGTTTCCCTTAGACAGTACAGTATGAGGGTATAGCTTATTGTGTGTACAGAACATTCCTTCTCTGTATATTTATATTTATACATATGGGTGGGAGCTGTCATCCCATAGGAAAGCCACTGCAGGGGTAGGTTATATAGAGATTAAAGTTTCCTTTGCTTGGTGTCGAGAGGGATCACCATGTCTGTTCCGTACTCTACATGCACTCTATACCAGGGAGCTCCTACATTTGTTTGAAAAAATAACTCCAGCATTCCACTACAGCACTCACAATATCAGAAGGCATTCAGGGAATGCTGGGAGTTGTAGCATTTGGATGCCTGCAAGTTGAAGACCCCTGCTATATATTGTAGTGGTACGGTGCTTTGTTTCAACAAATTTTAGGAAGAAAGACTAAAATTGGGTCGGGTTTCGGATTGAAACTTGCAAGTCGGGTCGCGGTAAGAAAAGCGGGTACTAAAATTAGACCCGCGCAGGACGCTACAGGAAAACAATGCAGCTCCGACTGTACTAACCGAGGATGAATCTCGTACAGCTCCTTATTCTTTGCCATCATTTCATTGATCTTTTTCTGCATATGTGAAATGTGCTGCTCATACGATCCGTCACTGGGGGTCTTTCCCGCAATCTGGATACTCCTGGAGGGGGTAGCGAGGCCAGATACACACCTGTAGCGGACTAAGAGGAATAGAGGGGTCGTCACTGGGATTCAATAACGGGGGGATGGAAGTTTAAGAGTTTAGTTTTATAATGGGGTGTAAGACCCCAACAAAATAGGACGCGTTAGGAGGAAGATATGATCTGGATTACAGATGATCTATCAGTGAACTCAATGCTATTGGCTGCTCAAGCACCAACCAATCACTGATGTTCTGGTGGCAGTGGACAATGATATTGGCTGCTCAAGCAACAACCAATCACTGACGTTCTAGTGGCCAGTGGACAATGCTATTGGCTGCTCAAACAACAACCAATCACTGACGTTCTAGTGGCCAGTGGACAATGCTATTGGCGCTCAAGCAACAACCAATCCACTGACGTTCAGTGGCCAGTGGACAATGCTATTGGCTGCTCAAACAACAACCAATCACTGACGTTCTAGTGGCCAGTGGACAATGCTATTGGCTGCTCAAGCAACAACCAAATCACTGACGTTCTCGTGGCCAGTGGACAATGTAATCAATGGATCACTTACTGCTAATCCCAACAGCATGTTCTCCCCCACAGTTATCTGAATCCTCATCCCAAACAGAGCGTTCATCCCTTTTAGTTTCAGCTTGTTCATGAGCTGGGTGTGCAGCTCGTACTCCATGAAGGGCAGGAGGTTGCTGTGATAGACGTGGCGTTGGCTTCGGCCTGAGCTTTCTTTTTAAGTCGGCACAGCCTGTATGGGACAAACAAGATACTGGTCACTTTGGTGCGAACATGGGGTTGGCAGTGCCCCTTAGTGGCACCTGAGGGAGGTATTTGGTCTACAACGAACATTACCTTTCTCTTACCAGGATGTCTCGGGTTTATAAATGATGGACAACAGTCTGGGGGGTAAGACCTATTCTGATTGGTTGGTAGATTAGTGACTGTAAAAACGAATGTTTCTCTGTATATTTACAAAATAAATATACAGAGAAGGAATGTTTGTGCAACAATAGCATACCCTCATACTGTACTGTCTAAGGGAAACAATATGGCGCTCCCACCCATATGTACAAATATACAGAGAAGGAATGTTCTGTACACACACATAAGCTATACCCTCATACTGTACTGTCTAAGGGAATCAATATGGCAGCTCCACCCATATGTATAAATATAAATATACAGAGAAGGAAGTTCTGTACACACAATAAGCTATACCCTCATACTGTACTGTCTAAGGGAAACAATATGGCAGCTCCCACCCATATGTATAAATATCAGAGAAGGAATGTTCTGTACACACAATAAGCTATACCTCATACTGTACTGTCTAGGGAAACAATATGGCAGCTCCCACCCATATGTCAAATATACAGAGAAGGAATGTTCTGTACACACAATAAGCTATACCCTCATACTGTACTGTCTAAGGGAAATCAATATGGCAGCTCCCACCCATATGTATAATATTAAATATACAGAGAAGGAATGTTCTGTACACACAATAAGCTATACCTCATACTGTACTGTCTAAGGGAAACATATGGCAGCTCCCACCCATATGTATAAATATAAATATACAGAGAAGGAATGTTCTGTACATACAATAAGCTATACCCTCATACTGTACTGTAAGGGAAACAATATGGAGCTCCCACCCATATGTATAAATTAAATATACAGAGAAGGAATGTTCTGTACATACAATAAGCTATATCCTCATACTGTACTGTCTAAGGGAAACAATATGGCAGCTCCCACCCATATGTATAATATAAATAACGAGAAGGAATGTTCTGTACATACAATAAGCTATACCTCATACTGTACTTCTAAGGGAAACAATATGGCAGCTCCCACCCATAAGTATAAATATACGAGAAGGAATGTTCTGTACACACAATAAGCTATACCCTCATACTGTACTGTCTAGGGAAACAATATGGCAGCTCCCACCATATGTATAAATATACAGAGAAGGAAGTTCTGTACATACAATAGCTATACCCTCATACTGTACTGTCTAAGGAAAACATATGGCAGCTCCCACCCATATGTATAAATATACAGAGAGGAATGGTCTGTACATACAATATATTACCCTCATACTGTACTGTAAGGGAAACATTGGCAGCTCCACCCATATGTATAAATATAAATATACAGAGAAGGAATAAGCTATACCCTCCTGCTGTACTGTCTAAGGGAAACAAATGGCAGCTCCCACCCATATGTTAAATATAAATATACAGAGAAGGAATGTTCTATACATACAATAAGCTAACCCTATACTGTAACTGTCTAAGGGATAACAATATGGCAGCTCCCACCCATATGTATAATATAATATACAGAGAAGGAATGTTCTGTACATACAATAAGCTATACACTCATACTGTACTGTCTAAGGGACACCAAAGGTAGGGAACTCTGGGTACCATACATGTATTATAAGGGATAATGTATCCCCTACTGTAAATTATAAGGATATTAGAAGTCACTGAGGAGTTCTGTGTCTATATAAAGGTACAAGGACACAGACTGAGTTATACAGGGAACTCTGGGTACCACTCATGTATTATAAGGGATAATGTATCCCCCTACTGTAAATTATAAGGATATTAGAAGTCACTGAGAAGTTCTGTGTCTATATAATGGTACAAGGACACAGACTGAGTTATACAGGGAACTCTGCGTACCACTCATGTATTATAAGGGATAAGGTATCCCCTACTGTAAATTATAAGGATATTAGAAGTCACTGAGAAGTTCTGTGTCTATATAATGGTACAAGGACACAGACTGAGTTATACAGGGAACTCTGGGTACCACTCATGTATTATAAGGGATAATGTATCCCATACTGTAAATTATAAGGATATTAGAAGTCACTGAGGAGTTCTGTGTCTATATAAAGGTACAAGGACACAGACTGAGTTATACAGGGAACTCTGGGTACCATACATGTATTATAAGGGATAATGTATCCCCTACTGTAAATTATAAGGATATTAGAAGTCACTGAGGAGTTCTGTGTCTATATAAAGGTACAAGGACACAGACTGAGTTAATATAGCTGCCTTGATTTCCTTGCATGTGGGCAACAGCGATTTCTATCCGTAGACAGTTTAAATCTTTCTTACCTGTTTTTTGTTTATTATATATATCACTATTTCATCTATTTATTTGCCATGCACTTGGATTTAAATGACATTATTACACATTCCCAAACCATAAAAAATGTCTGAATCCCATGATCACGATATTACTTTATGCTTGATGTTCTTTCTTTCTTAACGGTAGCTGCACTATACATGGGTATAACACAGAGTGCACGTTAGGGTTAACAAACCTGTAGTTGTGTAATGTTGGACACCTGAGGGGGGGATGGAGGGGCGGGGGGGAGAGGTGTGGTCTAGGGAGGCACTCACCTATTTATTGTGTGTTGTACTGACGAATACTTAACCTGTGACGGCTCGTTCAGTGAGCCGAACGCTAGGTTATGTTTTCCTACTATTGAATAAACATATAGTTCGGTTAAGTCCTTGGAGTGCTCTATAATCCCCACGTTGCAGTTATTTATATTATATTACAATACATAATTTTGTTAAACTAGTGGAGTAACCAGTGGTTAAATATTCTTAAAACCATGTAGCTATGGAGGTATCCAGTGTACAATTAGAAATGTGTTTGTGCACTAGAATTCTGTTTTTGTATGTATATCTTTTTGTCTCTAGTGGTTCACTTAATATGTGTACAACTCCCGACTTTCTATACATTTGCTGTGAACCGTTTAGCACGTAGTCCCATATCCTTCTGGATTATAAGCTACTGTGACACTACTATATGAGCACAATCTGCAGGCTTGTGAATTAATACAGGCAGAGAGCCCAGGGATCTTATACCAATCCATTTCTTTACACCAATCGTGTCGGTAATTTTGTGGAACCAGGTGAAATTCTCCAACACCACATTCAAGACGGTGTTTTCAGAAATCTCTCCAATCCCGACATGACTCTGAGTGGTTTTAAGTTTGAGGGTACCAAATCCGATTACAAAAACCCCCACTTGTTATTTTAAAGTGACAGGTTGTTATGACCTCTGAAGGTACAAGTGTGGAAGTGGGTGACCGTCTCTGCCTGTCATTAATAGCTGTATTTCTGTTCAGGATACTATTGTTTCCCCCAGCATTAACAGGCTCATAGCATTTGTAATATAAAACATGGTCACTTACTTCGTTCCCAGATGGCACAAAAGTCCAACTTTGTTTGTGCCTGTTAAGTAGCCACAATCAACGATCAAGCTGATTGAAAGATCCGGACCACGAACTTCATATTCGAACCAAACTGCATATATCAGCACTTTATTACCTGTATTACTAAAGATTTAGGATATTATGATCCACCCCATTATGGCAAGAGTTAAGCTGGCTCACCCTCCTACTGTCATCAAGGCTGTGACGCTGACATCACAACTAATGAGTGATGCTGTTTCCCTGCCACATGCTCATGCTTATAAAACAGATCATTGAAGCAGAGAGAGGAGCAAAATAACTTGCCAGAAACAAAATAGAGATTTTTTCATGAAATATCTGGCTAAAAATCATGTATATAACTGGTTAAAAAAATAGCAGTGTGGTTGCGGGTAATTAACCCACATAACACCAGTTTTTGTTGAATGGGTGGATCGTGCTTTGAGAGCTTCCATGTAACCATCGTATTGTGGAAGAACAAGGAGTTTCCAGAGGGAAACCCTATCTAACAGTAAGAAGACATACAAACTGGCTGTGTTAAACCCCATTCTTCTGTCAAAGAACCAATCGCTGGCCTGTTGTTGTTTGTTGTTTTTCTAGAAGGAGTTTGTTGACTTTGGTGTGTTGTTTGCAGTGGACGATGAGGATCTCCGGAGGACGAACACTTGGCAGATCACGGTTTGTGATCATGACACTTACAGTGCTAAATGACGCCATGGCAAAGTGTCATTGACATCGACCCTTTTCTACACGGAAGCTGCTCACTAGATATCGGGATGGTTTTTCCCATTATGACACAATACACGTAAATGTAGGAAGAGGGAGGGACCTTCCACCATTTAAAGTTCCTAATCTCTTATCTCCCCATTGATCATGATCTGGAATTGTTAATAAAGTTTGCTTTAAGGTCTAGGCTGGTACACACCAGCTACTAGAAATCACTCGGCCGGGAACAAACGACGGTCCCATAGGGAACCAGCCAAACGATCGGTCGGGTTTTCTAACCGCCGCCCCTAACCCATAACATATTTCTGAATGACCTCACATGTCATTACGTCGCCCGGAAATTTTTTTAGTGGTGTACCCAGCTTAAACTGTTATTGTATCTGTTTATGTGCCAATCTAATACATTAAGAACCTTTTTAAAAACATTCCACACACTTGAATTCATTTATGGAAAAATCTGTGATCGGATGTTAAAACAAAATTGGGATTGATGTGAAATGAACTTGTTCCCTCTGGATGACGGTGAAGATGACCGCAGTTGAACGGGGCGTGTGACGGTTTAACTTGGTCTGTTCTCTGTCGCAGATCTCTGCCACCAACCTTCAAAACTGCAGCTAATGTTTAATTAACTGCCCATGTGCCAATGTAACTATCCAGACCTAGAGGCAACTGGGAGAACATCAGCTGAATTCTCTTGCCGCAATAGACCCATCCGGTATCACGCTCATCATGTCCTTATCTACATTTCACAATAAGAGTTTATAAATCTGAGATAAAAACAGATTGAACAACCTGTTATTGTTGTCCCATCGGAACCCCTGGGGCCCTGCTGGATTAGAACTGGTTTAATAACATAACACCATAGTGGATGTGTTCTATTTTGGCACTGTCCCAGTTTCGCTGCTCCCGTATATTTCTTACCGTAAATAGCCCACAATATGGGGGGTGCGGTAATGGATTTTACCCGGACTCACCAGATTGTCATTTATTTCTGACCCAACAAACCTAGAAACGCAACTAAAGCCTCACACACATGAATCAGAAGGCAGAGCCCCTGATACCAACGCCATGATCGTCTCACCTCTCATTTTGATGTGGGGTGCAGGGAAATTACTGACCAAAATGGGGTTTGTGCTTTATTACCCAAGTCATTCCACTATCACAAGGTCAGTCACGGACTGTTCTTTGCACTGGACCAATCAAATTTACTGCAGAGACTTGTTAACAGCAGGTGACGCTAATAGCGTCTACCAATCCTAAATTAGACAAGGGATCAGTGACTTCAGATTCCCCAGAAGTGTACACAACGCACAGTTATATTACCGATTTTTCTTCATGCGTTACATTTACTGGGAGTGGAGTTTTACGGTTGTATTAGGTTCCTGGGGGGTGTTTTCACCATTATGGAGTATAAAATTTGTTGTTAGTTTGCCTTTAAGTTTGGTTTTGCCAGTTCTGTAATGGCTAATGGAACTTTCTACAGGGATGTCCAGGTTATGCCTGGACAACTGGAGACAACTCCCGCTTGCCTGGTCTGATCTCATGGCCTTTATGTTTGTTGACAGGTATTGTGGGGAGATAAAATGGTGGTGAAGGTGGATTTTTCAATACTTAAATCGCTTCAACAATCCTCTGCGATAAAGTGTTTGTCTGGCAGTAAGTATCGTTGTTTTATAAGATACAAGACAGGTGGAAAGAAAAGGGTTTCTGAATGAATGAATGAAAAAATAACACAGAGAACCATGGGTATGAAGAAAGGAAGATTGTACACACAGGATGACATTTATCCCCTGCTCCCCCGGCGACCCGTAAGCCACTATCGGTCGGTTGGCCAATAAAATATTGTTATGTTGTGTACCCAGCTTAGATTAATTAAGTCAATCATTACAGAAAACCCACACATACACAGATAAGTGGATAGATCCACTGGAAGTAGTTAGTGTGTGATGGAATAAAAGGTTTCCTAGTAACATATTTCCCTTGGCGGAACAAGGGAGGAAATTCTCTATAAATTCCTGCTCTTAGCTGCTTGAGGATTTTAGAGTTTATGTCCGTGTCTATTGTGTAACACAACACTGCACAAACAGCATTATAGGATCAAGGCTCTTATCGTCCAGAGAGGGCAGGGGGGTGGTAACTATTTAAGGGTATGTCCACCCCTCAAAAAATAAGCTTTATATATTTGGTGTGCACCCCTCGCGATGTCGAAGATGCATCTAATACCGTTCCCCCAGGCGTTCTTTCCCCGGTCGCTTCTGCGCTTCCTGCATGAGGAGCAAGTAAAAGGGGCTGCTGTCAGTGTCCTCCTGTGATTGCTGACGACAAATGAGTATGCTAATCACAGGGACACTGCCGTCTCTGGCCCCTCTTTACATGCTGGGATAAGATGTTGAAGCACTTTGGATTTATAAACCTCGCAGGTCAAAGTTTTGTTGGGGGTTTGTCCAACCACTATAAAAAGTTGTTTGGGGGGCGGACATACCCTTCTAACTCGTTGGAGGTTCACTCATTAATAAAGGGTTAATTTCAGAAAGGGCCGCCTGAACAACCATCAGGCTGAAGAGCCGTTGTTACGGTGCTGCCGACCAGGATTGAATGGACCACAATGCACCCTACTGGAATAGTTAACAACTCTCATCATTCAACCCAACGCCCATCCATCCACGAGTCCCTACCGTGCAATCGTATACACGGGTTTGTAAGAAAGTTGGTGGTGAACGAGGATCCCCGAGTACCAGTGGATTGATCGAATCCGAACGCCAGAGCGTCCAAACGAGGCCAGACAGAGACTAATTCCTTAATGTCAGGTAATCTTCTGGCCAAGTTCGTTCCTTAGTCTCAGACTCCTGTTAAAAAGCCGTTTCTCTTCTCGGTTATAATAACTAGACCTTGAATTTTCAACCTGCCTGATACTGTATTCTGTTGGAATAGTGTTATAAGAGCAAACAGCTAGGAAAACAGCCCACACAGGGTGGGATCATGGGTAATCTGGTAATGAGGATTGGATTACCTAAGATTGGAAACAAAGATTAGTAATCTGAGAGATGTAAGATACTTGCAAATGCATGGATGATGGTTCTTTAAAACACTCTTTGTCTGCTTCCTTATTATTCCAGCTATCAGTTCACTCATGGATTGAAATTGCATGACATCAGAGCAATAACTAATGCTATTCCCCTAACTGTCTCTGAGCACATGTGAGCTGGTTGAAAGAGCTTGGAGAGGATGGGGAATAAGAGGGAAGGTGAACATTGCCCTTAACCCCCTTTCCTTTTAGCCTTGAAGGGTTACAACCCTGTGTCATTTTTGATTCATAGGCCAATAGGATCCAGACTTTTCAAATCCGCCAATCTTTGCGATGCGATTCACCTTTACTTGTATTGTTTTTTTGAAAGGAATTTGAAGATTGTGCTAATTTCCTTTCCAATAATCTGTCAAGGTTCAAACACCGTTGCTGGCCTCAACGGTCACAGTTCCCCTGCGCAGGTGGGTTCACTGGAGAGGCTGCCAGTTACATTCCAGTTCAATGCCCTTATCAAAGGTGTTTCAACTCTAAGATTGACAGCCATAAGACATAAAGTACCTCGGCTTGTTTTTGCTTCCTATGCACAACATAAATCCCATTTATTATCGCTTAAAGGGCGAATGTCATATAAAATAAAAATTGGTTATTTTTCGCTTACAAACTCAAACTCACAACTGATTATCTATCCACATTATACCTTTATTGACTAAACAGATATTTAATGATAATAAAGTCCCCCATTCTGGCAGAGTAGCTGGCTATTCCTTCCATATGTTCAATCAAGGCTGTGACACTGACCAACACAAAACCCATGCTGACTGCTGGTTTCCCCATGTCCGACAGCTCGGAGGCTCATCCGTAGGGGCACTCGCATCACCATGGAAACATTATTGTCAAGGATCAGAGAGGAGGAAGGGGTTGGGTGAAGTGGAGATATATTTAAAGTTATTTTTTGCCTGTCACTGCCCTTTCCTTAATAAACATCATATTGTTTGTACAGATTTGCATTCAAAACATTTAAATATGTCTTGACAACAAGCAAGAACATTTTATGCCAAGAAGATTATTTGATTTGTAGGGAAACCGTTCTATGTAGGGTGCATAGGTGGCATTGAAACTGTTCCCTTAAAGGAGCACTGTTCTGTTTTTCAAATAAGGGACTGATTCAATCACAATCGAAGTTTGGTACGGTTTACTGCAGTTAGATTACCCCCCATCATTGATGGAGCTGCAGATTGATGCACTTTTTATTTAACAGCCCCAATATAGCTTTACTTTCAGCTACATTGTATATAGCTGACACTCCACCTGAACGCAACTCCCGGCAACCCTCTCGAGACGCAATATGGTATCAATAAATGTGGGCGGTGCATGTTACTATGTTATTTGGAACGGAAGGGGGGTTAGGTGGATCTACAGAGGTCTACAGTTATATAGAATGTAGAAACGCAGTTTCATCCCACGATCTTAGAACTATATATAGGTAAATCCCCCCCCCCCAAAGGAAAACCCCAATAGTTCTTCTCCCCCGCTCTCTCAAAAGCGGTCTCCACTATCTACTCTCCAAGCTCTTTGTAAGCCCGCACATGCTCAGAGAACTGAGAGGAACAACCATCAGTCATTGGCTGTGATGTCATCTGTTAACATCCATGACTGACGCTGCAAACTGAAAACCAGGAAGCAGAAAGAATGATAACAAACATCAGACAACAGTTCAGTTAGTCTTACAAGACCATAACGCAACGATAGTGATCGTCGTAAAATTGCGGAATCCGATTTGTGCAATCATTGGGTCGTTTAGTTAATCAAACTTGAAACAATGCTGTTTTAGTGCAAAGTTAAAAGCAGGGTGCCTATCATGAGCCAGGCATGGGGGCGAAACCCCAGCCAGTTAGTGAGGCCACGTTTGGCTATACCCTGGGTTGGCATACCCTGCCCATTACCACAACCTTGCCCAACTGCGAAATCAGCCACATGCAAGCTGCAGGTTGGCAATCATTGCTGAAGTGCTCAAGGAGATTCCTTATCTTTGTAAAGACCCACAGTGCCATCACATACCAGCTACTTCCTGTAAAACCAGGGAGATCGCATGCGTCTAATTGCCATAAACCAACCTTTATTTCCATGGTTGTGTCCTATTTAAATGTCCCATGTGCTCAGTTTGTTATGGTAAACACAGACACTTTTAGCGAAGGCGCTGTTTTCAACAGTAGGGTTCTTAATGTCGTAAATTATTTCCCAACGTAAGAATAAATGCTGTTGGGCTAGTGTGCCTTTTTTTGGAGAGAATTTTGGAGAATTCTCGTGCGATCTGGGCTTTTATATCCAGTTAGGTGTATCGAGGAGATCGCCTGAAGGTGGCTGGGAGGCGTTGGCAAGTCGCGGGTAGTTGGATATTCTGCAATTGCTTCGATCTGGCAAAGGGGAATCGGAACCGTTTTGATACGTGCATGCAACAGCCTGTACCCTGGATAAATTAAGTAATCAGCCCTGTAATTTTCCTTGTAAAAGAGTAAAGGAGTAAGTTATCTACGTGGGTTAAAGTCCATTTCAATCTTTAAATTATTTGTTGGGGGGATTAGGAATTGGTTTTCTCAAGGGCCTGTGCTGCAGGTCGGTTTTAGGTGAAATTACCCATTGCCATTTATTAATCCTGTGTGATGTCACTGGGTTTACTGGATGGTCCATTACAGGCTGTGATTTACAACACTACCCATTGTCCATGTATGATCCTGTGTATGTCACTGGTTTACGGATGCCAATCACGGCTGTGATTTAACAACATACCACCACCCATTTTCCATTTATTATCCCTGTGTGATGTCACTGTTTACTGGATGTCCAATCACAGTGCCTGTGATTTAACAACATACCCATTGTCCATTTTATTAGCCTGTGTGATTGGTCACTGTGTTTACTGAGTCCAATCACAGGCCTGTGATTTTTAACAACATACCCATTGTCCATTTATTATCCTTGTGGGATTGTCACTGGTTTACTGGATTCCAATTACAGGACCTGTGATTTAACAACATAACCCCGATTGTCCCTTTATTATCCGGTGTGATGTCACTGGTTTACTGGATGTCAATCACAGGCCTGTGATTTACACAACATACCCACTTGTCCATTTATTATCCCTGTGTGATGTCACGGTTTAACTGGATGTCCAATCACAGGCCTGTGATTAAAAACATACCCACCCATTGTACCATTTTTATCCGTGTGAATGTTCACTGGTTTACTGATGGCAATCACAGCTGTTATTAACAACATACCCATTGTCCAGTTTATATTGTGTGATGTCACTGAGTTATGGATGTCCATCACAGCAGGCCTTTGATTAACAACTACCCTTGTCCATTTATTATCCTGATGTGATCATGTCAATGGGTTACTGGAGTCCAAAGCACCAGGCTGGATTTTAACAACATACCCATTGTTCCATTTTATCGTGTGGATGTCACTGGTTTACTGGATTCCATCACAGGCCTGTGATTTAACAACATACCACCCATTGTCCATTTAATTATCCTGTGGATGTCAACTGGTTTATGGCTGTCCAATCAAGGCCTGGATATAAACAACATACCCATCTGTCCATTTGTCGCGACGTCCTGCAAAACAGTGCAGATTTTTCGGACCAACGGTACATGGAAAGATGTTTGGTCTCCCGGAAAATCTGCTTGTGTGTACCCAGTCTTAGAAGTAGTTTACGACTTCAGTTCATATCTGGTCTGTCCTCAGCCTTTGGACACTAAGTGCAGAGAATATAAATGAAGCCCTTGTTGCTATCTTGGTTTGTACTTGCCAGGTTCGGTCCAATGTCTTCCAAGGTCAATATGATTCAGTGGTTCGTCCAGAATCTGAAATATTCCCTTTAAAACTGTAACTGTAAAAAATACATACAGTAATACTAAATAACTGTGGGTATGTAAGTGACTCCGGCCACAACCCCTGATCTAGTCACAGGCTCTCTTGCCTTGTAAAGGATTGGCTAGAGGCTCCTAGGTTGTTTGAACAACACTGTAACAAGTCCCTGCAGTATCTTAGGACTGAGCATGTGGTACAGAACAAAGGTCAGTGACCGACACTGTGGGATACTGGAACACCTGGGAAATAAGACACAACCTGATTACATTTCCTTCAACAACCACCATTAAAATGAAGGTGGGGCACGGATTACGTTTTTTATAACAAGGATATCTGCCTCTAATTCATGTTTTGTTCTGAGGCTTAGTGCCTTTATAGTTTTCTCTCATTTTGAGCTTAATGAAGCTTTTATAAGCTTTGACATTGGTTGTGATGTCGCAGACACAGCCGATTGAGATTGCAGTATGGAGGGAGGAGCCAGCTTTTTTACAGCATGGAATGTAATTCCTATTCTTGTTGTTTTCTTTTTCTTTGTTTGTCTCTTATGTATGGAAAGCACTAGAATATAAAACCCGCCTGTGCTTGATTCTATGCCGGCTTGTCTCAATGGCTTAACCAGTATTGGATGTGCCCCCCCCAAGAGAAGAACCTTATCTTGCATGCTTCTAGTAGTAGAATATACTAAATCCTTCTAAACCAATCTTTCCCACCTGAAGCTATTTCTAACACAAATAACATTGCAAGGTCTTCTGTGTGTTTTCTCTCCTTCACATTGCTGCCAAATCTCTCAGGTCTCCACTGGTTCAGCCATCATCAAGCCACGGATACCGTTCGACCCACAACAGCACAGTTCACACTCTACTGCGCACGACTCCTCAGCAACTTCTCAGTGTTGTTCCCACTCTCATCTACACGGGTACGAGTCAGAATTGGTCAGGCCTCTGCTTAGGCAGGGTGTGTAACGCTGACTGGGTACCACCAACCTCTCATGTCTATCTGGGAGGAATTCAATTGCAAATGGAAACTGATAAACTATCCGAGTATCAGAGTCTTCTTCTATTAACATGATTGGCCACAGGAAGGAAATTCTTTGTTGCACATTTTTGATTGGCTGCTATTGATTCTTGTGTTAAAAAAAATGACCTTTAAATTCCCAGAAGGATTCTGGTTGCAAATGATTGTTGATTCTGATTGTGTGTAAGAGTTAATAGGAGAGACCTGGGAAGCAGGTAAGTTTTTTAATCAAGCTTTCAGTTCTGCATCATTGGTTAGCTGTGGCTTCCTGCTGATGCTACTACATGTATGATCCAACTGTAGCCCTCCGATTAAACTCAAAGAGCTGGGGGAGCGATGCTGGTGGCCATAACATGTGTTCAAGGATAAGGAAACATTGCCTATTGTGCTGGGTAGATTTTTAATTTTTGGTACATCTTGAATTTAGTTTATCTCCTGCCCATCATTCGAATTATTTGCCCACGTTTTGTGCCTGATTTTGCGACGGTCTGTCCCTGTGGCCCTCCTGTACCAGTCTTGTTGACACTGTGAAGGGATATTTAATATGTCTCCCAACTTATTTTGGCAGGGCGCCCTTCAGTGAAGAGCTTAAACCCAATACCCACTCATCAGGAACCTCCACCCCTCTGAAAAAACCAACCTATTCCTTTTCACACTTCCAAGTCTTACAGCCGACAATCCTCCTCTCTGCACAGATTGAGTTTGACACCCAAGACCGGTAGGCAACGACGCCCATTTTGTTTCCATTTTGTGGATTTTTGTTGGTGGTTTCTGTTTGTTTTGTTTTTTTCATTTTTATGCTCATTTCAATCACAAGTATCCAGAACAATGGATTTATCTATTAATCTATTAGGATTCCTGACGGTGAGAATGGTGGAACTATTTTCATTAGCGTGGAACGTGACAGGTTTCAACCAATGTGTATAATGTGGGCCATGTTGTTGTAAACTGTCAGATGTGAGCAGAATTATTTAAATGTATTTAATTACTAGCATGAACTACATACTAATGGGTACTCAATGTAACTGATAAATACCGATTACATAGTATACTCCAGAAGAAACTGTATTTAATTACTAGCCTTATGAACTACATACTAATGGGTTTACTCAATATAATGATAAAATACCGATTACAATATACTCCAGACAAGTAAACTGTATTTAATTACTAGCCTATGACTACATACTAATGGGTTACTCAAATAACTGATAAAATACCGTACATAGTATACTCCGAAAAGTAACTGTATGTAATTACAGCCTATGAACGAATTTACTAATGGGTTACTCAATGTAACTGATAAAATACCGATACATAGTATACTCCAGAAAGTAACTGTTTTAATTAATAGCCTATGAACTAATACTAAGGGTTACTCAATTAACGATAAATACCGATTAAATAGTATACTCCAGACAAGTAACTGTATAATCTAGCCTATGAAATACACTACTAATGGGTTACTCAATATAACTGATAAAATACCGATTACAATAGTATACTCAGACAAGTAACTGTATTTAATTACTAGCTATGAACTACATACTAATGGGTTACTCAATGTAACTGATAAAATACCGATTACATAGTATACTCCAGACAAGTAACGTATTTAATTACTAGCCTATGAACACCATACATGGGTTACTCAATATAACTGATAAAATACCGATTACATAGTATACTCCAGACAAGTAACTGTATTTATACTAGCCTATTGAACTAACATATATGGGTTACTCAATGTAACTGATAAATACCGGTACATAGTATACTCCAGAACGTAAATGTATTTAATTAAGCTCTATGAAATACATACTAATGGGTTACTCATGTAACTGATAAAATACCGATTACATAGTATTACTCAGACAAGTAACTGTATTTATTACTAGCCTTGAACTACATACTAATGGGTTACTCAATATAACTGATAAAAATAAGATTACATAGTAGTACTCCAGACAGTAACTGATTTAATTACTGCCATGAACACATACATAATGGGTTTACTCAATATCAACTGATAAAATACCGATACATAGTATACTCCAGAAAGTAACTGGATTTAATTACTAGCCTATGAACTACATACTAATGGGTTACTCAATGTAACTGATTAAAATACCGATTACATGTATACTCCAGAAAGTAACTGTATTAATACTAGACCTATGAACTACTACTAATGGGTTACTCAATGTAACTGATAATACCGATTACATATACTCCAGACACGTAACTGTATTATTACTAGCCTATGAACTACATACTAATGGGTACTCAATGTAACTGATAAAATACGATTACATAGTATACTCCAGACAAGTAACTGTATTTAATACTAGACTATGAACTACATACTAATGGGTACTCAAGGACTGATAAATACCGATACATAGTATATCGACAATAACTGATTTAATACTAGCCTATGAAATACAACTAATGGGTACTCAATGTAATGATAAATACCGTATAGAACTCCAGACAAGTAACTGTATTTAATTACTAGCCTATGAAACTACATACTAATGGTTACTCAATGTAACTGATAAAATACCGATTACATAGTATACTCCAGACAAGTAACTGTATTTAATTACTTAGTATGAACTAATACTAATGGGTTATCCATGTAACTGATAAATACGATTACATTAGTATACTCCAGACAAGTAACTGTATTTAATTACTAGCCTATGAACTACATACTAATGGGTTTACTCAAATAACTGATGAAAATACCGATACATAGTATACTCCAGAAAAGTAACTGTATTTAATTACTAGCCTATGAACTACATACTAATGGGTTACTCAATATAACTGATAAAATACCGATTACATAGTATACTCCAGACAAGTAACTGTATTTAATTACTAGCCTATGAACTACATACTAATGGGTTACTCAATATAAATGATAAATACCGATTACATAGTATACTCCAGACAAGTAACTGATTTAATTACTAGCCTATGAAACTACATACTAATGGGTTACCAAGTAACTGATAAAATACCGATTACATGTATCTCCGACAAGTAACGTATTTCTACTAGACTATGAACTACATATAATGGGTTACTCATGTAACTGATAAATACGACTACATAGTATACTCCAGACAAGTAAACTGTATTTAATTACTAGTATGAACTACATACTAAGGGTTACTCAATGTAACTGATAAAATACCGATTATAGTAGATACTCCAGACAAGTAACTGTATTTAAGTACTAGCCTATGAACTACATACTAATGGTTACTCAATATAACTGATCAAAAATACCGATTACATAGTATACTCCAGACAAGTAACTGTATTTAATTACTAGCCTATGAACTACATACTATGGGTTACTCAGTAACTGATAAAATACGATTACATAGTATACTCCAGACAAGTAACTGTATTTAATTACTAGCCTATGAACTACATACTAAGGGTTACTCAATGTAACTGATTAAAATACCGAATTACATAGTATAACTCCAGACAAGGTAACTGTATTTAATTACTAGCCTATGAACTACATACTAATGGGTACTCAGCATGTAACTGATAAATACCGATTTACATAGTATAATCAGACAAGTAACTGTATTTAATTACTAGCCTATGATACTACATACTAATGGAGTTACTCAATGTAAACTGATAAAATACCGATTACCTAGTATACTCCAGACAAGTAACTGTATTAATTACTAGCCTATGAACTAATACTAATGGGTTACTCAATATAACTGATAAAATACCGATTAATAGTATACTCCAGACAAGTAACTGTATTTAAGGATATTTTAACCTAAGCTGCCTTTCAGCAGAAGCCAGCCTTGGGGCCTCATTTTACACGCTTGTATGTTGTGTAAAATGCTGAAGCTGAGTATCATGTCCACCCCAAAAGATAATTTCCCCCACCACTGGCCCCCACCGTGTAGTGTAATAAAATCTACCTTTCCCAGCTCCAAATGGTTTCTCAGCAATCCCCCCCCCCCCAAGTACAAACAAAGTGGCAACCAGGAGGAGGTCTATATAGGACTCTGCCCTGTCTCCCCTCCGGAAGAATTTTGCAGGCGCAAGAAGAGCCCCTCTCCCCTCGCCCCCCTATCCCCTCTTCCCCCCCTCCACTCTCCTCCCCCGCTCTCCCATAGTGTTAAAACCATGTAGTATATTTTAGGGATAGTCTCCCCAGCCCCAACCGCTATAATCTTATATCCAGAAAGTGCCCCGATAGTTACTTACCTTCCACTCTATCCTCCCTGTTGTGAACTGCCAGCAGACACGTCCTGATGTGCCTCTCAGCCAATCACAGACGCGGTGTGGTCCCGCCCCCTGCTTGCAGTTCCGTGCAAGCAGATGCCTGGCACAGTGCGGCAGAGGGAAGGTAAATTACTATCGTGGCATTTCTGGATATAAGATTATAGCGGTTGGGGATGGGGGAATATCCCACTACATACTTTAAGTAGATTTCTAGCTAAACTCAACGTGTAGTAGATGAAAAAGCATATGGGTATACGTGGAATCTGTCTTCTGAATCTTCATTGTAGGTACGGGTTTTATAACATAAATGCACAAGTGCTTTATATCTGTTAGGACAAGCACCCCGCCATATTATTTGATATGATGTATTATTATATGATGGACATTGTATAGGCCCCTATTTCTGGGATTCCAGCCGGACGGGCTACTAGAATACAGTAACACTATTAAAAATATCAGGCAACTTTGTAACAAGAGGAATCTTCCGAATCAGTGGATATTTTCTGTTATTCTGATAACTTGTGTCCCCTATTAATAAATATTCTCTCTACGCGTATTCTCATTTTTTTTACTTCTTCATTGTTTATTCTGTCTTTTTTTTTTTTTTTCTCATCCGTCTCGTTGGTCTCTCCGTTTCTGTCTGAAAACTATGGCTGACCAGCTCTTTTACCTCTGACTCCAGGATTTTTCTCTGCCCCAGCACTCCTTCTCTATTTGTGAAACCCAAGTCTCAACCAGCCCTGTAATCGGCACTCCTGGGGGCTGTTTGTCCCTCGCGGAAATCCAGCACGTTAGCCCCGTTCTGAGGAAATCTGTCTCGTTCAGTGACGAGCTGCTTTGGCTGGTACGATGTCTGTCTCTTTCCTTCACATGCTTGGTGGATCTTTGCACAGAATCTTACATGTTACTTTCTAACCCCACGCTAACTCCCTATGGACCTTTCTGTAGGGTTAACCTCTATTCACAGCGCTGGAGAAAATGCTTTATATAGATTTATTCTGACTGATAGCCCAGCTGAAATAATGGCTGCTTCTTTTTTTGTTTTAATCAAGATTTACCCATAATTCAAACCTTTCAGTTCTCTTTATTTTAATTCACTTTAACCGGTCTTTATCACTAAAGATGCAATGCAGTGCCGAAATTTTGCTTAAAGGACAACTAAACCCAATTTTATACTCCAGAATCTGAAAACAACCCCCCTAAAAACACCAATAAGCTATAAAATCCCACTTCAGCAAATTGTATTAAAGTAAATGTAAGCTGTTAAGAACTGGATGAAGTACTGTGTGTATGGGCAGTGTCAGGCCACACCCCCTAACCTCAGTCACATGCTTCCTTGCTTTATCTGGCCTGTAAAAGGATTGGCTAGAGATTATTAATGGGTGTGACTAATTGTAACCAGTTCTGCCATAGCTAAGGACTGAGCATGTGCAGAAATAATGGTCGTTGACCAAACTGTGTGATACTAGAATGGGGAAGTAAAGCACAAACCATATGTTATTTTGGTACATTACCACGCCTGTATCAAAATGAGAGGTAAGACACAGATTATGGTATGTATAAGGTGTTCTGCTTCTGGTTCAGTGTTGTTCTGGAGCTTTGTTGTCCTTAATTCGCACAGGTGTATCTTTGTTAGGAATCGCTTATAAACATTCCTTTTCTGTTCTATAAATCAGGATAATCTGTTTTAGACCATAGTTCTCCTTTAACTGAACAAACCCAGAATAAAGAACTTATATATCATTAGAATTTCCATCTCTGTCACTGCCCTAAAACCTCTGCCGAGCTCTAAATTTCCCCCGTTAACAACTGAAACCTTTTTCCAGTACAGATTTTACAGCAGGCAGTAAATGAGATTGTAACATTCAGGAAGGCAGTTGACCATGTGCAAGTAAGAATATAATGGGGGTATGTTATGGGCATTAGATTAACCTGTGTAGTGGGCAGCGCTGTTATGATTTCTACAAATCAGCATGCTGGCCTGTCCATTCAATCTCATTTCAGTGCTGCGTTGGTACAAATAAGTTTTCGCCATTCCTGCTGTACGTTCAGGTTCTAGAGCGCCCCCTATTTACAAATGCTCCTGTGATCACATCACATACAGCTGCATGTTTACACCTTGTATTCTGTGCATGTTTTACCCTTTCCTGACCAAGTCCAGTCTTTCGCACAGTCAGGTGACACTGTGTTGTAGAGCTGGTCAGGGGCTAATTCATGATGTTTCCTATCCAATCACAGCTAAAAAATGTATCCTTTAGGTAGAATCATATTGTCTTTTACTGCACATTCCAACCAATAGCACTGTTTGTCTGCATGTAGCCCGTGATGCTGTACTGCTTGTTATGCTAAAGGTTCAATATGGTTGCATGTTGGTTTAATTTTGGGACAATATTTCAGGAGGATCTGGGTGTCATTTGGATAGAAACGACTGTTTAACCTATTGACCTGTGCGGGGGGTGATGCCATCTTGATGTTAACTTTACCAACTGGACATGGTGCTGATTGGTTACTCCGAGAAAGGTGTAAAGGGGACGATAACATGTTCACAGGGCTGCTGGGCATGGCATAGAATAGAGCAGTCATTGACAAGGGCCGCTGCTGTCTGTGCTGCTGGATTTGCCTGAGGTCTTCCAAACCTTAAACTTTATATACAATTGGGCAGGGCTTTGTGAGTACGAAATGGGACCCTCTGATCTCCTTCCCTTTCTCCCTCCCTCTCTTACCATTTGGGTCGATGATTAAATAAATAAACATAGATTCCTCAGCTCAGGGATTAGCAACCAGTAGCCCTCCAGAAAAATGAAAATGGAAATCCCAGCATTCCCTGGGTAACATCTTCGTTGCAGAGCTTGTTGAGGAATCTGGGAGTTGTAGTTTTCTGGAGGGTGCTGGTTGTCTATCCTTGCGTTTAGCTAGTGAGACGTGGAACGCAGATTTTGTAACTCTTATCCTGGTGTCCCTGTAGGTATGGGAAGTGGCAGCGCGGGAGAGATGGGGGGGCATTCAAAGCCCTTCTCAGGCCAGCAGACCCAGTCGACACTGGAACAGAGGGTTAGTGGCCAACAGTGATAGCCAATGATGAGTCCTGTAGTTGGGGTCTCTCTATTTAAACATTAATGGGGAATCTGCTATCACTGTGTGATAAATCAATATTGAAGGAAACGATTGGTTCACAGACCTTTCCCCTCTTCCTGATTGGCTGGGTTGACGTTCTTTTTGCAGGAATTCCCCTTTTTACGAGACGGCGTTTCCCGTGGTCTTCTTGTGCACGTGGGAGGTGTGGTCAGTGCTCGCTCCGTTAAACTCCTGGACCGGTCACAATCCCGGTGAGTTTACCGGTAGAATTTTATGCAGGTGTCTATTGGTCTATATAATAAATGGTTTCCCTACTCACTATAACAGGTGTTAAGGCTACTATTATCCTGTCATTAAATGTTTATACAATTTATACCTGGAATAATTACCTATCAGGAAGAAGCCGTTAATGTGGTTGGGGGTGCCATACTGTTTCTATGAATGGAACAATTACAGGGCATGTCACATTATTAGTTGTATTACTAACCAGATATTAAGTAAAGGTAACCATAGACGCCAAGACCCAGTGCAATATCCCGATATCGTGGATCGTGTATGAATGATCGGCCGATGACAATCATTTTTATTATCAGGCCAGCGAAATTTTTTTGCTCCGTCTGTCCCCAATACATTTGTACGATTTGCAAATCATTCAATCAGATTGTAGCACCTATGGCCACCTTAAATAAACTGACTCCTCCCTTCATGCTGTCAATCAAGGCTGTAACTGCTGACTTCATAGCCAATGATGACTGCCGTTTCACCCTTCTGCCTCCTTACACACGCTCAAGCTTATAAAAAACTCATTGAGCAGTGGCAAGAGGCAGATCCCTTAACATAATGAAAGACCATGCAGCTGTCCACTACGGTCCCTATTAATGAGCTTTCTTTCCAGGGTGGGCTCGGGCTTTCTCAGAACATTGTGTCAGACACCGACAGTCCATTTACCATTAGCAGCTTGTCCAATGAATAGTAACTATTAGCGTCAGAACCCGAGCAAAATACCATGACAAGCGCCTGGTTTGCTAAAACTTGCTGTCAACACTGTTTTTTTTCTTTCCGATTTTCAATACTCTCTTATTAACTGTGCTCTGTGTGTCTCTCCAGTTCTGTGACGCAGTCTCGTCAGCGCTCTCTTTGTGTGTGTTCTATTGCTCTGCTCATGCCGTCTGTTACTGACCTACTCATTTGCTGTTTTAACTCAGCCTTTGTCGGAATAATGGGTAACACCAGATCTACAAACTGGAGCTGGAATAGTTACAATTCAGTATTTTATAGTTCCTTCCATAATCCATAAAAATAAAAAATAAAAAAACGACACAAAAATTATGGCAGCTCGATGAACGAAATTCCAAACGCCGCTCGCAAATTCCATTGATCCCGGGAGAATTAGATTGTGTGTTTTTTTTTCTTTTTCGCTTTTAATTTTATCTTCACATCTTTGTCATTGGTTGATAATAAGACCGAATTGTGACTATTGGTGACCGAATTTCAATTTGATTTCTTATGGGAATCTCCCAGTCTGTTTGCAGTTGTGACCAGGCCTCATCTCTTGTTGTTACATAAACTTAATGTTATTTTATTGGCAACTTCGGTATTTTATCCCCCTTTTCATCCCGGGATTGGATATATAAACCCCGCCAAATGAATAGGAAACTGATGTTGTTACAAGTCCTTAGACTGGTTTACGTTGCTGTTTCAGTCTCATTTTGATTCTATTTATAATATTTTAATGGGGTTAAAGTACAAGTGGTCAGTCTTTGCTCCACCCCCTCCTTCGGCCCAGGGTTTAAAAAAACACAGAAAATCTGCAGGAACAGTCAGATCGTTCCCAAATGGGGCGCTGGAGCTGGGAAAATACAGTTGTGTTTTTTTAAGGACAATTCCACCCTCATAAGAGCATCTTTTAGAAAGAATGGCCTCTTTAATATGTTGATATATCATACATGTCTCATGAAATCATTACGTATGCCTGCTTGCCTCATAGAAACTGAGCATTTAGTTACCTGGTTCTGAGCTTGAGCATGCTCAGATGAGGAGCTAGGAGATTAGCATTCAGTCATTGGCTGTGATGTCATCTGTCATATCTAAGTGAGAGTTGGTGGAACTAGAAGAACCAGGATGCGCAGAAACAGGGGAACAGGACATTGTGCAGGATTTCAGGTTAAGCGTGGTACACACAGTACAGATTTTTGAAAGATTACAGACAGGATCTTGCAGATTTTTCCAAAGATCTGCAACACACAGACCCTAGCATTCCCTCTATAGGAGAACGTTCAGGACTGTGTGTTTCCTCAGCCGCATCAGACTCCCTCTATAGGAACTCAGCCAAGGGAAATTTACTGACCTGCGTCCACACACAGTGCCGAAATAAACCCGATACCGTCGACGTGTGTACCTAGCTTGAGACTTCTAGATATCTCATTCCAAACTATTATGTTTAGAGTTTTGGGGGTGATTTACCTGTTTCATTTAAAGGCGACTTACCCTTTCAGGCGCCTAAATGGTGTGTTTAGCTGCAATTAACTGTTTTCTTGTCTGTTGTTTCGTATCGCTTTGATTGTTATGTAAATTTGCTATTTACACAGACCCCAATTAAAATTCCGTATTCGTTCCTAGTAAGAAATTTTAGGTTTGGCAGAGATGGGTTTAGTTTTTGTTAGATGTTAACTCGCAAACCAACAGGAATATTGGCACTTGTATTGGAAAGGTTTGTCTGAGATGTACGTTACAATCTCCTGGACAGAACAGGACGTTCATCCAGAGGTACTTTCCCCTTTAGGAGATGTCTGTCAATATCAAGCTGGTTTTATTATGTACATTACCAGATAATGGCAAGTAAATTATCTGTTCTCGGATATTAATGAATGGAACTCCCATCATGCTTTGTGTAGAGTAGGAATAGCAGAAACCAGCAATTTGATGGTTACCAGGGTCAGAAGGGACCCCCAGTGATTAAATGCTCACTGGTGTTTTACTCACTTAGTCGTATTTGTATTGGTGATGGCAGTGAGCTGCCATAATACCGTAGATATTTATAGGGTACGGTTAGAAGTGTTGTTGTGATGTGCTGTACATGGTGTTTACAATTACAGAGTTATTTAACATCCTTATCTACCCACCCAATTTATCCCCAATGCTAACACATGTTATATATAGTAATACTTCCTTTCCACTGAGCGACAGGAAAAATTTGTGTTATGTGTGAAACCCCCAGATTATTATTCTTTGTCTGATTCAAGGTTAGATTTCTCGTTCTATGGCCTTTTATTTAATGCCTCATGGCCATTCCAGTGTAAATAGAAAAGATTCCCGGTGTTAACATGGGCCACTCGCATGGTCAGTACAATTCTTTTCCGTTTGATATCTGCTGCAGGAAGAGAAAGGACCTTCATGTTTGTACTGATTGTAGTCGTCTGTACGAGTTGCTGCTTAGGTGCCAATGGTGCATTTACAGTATCTATCACCTATAATAGGCAAATCAATAATCTACAGTATATTATGGGCACATTTATAATCAGCAAATCCATAATCTACCAATAGCAGATATTGCCAGTACGTATCTAATTTATGCTATTGAGTTGACCATCTGGAAGAAAATCAATGGGAAAATCTACAGTGATAACTGGCAAATCTGTAATCTACATTGGTCAAATAGGTTCTATAAATATAAATAGGGGTCCAGCTGTAGGTGAACAATTCCATGCCAGATACTATTAAAAACTTTAAGGGGTCTTCATACAATGCGCCTCTATTGAAAATAGCTCTCTAAAGTTGGCCATAAACGTAGCAATCCGGAACATTCCCAATAAGGCCCCATAATACCTTTCAAACCAGCAATGGTTGATGTCTCTAGCTATTGTCAATCCAAAGTTATAGGCTTGTAAAGCCTCTCTCCCGCTCTGACCAATGGTGGGATCGGAAACGCTTGTTACGAACATAAACACATTAGTGATAAAGGGCCAATCCTGTGGGTACCTCTTACTACTTTATAGTAATGTGTGTACCCAGCTTGAGCCTTAAGCAGAGAATCCCCAAATCCCAATGATAAGATATCTTTCATAGGTTACATATGCATACTGATATCCAGAGGCAGACGGAGACCCTTAGCTCTTTATCTCCAGGCAAAAAAGCAATAGTAAAAAAAAAAGTCACCAGGTAGAAATAATCTAGAATTTTGATTGGTGATTGTGTCTGAATAATTATAGGAGAGCGAATGCTACAGCTGTTAGAATGGGTGATGTTAGCAAAACGCTTGTAATCACAACTATAACGTGTATTATAAAAACCCGGGGGCCAATTTCCTGCTATGCCCCCCATTGTAATAAGGTTTGTAATGACAAAGAGACGATAGAACTGGATATTTTTTACTTATCTCATGGTACAGTCGTGGCGTATCTGTGAGCCAGACCTGACGCGACATGAGACTGCATTTAGAGATGTATTTCTGTCGGCAAACAGTGAGCTGCCATAGTTTTTGGTATGTTCTGTCACCAATCCGAGCTGCACCGAAATACCCATTTATGGCTATTGTCTGCTAACTATGCCTTGCCCAAACTTTAGCTCACTAAGCTTTGCATCTGCGAAGACTGGAGGCCCTGTGTAGCTGCTGGTACTCGCTCTCTCCTGCTTCTCTCCCTTAACCCCTTCTATTTAGTGTTTACCAATGGCTCCCATGTGAAATTGTGTGGCCTGTTAGTTTATTTGTCACATAGCATGCTGGGACGGACATGGCGATCGGATATCAAAGTGTGGTGAAATTACTGTAAGTGTCCAACTGTATGTGAACTGAAAGGTGTCAGCCCCAGTCCCTGCTGTGAGTTCAGTTCTCAAAAAGAAAAAAAGAGAGCGACAAGCTTTGTGAAGTCATTTCTGTTTCCTTTCTGTTTGCCCAATTAAAACGCAGTTTGCTAACGGCCTGTATACGGCATCCAATGACTGCATGCACATGACCAGCTCTATTGACTTTTCTCTTCCTGGTTCGCAGCTGTTTGTACAGGAATTGTGGGTAGGACAGAAGGTTGTAAAGGACAAGCTTGGGTTACTTTCAGACTCTTGGAGCTGGGTCTCTATTACTTACCTGTAGATGGGAATGAACGGGTGAAATATTTGAAATAACCATTTGCAGGGGTTTCTACCTGACAAGCCGTAAACTTTCCATGTAATTGGGCCCTCTATGTTCATGCAGGGATCTCGGATGGTAAGGAAGATAATACGTTAGGGGAGAGCTCTCTGCACAGTAAATATGATGCACAGAGTAAAAATACCGAACTGGTATGATGCACAGCAAGCCCTGAATTACCTCGAGGCACAGGAATCGTGTGATTGAATTCCAGGGCACAGTATCTCTTTGCCCTGGCTGCAGAGCGGCAGTGACCGTCATTAAGTAAATTGCAATGACTCCCTCTCTTTTCAGATGAACCAGAAACCAGAGACGCCTGGTGGGCAGAAATCCGACAAGAGATTAAATCTCACGCCCGGGCAATTGGCTGCCATGCTGTAGGGGCTACAGTGAGTCCACTAGTATATGGTATGTTGACAAGATTCTCTCTAAATAAAATAATTAATTGTCAATCAAATCTTTGCAAAAGACAGTAAGGTTGCAGTCACCCCTGGCTTTGGGAGAATATACAAAAAGTATTTATTGGAAAGCCCCTCTCTCTATGGGTATATCACATTGAGCATGTCTGAGTCAGGGCTTTGGAAGGAGGAGGAGTTAGAAGTGACTGGAGAGGGTGACTGCACATAGGTGTATGTCTGGTTAAGAATCGTTTCAGAGAGACGAGATGCATTGTTTAATCAGCAGCTTCTGCATTAAAAATATGGAAAACTGTGTCTTCAAGTCTTGCAGGGTTTATTAATAAATCTCAAATATTTGCATTCATTCTAATTTTAAAACTATTAATTTATTTAACCAATAAAAACTGGACAAACTTTAGATTCTAACTTGTACAAACAAGATTTTTGCCATGTTGTATTCCTAAATGGACACAAGAGGGAGCAGTCACAATAATTTTTTTTTTTCCTTTTGTTTACAGTGAAGAAGTCTGTATCTTGTCCGCCTCCGGACAGCCGCTGTTCTGAACTCGAGGTTCCTTCAGGAGGCCGGCACGACTGCTGTTTGGATCAAAGGTTGTCTTGGAAGGCGGATTCTTTATAGGTCAGACCAGGGGAGTTTGAGTTATTTCTGCAGAGCCCATCAGGATAGTTCTGTTCCACTAGGGTATGTCACACTGTTATAGGGCCACACAGTGCAGGAACAAACTGTAACTGATTGTCACTAACAGCCACGGAGGTAACTTGTCTCTGTGCCACGTTTTGTAGACTTTCCTGTGTGGGGTTGGGGGGTGTTTAAAGGGGCAGTCCTAGCGAAGGCCAATAACATCCACGTAGAAACAGACATTCATTGTAAATGGAAAGTATACACATCCTTTTAATGTGTTTTTACATATAGGTGGGAGCTGCCATATTGTTTCATTCTACAGTATGAGGGTATTATTTGTGATACAATACATTCCTTCTCTGTATATTTATATTATACATATGGGTGGGGCTGCCATATTGTTTCCTTAGACAGTACAGTATGAGGGTATAGATTATTGATGTACAGAACATTCTTCTCTGATATATTCTATATTTATACTACGGGTGGAGCTGCCATATTGTTTCTTAGACAGTACAGTATGAGGGTATAGCTTATTGTATGTACAGAACATTCCTTCTCTGTATATTTATACATATGGGTGGGAGCTGCCATAGTGTTCCCTAGACAGTACAGTATGAGTGTATAGCTATTGTATGTACAGAACCTTACTTCTCGGTATATTATATTTATACATATGGGTGGGAGCTGCCATATTGTTTCCCTTAGACAGTACAGTATGAGGGTATAGCTTATGTGTGGTACAGAACATTACTTCTTGTATATGTATATTTATACAATGGGTGGGAGCTGCCATATTGTTTCCCTTAGACAGTACAGTATGAGGGTAAAGCTTATTGTGGTGTACAGAACATACTTTCTGTATATTTATATTTATACATATGGGTGGGAGCTGCCATATTGTTTTCCTTAGACAGTCAGTTTGAAGGTATAGCTTATTGTGTTACAGAACATTCCTTCTCTGTATATTTATACATATGGGTGGGAGCTGCCGTATTGTTTTCCTTAGACAGTACAGTATGAGGTATAGCTTATTGTATGTACAGAACATTCCTTCTCTGTATATTTTTACTTATAATTGGGAGCTGCCATATTGTTTCTCTAGACAGTACAGTATAAGGCTTATTGTATATACAGAACATTCCTTTTCTGCATTATTATCTATGGGTGGGAGCTGCATATTGTTCCCTTAGACAGTACAGTATGAGGGTATAGCTTATTGTGTGTACAGAACATTCCTTCTCTGTATATTTACATTTATACATATGGGTGGAAGCTGCCATATTGTTTCCTTAGACAGTACAGTATGAGGGTTATAGCTTATTGTATGCACAGAGCATTCCTTTTTTATATTTATACATATGGGTGGGAGCTGCCATATTGTTTTTATTCTACAGTATGAGGATATAGTTATTGTGTATACAGTACATTCCTTCTCTGTGAATTTATACGTATGGGTGGGAGCTGCCATATTGTTTCCCTTAGACAGTACAGTATAAGGGTATAGCTTATTGTGTGTACGAACATTCCTTCTATGTATATTACATTTATACATATGGTGGAAGCTGCCATATTGGTTCCCTTAGACAGTACAGTTTGAAGGTATAGCTTATTGTATGTACAGAACATTCCTTCTCTGTATATTTAATTATACAATATGGGTGGGAGCTGCCATATTGTTTCCTTAGACAGTACAGTATGAGGGTATAGTATGTGTGTACAGAACATTCCTTCTATGTATATTATATTTATACATATGGGTGGGAGCTGCCATATTGTTTCCTTAGACAGTACAGTTTGAAGGTTATGCTTATTGTGTGTACAGAACATTCTTTCTTGTAATTTATACATATGGGTGGGAGCTGCCATATTGTTTCTCTTAGACAGTACAGTATAAGGCTTATTGTATATACAGAACATTCCTTCTCTGCATATTTATACTTATGGGTGGGAGCTGCCATATTGTTTCCTAGACAGTACAGTATGAGGGTATAGCTTATTGTGTACAGAACATCCTTCTCTCTATATTTATTATACATATGGATGGGAGCTGCCATAGTGTTCCCTAGACAGTACAGTATGAGGGTATAGCTAATTGTATGTACAGAACATTCCTTCTCTGTATATTTATACATATAGATGGGAGCTGCCATAGTGTTCCTTAGACAGTACAGTATGAGGGTATAGCTTATTGTGTGTACAGAACATTCCTTCTCTGTACATTTATATTTATACATATGGGTGGGAGCTGCCATAGTGTTTCCCTTAGACAGTACAGTATGAGCGTATAGCTTATTGTGTGACAGAACATTCCTTCTCTGTAAATTATACATATGGGTGGGAGCTGCATATTGTTTCCCTTAGACAGTACAGTATGAGGGTATAACTTATGTGTGTACAGAACATTCCTTCTCTGTATATATATTATAAATATGGGTGGGAGCTGCCATATTGTTTCCCTTAGACAGTACAGTATGAGGGTATAGATTATGTATGTACAGAACATTCCTTCTCTGTATATTTATATTTATACTATGGGTGGGAGTGTCAGTGTTTCCTTAGACGGTAGAATATGCCCTCTTAAACTGCCTCACACTCGGAGCACCGTCTGTTTCTTGCCCCCTCTGGTTCCCCTGTTAAATAATTGCACGGAAATAACATTTTATCGATCTAAGACTAACTGACTACAAGTAACCTGCTGTGATTGTGACGCATGATGTGTAATGTTGCCATATGATTATCAGAGGTGTGAGAATATCCCTAGTGTGGGGGATTTAAATGATACTTACATGTTTCCTACATCTTAGTGAGTGTGTTGGTTCCCTGTAAATGTTCCATGTTGCGTCTACACCCTCTTTGCTTTGTCTAAATATATGATACATTACGGCTTCTGCATTAAAGGGGGAATGTTGTCTCCATACAAGTGCCTAAAAGAGCTCTCACATACCCTTTCCAAACAAGCCATGGGTAATGACTCTAGCTGCTGTCAATCCAAAGTAATAGGCTTGTACAGCCTCTCTTCCTACTCTGCACTGTCTCTGTGACAGGCATGTGTTATAAACTGTGACATATGCCCACCACGAAATATTTTTCTAAAGCTATGTTACAGGGCTGCAATCAATATCCGTGCTTCTCTGCCTATAGATACCTTAGGAGAAAATAAAAGGCTTGTGACAACTTTAAAATGATTAGGCATTTTAAACTTCAGATGCAGCTGATGATGCTCTGTCCCAGCCGTAGGATACAAGTGGGCATGCTCAAGCCAGGGGCTTGCTAATGATGTCCAACCTCACCGTGTAAGCAGGAAACAGAACCTTTATATGTGCTTATATATATATCTCACGATCCTGGAATCATTTTAAAGGTAAGTGAGCTGTTTATAATAGAGGGTACTTGTGTGGAGGCCATGATCCTCTTTAATAAACACTGTCCATGTAACCATATATGTGCACTATAACGTTTATGCCAAGTTTAAAGCAAATTTGGTCTGTAAATGGGAACTGCAACTTCCAGCCTTAACCAGAAAGAACTGGCCTATCCCCCTTACCGAACACTGCCACAATGCAACCCCTGTATCCTGTCTGTATAGGTTATAAGTCTTTGTTTGCCTGTGACTGCTGGGAGTTGTAGTTCTGTTATGAATATCCCCAATCTTACATTGTAACAGTCGGGGCCATAGGGCCATGTGAATTTAGCTGCACGCCATCTATTGGATCCTCTGGGGTCGTGCTTTCCTATAAGCAGGCTGTTCTTTCGTGTTGTGGATTTATCCTGTTATCAGCTGCATTGAACATTATATATTCTTATGATTATTTCCTGTTTGTCGTATGAACCGGTCCAGTGACCCACTGCAACCAATCAAATGCATTCCCACTTGTAATTGATTGGTTGTTTTTGTACTAGTTCCATGTCTAGTTACAATGTCTGTTCTGTGGTTTTATAACAATCCCCTTTGCCATTTGCAGAACGAGGAGAATTCACCAAAGCCCTGCGCCTTCTGCCATATCCCCTATGAGAGTTAAACATGCCATTCCGGCACATCTCACCTTCTGGACATCTGTAGGAAACAGAAAGTCCCTGAGTCCTCTCACCATATGATCTGCCTCTCGAGTGCTCCTGTTATAGGGAAGGCTGCCTGATTCAAGCCAGGTATTGATATCTTCCAGACATTTGTAATTCCTTCTCTGTATATTTATACATATGGGTGGGAGCTGCCATATTGTTTCCCTTAGACAGTACAGTATGAGGGTATAGCTTATTGTGTGTACAGAACATTCCTTCTCTGTATATTTATATTTAACATATGGGGGGAGCTGACATATTGTTCCCTTAGACAGTACAGTATGAGTGTATAGCTTATTGTATGTACAGAACATTCCTTCTCTGTATATTTATATTATACATATGGGTGGGAGCTGCCATTTGTATCCCTTAGACAGTACAGTATGAGGGTATAGCTTATTGTATGTATAGAACATTCCTTCTCTGTATATTTATATTTATACATATGGGTGGGAGCTGCCATATTGTTTCCCTTAGACAGTACAGCATGAGGGTATAGCTTATTCCTTCTGTATATTTATATTTATACATATGGGTGGGAGCTGCCATATTGTTTCCCTTAGACAGTACAGTATGAGGGTATAGATTATTGTATGTACAGACCCTCTCTTCGTATATTTATACATATGGGTGGGAGCTGCCATATGTTTGCCTTAGACAGTACAGTATGAGGGTATAGCTATTGTATGTACAGAACATTCCTTCTCTGTATATATACATATGGGTGGGAGCTGCCATATTGTTTCCCTAGACAGTACAGTATGAGGGTATAGCTTATTGTGTGTACAGAACATTCCTTCTCTGTATATTTATACTTATGGGTGGGAGCTGCCATATTGTTTCCCTTAGACAGTACAGTATGAGGGTATAGCTTATTGTATGTACAGAACATTCCTTCTCGTATATTATATTATACATATGGGTGGGAGCTGCCATATTGTTTCCCTTAGACAGTACAGTATGAGGATATAGCTTATTGTATGTACAGAACATTCCTTCTCTGTGATATTTATATTATACAATGGGTGGGGAGCTGCCATATTGTTTCCCTTAGACAGTACAGTATGAGGGTATAGCTTATTGTATGTACAGAACATTCCTTCTCGTTATATTTATATTTCATAATGGGTGGGAGCTGCCATATTGTTTCCCTTGAGACAGTACAGTATGAGGGTATAGTTATTGTGTGTACAGAACATTCCTTCTCTGTATATTTATATTATACATTGGGTGGGAGCTGCCATATTGATTCCTTAGACAGTACAGTATGAGGGTATAGCTTATTGTGTGTACAGAACATTTCTTCTCTGTATATTTGTACATATGGGTGGGAGCTGCCATATTGTTTCCCTTAGACAGTACAGTATAGAGGGTATAGCTTATTGTGTGTACAGAACATTCCTTCTCGTATATTTATACATATGGGTGGGAGCTGCCATATGTGTTTCCCTTAGACAGTACAGTATGAGGGTATAGCTTATTGTGTGTACAGAACATTCCTTCTCTGTATATTTATATTTATATATGGGTGGGAGCTGCCATATTGATTCCCTTGACAGTACAGTATGAGGGTTAGCTTATGTGTGGTACAGAACATTCCTTCTCTGTATATTTGTACATATGGGTGGGAGCTGCCATATTGTTTCCCTTAGACAGTACAGTATGAGGGTATAGCTATTGTGTGCACAAACATTCCTCTTCTGTATATTTATTTGTAATATACAGAGAAACATTCGTTTTTACAGTCACTAATCTACCAACAATCAGAATAGGTCTTACCCCCCAGACTTTGTCCATCATTTATAAACCCGAGACATCTGGTAAGAGAAAGGTAATGTGTCGTTGTAGACCAAATACCTCCCTCAGGTGCCACATAAGGGGGACTGCCCAACCCCATGTTCGCACCAAAGTGACCAGATCTTGTTTGTCCCAAACAGGCTGTGCCGACTTAAAAAGAAAGCTCAGGCCGAAGCCAACGCCACGTCTATCCGAACCTCCTGCCCTTATGGAGTACGAGCTGCACACCCAGCTCATGAACAAGCTGAAACTAAAAGGGATGAACGCTCTGTTTGGGATGAGGATTCAGATAACTGTGGGGGAGACATGCGTTGGGATTAGCAGTAAGTGATCCATTGATACATTGTCCACTGGCCCACGAGAACGTCAGTGATTTGGTTGTTGCTTGAGCAGCCAATAGCATTGTCCACTGGCCACTAGAACGTCAGTGATTGGTTGTTGTTTGAGCAGCCAATAGCATTGTCCACTGGCCACTAGAACGTCAGTGATTGGTTGTTGCTTGAGCAGCCAATAGCATTGTCCACTGGCCACTAGAACGTCAGTGATTGTTGTGTTTGAGCAGCCAATAGCATTGTCCATGGCGCTGGCCACTAGAACGTCAGTGATTGGTTGTTGCTTGAGCAGCCAATATCATTGTCCACTGGCCACCAGAACATCAGTGATTGGTTGTTGCTTGAGCAGCCAATAGCATTGAGTTCACTGATAGATCATCTGTAATCCCAGATCATATCTTCCTCCTAACGCTGTCCTATTTGTTGGGGGTCTTACACCCCATTATAAAACTAAATCTCTTAAACTTCCATCCCCCCCGTTATTGAATCCCAGTGACGACCCCTCTATTCCTCTTAGTCCGCTACAGGTGTGTATCTGGCCTCGCTACCCCCTCCAGGAGTTATCCAGATTGCGGGAAAGACCCCCAGTGACGGATCGTATGAGCAGCACATTTCACATATGCAGAAAAAGATCAATGAAATGATGGCAAAGAATAAGGAGCTGTACGAGATTCATCCTCCGGTTAGTACAGTCGGAGCTGCATTGTTTTCCTGTAGCGTCCTGCGCGGGTCTAATTTTCAGTACCCGCTTTTCTTACCGCGACCCGACTTGCAAGTTTCAATCCCGAAACCCGACCCAATTTTAGTCTTTCTTCCTAAAATTTGTTGAAACAAAGCTACCGTACCACTACAATATATAGCAGGGGTCTTCAACTTGCAGGCATCCAAATGCTACAACTCCCAGCATTCCCTGAATGCCTTCTGATATTGTGAGTGCTGTAGTGGAATGCTGGGAGTTATTTTTTCAAACAAATGTAGGAGCTCCCTGGTATAGAGTGCAATGTAGAGTACGGAACAGACATGGTGATCCCTCTCGACACCAAGCAAAGGAAACTTTATATCTATATAACCTACCCCTGTAGTGGATTTCTATGGGAGGAACTGTAAGATTATAGCCTTATAATCTTACAGTTCCAGGAGGAGAAGGACACCAGAAGCCACAAAGGGGTAGGTTATAATAAATAATGCACCCCCAGCTGTAAATTATAAGGATATTAGAAGTCACCTTGGAGTTCTGTGTCTATATAAAGGTACAAGGACACAGACTGAGTTATACAGGGAACTCTGGGTACCACTCATGTATTATAAGGGATAATGTATCCCCTACTGTAAATTATAAGGATATTAGAAGTCACCTTGGAGTTCCGTGCCCTGTATAAAAGGTACTTGTGCTTTTATATGGTCATGGAACCCCTGGGTGACTTCTAATATCCTTATAATTTACATTTGGGGGTGCATTATCCACTATATAATATATCCCTATTGTCCACAACTACCTACCCATGGGCCTCTACTGTCCCCAACTAAATCTTTATCTGCAACTATTTTCTTGTTGATCTGTGACAGGGATAGGTAGCCAGTAGTTATCCAGATATTTTAAAAACTCCCAGCATTCACTCAATAGCCAAGGAATGCTGGGAGTTATAGTTTTCAAACATCTGGAGATCTACTGGTTACCTAGCCATGATTTTATAAGGATGCCCTGCAGAATATACATTTCAATCCCCACCCACTGTCTAAATTTGCATCATGGGAGACCGTAAAAGTTACAATGAGCAGGTACCATAACAGAGGATTATGGGTAAGGAGCAGGTGGAGCTGCAGTGAAATATCTACACCTTTATATGCGTGTAAATATTCATGCTATGTTTTGAAAACTACAACTCCCAGGATTCCCTGTCTGTACTCTGCTGTTTTACAATGATTGAGTTTTAAATGTCAATCATCTGGAGGTCCACATACCTGCTGTAGTTCTAGCTGATCCTCATCAAGTGGTAGATTATTATTATCACTAGAATCATCCACATCCCATAGATCATTATGGCCAGAAGGATTTACACAGACCAATGAAATCACATGTCATCTGTTACCATGCAGGCACTTGCTCTGGTCTCATGCATAGGTGCAGATAGAAGTTTGTTACTTTGTTCTATGGGAGATTGTTACTTTAATGGCTCTGACCTCTACTAGTAACACCAAGGTCAGGACATTAACCCTGCCTTTCCAGTCACTCCAGCATTAACTGCTTTATTACCCAGCGATCTCTGTAATACCTACCCGGGCACTAGAAGAGTTAAAGTTGTACATAGCTGTCTGTATTCCTACCCACAATGCCATCCTGTATAACATTCTAACTACATTACCCAGTGATCTCTGTATATCCTACCCGGGCACATACAGAGTTAAAGTTAACATGCTGTCTGTATTCCTACCCACAATGCCATCCTGTTAACATTCTAACTACATTACCCAGTGATCTCTGTAATACCTACCCGGGCACTACAGAGTTAAAGTTCAATACAGTGTCTGTATTCTACCCCACAATGCCATCCTGTAAACATTCTAACTACATTAACCAGTGATCTCTGTAATACCTACCCGGCACTACAAGAGTTAAAGTTGTACATAGCCGTCTGTATTCCTACCCACAATGCCATCTGTATAACATTCTAACTACATTACCCAGGATCTCTGTAATACCTACCCGGGCACTACAAGAGTTAAAGTTGTACATAGCGTCGTATTCCTACCCACAATGCCATCCTGTATAACATTCTAACTACATTACCCAGTGATCTCTTAATACCTACCCGGGCACTACAGGAGTTAAAGTTGAACATAGCGTCGTATTCCTACCCACATGCCATCCTGCTATAACATTCTAACTAACATTACCCAGTGATCTCTGTAATACCTACCCGGGCACTACAAGAGTTAAAGTGTACATAGCTGTCTGTATTCCTACCCAAAATGCCATCCTGTATAACATTCTAACTACATTACCCAGCGATCTCTGTAATAACCTACCCGGGCACTACAAGAGTTAAAGTTGTACATAGCCGTCTGTATTCCTACCCACAATGCCATCCTGTATAACGTTCTAACTACATTACCCAGCGATCTCTGTAAACCACCACCCAGGGCATACAAGAGTTAAAGTTGTAAATAGCTGTCTGTATTCCTACCCACAATGCCCATCCTGATTATAACTTCTAACTAAATTACCCAGGATCTCTGTAATACCTACCAGGCACTCAAGAGTTAAAGTGTACATAGCCGTCTGTATTCCTACCCACAATGCCATCATCTGTAAACATTCTAACTACATTACCCAGCGATCTCTGTAAACCTACCCGGGCACTACAAGAGTTAAAGTTTGACATACGCGTCTGTATTCCTACCCACAATGCCATCCTGTATAAACATTTTAACTACATTACCCAGTGACGTCTCTGTAATACCTACCCGGGCACACAAGGTTAAAAGTTGTTCATAGCCGTCGTGTATTCATACACCAACTGACATCCTGTATAACATTCTAACTACATTACCCAGTGATCTCTGTAATACCTACCCGGGCACTACAAGAGTTAAAGTTCAACATAGCTGTCTGTATTCCTACCCACAATGCCATCCTGTATAACATTCTAACTACATTACCCAGTGATCTCTGTAATACCTACCCGGGCACTACAAGAGTTAAAGTTGAACATAGCTGTCTGTATTCCTACCCACAATGCCATCCTGTATAACATTCTATAACTCTCTAACTAAATTACCAGTGATCTCTGTAATACCTACCCGGCACTACAAGAGTTAAAGTTGTACATAGCGTCTGTATTCTACCCACAATGCCATCTGTATAACTATTTAACTACATTACCCAGCGATCTCTGTAATACCTACCCGGGCACTACAAGAGTTAAAGTTGTACATAGCCGTCTGTATTCCTACCCACAATGCCATCCTGTATAACATTCTAACTACATTACCCAGCGATCTCTGTAATACCTACCCGGGCACTACAAGAGTTAAAGTTGTACATAGCTGTCTGTATTCCTACCCACAATGCCATCCTGTATAACGTTCTAACTACATTACCCAGTGATCTCTGTAATACCTACCCAGGCACTACAAGAGTTAAAGTTGTACATAGCCGTCTGTATTCCTACCCACAATGCCATCCTGTATAACGTTCTAACTACATTACCCAGCGATCTCTTCAAAACCCGCAGGTACCCGACCACATGCAGGACTCTATTTTCCAGTTCATCTAGACTGAACCCCCCTCCTCTCCTTATTGGTGCAAAGTGACCCCTCCCCAAGAAGGAAGAGCAAATTCCTAATTGGTGTTGGTGTTTTAATAGGAAATAATAGAGGAAACCATTGGATCTCCCATCCCGGAACCAAGGCAGCGTTCTAGGCTCCTACGATCCCAGTCTGAAAGCTCCGATGAGGCCACAGAACTGGATCTTTCACACGGCAAGAAGGATGCATTCGTACTGGAGGTAGGTTAGACCCGACAGAGCTACTACTTACCTGTTACCTGCACACACTAGTTTTTTTTTTATGACCTTCCTGATTTGTTTCCTTTTTTGCCGATTTCAGATCGATGATACGGACGCCATGGAAGATGTCCATTCACTGCTGACAGACGTGTCGCCCCCTCCTGGTATGTTTGCAACTTGATACCGTCAAGTTTCTGGTCCCATTGTTATCATCACGTTCCCTGTATGATGTTTTTTGTCAATAAAGTTTTCTAATTTGTTTGGATCCACATGTGACACATTATTCCCTGAGCCACTCGGTGTTAAACATTAAGTGACTCCCAGGCTGGTTCCTTCCCCTAATCTCTGTGCAGGTTGGATCCACAATCCTCCTTTTATCTCCCTTACAGGATTTTATAGCTGTAATACAGAAATCATGCCTGGGATAAATAACTGGACGTCCAATATACAGGTAAGTAGAAAGTAGAAGGTAATTCAGCCTTTTTATTTAAAAGGGAACTTTATCAAGGAATACCGTAATGTCAACTAGTTGGTAGGAATAATGTGCCCCTCGTGGGTATACACCCAGTTAAAGGATCTAGGGGCAACGTTCAAACGCCTTACAGCTTCCTGTCTTACCCAGTGGGTAAATATTTCACTCTGCTGCCAATCACTGACAGCTTTAACCTGCTCTAAGCTTCTACCCTTTAACCAACCAATTGTCAGGCTGCTCTGTGCAGACCAGGTCATATAATCATAGCAAAATGCCTTGTCTTGTCTTTCACAGCTGCTTAGTATTTCCAACAGAAACTAAACATATCTAGAGTAAAAATAATCCTTAAAGGGTAAGTCCGCCCCTCCAAACAAACTTAAATCTAGCCTAATTGCCCCCTAAAACCTTGACCATGTGCTCCTAAATCTACTTACCAGCCCTCGTTCCCTTGGTGGCCTTCTGTCTGGCTTCCGTGCATGGAAGCTGCAGAATGGGCCAGACTGGCAGCTCTGCTTGTAATTGGCTGATACCCGATGTCTCAGCCAATCACAGACACCACTGCCAGTCCGGCCCCTTTTGCAGATTATGTGCACAGAAAAGGCATGGAAGCTAAGCAGAAGACAGCCGTGGGAACGAGGGCTGGTAAGTAGATTTAGGAGCACATTTGAGCAGTAAGAACTGGGTCTGTGCTGAACTAACACTCTTCCCCCACATGGTGAACATTAAATGGCTGTAGCTTACAAATGGATTGGGATATCCAGGCGAGGGAGGGGACATAACAGCTAGTTGTTTTCTTACAGATTTTCTGATTGATTTTGACTTTCTTTCCTTTAGATGTTTACGTCTGTCAGGGTAATTCGCCTGAGCAACATGAACCTGACTAACCAGACGCTAAATAAGAACTTTAATGATCTCTGTGAGAATCTGCTAAAGGTGAGAACTGGATTCAGTACAAACACCCCATGTCATTAAAGGGGAACTAATAGACAGAGCACAATTATAAGGATACATCAGGTTGTGCCTCACCTCTCTCTTTGCTCTGGCTGATGGGTGATTTATGAAATTACCCAGTGGGTATAGCTCCCATAATTCACCTCTTTGTTGTGATGGAAGTGCATGCAGTACATTTCAGATGCTCTGTAGTGCACAGCAGATCAAAACAAGGAAGCTGCACCCTAGTAGCTGATAGCCAATCACAGCACAGAGATCCTGCTTCTCTCAGACACTGAACAGGAATTTTTGTGTAGTTTTTTTTTGTAAACATTTCTTTGCTTTTTATACAAAAAAGAAAACATAATTGTTGCAGTTTATTTCTTAGATAGCATGTAAGATACAGAATATAAAATTTCAGTATAAAATAAGTCTGTATTATTGAACCTGCAGTCTCATGTACTCTGTCTTTCTAAAAGCAGAACATTAGATCACTATCCCACCAGAGCTAATAAATGGATTGTCAGTACATTTAAAGGGCATGTCCACCCCCAAAACTATAATTTAACCCACTGCTGGCCCCACTATATAGTGTTAAAGAATCCTTACCTTACTTCTCTGCTCCAAATTGTTGTCTTGCAGTGTCTAGTCAACGTCCTAGAAAATGAAGAGTAGGAGCCTTTCTTTGTAAGAAAAGGTGTCTGCCTCTTAACTGTCCTCCTGGAGGAATCTGGCATGCACCCTTCCTCCCACCCTCCATGCTGCTGTGTCTATTCATACAAATAAAGCCATTCCTGTAGTGTCGGGACCCCTCTCCCAACCCTAACTGCCATATTTATATTGTAAAAAAAACAGAGTCTTACTTACCAGCCTTCGTTCCTGCGGCTGTTTCAATGTGATTGGCCGCTGGTTTGGCCCCTAATGTTACTCCTTTTCGCGGAAGTAACAATACAGGGAGAGGCTGCGGAACAAAGGAAGGTAAGTAAGATTCTGTGGAGTTTTTACAATATAAATACGTTGGATAGGGTTTGGAGGGGGGTCCCTACACTATGGAAAAAGTTTTATTTTAGGGTGGACATACCCTTTAAAAACTGTATCTTTTGCTAGGAACAGAATGGCAGTAAACTATTTAGCTATTGGCTATTTAGTATTGTTCCTGGTTTTATGTGCCACTCAAGCTGGCTAGAAAAGAAACGGCAGGGTAACGGGAAGTTTTATCACGGACTTCCATAGAGGTGTGGAGATGTTTGTATGCAACAGATGGTGAATACTGGGGTTCGGGGGCACATGCTCATGATTACATGTGAGTTGTACAGACAACAACTTGGAAACCTCATTTACAGAATACTTCTTACATGTACTGTACATAATGCCACTTACCAGAGAAGAATTTAACTATTTATACGTGTTCTGGGGAGAGAAGCTTGTTAGGATTTCTAACAATTAAGTTTAGTTCTACTTTAACCCAAAAATGCAAATGTTATCCACCGCCTATCATTAACACAAATATGCAAATGTTACACACCAGAATAGGAACATGCATACCATGTGGTATAACTGGGTGATCGTCTTAAGGTTGTATTCAGAGGAATGTGTTTGTTTACCTGGTGGTTTCCTGATGGCAGCCATTGATAAAATGTTCACTGCTACAGGCAGTCCCCAGGCTACGAAGTTTGTATGTGAAATACACTTAGACAGATGTTTACAGCATTTCTAAATAAAAGATTTCGATGCCGGACACCTTTGCAGTCATCAGTTTTTAACCACTGCTTCTGGTACAGCCCAAGGTGGGTAAAGTGGAGGGGCCCATTAAACAGTTGGTGGGTAGCCAATCACCAGTAGACCACCTGGCTGTACGCTCCTGTAGACCCCATTCTGTGATGTATGTATATATAAAATACAATTACAGGTGGGGTTAGTATTGGTGGTACTTAGATGAATTAGATGAAATAACAGCGGTGCCTTCTCTACTGTATTACCTTATAAGCGCCACATCTAGCACCAGACAGGAAATAGCGCTACCCATGTCCAGGCTCTAACACTGACTTCCTGTCCACAGAGTCTTTATTTCAAACTGCGCTCGATGATTCCGTGCTGCCTGTGCCACGTTAATTTCACGGTTGCGGTGCCTGAGGACGAATCGATACAGGTAAGTAATCTTTCCAATCATTGTCTCAAGGTGTCCATTCATTAGAACTCACCTCATGCTGCCGAGTAGTGATGTCAGGCGTCAAAGCAGAGGATGCAGAGCGAGAGGCCACCTGATTACTGACAAGGTAGGAGAAGGATGGGGTGAGGTTCAGTAATACCTGCAGATGTTTGGAAACTACAACTCCCAGCAATTAAAGCATGCTGGGAGTTGTAGTTTCCAAACATCTGGAGTGCCAAGGAATGGGGGTTAATGTATGGGACTACTGAATCAGGAGGATGGTATCTGCTGCCTTCTGATTCTGTATTGTTTTGAGGCTTTAGTTGCCCTTTAAATGGACAGCAGCATTCATATACAGTCATAGACATACTGGATTTGGCTTTTACTGTATGGGAATTCTGCTGTCCATTTAAAGGGGAACTAAAGCCTCAGAACAATACAGAATCAGAAGGCAGTAGTGGTGATAATTTCTACCCTTTATATACAGTAATCTATAGTGTGTTAGGAAGGTAAAGGGCAGATTATTAGCCTTCCGGCGAGACTCCTGGAATTCTTTACTGGGTTTGTTTATTTACCTTTTTAAAACTTATTTCAGGATTTTTGTCTGTCCCTGCAGGTGGCGGTTACAGCGGTCGCAATCACGTTTGACAAACAGCGCGCCCTACAATCCAATAAGATCAAGGGGGAGAAAGTCCAACCAAGAGGTAACTGTGCACTTAACGATCCTATAATCTTGGATACTAGCAAACCTTGCGGACCCCCCCCCCCCCCCCGTTATACTGTTATTACACTGGGAATTATACTGTTATTACACTGGGAATTATGCTGTTATTACACTGGGAATTATGCTGTTATTACACTGGGAATTATGCTGTTATTACACTGGGAATTATACTGTTATTACACTGGGAATTATACTGTTATTACACTGGGAATTATACTGTTATTACACTGAATTTAATACATCTGATATAAAAGTGACATTCAGGAGCCAATACCATAACAGCTGAAACCAATCGGATGTTAGCTTTTTACCAGGCTTCTGCAGTTAGACAATATCTAAGTGGCTGCTGTAAATCATGGGCCAACTTTTATACCTTTTATGGTGTCAAACCCTTAAGGTAGCCACACATTACTAACCTTCCACCGTCCCCGCAACATTGGATTGTCACAGCAGTAACCTAACCTGTATAATATGTTAGTAGTTTACGTGCAGTTGTGCTGCCAGTGGTTCTATGTAAACCAGTGTCTTTTGTTTTTAGTTAAAATAGAATTTGAATGACATTAATATGGATCTTCTTTTCATTTTAGTTTCTACTGATAACGAAGAGCAGCTACAGTTCCCCTTGGAATTATCCTCAGACTCTCCTGGGTCCCAACCTTTCTCACCGGCGAAAGGTTCGTGTATAGAACTGATTAGAAAGTCGTTGGCTCTTGTAGTAGGGCGGAATTCTGATTGTCTGACGTTCCTTCCTTTGCGTTTGTATAAACAGATCTTCCCGATCGTGTAGGATCCTCTGCCACCATGGCCACCACTCCCAAAGGTAAGTCCACACTCAGAATCTAACTGCCAAATACCCACGATTCCTTTCTTTTCAAGTGCAGACAGTTTGCATCATCAGACGACATTGAGATGAGCCCGAGACGTCATCCATATTGTTTTCTTTTTTTTTTTGTTTGTTTTTTTGTTTTCTTTGTTTTCTTTCTTTCTGTCTGTGTGTTTCCAGCTACTTCCGCTGATTTCAGTTCCTTTGCAGACAGATGCAACAACTGGATAGACCACATTAAAATGAGAGCTCAGGCCATGAGACGCGGATCAGTTAAGACAAGTAGGATGTTGTTTCTACAATGTGATGATGTTCCGTGGTAAAGCCTTTGATTGCGCTGTTGGTGACGGCACTTTCTCATGTTTGGCTGCACTGATCAAACCCCCCAAATCCTCATAATTGTATGTAGAGATCAGACCTACTTAGACATGACCGCTAATCAGGAGAGACCCCAAACACACGTACACACGTGACCGCTAATCAGGAGAGACCCCACACACACGTACACACACACACACATTTTGTTTTATTACGGTTAGAATCACGGTGAGTGTCTGAAAGGTTTTAATTGATTTCGGCCATTCAGGCTGATCTGTTTATTTATTTTTCATTAACCTCGACATCAGGACAACATTCCGTTAATTCAGAACCATCTTGCTTGTTTAATTTGGTGACGCATCGGCCATGCAGCCCCTGGCTTGGTAAAATCGTGCCCGGTGCGGCGATCTCTCCAATCTCTTCCAATTCCAGTTTTCCTTCTGTTCTTCTTCCTCCGTCGCCCTTGTCGCTGTTTTCGCCGCGCTTTGCCGTGATTCTTTTCCAGGAATCTTCCTCCTTTCCTGTCGCTCCACCAGTGTCGCGCATGATCCCGGCACCTCTTTCATTTCTCCGTCTGTCTGTGATCATTTCCCTACGATTCGCCACCTCTGAATTCCGCCATCCGGTTCATTTGCTTTTTTCTGTTTCTCTTCCTCCATCTTTTCCAATCCTCCTTTTGTTTTTTCTCTAGCCGTGTCCATGGACAAAGCCAGTCCGCTCACCGAGGGCCACCTGAGGCACCGGAGTGGAGCGGTCAGCACTTCTCCCTCGGTAGTCTCGGTGGTGAAGATGACTCCTCTCTCTTTTATACCCGGGGCCAAAATAATCAAATTCTTGGGGATCATCAACATGTTTTTTATACGGGAAACCACGTCTCTGCGTGAGGTAAGCTGTAAGCGTGGCGCGTGGACGATACCAAAGGCGAATTGTTACAGTTCATCCTCTTCTGGCCGTTGCATCTAATCATTATAAATTTCCTTGCAGGAAGGAGGAGTCAGCGGTTTTCTCCATGCTTTTATCTGTGAGGTTTTCGCTATGGTACGCGCCCACGTGGCCGCTCTCGGAGGAAACGCCGTGGTATCCTACATAATGAAGCAGTGCGTCTTCATGGAAAACACCAACAAAAACCAGGTGGGATGTCTGTGGTGCCCATTGTGTAATATACATTGATTCATTAATCCAGGGGGAACTTTACCAATATAATAGAAGCACTTTTGTTTGTTAGCTGCTCATTCTGTAATTTCTCCACACGGAGGCGCTCTTGCTACAGCTTTCTTAGTTAAAGCAATGAGAGCCTTCTCCTTACGCTAGGTGCATGTCCGTCTTCTGATTGTAACCAATGGAATAAGGCGTTACATTGAATTGGTTGGATGCAGGTAGACTTTTTAAACACAGTTCCTGATTGGTTCACAATGAGACCTGACAAATGAAATAGCCAAATTTCACTGTATTTTCTTTCCTTCCTTCCTAGGCTCAGTGTCTGATCAATGTCAGCGGAGATGCCGTCATTTTCATTTGCGAATCAGAACTGGAATCCGCCCCAGCCCCGCCCACTGCGACCGCAACTCAGCCATCGGGTGCCGGAGGCGATGGGTCATTATAAAATGTGGACATTTTCCTATACGTGGACATAGTTGGACGCAATGTAACATAATTTTGCCATATTGGTTTGTACAGGGGTTGGGGGCGTGGCACTTGGGGGCGTGGCGATAAAACTGCGTCCTGACACTTCTTTTGGAAAGAAAAAACAAATTATGCTGCTCAACAAATCTATATATGTATTACAGACATAGGGAGTCAAGACGGAGCAATATGATTGGATAATGCATGAGGCCTTGACTGTTAACCCCCGTGTGTGTAAGTTGCATCTGAGCTGGGATCATGTTAATCAGTGACTCTTAATATGAAAATCACTATTTACCCATTGGCAATAAATCAGTGTAAATATCTTTGAGATATTAAACCAGTGAATAGGAACCTTCATTCTCTTTGTTAATGATTTGCTATTTAATTTGAACCATGTGGACCCAGGTGGTACTGCAAGTCTATGGGATTCTCATGGTGTTGCCATACTGTGTGTGTATTGATTGGGGGGGTGGTTGTGCTCTGGTTGAACTGATTATTTAATTGTGATAAGATCATAAGAAATGATCTTTATTCCAACACGGTTTTAATGCTCAGTATGACATCATCCTGTTAAGGTCACAATGTCAGTGTTGATGTCAGCAGGAAGCTTTGTAGAGTTTGGATAATATTTGTCCTAATTAGGAGAAATTTTAGCTTCAGTGAGTAAGTGAAAAGGTGAAGATGTGGAGGACGACGGCTCAGAAGTAGCATCTATGGAGCGGACCATTCCCATGAGCACCCAGGGGACGGCCATCTGTAATATAAGGGAGGGAGAACTGGGGGCTAGGAAGGATAGGCAGGTGGTAGTGGACTCCATTATTAGGAGGGTAGATAGGGTAATCTGCCGCTAAGACCCTACATGATGAACAGTGAGTTACCTGCCTGGTGCTAGGGTTCAACATATGGTGGATCGTGTTGACAGATTATTGGGTGGGGCTGGGAGTGACCCGGCGGTCTTGGTTCACCTTGGTGCCAATGACAAAGTTAGAGGTGGAGGAGAGGTCCTTACTAAAAATGATTTTCAAGTGATTTCAGAAATACTACCGCAGCCACGTTCTATGCTAGGGAGGCAACGGGAGGTTAGGAGTATTAATGCGTGGCTAAGAGGGTGGTGTAAGGAGATGGGGTTTGGGTTTATAGAGAACCTTAATGATGGTGCAGCTGTTTTGGGGGAAAAGATGGCTAGGGGGTTGAAGGAGATTTTAAACTAGGTATGGGGGGGTACATTGGACTATAAAGGGGTAGATAGAGGAGTTAGAGATCAGGGGGCGAATAAGATAATGGAGGGATGATGTGGGGGAGCATAGAGGATAAGGAGGCATGTACGTCCAAGTATGGAAGTAAACTGAATGATAATCTAAATTGTATTTTTACAAATGCAAGAAGTCTGGCTGGAAAAACTGGGGAACTAGAACTAATAGCATTAATGGAAAGGTATGATGTAATTGGTATAGCAGAAACATGGCAAAATGATTCACACGACTGGACAGTAAATATTGAAGCATACTCCTTATTTAGACATGACAGTTAATAAGAAAGGAGGGGGAGTATGTATGTATGTTAAACAAGAACTGAAGCCAAATTTAAAAGCTGGGATAGATGGGGGTATAAATGATAAGGCAGAAGCAATATGGGTGGAGCTGTGTACAGGAAGCAAGAAGGTGGGTAAATTAATTGTTGGGGTATGTTATAAGCCGCCAAATGCCAGTGAGGATGTGAAAATGAATCTCCATATGCAGTTGGCGAAGGCTGCTGGTATGGGGCATGTTTTGGTTATGGCGAAATCCCATAACCAGCACCTCAAAAGGTATCAAGTTCTTAAATCTTCTTTATGAGCATTTTCTTTCACAGATGGTAGAAGTTCCTACTAGACAGAATGCGTTGTTGGATCTGGTGATATCCTGAGCTCATTTTGGAGATGAAGGTAATTGGAAGCTTAGGGAATAGTGACCATGATATAGTGTCATTTAATATAGGGAATAGTGATCATGATATAGTGTCGTTTAATACAGGGAATAGTGATCATGATATGGTGTCATTTAATATAGGGAATGTGAACATATATAGTGTCATTTAATACGGGTGAATAGTGGATCATATATAGTGTCATTTAATATAGAGGGGATAAGTGACCAATTGAATATGCCTCATTTAATACAGTGAATAGTGATCATGATATAGTGTCTTTAATATAGGGAATAGTGACCATGAAGTATAGTGTACATTTAATCTAGGCAATAGTGATCTGCTATAGGTCTTTCAATAAGGGAATAGGTGACCATGTTAAGTGGTAAATTTAATAATAGGCAATAGTGATCATGATAAGTTGTCATGTAAATATAGGGAATAGTGACTATGATATAGTGTCTTTACTATAGGGGATAGTGATCATGATATAGTGTCATTTATCATCAGGGAATAGTGGACCTGATATATGGTCACCTTTAATATCGGAATAGTGCTATGATATAGTGGTCATTTAACTATAGGGACATAGTGATCATGATAATAAGTGTATTTAATACAGGGCATAGTGGATCTGATAAGTGTCGCCATTGAATATAGGGATAGTGATCATGATAGAGTGTCGTTAATACAGGGAACTAGTGATCATGAATGGTGTCCATTTATCTAGGGAATGTGGATCATGCTCATAATGTGTCATTTAATACAGGGATATGACATGATATAGGTTCATTTAATATAGGGAATAGTGACCAGATATAAGTGTATTTAATATAGGCAATATGATCATGATATATAGTGTCATTTAATATAGGGAAAGTGACTATAGATATAGTGTCATTTATATATAGGGAATGATGTGATCATGATATAGTGTCCATTAATTATAGGGAATACTGACCATGATATAGTGTCATTTAATATAGGGAATCATGCTATGATATAGTGTCATTTAATATAGGGAATAGTGATCAATGTATTAGTGTCTTATATCACCGGGAATAGTATCATGATATAGTGTAATTTAAATAAGGGAATAGTGACCATGATATAGTGTCATATTTATATAGGCAACTAGTGACCATGATGATGTGTCATTTATTATAGGCAATAGTGATCATGATATAGTGTCATTTATATAGGGAATAGTGATCATGATATCGTGTCCATTTAATCGAGATGACTGTCGTGTTATTATAGTGGACATTTGACAAAAAAAAATATAGGTGGTCATTTAATATAGGAATAGTGACCATGATCTAGGTGTCATTAATATAGTGCCAATAGTGAACCATGATATAGTGGTCAATTTCATAAGATATATCAGAGTGCATTAGTGATCAGGAATAGTGTAATTTAGATACTAGTCATTTAATCATGGAATAGTCTTAAACATTGGATAGTAAGTCGGTCAGTTATATAGGGAATAGTGACCATGATATAGTGTCATTTAATATAGGGAATAGTGAACATATATCGTGTCATTTTATAGGTATAGTACAAGAGAATTTAAGGTAGGACTATGATATAGTCGTCCATTTAATACTAGGGAAGAGTGACCATGATATATGTAATTTTAATATAGCAATAGTGACTCATGATAATAGTGTATTTTAATATAGAATAGTGACCATGATATAGTGTAATTTATATATGCAAATAGTGTATCAGAATATGTGTATTTAATATAGGGAATAGTGACCATGATATAGTGTGCCAATTTAAATAATAGGAATAGTGTCATATTATTAGTGTCTTTATATAGGGAATAGTGACCGTATGATATAGTGTCATTTAATAAGAAATGCAAGTGTGATTATATGGATGACATGAATAGTGTCATTTATATATGGGAATAGTGACCATGATAAGAGTGTCATTTAATATAGGGAATAGTGACCATGAATTAGTGTCATTACTATGTATATAGGACATGATGTGGATTACTATGAATAGTGATGATATATGTATTTAAATAGGGACATAGTGATCATGGATCTAGTGTAATTATCTAGGGACTAGTGACCGTGAATATATTTCCATTTATATTAAGGGAATATGAACTATGATATATGTCATTTAATATAGGGAAATGATCATGATATAGTGTCATTTAATCCAACAGGAATAGTGATCATGATATAGTGTCTTTAATATAAGGGAATAGTGATCATGGATATAGTGTCGTTTAATACAGGGAATAGTGATCTCATATATGGTTCATTTATATAGGGAATAGTATCATGATATAGTGTCATTTATACAGGGAATAGTGATCATGATATAGTGTCATTTAATATCAGGAATAGTGACCATGATATGTGTAATTTAATATAGGTGAGTTAGTGAACATGATATAGTGTCATTTAATATAGGGAATATGACATGATATAGTGTCATTTAATATGGGAATTGATCATGATTATGGTCATTTATATAGGGAATAGTGACCATGATATAGTGTCATTTAATACTAGGGAATAGTGACTATGATATAGTGTCATTTAATATAGGGAATAGTGACATGATATAGTGTAATTTAATACAGGCAATAGTGATCATGATATAGTGTCATTTAAGGGGAATAGTGACCATGATTATAGTGTAATTTAATATAGGCAATAGTGACCATGAGATAGTGTACTTAATATAGGCAATAGTGATCTGATATAGTGTCATTATATATGGGAATAGTGATCATGATTATAGTGTCATTAATTAGGGAATAGTGACCATGATATAGTGTCATTTAATATAGGGAAATAGTGATCATAATAGTGCATTTAATATAGGGAATAGTGACCTGATATAGTGTATTTATATAGGCAATATTCATGATAAGTGGTAATTAATAAGGAATAGTGATCATGATATGTGTCATTTAATATAGGGAATAGTACATGATATAGTGTATTAATATAGGGTAGTGATCAGTATAGTGTCATTTAATAGAGGGAAAGTGACCATATATGTATCTTTAATATAGGGAATAGTGACCATGATATAGTGTCCTTTATATAGGGAATAGTGACCATATATAGTGTCATTTAATATAGGGAATAGTGACCATGATATAGTGTTCAGTTAATATGGAATAGTGACATGATATGAGTGTCATTTAATATAGGCATATGACATGATATAGTGTCATTTATATAGGGAATAGTGATCCATGATATAGATGTCAATTTAATATGGCAATAGTGACCTGATATAGTGTATTTAATATAGGGAATAGTGACCATGATTAGTGTAATTTAATATAGGCAATAGTGATCATGATATAGTGTCATTAATATAGGAATAGTGACCTGATATAGTGTCATTTAATATAGGGAATATGTGACTATGATATGGTAATTTAATATAGGGAATAGTGGGACCATGATTAGTGTCATTTAATATAGGACTAGTGACCATGATAAGTGTCATTTATATAGGGAATAGTGATACCATGATATAGTGTTATTTAATATAGGATAGTGACTCATGATTATGTGTCATTTAATATAGGAATAGTGACCATGATATAGTGGTAATTTAATATAGGCATAGTACATGATATAGTGTCATTTTAATAAGGCAATGTGACCATGATATAGTGTAATTTAATATAGGCAATAGTGATCATGATTAGTGTCATTTAATATAGGAATAGTGACCATGATTAGTGTCATTAATATAGGGAATAGTGACATGATATAGTGTCATTTAATATAGGGAAGTAGTGCCCATGATATAGTGTCATTTTAATATAGGGAATGTGACCATGATATTGTCATTTAATATAGGGAATAGTGCCATGATATAGTGTCATTTATATAGGGAAGAGTGACTATGATATAGTGTCATTAATATAGGGAAATTGACTCAGATATAGTGTCATTAATATAGGGAAATAGTGATCCATGATATGTGTCTTAATTAGGGAATAGTGACCATGATTATAGTGTACTTTAATATAGGGATAGTGACCATGATATAGTGTCATTTAATATAGGGAATAGTTACTATGATAAGTTCATTAATATGGAATAGTGACCATGATATAGTGTCATTAATATAGGGAATAGTGACATGATATATTGTCCTTTAATATAGGGAATAGTGACCATGATATAGTGTATTTAATATAGGGAATAGTGACCATGATATGTGTCATTTAATATAGGGAATAGTGACCTATGATATAGTGTCATTTAATATAGGGATGTGACTATGATATAGTGGTCATGTTAATATAGGGAATAGTGACCATATATAGTGTCATTTAATATAGGGAATAGTGACCATGATATAGTGTCATTTAATATAGGAATAGTATCATGATATAGTGTCTTTAATATAGAAGTTACATGATATAGTGCATTTAATATAGGGAATAGTGACCATGATATAGTGTCATTTAATATAGGGAATAGTGACATGATATAGCTTTAATATGGGTAATAGTGGACCATGATATAGTGCATTTAATAATAGGGAATAGTGACTATGATCATAGTGTCATTTATATAGGGAAAGTGATCATGATATAGTGTCATTTAATATAGGTGTAATAGTGATCATGATATAGTGTCATTTATATAGTTGCAAAGAACAAAGGTGCACTGGGTTACAAAACTTGTTCAACTTTATTTTATTTAAAGGAATCACTCCTTGCTTTTAGAACTGGGGAATTTTTGTACCTAGGTAAAGATATTGAGCAGAAGTGGACCGCTTTTTAACGGGATTTACTATTACTTTCTAATTTATACCTCAGGGAACGAACATAATTCTGTTATACAGACCTATTGTAGGTATAATGTTGGACATAGATGGACGTATTCTTTACTACAACCTCAATACTGATGTTACTATGTAACTGTTTATACAGACATTGATGGGTTAGGGTATAAGGTTGGTACTAGATTGGACAGTAGGTCTTTATACAACCTCCAATACTAATGTTCTATGAACTGTTTACAGACATATGGGTAGGGTATAAGGTTGGACCTAGATGGACGTATGTCTTTATATACAACCTCATACTATGTTTACTATGTAACTGTTATACAGACATTATGGGTAGTATAAAGGTTTGACTAGATGGACGTATTCTTTATACAACCTCAATCCTATGTGTTACTATGTAACTGTTATACAGACATTATGGGTAAGGGTATAAAGGTTGGACAGATGGACGTATGTCTTTATACACCGCCAATAACCTATGTGACTATGTAACTGTTATACAGACCATTATGGGAGGGGTGTAAAAGTTGACTAGATGGACGTATTCTTTATACAACCTCCATACTCCATGTTACTAACTGTGTACCTGTTTACAGACATTAATGATATAGTGTAATTTAATATAGGCAATAGTGATCATGATATAGTGTCATTTAATATAGGGAATAGTGACTATGATATAGTGTCATTTAATATAGGGGATAGTGATCATGATATAGTGTCATTTAATATAGGGAATAGTGACCGTGATATAGTGTCATTTAATATAGGGAATAGTGACTATGATATAGTGTATATCATGATCCACTATTCCCTATATTAAATTAAACACTATATCATGATCAGCCTATTCCAATATTTAAATGACCACTTATCATGGTCACTATTCCCTATATTAATGACACTATATCATGGTCACTATTCCCCGATATTAAATGACACTATTCATATCAATATTCCCTATAGTAATGACACGTAGATCACATGGAGTCCTATTCCCATATTAAATGACACTATTCAAGATCACTATCGCCTATATTTATGTACCCCTATATTTCACCATGGTCACTTACCTATATTTAAATCCTATATCATGATCACTATTGCATATATTAAATTACCTACTATCATGTCACTATTCCCATATTAAATGACACTATTCAAGTCCCTATTGCCTATATTAAATTACCCTATACATGGTCACTATTTCCCTATTTATCTAACTATAATGGCACCTATATTACATACACACTTGGTCACACCTAGATTGACCTATTATGGTCACTATCCCTACTATCATTATATTCATGGTCACTATTCCCAAATGCATATATGATCACATGCCTATTAAATACACTATATCATGGTCACTATTCGCCTTATTAATTGTACACTATGTCATGTCACTATTCCCTATATTAAATGACACTAGATCATGTCCACTTCCCTATATTAAATGACACGTATATCATGGTCACTATCCATATAATGACCAAACATATCATTCTATTAAATGGACACTATATCATGATCACGATTGCACTATATTAAAATGACCCTATTCATGGTCACTATTGCATATATTAAATTACAACTATATCATGGTACTACCTGATAAATTCAACACGTCACACCGTTTTAAATGACACTATATCATGATCACTATTCCCTATATTAAATGACACTATATCATGAGTCACTATTCCCTGTATTAAATGACACTATATCCTTGATCACTATTACCTATATTAAATGGACACCATAATCATGATCACTATTGCCTAATTAAAGACAATATATCATGGTCACTATTCTATATTAAATTACACTATATCATGAGTCACTATTCCCTTATTAAAGTGACATATAATGATCACATCCCTGATAAATGACACATATCATGATCACCTTCATACTATTAAGACACTATATCCTATGTCACTATTCCCTATATTAAATGACACTATATCATGGTCATATTCCCTATATTAAACTGACACTATATCATGATTCACTATTCCCTATATTAAATGACACTATATATATTATCACTATTCCCTAATAAATGACCTATATCATGACACTAGGCTAATATTAAATTACCCACTAATCATGGTCACTATTCCCTATATTAAATGACACTATATCATGATCACTATTCCCTGTATTAAATGACACTATATCATGTCCACTATTCCTATATTAAATGACACATATCCTGATCACTATTCCCTGTATTAAAAGACACTATATCAGATCCATATTCCCTATATTAAATGACACTATTATCTATGATCACTATTCCCTGTATTAATGACACTATATCATGATCACTATTACCTAAAGTAAATGTTAATATAGGGAATAGTGACTATGATATAGTGTCATTTAATATAGGGGATAGTGATCATGATATAGTGTCATTTAATATAGGGAATAGTGACCGTGATATAGTGTCATTTAATATAGGGAATAGTGACTATGATATAGTGTCATTTAATATAGGGAATAGTGATCATGATATAGTGAGTGTCGTTTAATACAGGGAATAGTGATCATGATATGTGTGTCCATTTAATATAGGGACATAGTGAGCATGATATAGTGTCATTTTAATACAGGGAATAGTGATCATGATATAGTGTCATTTAATATAGAGGAATAGTGACCAATGAATAGTGTCCTTTAATACAGAATAGTGATCATGCTATAGTGTCATTTAATATAGGGAATAGTGAACCATGAGTATAGTTATATTTAATATAGCAATAGTGATCATGAATATGTGTCTTTCAATAAGGGAATAGTGACCATGTATAGTGTAATTTAATAATAGGCCAAATAGTGACTCATGATGATATTGTCATTTAATATAGGGAATAGTGACTATGATATAGTTCTTTAATTAGGGGATAGTGATCATAATATAGTGTCATTTATATAGGTTAATATGACCTGATATAGTGGTCATTTATATGGGAATAGTGACTATGATATAGTGTCTTTACTTAGGACATAGTGATCATGATATAGTGTCATTTAATACATGGAATAGTGGATCATGATAATGTGTCCATTGAATATAGGATATGGATCATGATTAGTGTCGTTTTAAACAGGGAATAGTGAATCATGGATATGGTGTCATTTAATATAGTGGAATAGTGGATCATGATATAGTGTCATTTAATAACAGGGATATGACATGATATAGTGTCATTTAATATAGGGAATAGTGACCAGATGTAGTGGGTAATTTAATATAGGCATATTGATCATGATATAAGGTCATTTATATAGGGAATAGTGATATGATATAGTTCATTTAATATAGGGAATGAGTGGATCATGATATAGTGTCCAGTTTAATATAGGGAATATTGACCATGATATAGTGTCATTTATAAGATATGACTAGATTGTGTAATTATGATAGGAATAGTGATCTTAATATATAGTGTTAACAGTGGAATCAGTTCGTAGTCATGATAATAGGATCGTACATTTATATACTAATATAGGGAATAGTGACCATGATATAGTGTATTTTATATAGGCAATAGTGACCATGTATATGTGTCCCTTTAATAGGCAATAGTGATCATGATAGTGTCTTTAATATAGGGTATCAGTGACATGGATATAGTGTCCATTTAATTAAGGGAATAGTGACCATTGAAAAAAAAATATAGTGGTCATTTAATATAGGAATAGTGATCATGATATAGTGTCATTTAATATAGTGAATAGTGACCATGATATAGTGTCATTTTAATATAGCATAGTGACCATGATATAGTGTATTTAATATAGTGCATATGATCATGATATAGTGTCATTTAAATTAGGGAATAGTGACCATGATTAGCGTGTCAGTTTAATATAGGAATAGTGGACCATGATATAGTGTCATTTAATATAGGGAATAGTGACATATATCAGTGTCATTTAATATAGGGAATAGTGACTCATGATATAGTGTCCATTTAATATGGGAAGTGACCATGTTATAGTGTAATTTTAATATAGGCACTATGACTATGAATATAGTGTTTCATTTTAATAATCGGGAATAGTGACCATGATATAGGGTAATTTAATATATGCAATAGGTGCTGATATAGTGTATTTTAATATAGGGAATAGTGACCATGATATAGGGTTATTTAATATAGGCAATAGGATCAGATATAGTATAATGAATCATGGAAAAATATAGTGTCTTTAATATAGGGATAGTGACCTTGATATAGTGTCATTTAATAGGGGAATAGACTATGATCTTCATTAGCTAAGGACTATGAATGATATAGTGGTATTTATATACGGGGAATAGTGACCATGATATAGTGTATTTATATAGGGAATAGTGACCATGATAGAGGGTCATTTAATATATTGGAATAGCTGATCATGAATAGTGTTATTTACTATAGGGAATAGTGATCATGATATAGTGTGCATTATCTAGTGAATAGTGATCATGATATAGTGTATTTAAATAGGGAATAGTGATCATGATATAGTGTAATTATCTAGGGAATAGTGACCGTGATATATTTCATTTCATATAGGGAATATGAACTATGATATAGTGTCATTTAATATAGGGAAATGATCATGATATAGTTGTCATTTAATACAATCAGGAACTAAGTGATCATGATATATGTGTCATTTAATATAGGGAATAGTGATCATGAATATAGGTGTCGTTAATACCGGAATAGTGATCCTGATATGGGTTCATTTATATAGGGAATAGTTATCATGATATAAGTGTCATTTATACAGGGAATAGTGAACATGATATAGTGTCATTTAATATTCGGAATAGTGATCCATGGATATGTGTAATTTAATATAGGGATATAGTGACATGATATAGTGTCATTTAATATAGGGAATAGTGATCTATGATTAGTGTCATTTAATACAGGGAATTGATCATGATATATTGTCATTTATATAGGGAATAGTGACCATGATATAGTGTCATTTATACAGGAATAGTGGATCTATGATATAGTGTCATTTAATTAGGGAATAGTGACCAATTGATATAGTGTCATTTAATACAGGGCATAGGTGATCCATGATATAGTGTATTTAAGGGAATAGTGACACATGATATAGTGTGTATTTAATATAGGGCAATAGTGACCAATGATATAGATGTACTTTAATATAGGCAATAGTGATCTGATATAGTGTCATTTAATATAGAGGGATATAGTGATCATGATTATAGTGTCATTAATATAGGGAATAGTGACGCTGATATAGTGTCATTTAATATAGGGAATAGTGATCATAATAGTGTCATTAATATAGGGAATAGTGACTGATATAGTGTCATTATACTAGTCAATATTGACATGATAAGTGTAATTAATATAGGGGAATGTGATCCATGATATGTGCATTTAATACAGGGAATAGTGATCATGATATAGTGTCATTTAATATAGGGATAGTGATCATGATATAGTGTCATTTAATACGAGGGAATAGTGACATGTATATATATCCTTTAATATAGGGAATTAGTGATCATGATATAGTGTCATTTAATATAGGGAATAGTGATCATGTATATAGTGCATTTAATATAGGGAATAGTGACCATGATATAGTGTCATTTAATATAGGGAATAGTGATCCATGATATAGTGTCATTTAATATAGGGCATAGTGACTATGATATAGTGTCATTTAATATAGGGAATAGGACCATGATATAGTGTCATTTAATATCAGGGAATAGTGATCACTGATATAGTGTATTTAATATAGGGAATAGTGACCATGATTATAGTGTATATTTAATATAGGCCATATATGTGATCATGATTATAGTGTCATTAATACTAGGAATAGTGGATCTGATATAGTGTCATTTAATATAGGGAATATGTGACCATGATATAGTGTATTAATATAGGGAATAGTGACATGATTAGTGTCATTTAATATAGGAATAGTGACCATGATAAGTGTCATTTAATATAGGGAATAGTGTACCATGATATAGTGTTAATTTAATATAGGCATAGTGATCATGATTATGTGTCATTTAATATAGGGAAATAGTGACCATGATATAGTGGTAACTTTAATATAGGGCATAGTGATCATGTATAGTGTCATTTTCATATATAGGGAATAGTACCATGATATAGTGTAATTTAATATAGGCAATAGTGATCATGATTAGTGTCATTTAATATAGGGAATAGTGACCATGATAGTGTCATGTTAATATAGGGAATAGTGACTATGATATAGTGTCATTTAATATAGGGAAGAGTGACATGATATAGTGTCATTTTAATATAGGGAATAGTGACCATGATATTGTCATTTATATGGGATAGGCATGATATAGTGTATTTAATATAGGGAATAGTGACTATGATATAGTGTCATTTAATCATAGGGAATAGACATGATATAGTGTCATTAATATAGGGAATAGTGACCATGATATTTGTGTTTAATATAGGGAATAGTGACCATGATTATAGTGTCTTTAATATAGGGCATAGTGACCATGATATAGTGTCATTTAATATAGGGAATAGTGTACATGATATAGTGTTCATTAATATAGGGAATAGTGGACCATGATATAGTGTCATTTAATATAGGGAATAGTGGACTCATGATTATATTTGTCACATGTATAATATAGGGAATACTGACCATGATATAGTGTATTTAATATAGGGAATAGTGACCATGATAAGGTCATTTAATATAGGGAATAGTGACCTTGTATAGTGTCATTTAATATAGGGATAGTACTATGATATAGTGTCATTAATATAGGGAATAGTGACCATGATATAGTGTACATTTAATATAGGGAATAGTGACTATGATATAGTGTCATTTAATATAGGAATAGTATCATGATAAGTGTTTTAATATGAGTATAGTTAGATATATAGTGTCATTTAATATAGGGAATAGTGACATGATATAGTGTCATTTTAATATAGGGAATAGTGATCATGATATAGTTGTGCTTGTAATATAGGGAATAGTGACCATGATATAGTCATTTAATAATAGGGAATAGTGACTATGATATAGTGTCATTTATATAGGGAAAGTGATCATGAATAGTGGTACATTTAATTAGGCAATAGTGATCATACTATAGTGTCATTGATATATAGTTGCAAAGAAACAAAGGTGCACTGGTAAACAAAAACTTTTAACTTTATTTTAATTTAAAGGAAATCACTCCTTCTTTTAGAACTGGGGAATTTTTGGACCTAGGTAAAGATATTGAGCAGAAGTGGACCCGCTTTTTAACGGGAGATTTACTATTCTTTCTAATTTATACCTCAGGGAACCGGGAACATATTCTGTTATACAGACCTATGTGTAGGGTATAAGGTTGGACATATGGACGTAATGTCTTTATACAACCTCCAATACTAATGTTACTATGTAACTGTTTATACAGACATTATGGGTAGGGTATAAAGGTTGGACTAGATTGGACGTATGTCTTTATACAACCTCCAATACTATGTTCTATGTAACTGTTTACAGACATATGGGTAGGGTATCAAGGTTGGACTAGAGGACGTAATGTTTTAAATACAACCTCATACTATGTTTACTATGTAACTGTTATACAGACATTATGGTAGGGTAAAAGGTTTGACTAGATGGACGTAATGTCTTTATACAACCTCAAGCTATGTTTACTATGTAACTGTTAACATACATTATGGGTAGGGTATAAAGGTTGGACAATGGACGTAATGTCTTTATACAACCTCCAATAACCTATGTGACTATGTACTGTTATACAGACCTTATGGGGAGGGTGTAAAAGTTGGACTAGATGGACGTATTTCTTTATACAACCTCCATACTCCATGTTACTAACTGTGTACCTGTTTACAGACATTAGAATAGTGACCATGATATAGTGTCATTTAATATAGGGAATAGTGACTATGATATAGTGTCATTTAATATAGGGAATAGTGATCATGATATAGTGTCATTTAATATAGGGAATAGTGACCATGATATAGTGTAATTTAATATAGGCAATAGTGATCATGATATAGTG
>CM033471.1:5627358-5750025 GCA_019447015.1 Hymenochirus boettgeri | reverse complement strand
AAAGAACTGCCAGACCTTAAAAGATACTAGAACTTACTAGATCTACTAACTAGTGACCATGATATAGTGTAATTTTATATAAGGAATAGTGACCATGATATAGTGTCATTTAATATAGGGAATAGTGACCATGATATAGTGTCATTTAATATAGGGAATAGTGACACTATATCATGGTCACTATTCCAAATCATTATCAACTATTATTGCCTATATTAAAATACAACAAATCATGGTCACTATTAGCTATATAAATTACACTATATCATGGTCATATTCCCTATATTAAATACACTATATCATGATCACTAGTCCTGTATATTAAAATACACTATATCATGATCCTATTCCCTATATTAAATGGACACTATATCATGTCCACTATTCCCTATATTAAATGACACATATCATGGTCACTATTTCCCTATATTAAATGACAAACTATAATCATATCACTATTCCCTATATTAAATGACACTATAATCATAGTCACTATTCCCCTATAATGTACATGACACTATATGCAATGATCACACTATATTGGCACTACCTATATTTAAATTACACCTATATCATGGGTCCACTATCCCTATATTAATTACACTATATCATGATCCACTATTCCCTTATTAAATGACACTATATCATGATCACTATTCCTATATTAAATGACACCATATCATGATCACTATTCCCTGTATTAAACGACACTATATCATGATCCATATTCCCTATATTAATGACACTATATCATGATCACTATTCCCTGTATTAAATGACACTATATCATGATCACTATTCCCTATATTAAATGACACTATATCATACACTATTCCCTATATTAAATGACACTAATATCACGGTCACTATCCCCTATATTAAATGACACTATATCATGATCACCTTATCCCCTATATTAAATGACCTATATCATAGTCACTATTCCCTATATTAAATGACACTATTTCATGATCACTATTGCCTATATTAATACACACTATATCATGGATGTCACTATTCCCTATATTAAATGACACTATATATCATGACACTATTGCCCTATATTTAAATAACACTATATCATGGTCACTATTCCCTATATTAAATGACACTATCTCATTCATACACTATTCCCTGTATTAAATGACACTATAACATCATGGTCACTATTCCCTATATTTAAATGACACTATATCAATGATCACTATTCCCTGTATTAAATGACACTATATCATGATCACTATTCCCTATATTAAATGACAGACCATATCATGATCACTATTCCCTGTATTAAACGACACTTATCATGATCACTATTCCCTATATAATAAATGACACTATATCATGGTCACTATTCCCTAAGCTTCCAATTACCTTATCTCCAAAATGAGCTCGAGGATATCACCAGATCCAACACGCATTCTGTCTCGTAGGAACTTCTACCATCTGTAAAGAAAATGCTCATAAAGAAGATTTTTAAGAACTTGATACCTTTTGGAGGGTGGCTGGTTATGGGATTTCGCCATAACCAAAACATGCCCCATACCACAGCCTTCGCCAACTGCATATGGAGATTTCATTTTCACATCCTACGGCATTTGGCGGCTTATAAACATACCCAACAATTAATTTACCCACCTTCTTGCTTCCTGTACACAGCTCCACCCATATTGCTTCTCCTTGCCTAATCATTTATAACCCCCATCTATCCCAGCTTTTAAATTTGGCTTCAGTTCTTGTTTAACATACATACATACTATACTCCCCCTCCTTTCTTATTAACTGTGTCATGTCTAAATAAGGAGTATGCTTCAATATTTACTGTCCATCGTGTGAATCATTTTGCCATGTTTCTGCTATACACCAATACATCATACACCTTTCCATTAATGCTATTAGTTTCTAGTTCCCAGTTTTTCCAGCCAGACTTCTTGCATTTGTAAAAATACAATTTAGATTATCATTCAGTTTACTTCCATACTTGGACGTACATGCCTCCTTATCCTCTATGCTCCCCCACATCATCCCTCCATTATCTATTTCTCGCCCCCTGATCTCTAACTCCTCTATCTACCCCTTTATAGTCCAATGTACCCCCCCCATACCTAGTTTAAAATCTAACCTCTCTAACCCCCTAGCCATCTTTTTCCCCCCAAAACAAGCTGCACCATCTTAAGGTTCTCTATAAACCCAACCCCATCTCCTTACACCACACACCACCCTCTTAGCCACGCATTAATACTCCTAACCTCCCGTTGCCTCCCTAGCATAGAACGTGGCTGCGGTAGTATTCTAAAAATCACTTGAAAATCATTTTTAGTAAGGACCCTCTCCTCCACCTCTAACTTTGTCATTGGCACCAAGGTGAACCAAGACCGCCGGGTCACTCCCAGCCCCACCCCATAATCTGTCAACAACGATCCCACCATATGTTGAACCCTAGCACCAGGCAGGTAACTCACTGTTCATCATGTAGGGTCTTAGCGGCAGATTACCCTATCTAACCCTCCTAATAATGGAGTCCACTACCCACCTGCCTATCCTTCCTAGCCCCCCAGTTCTCCCCTCCTTATATTACAGATGCCGTCCCCTGGGTGCTCATGGGGAATGGTCCGCTCCATAGATGCTACTTCTGAGCCGTCGTCCTCCACATCTTCACCTTTTCACTTACTCACTGAAGCTAAAATTCTCCCTAATTAGGACAAATATTATCCAAACTCTACAAAGCTTCCTGCTGACATCAACACACTGACATTGGTGACCTTAACAGGATGATGTCATACTGAGCATTAAACCGTGTTGGAATAAAGATCATTTCTTATGATCTTATCACAATAAATAATCAGTTCAACCAGAGCAACAACCACCCCCCCAATCAATACACACACAGTATGGCAACACCATGAGAATCCCATGACCTTGCAGTACCACCTGGGTCCACATGGTTCAAATTAATAGCAAATCATTAACAAAGAGAATGAAGGTTCCTATTCACTGGTTTAATATTCTCAAAGATTTTACACTGATTTATTGCCAATGGGTAAATAGTGATTTTCATATTAAGAGTCACTGATTAACAATGATCCCAGCTCAGATGCAACTTACACACACACGGGGGTTAACATTCAAGGCTCATGCATTATCCAATCATATTGCTCCGTCTTGACTCCCTATGTCTGTAATACATATATAGATTTGTTGAGCAGCATAATTTGTTTTTTTTTTCTTTCCAAAAGAAGTGTCAGGACGCAGTTTTATATTATCAAAACAAAAAATTATTTTCCATCAATATTCCCTTTTTTTTACCATCTTCGCCCCGCTGGCCCCTGTACACCTTGGCAATTCGTTTCACAGCGTCCTTGTCCCCGTTGTGTCCTTTTATTGCCGTCGCCTCGGCCCCCCGATGCTGAGTTGCGGTCGCAGTGGGCGGGGCTGGGGCGATTCCAGTTCGATTCGCAATGAAAATGACGGCATCTCCGCTGCATTGATCAGACACTGAGCCTAGGAGGAAGAAAGAAAATACAGTGAAATTTGGCTATTTTCATTGTCAGGTCTCATGTGAACCAATCAGGAACTGTGTTTAAAAAGTCTACCTGCTCCAACCAATTCAATGTAACCGCTTATTCCATTGGTTACAATCAGAAGACGGACATGCACCTAGCGTAAGGAGAAGCTCTCACTTGCTTTAACTAAGAAAGCTGTACAAGAGCGCCTCCGTGGAGAAATTACAGAATGAGCAGCTAACAAACAAAGTGCTTCTATTATTGGTAAGTTCCCCCTGGATTAATGAATCAATGTATATTACACAATGGGCACCACAGACATCCCACCTGGTTTTTTTGGTGTTTTCCCAAGACCCACTGCTTCATTATGTAGGATACCCACGGCGTTTCCTCCGAGAGCGGCCACGTGGGCGCGTACCATAGCGAAAACCTCACAGATAAAAGCATGGAGAAAACCGCTGACTCCTCCTTCCTGCAAGGAAATTTATAATGATTAGATGCAACCGGCCAGAAGAGGATGAACTGTAACAATTCGCCTTTGGTATCGTCCACGCGCCACGCTTCAGCTTACCTCCCGCAGAGACGTGGTTTCCCGTATAAAAAACATGTTGATATGACCCCAAGAATTTGATTTATTTTGGCCCCGGGTAATAAAGAGAGAGGAGTCATCTTCACCACCGAGACTACCGAGGGAGAAGGCTGACCCGCTCCACTCCAGGTGCCTCAGTGTGCCCTCGTGAGCGACTGGCTTTGTCCATGGACACGAACGGCTAGAGAAAAAAACAAAAGGAGGATTGGAAAAGATGGAGGAAGAGAAACTAAAAAAGAGCAAATGAACCGGATGGGAATTCCAAGGGTGGATCGTAGGGAATGATCACAGACAGACGGAGAAATGAAAGAGGGTGCCGGGATCATGCGCGCACACTGGTGGAGCGACATGAAAAGGAGGAAGATTCCTTGGAAAGAATCACCACGGCAAAGCGCGGCGCGAAAACAGCGACAAGGGCGACGGAGGAAGAAGACAGAAGGAAAACTGGAATTGGAAGAGATTGGAGAGATCGCCGACCGGGCAACGATTTTAACCAAGCAGGGGCTGCATGGCCGATGCGTCACCAAATTAAACAAGCAAGATGGTTCTGAATTAACGAGATGTTGTCCTGATGATTCGAGGTTAATAAAAAATAAAACACGATCACCTGAATGGCCGAATCAATTAAAACTTCAGACAACTCACCCGTGATTCTAACGTAAATAAAACAAAATGTTGTGTGTGTGTGTACGTGTGTGTGGGGGTCTCTCCTGATTAGCGGTCACGTGTGTACGTGTGTTTTGGGGTCTCTCCTCCTGATTAGCGGTCATGTCTAAGTAGTCTGATCTCTACATACAATTATGAGGATTTGGGGGGTTTGATCAGTGCAGCCAAACATAGAAAGTGCCGTCACCAACAGCGCAATCAAAGGCTTTAACCACGGAACATCATCACATTGTAGAACAAACATCCTACTTGTCTTAACTGATCCGCGTCTCATGGGCCTGAGCTCCTCATTTTAATGTGGTCTATCCAGTTTGTTGCATCACTCTGTCTGCAAAGGAACTGAAATCAGCGAAGTAGCTGGTAAACACAAACAAAGACAAAGAGAAAGAAACAAAGAAAAACAAAAAAACAAAAAAAAAAAGAAACAATATGTGACGTCTCGGGCTCATCTCAAGTGTCGTCTGATGATGCAAACTCGGTCTGCACTTGAAAAGAAAGGAATCGTGGTATTTGGCAGTAGATTCTGAGTGTGGACTTACCTTTGTGAGTGGTGGCCATGGTGGCAGATGATCCTACACACGGAAGATCTGTTTATAACAAACGCAAAGGAAGGAACGTCAGACAATCAGAATTCCCCGCCCTACTACAAGAGCCAACCGACTTTCTAATCAGTTCTATACACGAACCTTCGCCGGTGAGAAAGGTTGGGACCCAGGAGAGTCTGAGATAATTCCAAGGGGAACTGTAGCTGCTCTTCGTTATCAGTAGAACTAAAATGAAAAGAAGATCCATATTAATGTCATTCAAATTCTATTTTAACTAAAAACAAAAGACAACTGGTTTACAATAGAACCACTGGCCACCACAACTGCCACGTAAACTACTAAACTATTATACAGGTTAGGTTACCTGCTGTGACAATCCAATTTTGCGGGACGGTGGAAGGTTAGTAATGTGTGGCTACCTTAAGGGTTTTGACACCATAAAAGGTAAAAATTTGGCCCATATTTTACACGCCACTTAGATATTGTCCTAAACTGCAGAAGCCTGGTAAAAGCTAACATCCGATTGGTTTCACGCTGTTATGGTATTGGCTCCTGAATGTCACTTTTATATCAGATTGTATTAAATTCGTGTTAACAGTATAATTCCCAGTGTAATAACATATATTCCAGTGTAATAAACAGTAAATTCCCATTGTAATAACAGCATAATTCCCAGTGTTAAACAGCATAATTCCCCAGTGTAATAAAGATAATTCCCAGTGTAAATAACAGTATAAATTCCTGTAATAACAGTATAATTCCAGTTATAACAGCATAATTCCCAGTGTAATACAGATAATTCCCAGTGTATAACAGCAATAATTCCCAGTGTAATAACAGTATAATTCCCAGTGTAATAAACAGTATAATTCCCAGTGTAATAACAGTATAAAAAATTCCCAGTGTAATAACATAATGTCCATGTAATAATTTCCCAGTGTAATAACAGCATAATTCCCAGTGTAATAACAGCATAATTCCCAGTAATAACAGATAATTCCCAGTGTAATAACAGTATAATCTCCAGTGTAATACCAGTATATCCCAGTTAAACAGATAATTCTCATTGTAATAACTATAATTCCCAGTGTAATAACAGTATCATTCCCGTGTAATAACAATATCATTCCATGTAATAACAGCAAAATTCCCAGTGTAAATAACAGCATAATTCCCAGTGTAATAACAGCATATAATTCCCAGTGTAATAACAGTATAATTCCCAGTGTAATAACAGTATATTCCCAGTGTAATAAACATTATAATTCCCCCAGTGTAATAAACAGTATATTCCCAGTGTAATAATCAGTATAATAATTCCGTGTATAACAGTAATCTCTTCCAGTGTAATAACAGTATCATCCCCAGTGTAATAACGTATAATTCCATGATAACAGTAAATTCCAGTGTAAAACAGTAATTCCCAGTGTAATAACATATAATTCCCAGTGTAATAACAGTATAATTCCCAGGTGTATAACAGTATAATTCCAGTTGTAATAACAGTATATCATTCCCAGTGTAATAAAGACTTCCCCAGTGTAATAACAGTAATAATTCCCCAGTGTAATAACAGTATAATTCCCAGTGTAATAAACAGTAACTTCCCAGTGGTAATAACAGTAAATTCCCAGTGGTAATAACAGTATAATTCCCAGGTGTAATAACAGCATAATTCCCAGTGTAATAACAGTATCATCCCCATGTACGTATAATCCCAGTTGTATAACAGTATAATTCCCAGTGTAATAACAGTATAATTTCCCAGTGGTAATAACAGTATAAATAACGGGGGGTGGGGGGGTCCCGCAAGGTTTTGCTAGTAATCCAAGATTATAGGATCGTTAAGTGCACAAGTTACCTCTTGGTTGGACCTTTTCTCCCCCTTGATCTTATTGGATTGTAGGGGCGCGCTGTTTGTCAAACGTGATTGCGACCGCTGTAAAACCGCCACCTGCAGGGACAGACAAAAAAATCCTGAAATAAGTTTTAAAAAAGGTAAATAAACAAACCCAGTAAAGAATTTTCCAGGAGTCTCCTCCGCGAAGGCTAATAATCTGCCCTTTGCCCTACCTTCCTAACACACTATAGAATTCTGTAATATAAAGGGTAGAAATTATCACCACTACTACTCTTCTGCCTTTCTGATTCGAATTGTTCTGATGCTTTAGTTCCCCTTTAAATGGACAGCAGAATTCCCATACAGTAAAAGCAAAATCCAGTATGTCTATGACTGTATATGAATGCTGCTGTCCATTTAAAGGGCAACTAAAGCCTCAAAACAATACAGAATCAGAAGGCAGCAGATACCATCCTCCTGATTCAGTAGTCCCATACATTAACCCACCCCCCATTCCTTGGCACTCCAGATGTTTGGAAACTAACAACTCCCAGCATTGCTTTAATTGGCTGGGAGTTGTAGTTTCAACATCTGCAGTGTATTACTGAACCTCACCCCACCTTCTCCTACCTTGTCAGTAATCAGGTGGCCTCTCGCTCTGCATCCTCTGCTTTGACCCTGACATCACTACTTCGGCAGCATGAGGTGAGTTCTAAGATGGAACCTTGAGACAAATGATTGGAAAGAATTACTTACCTGTATCGATTCGTCCTCAGGCACCGCAACCGTGAAATTAAGTGGCACAGGCAGCACGTAATCATCGAGCCGCAGTTTGAAATAAAGACTCTGTGGACAGGAAGTCAGTGTTAGAGCCTGGACATGGGTAGCGCTATTTCCCTGTCTGGTGCTAGATGTGGTCGCTTATAAGGTAATACAGAGAGAAAGCACCGCTGTTATTTCATCTATTTCATCTAAGTCCACACATAATAACCAACCCCACTGTATTGTATTTTATATATACATACATCACAGAATGGGTCTACAGGAGCGTACAGCCAGGGGTCTACCTGGTGGATTGGCTACCCACCAACTGTTTAATGGGCCCCTCCCTTAATCACCCACCTTGGGCTGTACCAGAAGCAGTGGTTTAAAAAACTGATGACTGCAAAGGTGGTCCGGCATCGAAAATCTTTTATTTAGAAATGCTGTAAACATCTGTCTAAGTGTATTTCACATACAAACCTTCGAGCCTGGGGACTTGCCTGTAGCAGTGAACATTTTATTCAATGTGTGCCATCAGGAAAACCACCCAGGTAAAGCAAAACAATTCCTCTGAATACAACCTTAAGACGATCACCCAGTTTATACCACCATGGTATGCATGTTCCTATTCTGGTGTGTAACATTTGCATATTTGTGTTAATGAAGGCGGTTGGATAAACATTTGCATTTTGGGTTAAAGTAGAACTAAACTTAATTGTTAGAAATCCTAACAAGCTTCCCTCCCCAGAACACCGTATAAATAGTTAATTCTTCTCTTCGGTAATTGGCAATGTACAGTACATGTAAGAAGTATTCTGTAAATGAGGTTTCCAAGTTGTTGTGTCTGTACAACTCACATGTAATCATGAGCATGTGCCCCCCGAACCCCAGTATTCACCATCTGTTGCATACAAACTCTCCACACCTCTATGGAAGTCCGTTATAAAACTTCCCGTTACCCCTGCCTTCTGCGTTTTCTTTCTAGCCAGCTTTGAGTGGCACATAAAACCAGGAACATACTAAATAGCCAATAGCTAAATAGTTTACTTATGCCATTCTGTTCCTAGCAAAAGATACAGTTTTTTAAAGGGTATGTCCACCTAAATAAAAACTTTTTCCATAGTGTAGGACCCCCCCTCCAAACCCTATCCCACGTATTTATATTGTAAAAACTCCCACAGAATCTTACTTACCTTCCCTTTGTTCCGCACCTCTCCTTCCGTATTGTTACTTCCCGCGAAAAGGAGTAACATTAGGGCCAAACCAGCGGCCATCACATGAACAGCCGCAGGAACGAAGGCTGGTAAGTAAGACTCTGTTTTTTTTTTACAATATAAATATGCAGTTAGGTTGGGAGAGGGGTCCCCGACACTACAGGAATGGCTTTATTTGTATGAATAGACACAGCAGCATGGAGGTGGGAGGAAGGGTGCATGCCCAGATTCCCTCCAGGAGGACAGTTAAGAGGCAGACACCTTTTCTTACAAAAGAAAGGCCTCCACTCTTCATTTTCTAGACGTTGACTAGACACTGCAAGACAACAATTTTGGAGCAGAGAAGTAAGGTAAGGATTCTTATAACACTATATAGTGGGGCCAGCTGGGTTTAAATTATAGTTTTGGGGGTGGACATGCCCTTTAAATGTACTGACAATCCATTTATTAGCTCTGGTGGGATAGTGATCTAATGTGTCTGCTTTTAAGAAGACAGAGTACATGAGACTGCCAGTTCAATATACAGACTTATTTTATACTGAAATTTTTATTTCTGTATCTTAATGCTAATCTAAGAAATAAACTGCAACAATTATGTTTTCTTCTTTTTTGTATAAAAGCAAGAAAATGTTTTACAAAAAAAAAACTACACAAAAATTCCTGTTTCAGTGTCTGAAGAAAGCAGGATCTCTGTGCTGTGATTGGCTATCATCTACTAGGGTGCAGCTTCCTTGTTTGGATCTGCGTGCACTACAGAGCATCTGAAATGTACTGCTTGCACTTCCATCACAACAAAGAGGTGAATTATGGGAGCTAATACCCACTGGGTATTTCAATAAATCACCCATCACCGAGCAAAGAGAGAGGTGAGGCACAACCTGATGTTCCTTTAATTGTGCTCTGTCTATTAGTTCCCCTTTAATGACATGGGGTGTTTGTGACTGAAAAATCCGTTCTCTTCACCTTTATCAGATTCTCACAGAGATCATTAAAGTTCTTATTTAGCGTCGGGTTAGTCAGGTTCATGTTGCTCGTCAGGCGATTAACCCTGACAGACGTAAACATCTAAAGGAAGAGAAGGTCAAAATCAATCAAAAAATCTGTAAGAAAACAACTACTGTTAATGTCCCCTCCCTCGCCTGGATATCCCAATCCATTTGTAAGCTACAAAGCCATTTAATGTTCACCATGTGGGGGAAGAGTGTTAGTTTCAGCACAGACCCAGTTCTTACTGCTCAAATGTGCTCCTAAATCTACTTACCACAGCCCTCGTTCCCACGGCTGTCTTCTGCTTAGCTTCCATGCTTTTCTCTGTTTGTCAACATAATCTGCAAAGGGGCCGGACTGGCAGTGGTGTCTGTGATTGGCTGAGACAATCGGGTATCAGCCAATTACAAGGCAGAGCTGCCAGTCTGGCCCATTCTGCAGCTTCCATGCACGGAAGCCAGACAGAAGGCCACCAAGGAACGAGGCTGGTAGTATGATTTAGGAGCACATGGTCAAGTTTTATTGGGGGCAATTAGGCTAGATTTAAAGTTTGTTTGGAGGGGGCGGACTTACCCTTTAAGGATTATTTTTACTCTAGATATGTTTAGTTTCTGTTGGAAATACTAAGCAGCTGTGGTAAAGACAAAACAAGGCATTTTGCTATGATATATAACCTGGTCTGCACAGAGCGCCGACAATTGGTGTGGTTAAGGGTAGAAGCTTAGAGCAGGTTAAAGCTGGTCAGTGATTGGCAGCAGAGTGAAATATTACCCACTGGGTAGACAGGAAGCTGTAAGGCGTTTGAACTTGCCCCTAGATCCTTTAACTGGTTTATACCCACGAGGGGGCACATTATTCCTACCCAACTAGTTGACATTCGGTATTCCTTATCCTTGATAAGTTCCTTTTAAATAAAAAGGCTGAATTACCTTCTAACTTTCTACTTAACCTGTATATTGGACGTCCAGTTATTTATACCCAGCATGATTTTCTGTATTACAGCTATAAAATCCTGTAAGGGATATAAAAGGAGGATTGTGGATCCAACCTGCACAGAGATAGGGAAGGAACAGCCTGGGAGTCACTTAAGTTTAACAACACACGAGTGTCTAGGAATAATGTGTCACATGTGGAATCCAAACAAATTAGAAAACTTTATTGACAAAAAAACATCATACAGGAAACGTGATGATAACAATGGGACACCAGAAAACTTGACGTATCAGTTGCAAACATACCAGGAGGGGGGCGACAACGTCTGTCAGCATGATGGGACATCTTCCATGGCGTCCGTATCATCGATCTGAAATCGGCAAAAAAGGAAACAAATCAGGAAGGTCATAAAAAAAAAACTAGTGTGTGGCAGGTAACAGGTAAGTAGTAGCTCTGGTCGGTCTAACCTACCTCCAGTACGAATGCAATCCTTCTTTTGCCGTGTGAAGATCCAGTTCTCTGTGCCTCATCGGAGCTTTCAGACTGGGGATCGTAGGAGCCTAGAACGCGCCCTTGGTTCCGGGATGGGAGATCCAATATGGTTTCCTCTATTATTTCCTATTAAAACAACCAACCCAATTAGGAATTTGCTCTTTCCTTCTTGGGGAGGGGTCCACTTTGCACCAATAAGGAGAGGAGGGGGGTTCAGTCTAGATGAACTGGAAAATAGAGTCCTGCATGTGGTCGGGTACCTGCGGGTTTTGAGAGATCGCTGGGTAATGTAGTTAGAACGTTATACAGATGCATTGTGGGTAGAAATACAGACGGCTATGTACAACTTTAACTCTTGTAGTGCCTGGGTAGAGTTTACAGAGATCACTGGTATGTAGTTAGAACGTTATACGGATGGCATTGTGGGTAGGAATACAGACAGCTATGTACAACTTTAACTCTTGTAGTGCCCGGGTAGGTATTACAGCAGAAATCGCTGGGTATGTAGTTAGAATGTTTATACAGGATGGCATTGTGGGTAGGAATACAGACGGCTATGTACAACTTTTAAACTCTGTAGTGCCTGGGTAGTATTTACAGAGATCACCTGGGTAATGTGAGTTAGAACGTATACAGGATGGCATTGTGGGAGGAATACAGACGGCTATGTACACTTTAATAACCTTCTGTAGTGCCCGGGTAGTATACAGAGAATCGCTGGCGTGTAATGTAGTTTAGAATGTTATCATCATATTGGCATTGTGGGTAGGATACAGACAGCTATGTTCAACTTAACATCTTGTGTGCCCGTGGTAGGTATTACAGAGTCACTGGGTAATGTAGTTGAATGTTATACAGGATGGCAAATTGTGGGTAGGAATACAGCAGCTATGTTCAACTTTAACTCTTGTAGTGCCCGGGGTAGGTATTACAGAGATCACTGGTAATGTAGTTAGAATTTATACAGGATGCATTGTGGGTATGAATACAGACGGCTATACAACTTTAACTCTTGTAGTGCCCGGGTAGGTATTACAGAGATCACTGGGTAATGTAGTTAGAAATGTTATACAGGATGGCATTGTGGTTTAGGAATACAGACGGCCGTGTACAAACTTAACCCTTGTAGTGCCCGGGTAGGTATTACAGAGATCGCTGGGTAATGTTAGTTAGAATGTTATACAGGATGGCATTGTGGGTAGGATATACAGACGGCTATGTACAACTTTAACTCTTGTAGTGCCTGGTAGGTATTACAGAGATCTCTGGGTAATGTAGTTAGAATGTTATAACAGATGGCATTGTGGGTAGGAAATACAGACAGCTATTACAATTTAACTCTTGTAGTGCCTGGGTGGTGTTTACAGAGATCGCTGGGTAATGTAGTTAGAACGTTATATCAGGATGGCATTGTGGTAGGAATACAGACGGCTATGTACAACTTTAACTCTTGTTAGTGCCCGGGTAGGTATTTACGAGATCGCTGGGTAATGTAGTTTAGAATGTTATACAGGATGGCATTGTGGGTAGGAATACAGACAGCTATTTAACAACTTTAACTCTTGTAGTGCCCGGTAGGTATTACAGAGATCACATGGGGTATATGTAGTTAGAAATGTTATACAGGATGCATTGTGGGTAGGAATAACGGACAGCTTGTTCAACTTTAACTCCTGTAGTGCCTGGGTAGGTATTACAGAGACATGGGTAATGTAGTTAGAATGTTAACAGGATGGCATTGGGGAGGAATACAGACAGCTATGTACACTTAACTAACTCTTGTAGTGCCCGGGTAGGTATTACAGAGATCGCTTGTAATGTAGTTAGAATGTTTATACAGGATGGCATGGTGGGTAGGAATACAGAGGCTAATGTACAAAACTTTAACTCTTGTGTGCCCGGGTAGGTATTACAGAGATCACTGGTTAATGTAGTTAGAATGTTATACAGATGGCATTGTGGGTAGGTAATACAGACAGCTATGTTGAACTTTAACATCTTGTAGTGCCCGGGTAGGTATTACGAGATCACTGGGTATGTAGTTAGAAGTTTATACAGGATGGCATTGTGGGTGAGGAATACAGACAGCTATGTTGAACTTTAACTCTTGTATAGTGCCCGGTAGTATTACGAGATCACTGGGTAATGTAGTTAGAATGTTATACAGGATGGCATTGTGGGTAGGAATACAGACAGCTATGTACAACTTTAACTCTTCTAGTGCCCGGGTAGGTAATTACAGAGATCGCTGGGTAATAAAGCAGTTAAGCTGGAGTACTGGAAAGCGCAGGGTTATGTCCTGGACCTTGGTGTTACTAGTAGAGGTCAAAGCCATTAAAGTAACAATCTCCCATAGAACAAAGTAACAAACTTCTATCTGCACCTATGCATGAGACCAGAGCAAGTGCCTGCATGGTAACAGAGATGACATGGTTGCTTCCATTGGTCTGTGTAAAATCCTTCTGGCCAATAATATCTATGGGATGTGGGATGATTCTAGTGATAATAATAATCTACCACTTGATGAGGATCAGCTAGAACTACAGCAGGTATGTGGAACCTCCAGATGATTGACATTAAAAACTCAATCATTGTAAACAGCAGAGTACAGACAGGGAATCCTGGGAGTTGTAGTTTTCAAAACATAGCATGAATATTTACACCATATAAAGTGTAGATATTTCACTTGCAAGCTCCACCTGCTCCTTACACCCATAATCCTCTGTTATGGTACCTGCCCTCATTGTAATTTCTTAACGGTCTCCTCATGATGCAAAATTTAGACAGTGGGTGGGGGATTGAAATGTATATTCTGCAGGCAATCCTATAAAATCATGGCTAGGTACCAGTAGATCTCCAGATGTTTGAAAACTATAACTCCCAGCATTCCTTGCTATTGAGTGAATGCTGGGAGTTTTTTAAAATATCTGGATAACTACTGGCTAACCTATCCCTGTCACAGATCAACAAGAAAATAGTTGCAGATAAAGATTTAGTTTGGGACAGTAGAGGCCCATGGGTAGGTAGTTTGTGGACAATAGGGATATTATATATGTGGATAATGCACCCCCAAATGTAAATTATAAGGATATTAGAAGTCACCCAGGGGTTCCATGACCATATAAAAAGCCAACAAGTACCTTTTATACAGGGCACGGAACTCCCAAGGTGACTTCTAATATCCTTATAATTTACAGTAGGGGATACATTATCCCCTTTAATACATGAGTGGTACCCAGAGTTCCCTGTATAACTCAGTCTTGTCCTTGTACCTTTATATAGACACAGAACTTCTCAGTGACTTCTAATATCCTTATAATTTACAGTAGGGATACAGTAATCCCTTATAATACAGAGTGGTACCCATAGTTCCTGTATACTCAGTCTGTGTCCTTGTACCTTTATATAGACACAGAACTCCTCAGTGACTTCTAATTATCCTTATAATTTACAGTAGGGATCACATATCCCTTATAATACATGAGTGGTACCAGAGTTCCCTGTATAACTCAGTCTGTGTCCTTGTACCATTATATAGACACGAACTTCTCAGTGACTTCCTAATATCCTTATAATTTACAGTAGGGGGATGACATTATCCCTTAAAATACATGAGTGGGGTACCCAGAGGGTCCCTGTATAACTCAGTCTGTGTCCTTGTACCTTTATATAGACACAGAACTCCTTAGTGACTTCTAATATCCTTAATAATTTACAGTAGGGGATACATTATCCCTTATAATCCAGAGTGGTACCCAGAGTTCCCTGTATAACTCAGTCTGTTTCCTTGTACCTTTATATGGCACCAGAACTCCTCCGTGACTTCTAATATCCTTATAATTTACAGTAGGGAATACATTTCTCTGATAATACATGAGTGGTACCCAGAGTTCCCTGTATAACTCATCTGTGTCCTTGTACCTTTATATAGACACAGAACTCCTCAGTGATTTCTAATATCCTTATAATTTACAGTAGGGATACATTATCCTTATAATACCGTGAGTGGTACCCAGAGTTCCCTTTATAACTCAGTCTGTGTCTTTGTACCTTTATATTAGACACAGAACTCCAAGGTACTTCTAATATCCTTATAATTTACAGCTGGGGGTGCATTATTTATTTAAAACCACACCCCTTTGTGGCTTCTGGTGTCCTTCTCCTCCTGGAACTGAAGATTATAAGGCTAATAATCTTACAGTTCCCCTCCATAAGAAATCCACTACAGGGTAGGTTATTAAGATATAAAGTGTTCCTTTGTGCTTGGTGTCGAGAGGGACACCATGTCTGTTCCGTACTCTACATTGAAACTATCCCAGGGAGCTCCTACATTTGTTTGAAAAAATAACTCCCAGCATTCCACTACAGCACTCACAATATCAGAAGGCATTCAGGGAATGCTGGGAGTTGTAGCATTTGGATGTGCCTGCAGTTGAAGACCCCGCTATATATTGTAGTGGTTACGGTAGCTTTTTTCAACAATCAATCAAATTTTAGAAGAAAGACTAAAATTGGGTCGGGTTTCGGGATTGAAACTTGCAAGTCGGGTCGCGGTAAGAAAAGCGGTACTGAAATATGATAGACCCGCGCAGGCGCTACAGGAAAACAAAATGCAGCTCCGACTGTACTAACCGGAGGATGAATCTCGTACAGCTCCTATATTCTTTGCCATCATTCATTGATCTTTTTCTTGCATAGTGAAATGTGCTGCTCATAGACGATCGTCACTGGGGGTCCTTTCCCCGCAATCTGGATACTCCGGAGGGGTTAGCGAGGCCAGATCAACACCTTTAGCGGACTAAGAGGAATAGGGGGGTCGCACGGGATTCAATAACGGGGGGGATGGAATAGTTTAAGAGATTTAGTTTTATAATGGGGTGTAAGACCCCCAACACAAATAGGACAGCGTTAGGAGGAAGATATGATCTGGGATTACAGATGATCTATCAGTGAACTCAATGCTATTGGCTGCTCAAGCAACAACCAATCACTGATGTTCTGTGGCCAGTGACAATGATAGTGCTGCTCAAGCAACAACCAATCACTGACGTTCTAGTGGCCCAGTGGACAATGCTATTGGCTGCTCAAACACACAACCAATCACTGCACTGACGTTCTAGTGCCCAGTGAACAATGCTATTGGCTGCTCAAGCACAAAAACCAATCACTGACGTCTAGTGGCCCAGTGGACAATGCTATTGGCTGCTCAAACAACAACCAATCCTCTGACGTTCTAGTGGCCAGTGGACAATGCTATTGGCTGCTCAAGCAACAACCAAATCACTGACTGGTTCCTCGTGGCCAGTGGACAATGTAATCATGGATCACTTACTGTAACTGATCCCAACAGCATGTTCTCCCCCACAGTTCTGAATCCTCATCCCAAACAGAGCGTTCATCCCTTTTAGTTTCATCAGCTTGTTCATGACCTGGGTGTGCAGCTCGTACTCCATGAAGGGCAGGAGGTTTGCTGTATGACGTGGCGTTGCCTTCGGCCTGAGCTTCTTTTTTAAGTCGGCACAGCTGTTATGGGACAAACAAAGATTCTGGGTCACTTTGGTTGCGAACATGGGGTTGGGCAGTGCCCCTTAGTGGCACCTGAGGAGTATTTGGCTACAACGAACATTCCTTTCTCTTACAGGATGTCTCGGGTTTATAAAAATGATGGACAACATTCTGGGGGGTAAGACCTATTCTGATTGGTTGGTAGATTAGTGACTGTAAAAACGAATGTTTTCTCTCTGTATATTTACAAAATAAATATACAGAGAAGGAATGGTTCTGTGCACCATAAGCTATACCCTCATCTGTACTGTCTAAGGAAAAAATATGGCAGCTCCCACCCATATGTACAAATATACAGAGAGGAATGTTCTGTACACACAATAAGCTATACCCTCATACTGTACTGTCTAAGGGAATCAATATGGCAGCTCCCCACCATATGTTAAATATAAATATACGAGAAGGAATGTGCTGTAAACACAATAACTATATCCCTCATACTGTTACTGTCTAAGGGAAACACTATGGCAGCTCCCACCCATATGTAATAATATACAGAGAGGAATGTTCCTGTTACACACAATAAGCCTATCCTCATAACTGTAACTGTCTAAGAAAACAATATGGCAGCTCCCACCCATATGTAACAAATAGAACAGGAGAAGTGTTCTGTACAACACATAAGCTATACCCTCATACTGTACGTCTAAGGGAATCAATATGGCAGCTCCCACCCATATGTATAAATATAAATATACAGGAAGGAATGTTCTGTACACACACAATAAGCTATACCCTCATACTGTACTGTCTAAGGAAACAATATGGCAGCTCCCACCCATATGTATATAATATAAATATACAGAGAAGGAATGTTCTGTACAAATACAATAAGCTTATATACCCTCATACTGTACTGTCTAAGGAAACATATGGCAGCTCCCCCACCCATATGTATAAATATAAATATACGAGAAGGAATGTTTCTGTACATACCAATAAAGCTATATCCTCATACTGTAACTGTCTAAGGGAACAATTATGGCAGCTCCCACACATATGTATAAATAAATAAACAGAGAAGGAATGTTCTGTACATACAATAAGCTATACCCTCATACTGTACTGTCCTAAGGGAAACAATATGGCAGCTCCACCCATAAGTATAAATATACAGAGAAGGAATGTTACTGTACACACAATAAGCTCTATACCCTCATACTGTACTGTCTAAGGAGAACCAATATGGCAGCTCCCACCCATATGTATAATATCCATAGAGAAGGAATGTTCTGTACATACAATAAGCTATACCCTCATACTTGTACTGTCTAAGGCAAACAAATATGGGCAGCTCCCACCCATATGTAAAATATACAGAGAAGGAATGTCTGTACAACAATAATCTATATACCCTCATACTGTACGTCTAAGGGAAACAAATGGCAGCTCCCACCCATATGTATAATATAAATATACAGAGAAGAATAAGCTATACCCCTCATGCTGTACTGTCTAAGGACAATATGGCAGCTCCCACCCATATGTATAAATCAATATACAGAGAAGGAATGTTCTATACATACAATTAAGCTTATCCCCTCTACTGTACTGTCTAAGATACATATGGGCAAGCCTCCCACCCTATGTATAAATATAATATACAAGAAGGAATGTTATCTGGTACATACAAATAAGCTATACCTCATACCTGTACTGTCTAATGAAACAATATGTCAGCTCCCACCCATATGTAAAAATATAAATATACAGATGAAGAAAATGTTTCGTGTACACACACAATAAAGCTTATACAAAAACCCTCATACTACTTGTCTGTCAAGGGAAACACTCTGCAAGCTCCACCCCATATTTAACATATACAGAGAGGAAATTACATGTCTGGAAGATATCAATACCCTGGCTTGAATCCAGGCAGCCTTTCCCCTATAACAGTGAGCATCGAGTGGGCAGATCTATAGTGGTGAAGAGGACATCAGGGACTTTCTGTTTCCTACAGATGTAGCAGAAGGTGAGATGTGCCGGAATGGCACATGTTTAACTAAAAACTCATCATAGGGGATATGGCAGTAAGGCGCAGGGCGTTGGTGAATTCCCTTCCTCCCCTCACCTCGGGTTTCTTCTTCCCTCTCTCTTCTTCTCTTTTTTTGCCAAATGGCAAGTAGGGGGATTGTTACTAACCACCGAACAGACATTGTAACAGACATGGAACTAGTACAAAAACAACCAATCAGATTTACAAGTGGGAATGCCTTTGATTGTTGCAGTGGGTCACTGGCTCGGTTCATAACGACAAACAGGAAATAAATCATAAAGAATAGATATAATGTTCAATGCGCTGATACAGGATAAATCCCAACACAGAAAGACAGCCTGTAAATAGGAAAGCAGACCCCAGAGGATCCAAGATGGCAGTGCAGCAATTCACATGGCCCTATGGCCGCCGACTGTTACAATGAAGATTTGGGGTGTTCATAACGAACTACAACTCCCAGCAGTCACAGGCAAACAAAGACTTATAAAACCATACAGACAGATACAGGGGTTGCATTGTGGCAGTGTTCGTAAAAGGGGGATAAATAGGCCAGTTCTTCGGTTAAGGCTGGAAGTTGCAGTTCCCAGTTACAGACCAAAATTTGCTTTAAACTTGGCAAAACGTTATAGTGCACATAATGTGGTTACATGGACAGTGTTTATTAAAGAGGGATCATGGCCTCCACACAAGTACCCTCTATTATAACCAGCTCACTTACCTTTAAAAATGATTCCAGGAATCGTGAGATATAATATAAGCAGTATAAAGGTTCTGTTTCCTTCGGGCTTCAACAGTGGCTGTGACATCATAAAGGCCCCTGGCTTGAGCATGCCCACATTGTATCCTACGGCTGGACAGAGCATCATCACTGCATCTTTAAGTTTTTAAAATGCCTAATCCAATTTTAAAAGTTGTCACAAGCCCCTATTTATTTTCTCTCCTAAGGTATCTATAGGCAGAAGGAAAGCACGATTAATTGATGCAGGCCTTTAACTAGTCTGTTAAAAATATTTCGTGGGTGGGGCATATGTCCATTTTAAAATACAACACATGCCTGTCACCGAGACAGTGCGAGTAGGAAGAGGGCTGTACAAAGCCCTATTACCTTGGATGACAGCAGCTAGAGTCATTACCCATGGCTTGTTCGTGAAAGTATGTGGAGCTCTTTTAGAGCACTTGTATGAGACACAAGTTCCCCGTTAATGCCGAAAGGCCAAGTAATGTATCATATATTTTAGACAAGCCAAAGAGTGGGTAGACGCAAACTGTCACATTTACAGGAACCAACACACTCACTAAGATGTAGGAAACTGTTAGTACATTTAAATCCCCCACACTAGGAATTCTCATCACCCTCTGATAATCATATGGCAACATTACACACTCATGCGTCACAAATCACACAGGATTACTTGTAGTCAGTTAGTCTTAGATCGATAAAATGTTATTTTCCCCCGTGCATTATTTAACAGGGGGAACCAGAAGGGGCAAGAAAACGACGGTGCTCGCTTGAGTGTGACGGCATTTTAAAGTGGGCATATTCTCTACCGTCTAGAAGGGACACACTGACAGCTCCCACCCATATGTAACTAAATATAAATACTACACGAGAAGAATGTTCTGTACATACAATAAGGCTTACCCTCATACTGTTAACTGTCTAAGGGAAACAATTATGGCATGCTCCACCCATATGTATAAATATAAATATACAGAGAAGGAATGTTCTGTCACACAATACAGTTTTATACCCCATACTGTAGAACTGTCTAAGGAAAACAATATGGCAGGCTCCCACCCTATGTAAAATTTACAGAGAAGGATGTTCTGTACACACAATAAAGCTAAATACGCTCATACATGTAACGTCTAAGGGGAAACACCTGGCAGCTCCCACCCATATGTATAACTATAAATGTATCAGAAGGGAATGTTCTGTACACACAATAAAGCTATACCCTCATACTGTACTGTCCTAAGGGAAACACTTAATGGCATGCTCCCATCTATATGTATAAATATACGAGAAGGAAATGTTCTGTACATACACATTAGCTATAACACCCTCATACTGTACTGTCTACAGGGAAAACACTATGGCATCTCCGCATCCCATATGTATAAATAAATATAGAGAGAATGAATGTTCTGTACACACAATAAGCTATATCCCTCTACTGTAACTGATCCTAAGGGAACCAATATGGCAGACGCTTCCACCCATAAGTTATAAATATGCAGAGAAGGAATGGTTCTGTATATACAATATGCCTTATACTGTACTGTCTAAGGAAAACAATATGGGGGGGAGGCAGCTCCCACCCATATGTATATATACAGGAAGGAATGTCTCTTACACACAATAAGCTATACCTTCAAAACTGTAACTGTCTAAGAGGAAAAACAATATGGCAGCTCCCACCCATTATGTATAAATAGATATACCATAAGGAATGTTTGTACACACATAAGCTATAAGCCCTCAACTGTACTGGATCCTAAGGGAAACACTAAGGGCAGCTCCCACCCATATGTTATAATATAAATATACCAGAGAAGGAATGTTCTGTACAATACATAACTCTATACCTTCACAAACTGTACTGTCTAAGGAACAATTGGCAGCTTCTCACCCATATGTATAAATGTAAATATACATAGAAGGAATGTCGTACACCACATAAGCTAATAATGATATAGTGTCATTTAATATAGGGAATAGTGACTATGATATAGTGTCATTTAATATAGGGAATAGTGATCATGATATAGTGTCATTTAATATAGGGAATAGTGATCATGATATAGTGTCATTTAATATAGGTTGCAAAGAACAAAGGTGCACTGGGTTAACAAAAACTTTTAACTTTAGTTTTATGTTAAAGGAATCACTCCTGCTTTTAGACTGGGGGAATTTGTACCTAGGTAAAGATATTGAGCAGAAGTGGACCGCTTTTAAAGGGATATTACTATTACATTTCTAAATTTATACCTCAGGGAACAGGGAACATAATGTCTGTTATACAGACATTATGGGTAGGGTATAAAGGTTGGACTAGATGGACGTATGTCTTTATACAACCTCCAATACTATGTTACTGTGTAACTGTTATACAGACATTATGGGTAGGGTATAAAGGTTGGACTGGATGGACGTATGTCTTTATACAACCTCCAATACTATGTTACTATGTAACTGTTATACAGACATTATGGGTAGGGTATAAAGGTTGGACTAAGTCCGCTCACCGAGGCCACCTGATGGCACCGGAGTTGGAGTCGGTCAGCACTTCTCTCCTCGGTAGTCTCGGGGTGAAGATGACTCCTCTCTTTTATACCCGGGGTGCCAATAATCAAATTCTTGGGGATCATCACATGTTTTTATACGGAGAACAGTCTCTGCTTCTCTGCGTGGGTAACATGTAAGCGTGGCGCGTGGACCGTACCAACGCGGGGTTGGAATGTTCAGTCATCCTTTCTGGCCGTGTGCATCTAATCATTTAAAATTTCCTTGCAGGAAGGAGGAGTCAGCGGTTTTCTCCATGCTTTTGATCTGTGAGGTGTTCGCTATGGTACGCGCCCACGTGGCCGCTCCGGGAGGAACGCCGTGGTATCCTACATAATTAGCAGTAGCGTTCGGCTTCAGAAAACACCAACAAAAACAGGTGGGAGTCTTCTGTGGTGCCCATTGTGTAAAATATACCTTGAATCATTAAGTCGGCCAGGGGGACTTTACCAAATAATAGGAGCCACTTTTGTTTTGTTAGCTGCTCATTCTGTAATTTTCTCCCACACGGAGGTCGCTCTTCTCTACAGCTTTCTTAGTTAAAGCAATGAGAGGCCTTCTCCTTAAAACGCTAGTGCAATGTCACGTCTTTGATTGTAACCAATGGAATAGGCGTTACATGAATTGGTTTGGATGCAGGTAGACTTTATAAACACAGTTTCCGATGGTCACAATGAGACCTGACAAATGAAATAGCCAAATTTCTCACTGTAGTTTCTTCCTTCCTCCTAGGCTCAGTGTCTGATCCAAGTCAGGGAGATGCGTCATTTTATTTGCGAATCAGAACTGGAATCCGCCCCAGCCCCCCGCCCACTGCGGAACCGTAACACTCAGCCATACGTGGTGCCGGAGGCGATGGGTCATTATAAAATGTGGGACATTTTCCTATACGTGACGGACATAGTTTGGACGCAATTGTAACATAATTTTGCCATCATTGGTTTGTACAGGGGTTGGGGGCGTGGCACTTGGGGGCGTGGGCGTAATAATAAACCTGCGTCCTTGACACTCTTTTGGAAAGAAAAAACAACATTATATCTGCTCACAATCTATATATGATATTCAGAACAAATAGGGAGTCAAGACGGAGCAATATGATGGGATAATGCATTGAGGCCTTGACTGTGTTAACCCCCGTGTGTGTACAGTCTTGCATCTGAGCTGGGATCTGTTATCAGTGCACTTTAATAGAAAATCAATATTTACCCATTGGCAATAAAATCAGTGTAAATGATCTTTAGAATTTCAAACCAGTGACATAGGAACCTTCATTCTCTTTGTTAATGATTTGCTATTTTGAATTTGAAACCAGTGGACCCAGGGGTTGTACTGGCAAGTCTAGCTGGATTCTTCATGGTGTGCCATACTGTGGTGTGTATTGATTGCGGGGGGTGGTTGTGCTTCTGGTTGAACTGATATTAATTGGGATAGATACATAAGAAATGATCTTTCATCCAACACGGTTTTAATGCCTCAGTTATGACAATCATCCGTGTTAGGTCCAATGTCATGTTGATGTCAGCAGAAGCTTTGTAGAGTTTGGATAATATTTGTCCTAATTAGGAGAAATTTTAGGCTTCAGTGAGTAAGTGAAAAAGGTAAGACAGATTGGAGGACGGAGCCAGCCCTCAGAAGTAAGCATCTATGGAGCGGAGACCATTCCCATGACACACCCAGGGGGACGGCCATCTGAATATAAGGGAGGGAGAAACTGGGGGCTAGGAAGGATGAGGCAGGTGGTAGTGGAACTCATTATTAGGAGGGTACGATAGGGTAATTATGCCGCTAAGACCATACATGATGAACAGTGAGTTCACTGCCTGGTGGCTAGGGTCAACATATGGTGGATCGTTGACAGATTAATTTGGGTGGGCTGGGAGTGAACCGCGGCGTCTGGTTCATCCTTGGTGCCAATGACAAAGTTTGAGGTGGAGAGAGGGTCCTACTAACAATGAATTTTCAAGGGAATTTCAGAATACTACCGGCAGCCACGTTCTATGCTAGGGGGCAACGGGAGGTTAGGAGTATTAATGCGTGGCTAAGATGGTGGTGTAAGGAGATGGGGTTGGGTTTATAGAGAACCTTAATGATGGTGCAGCTGTTTTGGGGGAAAAGATGGCTGGGGTTGAAGGAGATTTTAAAAGGTAGGGGGGGTATACATTGACTATAAAGGGGTAATAGAGGAGTTAGAGATCAGGGGCGATAAGATAATGAGGGAGGATGTGGGGGGCATAGAGGATAAGGAGGCATGTACGTCCAAGTAGGAAGTAAACTGAATGATAACTCTAAATTGTATTTTACAAATGCAAGAAGTCTGGCTGAAAAACTGGGGAACTAGAACTAATAGCCATTAATGGAAGGTAGATGTCATGTAATTGGTATAGCAGCAGAACATGGCAAAATGATTCACACGACTGGACAGTAAAATTGAAGCAAACTCTTATCTAGACATGACAGTTAATAAGAAAGGAGGGGGAGTATGTATGTATGTTAAACAAGAACTGAAGCCAATTTAAAAGCTGGGATATAGATGGGTGGTATAATGATAAGCAGAAGCATATGGGTGGAGCTGTGTACAGGAAGCAGAAGGTGGGTAAATAATTGTTGGGGGTAGTGTTATAAGCCGCCAAATGCCATGAGGATGTGAAAATGAATCTCCATATGCAGCGGGCGAAGGCTGTGGTATGGGGCATGTTTTGGTATGGCGAAATCCCATAACCAGCACCTCAAAAGGTATCAAGTTCTTAATCTTCTTTATGAGCATTTTCTTCACAGATGGTAGAAAGGTCTACCTAGACAGAATGCGTTGTTGGATCTGGTGATATCCTGAGCTAATTTTGGAGATGAAGGTAATTGGAAGCTTAGGGAATAGTGACCATGATTATGTGTCATTTAATATAGGGAATAGTGATCATGATATAGTGTCGTTTAATACAGGGAATAGTGATCATGATATATGGTGTCATTTAATATAGGGAATAGTGATCATGATATAGTGTCATTTAATACAGGGAATAGTGATCATGATATAGTGTCATTTAATATAGTGAATAGTGACCAGTGATATAGTGTCATTTAATACAGGGGAATAGTGATCATGATATAGTGTCATTTATATAGGGAATATGACCATGATATAGTGTAATTATAATAGGCAATAGTGATATGATATAGTGTCATGTAATATAGGGAATAGTGACCATGATATAGTGTAATTTAATATAGGCAATAGTGATCATGATATAGTGTCATTTAATATAGGGATAGTGACTATGATATAGTGTCATTTAATATAGGGGATAGTGATCATGATATAGTGTCATTTAATATAGGGATAATAGGACCGTAGTATAGTGTCATTTAATATAGGGAATAGTGACTATGATATAGTGTCATTAATGATAGGGAATAGTGATCATGATATGTGGTCATTTAATACAGGGAATAGTGATCATGAATAGTGTCATTTTAATATAGGGAATAGTGATCATGATATAGTGTCGGTTATACAGGGAATAGTGATCATGATATGGTGTCATTAATATAGGGAAAGTGATCATGTATAGTGTCATTTAATACAGGGAATAGTGTGATCATGATATAGTGTCATTTATATAGGGAATAGTGACCATGATATAGTGTAATTTAATATAGGCAATAGTGATCATGATATAGTGTCATTTAATATAGGGAATAGTGACTATGATATAGTGTCATTTAATATAGGGAATAGTGATCCATGATATAGTGTCATTTAATATATAGGGATAGTGACCATGATATAGTGTCATTTAATATAGGGAATAGTGATTGAATAGTGTCATTAATATAGGAATAGTGATATGATATAGTGTCATTTAATACAGGGAATAGTGATCATGATATAGTGTAATTAATATAGGAATAGTGACCATGAATAGTTGTAATTTAATATAGGCAATAGGCCATGATATAGTGTCATTTAATATAGGCAATAGTGATCATGATATATGGTCATTTAATATAGGAATAGTGATCATGATATATATTGAGTGACTGATATGTGTCATTAATATAGGGAATAGTGATCATGATATAGTGTCATTTAATATAGGGAAATAGTGACCATGATATAGTGTCATTTAATATAGGCAATAGTGACCATGATATAGTGTAATTTAATATAGGCAATAGTGATCATGATATAGTGTCATTTATATAGGGAATAGTGACCATATATAGTGTATTTAATATAGGATAGTGACCATGATAAGTGTCATTAATATAGGGAATAGTGACCATGATATAGTGTCATTTAATATAGGGAATAGTGACCAGATTATAGTGTCATTTAATATAGGGAATAGTGACCATGATTATAGTTGTAATTTAATATAGGCAATAGTGACTATGATATAGTGTCATTTAATATAGGGAATAGTGACCATGATATAGTGTAATTTAATATAGGCATAGTGATCATGATATAGTGTAATTAATATAGGGAATAGTGACCATGATATAGTGTAATTTAATATAGGCAATAGTGATCATGATATAGTGTCATTTAATATAGGGAATAGTGACCATGATTAGTGTATTTAATATAGGGGAATAGTGATAAGGGAATAGTGACTATGATATAGTGTCATTTAATATAGGGAATAGTGACTATGATTAGTGTCATAATTATAGGGATAGTGACCATGATTAGTGTCATTAATAAGGGAATAGTGACCATGATATAGTGTCATTTAATATAGGGAATAGTGACCATGTAATGGTCATTTATATAGGAATGTGACATGATATAGTGTATTAATATAGGGAATAGTGATCATGATATAGTGTAATTTAATATAGGGAATAGTGACCGTGTATATTATCGATATAGTGTCTTTAATATAGGGAATAGTGACTATGATATAGTGTCATTTAATATAGGGAATAGTGATCATGATATAGTGTATTTAATCAGGGAATGTGATCATGATATGTGATTAATATAGGGAATAGTGATCATGATATAGTGTCGTTTAATACAGGGAATAGTGATCATGATATGGTGTCATTTAATATAGGGAATAGTGATCATGATATAGTGTCATTTAATACAGGGAATAGTGATCATGATATAGTGTCATTTAATATAGGGAATAGTGACCATGATATAGTGTAATTTAATAGTAGGCAATAGTGATCATGATATAGTGTCATTTAATATAGGGAATAGTGACTATGATAAGTGTCATTTAATTAGGGAATAGTGATCCATGATATATGTCATTTAATATAGGGAATAGTGACCATGATATAGTGTCATTTAATATAGGGAATAGGTGACTATGATATAGTGTATTTAATATAGGGAATAGTGATCATGATATAGTGTCATTTAATACAGGGAATAGTGATCATAGTATATAGTGTAATTTATATAGGGAATAGTGACCATGATATAGTGTAATGTTAATATGCATAGTGACCATGATATAGTGTCATTTAATATAGGCAATAGTGATCATGATATAGTGTCATTTAATAGGGAAGTTGATCATGATTAGTGTCATTTAATATAGGGAATAGTGACCATGATATAGTGTCATTTAATATAGGGAATAGTGATCATGATATAGTGTCATTTAATATAGGGAATAGTGACCATGATATAGTGTCATTTAATATAGGCAATAGTGACCATGATATAGTGTAATTTAATATAGGCAATAGTGATCATGATATAGTGTCATTTAATATAGGGAATAGTGACCATGATATAGTGTCATTTAATATAGGGAATAGTGATCATGATATAGTGTCATTTAACCATGATATAGTATCATTTAATATAGGGAATAGTGACCATGATATAGTGTCATTTAATATAGGGAATAGTGACCATAGATTAGTGTCATTTAATATAGGGAATAGTGACCATGATATAGTGTCATTTTAATATAGGGAATAGTGACCATGATATAGTGTAATTTAATATAGGCAATAGTGACTATGATATAGTGTCATTTAATATAGGGAATAGTGACCATGATATAGTGTAATTTAATATAGGCAATAGTGATCATGATATAGTGTAATTTATATAGGGAATAGTGACCATGATATAGTGTAATTTAATATAGGCAATAGTGATCATGATATAGTGTCATTTAATATAGGGAATAGGGACCATGATATATTGTATTTAATATAGGAATAGTGACATGATATAGTGTAATTTAATATAGGGAATAGTGACCATGATATAGTGTCATTTAATATAGGGAAATAGTGACCATGATATAGTGTCATTTAATATAGGGAATAGTGACCATGATATAGTGTTAATTTAATATAGGCAAATAGTGACTATGATATATGTCATTTAATATAGGGAATAGTGACCATGATATAGTGTAATTTATATAGGCAATAGTGATCATGATATAGTGTATTTAATATAGGGAATAGTGACATGATATAGTGAATTTAATATAGGCAATAGTGATCATGATATAGTGTCATTTATATAGGGAATAGTGACCATGATATAGTGTCATTTAATATAGGGAATAGTGACTATGATATAGTGTTCATTTAATGATAGGGAATAGTGACCATGATATAGTGTTATTAATATAGGGAATAGTGACCATGATATAGTGTCATTTAATATAGGGAATAGTGACCATGATATAGTGTCATTTAATATAGGGAATAGTGCTATGATTAGTGTCATGATAGGGAATAGGACATAGATAGTCATTTAATATAGGGAATAGTGACCATATATAGTGTCATTATAGGGAATATGTGACCATGATATAGTGTCATTTAATATAGGGAATAGTGACCATGATATAGTGTCATTTAATATAGGGAATAGTGACTATGATATCAGTGTCTTTAATATAGGGAATAGTGACCTGATTATAGTGTCATTAATATAGGGAATAGTGACCATGATATAGTGTCATTTAATATTAGGGAATAGTGACCATGATATAGTGTCATTTAATATAGGGAATAGTGACCATGATATTAGTGTCATTAATATAGGGAATAGTGACCATGATATAGTGTCATTTAATATAGGGAATAGTGACTATGATATAGTGTATTTAATATAGGGAATAGTGACCATGATATAGTGTCATTAATATAGGGAATAGTGACCATGATATAGTGTCATTTAATATAGGGAATAGTGATCAGATATAGTGTCATTTAATATAGGGAATAGTGACCATGTATAGTGTCATTTAATATAGGGAATAGTGACCATGATATTAGTGTCATTTAATATAGGGAATAGTGACCATGATATAGTGTCATTTAATATAGGGAATAGTGACCATGATATAGGTCATTTAATATAGGGAATAGTGACTATGATATAGTTGTCATTTAATATAGGGAATAGTGATCATGATATAGTGTCATTTAATATAGGGAATAGTGATCATGATATAGGTCATTTAATATAGGTTGCAAAGAACAAAGGTGCACTGGGTTAACAAAAACTTTTAACTTTAGTTTTATGTTAAGGAATCACTCCTGCTTTTAGAACTGGGGGAATTTGTACCTAGGTAAAGATATTGAGCAGAAGTGGACCGCTTTTAAAGGGATATTACTATTACATTTCTAAATTTATACCTCAGGGAACAGGGAACATAATGTCTGTTAACAACATTATGGGTAGGGTATAAAGGTTGGACTAGATGGACGTATGTCTTTAACAACCTCCAATACTAGTTACTATGTAACTGTTATACAGACATTATGGGTAGGGTATAAGGTTGGACTAGATGGACGTATGTCTTTATACAACACTCCAATACTATGTTACTATGTAACTGTTATACAGACTTATGGGTAGGGTATAAAGGTTGGACTAGATGGACGTATGTCTCTTTATCAACCTCCAATACTATGTTACTATGTAACTGTTATACAGACATATGGGTAGGGTATAAAGGTTGGACTCAGATGGACGTATGTCTTTATACAACCTCAATACTATTGTACTGAGGTTACCATGTAACTGTTGCTATACAGACATTATGGGTAGGGTATAAAGGTTGGACTAGATGGACGTATGTCTCTTACAACCTCCAATACTTGTTACTAGTAACTGTATACAGACATTAGGGTAGGTATAAAGGTGGACTGATGGACGTAGTCTTTATACAACCTCCAATACTATGTTACTATGTAATGTTATACAGAATTATGGGTAGGTATAAAGGTTGGACTAGATGGACGTATGTCTTTATACAACACCAATACTATGTTATATGTAACTGTTATACAGCATTATGGGTAGGGTATAAAGGTTGGACTAGATGGACGTATGTCTTTATACAACCTCAATAATATGTTACTATGTAACTGTTATACGACATTATGGGTTAGGGTATAAAGGTCGGACTAGATGGACGTATGTCTTTATACAACCTCCATACTTGTTACTATGTAACTGTTATACAGACATTATGGGTAGGGATAAAGGTGGACTAGTGGACTTGTTTTATACAACCTCACTACTTATGTTACTATGTAACTGTTATACAGACATTAGGGTAGGGTATAAAGGTTGGACTAGATGGTCGTATGTCTTTATACAACCTCCAATACTATGTTACTATGTAACTGTTTTACAGAACATTATGGGTAGGGTATAAAGTTGACTAGATGGTGTATGTCTTTATACAACCTCCATATGTATGTTCTAGTATGTAACTGTTATACAGACATTATGGGTAGGGTATAAAGGTGTGACTAGATGTCGTATGTCTTTATACAACCTCATACTATGTTACTAGTGTAACTGTTATACAGACATTATGGGTAGGGTATAAAGGTTGGACTAGATGGACGTATGTCTTTATACAACCTCCAATACTATGTTACTATGTAACTGTTATACAGACCTTAGGGTAGGGAATAAAGGGAACTAGATGGACGTATGTCTTTATACAACCTCCAATACTAGTTACTATGTAACTGTTATACGACATTATGGGTAGGGTATAAAGGTGACTAGATGGACGTAGAGTATACAACCTCCATACTATGTTACTATGTAAATGTTATACAGACATTAGGGTAGGGTTAAAAGGTGGACTGATGGACGTTCGTCTTATACAACCTCCAATACTATGTTACTATGTAACTGTATACGACATTATGGGTAGGGTATAAAGGTTGGACTAGATGGACGTAGTCTTTATACAACCTCCAATACTATGTTACTATGTAACTGTTATACAGACATAGGGTAGGGTATAAAGGTGGACTAGATGGAGTATGTCTTTATACAACCTCCAATACTATGTTACTATGTAACTGTTATACAGACATTATGGGTAGGGTATAACAGGTTGACTAGATGGACGTTGTCTTATACAACCTCCAATACTAGTTACTATGTAATGTTATACAGACATTATGGGTAGGGTATAAAGGTTGGACTAGATGGACGTATGTTATCACACCTCCATACTATGTTACTATGTAATGTTATACAAACGTTATGGGTAGGGTATAAAGGTTGGACTAGATGACGTATGTCTTTATACAACCTCCAATACTATGTACATGTAACTGTTATACAAACGTTATGGGTAGGGTATAAAGGTTGGACTAGAGGGACTTATGCTTTATACAACCTCAATACTATGTTACTATGTAACTGTTATACAGACATTATGGTAGGTAAAAGGTGGACTAGAGGACGTATGGTCTTTATACAACCTCCAATACTATGTTACTATGTAACTGTTATACAGACATTGAGGAGGGTATAAAGGTTGCGACTAGATGGACGTATTTGTCCTATACAACCTCCAATACATGTTACTATGTAACTGTTATACAGACATTATGGGTAGGGTAAAAGGTGTGACTAGATGGACTATGTCCTTATACAACCTCCAATACTATGTTACTATGTACTGTTATACAGACATTATGGGTAGGTATAAAGGTTGGACTAGAGGACGTATGTCTTTATACAACCTCAATAACTATGTTACTATGTAACTTATACAGACATTATGGGTAGGGTAAAGGTGGGACTAGATGGACGGATGTCTTTATACAACCTCCATACTATGTTACTATGTAACTGTTATACAGACATTATGGGTAGGGATAAAGGTTGGACTAGATGGACGTATGTTTTATACAACCTCCAACTATGTTACTATGTAAACTGTTATACAGACATTTGGGTAGGGTATAAAGGTTGGACTAGATGGGATTATGTGTCTTATACAACTCCCATACTATGTTATATGTGGACTGTTATACAGACATTATGGGTTAGGGTATAAAGGTGGACTAGAAGGACGTATGTTTTATACAACCTCCAATACTATGTTACTATGTAATGTTATACAGAATTATGGGTAGGGTATAAAGGTTGGACTAGATGGACGTATGTCTTTATCAACCTCCAATAATATGTTACTATGTAACTGGTATACAACATTATGGGTAGGGTATAAAGGTTGGACTAGATGGACGTATGTCTTATACAACCTCCAATACTATGTTACTATGAACTGTTATACAGACATTATGGGTAGGGTATAAAGGTTGGACTAGATGGACGTATGTCTTTATACCAACCTCCAATACTATGTTACTATGTAACTGTATAAAGACATATAGTGTAGGGTTATAAGGTGGACTAGATGGACGTATGTCTTTATACACCCTCCAATACTATGTTACTAGTAACTGTTATACAGACATTATGGGTAGGGTATAAAGGTTGGACTAGATGGACGTATGTCTAATACAACTCCAATACTATGTACTGTGTACTGTTATACCGACATATGGGTGGTATAAGGTTGGACTAGATGGACGTATGTCTTTATACAACCTCCAATACTATGTTACTATGTAACTGTTATACAGACATTATGGGTAGAGGATATAAAGGTTGGACTAGATGGACGTATTTCTTTATACAACTCCATACTATGTTACTATGTACATGTTATACAGACATTATGGGTAGGGTATAAAGGTTGGACTAGATGGACGAGTCTTAACAACCCTCCAATACTATGTTACTATGTTAACTGTATAACAGACACTTATGGGTAGGGTATAAAGGTTGGACTAGATGGATTATGTCTTTATACAACCTCCAATACTATGTTACTATGTAACTGTTATACAGACATTATGGGTAGGGTATAAGGTGGAATAGAGGACGTATGTCTTTATACAACCCCAATACATGTTACTATGTAAACTGTTATACAACATTATGGGTAGGGAGGTTGTATAAAGACATACGTCCATCTAGTTCAACCTCCAATACTACGTTACTATGTAACTGTTATACAGACATTATGGGTAGGGTATAAAGGTTGGACTGGACATACGTATGTCTTTATACAACCTCCAATACTATGTTACTATGTAACTGTTATACAGACATTATGGGTAGGGTATAAAGGTTGAACTAGATGGACGTATGTCTTTATACAACCTCCAATACTATGTTACCATGTAACTGTTATACAGACATTATGGGTAGGGTATAAAGGTTGGACTAGATGGACGTATGCCTTTATACAACCTCCAATACTATGTTACTATGTAACTGTTATACAGGCATTATGGGTAGGGTATAAAGGTTGGACTAGATGGACGTATGTCTTTATACAACCTCCAATACTATGTTACTATTTAACTGTTATACAGACATTATGGGTAGGGTGTAAAGGTTGGACTAGATGGACGTATGTCTTTATACAACCTCCAATGGAAATACAGATATCATTTGTAATGGTAATAATGGCTGGATTACATTGACAATGTGTTGACATCCAGACGATTCTGTTCTGCAGATAACCAATGATGAGATGTGCGATATCTGTGAGGTTTGGACTGCGGAAAGTCTCTACCCCTGCCGGATCTGCTCCAGGGTGTTCCATGATGGCTGCCTGCACCGCATGGGGTATTTATGCAATGACAATGCCTTGGAGGTGACGGAAACTGCTCACACGGAGATTGGCTGGAGTTGCTACTATTGTGTAAGTAATTGGCTACGTTGTATTTGCACATTGTGTAACTGTACATGTGATTATTAAAGGGAAGGACATGGCCGTGTTTGGCTGGTTTAGGGGAGGTGGAGGGGACAGTGAAGGGAACTGGGACATTTTCTTCTTCTTATTGTTGGGTTGGAGACGTTGGGATCTACATAGAGGTTAAACTACATTTTCCTTTTTACCCACAATAACTGTGAGAGGCCCTGAGAGAAGGAAATGTCTAACGTGGGCTGGAGAGACTAATGCAAGATAAGGAGAGCGAGCCAGCGCCCTAGGGAACTCTGGGAGTTCAATACCACAATGAAAGGGAATGGAAATGTGGAGGGAGAATTGAGAACAAGGGGTCAGCTGGGTCACTGAAACAATCTCCTGCATTAAGGGAATATTCCTTTTATCCGCACTTAATGGACCTACTGCACATTGTGGAAAATCAAATCTGATTGGCTGGACCCACCTAGTTGCTATAATGTCTCTATATGTCAGACATGAATGGGTCTCCCCATCACCACATTATAAAATACAATTAATGGTGCCGTACAGTACCCCATACCCCATGTACCCCATGTACCCCATACAAATGGTGTGCAAGTACTATATGTTTGGTGTTGTGGAACTGTAACAGGATGATACGCCACAACAGCAGTATATATGTATGTATATACTCCGTATCTGTACACACTGTACCTGTACAATATCACACCTGTACACACCGTGTCTGTATACACTGTATCAGTACAATATCACACCTGGACTCACTGTGTCTGTATACACTGTACCTGTACAATATCACACCTGTACACACCATGTCTGTATACACTGTACCTGTACAATATCACACCTGTACACACCGTGTCTGTATACACTGTACCTGTACAATATCACACCTGTCTGTTTATACAGACTTAGGGGTAGGTATAAAGGTTGGACTAGATGGAGTAGTTGTCTTTATACAACTCCAATACTATGTTACTATGTACTGTTTATACAGACATTATGGGAGGGTATAAAGGTTGGACTAGAGGACGTATGTCTTTTATACACCCTCCAATACTAGTTACTATGTAACTGTTATACAGACATTATGGGTAGGGTATAAAGGTTGGACTAGATGGACAATGTCTTTATACAACCTCCATACTATGTTACTATTTAACTGTTATACAGACATTATGGGTAGGGTATAAAGGTTGGACTAGATGGACGTATGTCTTTATACAACCCTCCAATCTATGTTACTATGTAACTGTTATACAGACATTATGGTAGGGTAAAAGTTGGACTAGATGGACGTATGTCTTTATAACAACCTCCATACTATCTATTTACATGTAACTGTTATACAGACATAATGGGTAGGGTATAAAGGTTTGGACTAGATGGACGTATGTTCCTTATACAACCTCCAATACTATGTTTACTATGTAACTGTTTATATATACAGACATTATGGGTAGGGTATAAAGGTTGGACTAGATGGACGTATGTCTTTATACAACCTCCAATACTATGTTACTATGTAACTGTTATACAGACATTATGGGTAGGGTATAAAGGTTGGACTAGATGGACGTATGTCTTTATACAACCTCCAATACTATGTTACTATGTTGCTATGTAAATAAAACAGTTTACATGAAGAATTGGTAATCCTACCTGGTGGAATGCTAGCTGGATTCTAGCCCTGTATCTAATCCCTGCCATAAAGTGAGACTGGACTGCTGTATGTGTGTCATAAAGAAGACTGGTAGTGTTCTCCCAGTGAATAATTACCTGGTCATACACAACAAACGAACCTTTCAATGCTCCTGTGATGTTCTGTCTGGCCTAGTGAAATAATGATGTACCCGCTGGGTAAGGCAGAGGCCATAGGATGCACTAAAGTCACATGTTCCCTCGCTTGATTATTTTTAACCATTATCTCTCTGTCTTGCAATGAGATTGGAATATCCAGGCGAGGACGTAACCTTAACATCCCCTTTAAAGCAGGTAAATACAATGTGTGTGTAATTAGCATATCCCTGATAAATTAAAGGAAAACTACACTGTATAAAGTAACTTTTTAAGAATGAAAAGTACCAGGGGCAGGAAGTCAAGACTGATTATTTCTTATATAAATATAATTTCATTAAAGCACAAGGAAGCCATTTTCTTTGTGTTAAGCTTCTCATATTAATGATCCCTGCCCCATTTTATTATTTCATATTCACTATAGTTCTCTTATTGGATGTATTGTTGTCATTTCATCACAACCATAATAATAATATCACTATAATGTACCTTAACATGGGAAGGGAAACGCTGAGTGTTAACTGTAGGACATTGGTAATAATCCCAGGATTCCCTGTTATCATCTAATCTGCCTGAATATTGCAATATAGCTGAGAACAAACCAGGGCGAGCATCTGGATCTCAGTGCCGCCTGTTCTCTGTGTCTGACGACTGGACACTGATTGGATAATCTGTGATTGTGCAAGGAAACAGATTAACCCACTGGGTAAAAGACGAACCCGACTCCAAACATGTCACATGCTCCCCATACACACAATGAAAATAATGACTTGCCTGGATATTATAAAAGCCAATACAATGTTCGGTTATTGATTTTAACTACTTCATCCCCTTTAAAAGGCATGCTTAGCAAAATGGATACATGAAAGGACCTTTTACCATAGATGACCAGGACACTATTGGAATATGGGTACTTACCTAACCCACAGGTGTCGACATAACCACTGAACCATATATGTTAAAGGGGCGAAACTTAACCAGGGGGGTCTGGGGAGCGACACGCCCACCTTGCACATAGTGAGTACAATTTGTGTACATTTCAGTGTATCGCTCTCAACAGTCTCTCAACCCAGATATATGAGACCAACTTACAGCCAACAACCAAGGAATATGCACCACTTACAGCCTCAATCCACAAAGGTCTACCCATAATGCCCTAATCCATAATTCAACCCCTTGACCCCAATTCTTAAATTATAGATTTAAAGGGCATGTCCACCCCCAAAATGTACTTAATTCCCGCAGCGCTCTACATTGACGCCAGCCGAGTCTGTGATTGGCTGTGTCTCAGCCAATTACAGATGCGGCTACCAGTCTGGCCTCCTGCTTGCAATTGCACCTTACTGCCCCAATCCAGATATAGCCACCCCTTTCTACCCCAATCCAGACACGTCACCCTTTTAATGCCCCAATCCAGATATTTTAGCCCCTTATTGCCCCAATCCAGACATGTCACCCTCCTAATGCTCCAATCCAGATATACATCCCCCTCCTCCTGCCACCAATCCGAGCTATTCCCCCCCCTGCCACTGCCCCAATCCAGAAACCACCCTCCACTGCCCAATCCAGATATATCCACCCCTCACTGCCCCAATCCAGATATCACCCCTCACTGCCCCAATCCAGATATATCCCAAACCCCCCCTTACTGCCCCAATCCAGATATATCCACCCTCCACTGCCCCAATCCGATATAGTCCCCCTACTGTGCCACCATCCCGTATCTCCAACCCCTTACTACGCCCCATCCAGAATATCCACCCCTTACTTGCCCCAATCCAGATAAATCCCCCCCTTACTTAACTTGCCCCCAGATCCAATATAGGTCCACCCCTTACTGCCCCAATCCAGCTATCTCCCCCCACTTACCACCTCGGCCCCCAATCCCTATGCTCAATACCAACCCCTTACTCTGCCCCAATCCAGATATATCCACCCCTTACTGCCCCAATCCAGATATATCCACCCCTTACTGCCCCAATCCAGATATCATCCACCCTCCTTACTGCCCCAATCCAATATCCCCCCCGATAGATATATCCACCCCTTACTGCCCCAATCCACTATATCCACCCCTTACTGCCCCAATCCAGATATATCCCCCCTCACTGCCCCAATCCAGATATATCCACCCTCCACTGGCCCCCCCAATCCAGATATATCCACCCCTTACTGCCCCAATCCATCTATATCCACCCCTTACTGCCCCAATCACAGATATATCCACCCTCCACTGCCCCAATCCAATATATCCACCCCTTACTGCCCCAACCAGCTATATCCACCCTCTACTGCCCAATCCAATATATCCACCCCTCACTCTGACTGCCCCAATCCAGATATCCAGCCCCCTCACTACTGCCCCTCCCAATCCAGATATATCCACCCCTCACTGCCCCAATCCAGATATATCCACCCCTCACTGCCGCCATCCAGATATATCCACCCTCCACTGCCCCAATCCAGCTATATCCACCCTCCACTGGCCCCATCCAGATATAGCCACCCTCACTGCCCCAATCCAGATATATCCACCCTCACTGCCCCAATCCAGATATAGCCACCCCTCACTGCCCCAATCCAGATATAATTCCACCCCTTACTACTGCCCCAATCCAGATATATCCACCCCTCACTGCCCCAATCCGATATTAGCCACCCCCACTGCCCCAATTCCAGAATATGCCACCCCTCACCTGCCCCTCCTGCCCCCCATCTGCCCCAATCCAGATATATCCACCCCTTACTGCCCCAATCCAGATATATCCACCCCTCACTGCCCCATTCCAGATATATCCACCCCTTCACTGCCCCAATCCAGAATATATCCACCCCTTACTGCCCAATCCAGATATATCCACCCCTCACTGCCCCCAATCCAGATATATCCACCCCTCACTGCCCCAATCCAGATATTCCACCCCTCACTGCCCAATCCAGATATATCCACCCTCCACTGCCCCAATCCAGATATACCACCCCCCACTGCCCCAATCCAGATATACCACCCCTTACTGCCCCATCCAGCTATATCCACCCTCCACTGCCCCAATCCAGATATATCCACCCCCTACTGCCCCAATCCAGTATATCCACCCCTTACTGCCCCAATCCATATATCCACCCCTACTCTGCCACACTGCCCCAATCCAGATATATCCACCCCTTACTGCCCCCATCCAGATATATCCACCCCTTCTGCCCCAATCAGATATAGCCACCCTCCACTGCCCCAATCCAGATATATCCACCCCCCCTCACTGCCCCAATCCAGATATATCCACCCTCCTCTGCCCCAATCCAGATATATCGACCACCCACTCCTGCCCCAATCCGATATATCCACCCCTTACTGCCCCACATCAGATATCCACCCCTCACTGCCCCAATCCAGATATAGCCACCCCTCACTGCCCCAACCAGATATATCCACCCCTTACTCGCCCTCAATCCAGATATATCCACCCCTCACTGCCCCAATCCAGATATACCACCCTCTACTGCCCCCAATCCAGATATATCCACCCCTTACTGCCCCAATCCAGATATATCCACCCCTTACTGCCCCAATCCAGATATATCCCCCCTCACTGCCCCAATCTATAGCCACCCCTCACTGCCCCAATCCAGTATATCCACCCCTTACTGCCCAATCCAGATTAGCCACCCCTCACTGCCCCAATCCAGATATATCCCCCCCTTACTGCCCCAATCCAGATATAGCCACCCCTCACTGCCCCCAATCCAGATATATCCACCCCTTCTACCCCCATCCAGACATGTCACCCTTTTAATGCCCCAATCCAGATATTTCAGCCCCTTCTGCCCAATCGAGACATGTCACCTTCCTAATGCTACAATCCAGACACTCTGCCACAATCCGCCTAATCCAGATATATCATCCCCTTACTGCCCCAATCCAGATATATGTCCCCTCACTGCCCCAATCCAGATATCTCGGCCCCTCACTGCCCCCCAATCCGCTATATCTGCCCCAATCCAGCTATTCTCTGCCCCATCAGCTATATCTGCCCAAACCAATCCAGATATATTCAGCCCCAATCCAGATATATCTGCCCCTCACTCCCCAATCCAGATATATCTGCCCCTCACTGCCCCAATCCAGATAGATCAAGCCCCTCACTTCCTGCCCCAATCCAGATGATCAGCCCCTCACTGCCCCAATCCACATAGATCTGCCACAATCCATAGATCGCCCCTGCACTGCCCCAATCCAGATTGATCTGCCCCAATCCAGATATATCTGCCCCTCACTGCCCCAATCCAGATAGATCTGCCCCTCACTGCCCCAATCCAGATACATCTGCCCCTCACTGCCCCAATCCAGATAGATCTGCCCCAATCCAGATATATCTGCCCCTCACTGCCCCAATCCAGATAATCTGCCTCCTCCTATCTGGTCGCCTTCTACCTCCCTCTGCTGCTCCTTCCCCCTCACTGCCCCAATCCAGATACATCTGCCCCTCACTGCCCCAATCCAGATATATCGGCGCCTCACTGCCCCAATCCAGATAGATCTGCCCCCCAATCCAGATATATCCACCCCTCACTGCCCCAATCCAGATATATCTGCCCCTCACTGCCCCCAATCCAATTCTGCGCCCTCACTGCCCCAATCCAGTAGATCTGCCCCTCACTGCCCCAATCCAGATAGATCTGCCCCTCACTGCCCCAATCCAGATAGATCTGCCCCTCACTGCCCCAATCCAGATAATCTGCCCCTCACTGCCCCAATCCATATACATCTGCCCCTCACTGCGCCCCAATCCAGATATATATGCGCCTCACTGCCCCAATCCAGATAAATCTGCCCCCCAATCCAGATATATCAGCCCCTCACTGCCCCAATCCAGATATATCTGCCCCTCACTGCCCCCAATCCAGATACATCTGCCCCTCACTGCCCCAATCCGATACATCTGCCCCTCACTGCCCCAATCACAGAAGATCTGCCCCTCACTGCCCCAATCCAGATAGATCTGCCCCAATCCAGATATATCGCCCCCCACTGCCCCCAATCCAGATAGATCTGCCCCTCACTGCCCCAATCCAGATACATCTGCCCCTCACTGCCCCAATCCAGATATGTCTGCCCCCCCCCAATCCAGATATATCTGCCCCAATCCAGATAGATCTGGCCCCCTCAGCCAGATATATCAGCCCCTCACTGCCCCAATCCAGACATATCTGCCCCTCACTGCCCCCATACAAATACATCTGCCCCTCACTGCCCCAACCCAGATAGATCTGCCCCTCACTGCCCCAATCCAGATAGATCTGCCCCTCACTGCCCAATCCAGATACATCTGCCCCTCACTGCCCCAATCCAGATTATATCGGCGCCTCACTCCCCAATCGCAGATAGATCTGCCCCAATCCAGATATATCTGCCCCTCACTGCCCCAATCCAGATAGATCGCTGCCCCAATCCAGATACTCTGCCCTTCACTGCCCCAATCCAGATAGATCTGCCCCTCACTGCCCCAATCCAGATAGATCTGCCCCAATCCAGATATATCTGCCCCTCACTGCCCCAATCCAGATAGATCTGCCCCTCACTGCCCCAATCCAGATATAATCGGCGCCTCACTGCCCCAATCCAGATAGATCTGCCCCCCATCCAATTATCGCCCCTCACTGCCCCCAATCCAGATATATCTGCCCCTCACTGCCCCAATCCAGATATAGCCACCCCTCACTGCCCCAATCCAGATATCACCCCTCACTGCCCCAATCCAGATAGATCTGCCCCTCACTGCCCCAATCCGATAGATCTGCCCCTCACTGCCCCAATCCAGATATATCACCCTCACTGCCCCAATCCAGATATATCTGCCCCTCACTGCCCCAATCCAGATACATCTGCCCCTCACTGTCCCAATCCAGATATGTCTGCCCCCCAATCCAATATATCAGCCCCTCACTGCCCCAATCCAGATAGATCTGCCCCTCACTGTCCCAATCCAGATATGTCTGCCCCCCAATCCAGATACATCAGCCCCTCACTGCCCCTCCAGATCTCTGCCCCCACTGTCCCAATCCAGATATGTCTCCCCCCATCAGATATATCAGCCCCTCACTGCCCAATCCAGATACATCTGCCCCTCACTGTCCAATCCAGATAATGTCTGCCCCCCAATCCAGATACATCAGCCCCCTCACTGCCCCAATCCATATCACTGCCCCTCACTGTCCCAATCCAGATATGTCTGCCCCCCCAATCCAGATATATCAGCCCCTCACTGCCCCAATCCAGATCATCTGCCCCTCACTGTCCCAATCCAGATATATCAGCCCCTCACTGCCCCCAATCCAGATACATCTGCCCCTCACTGTCCCAATCCAGATATGTCTGCCCCCCAATCCAGATATATCAGCCCCTCACTGCCCCAATCCAGATACTCTCTGCTGTCCCCCTCAACTGTCCCATCCAGATATATCAGCCCCTCATACCCGCCCCCACGCCCAATCACACGTGCCCCATCACTGCTCCCCAAATCCAGATATGTCTCCCCCCAATCAATATACACCCCCACTGCCCCCCAATCCTAGATACATCGCCCCTCACTGTCCCAATCCAGATATGTCTGCCCCCCAATCCAGATATATCAGCCCCTCACTGCCCCCCATCTAGATACATCTGCCCCTCACTGTCCCAATCCAGATATATCAGCCCCTCACTGCCCCAATCTAGATACATCTGCCCCTCACTGTCCCAATCCAGATATGTCTGCCCCCCAATCCAGATATATCTGCCCCTCACTGCCCCAACCCAGATACATCTGCCCCTCCTCCCTTTGTCCCCCATCTGCCCGATTCATTCAGTCCCCGGTCCCTGTGATGGGGGGTAGCGGTGATTGGGTGGTTGATGGGGGGAGGAGTTTGGGGGTTTGATCCGCTGAGCTCCGGGACTGACGGGCTGGGGGTGAATCGCGGTGGCAGCTACCGGTCGATGCGGATGTGGCTGTGCCCGCGGACCCGGGTACCGGTCGGTGCCAGTGCCCTGGCGGTTCTGGTTCTGTGCTGGATCTACATCTACCCGGTGTACAGACCGGCCGGGCACCAGGAGATGGTTCGGGAGGTTCTGGATTTCGGATCCGGGTGGAGAAGGAACCGGACAGCGCTGGACTCCATCAGGTACCGGGACCCCACACCCCATAGAGGGAAGAGATGGACCCCCACACCCCATAGAGGGAGGAGATGGACCCCCACACCCCATAGAGGGATGAGATGGACCCCCACACCCCATAGAGGGAGGAATGGACCCCCACACCCCATAGAGGGAGGAGATGGACTCCCACACCCCATAAGGGAGGAGATGGACCCCCACACCCCATAGAGGAGATGGAGTCCCACACCCCCATAAGGAGAGATGGACCCCCACACCCCATAGAGGAAGGGATGGACTCCCACACCCCATAGGGATTGATATGGACCCCCACAAGGACCCCATAGAGGGAAGGATGGACTCCCACACCCCATAGAAGGGAGGATGGACCCCCACACCCCCATAGAGGGAGGAGATGGACCCCCCCCACACCCCATGAGGGAGAGATGAACCCCCACACCCATAAGGGAGGGACCCCCCACACCCCATAAGGAGGAGATGGACCCCCACACCCCATAGAGGAGTGAGATGGACTCCCACACCCCAAGGGGAGGAGATGGACCCCCACACACCCCCATAAAGGAGGAGAGGGACCCCCACACACCCCATAGAGGGAGAGATGGACCCCACACCCATAAGGAGAGATGGACCCCCACACCACACCCCATAGAGGGAGGAGATGGACATCTCTTCTGTAATTATCCTGAGTGGTACCCAATGGGCATTGGAACCCTGGGGTGTAGCTACCAGGGGTGCAAGGGATGCGACTGCACCAGGGCCCTTGGCCAAGAAGGGGCCCCATTTTGTGCTAAGGTTCCAAACTACCAGTCTGGGTGCCAACTGTTTTTACCTATGTCTGTGTGCCAAGCATTTAACCAGCGTCTGGCTGTGTGCAGTGCCAGTTTCCCAACCAGTTCATCAGTGTCTGCATGCCAAGCATTGAACCAGTCTGTGTGCCAGTGGTTCTATACAAAGCATTTTACTAGCGTCAGTTGGTTGGTTCGTTGAGAAGGTTTGAGGATAGAAGGTTACAATCACTGTTGGAATCTGATTGGAAAGCATTGCTAGGTGTGTGGGGAAAGTAGGTTTGTCGGTATTAAAATGTTAATGATGAATTTGGATGTTTTTTATGGAAATGATTATTGGTTTGTGGTGCCGTTTGTGTTTGTGCCGAGGTTGAGGGGCCCATGCCCACATTTTGCATCAGGGCCCATAAGTCTGTAGCTACGCCACTGCAGTGGCACCAAATCCCCCAATACCATAGTAACATTGTAACAACCACAATCTACACACTGCACCATATGTCATACACAGTCACTTCACCATGTCATACACTGTCACTGCACCATGTCTTACACTGTCACTGCACCATGTCATACACTGTCACTGCACCATGTCATACACTGTCACTGCACCATGTCATACACTGTCACTGCACCATGTCATACACTTACTGCACCATGTCATAACCTGTCACTAGCACATGCCTACTGCACTGCACCATATCATCACTGTCACTGCACAATGTCATCACAGTCACTGCACCATATGTCATACACTGTCACTCTGCACACCATGTTCATACACAGTCACTGCACCATGTCATACACTGTCCTGCACCATATGTCTCACGTCATCCCACTGCCATATGTCTACACTGTCACTCTGCACCATGTCATACACTGTCACTGCACCATGTGTCATACACTGTCACTGCACCATGTGTCATACACTGTCACTGCACCATGTGTCATACACAGTCACTGCACCATGTGTCATACACTGTCACTGCACCATGTCATACACTGTCACTGCACCATATGTCATAACACTGTCACTGCACCATATGTCATACACTGTCACTGCACCATGTCATACACTGTCACTGCACCATGTCATACACTGTCACTGCACCATATGTCATACACTGTCACCCCATGCTCACTGTCACTGCACCATGTCATACACTGTCACTGCACCATGTCATACACTGTCACTGCACCATGTCATACACTGTCACTGCACCATATGTAATGGAACCTGCCACTAAATACAGTATATCAATCTGGCTGTATACTAGATGCAGACTCTGTCATTCTACCATGATTAACAATTACCCTGGAACAATATAACATGTATGACAGTGACCCAGGCACTATGTACCAATATTGACAGTTACCCTGGTGCTATTTACCATGACTGACATTGACCCTGTCTTTATGTACCATGATTGACAGTGTTCCTGGCTCTAGATACCATGATTGACAGTGACCCTGGCACTATGTACCATGATTGACAGTGACCCTGGCACTATGTACCATGATTGACAGTGACCCTGGCACTATGTACCATGATTGACAGTAACCCTGGCTCTAGATACCATGATTGACAGTGACCCTGGCACTATGTACCATGATTGACCGTGTCCCTGGCTCTAGATACCATGATTGACAGTGTCCTTGGCTCTAGATACCATGATTGACAGTGACCCCGGTGCTATGTACCATGATTTATAGTGTCCCTGGCTCTAGATACCATGATTGACAGTGTCCCTTGCTCTAGATACCATGATTGACAGTGTCCCTTGCTCTAGATACCATGATTGACAGTGTCCCTGGCTCTAGATACCATGATTGACAGTGTCCCTGGTTCTAAATACCATGATGGACAGTGTCCCTGGCTCTAGATACCATGATTGACAGTGTCCCTGGCAGTAGATACCATGATTGACAGTGTCCCTTGCAGTAGATACCATGATTGACAGTGTCCCTGGCAGTACATACCATGATTGACAGTGTCCCTGGCAGTAGATACCATGATTGACAGTGTCCCTGGCGCTATATACCATGGTTGACAGTTGTAAAGCAGAAAGGGTACCCCAAAAGAATATCACTCGCAGGCCCAATTGGTATATCTTTATCAGGAAATCTCACTGTGGATGACAAGTAACATACATCAATTAGTGTATAACAAGTCCAACTAGAAAGGGAAAGTTTAAGTATAAACTTTGAATTTGGCTGCATTTTGGAAGGGAACTTGTGTGTTTGTGCTGCAGATTTTAAAACTCAATAATGTCAATGATGAGGACATTGTTGTTTTTTACTTACCCTTTAAATATGTCACATGTATTAAAGGTAGGTCAGTTGGTGTGTGTGTATTCATATCAGGTTGGGGGATAAAATACTAACTTTTTTGATGATTGGTAAAAATGAGGTTTTTTTTACCCTTTTCATATGGCTGCCACAGTAATGGATAAGTAGATCAGTAGGTGTGTGTACCCGTGTCAGGTTGAGAGTTAAAAAAAAAGCTTTTTTGATGATTGGTCAAAATTAGTTTTTTTGACTTTAGTTACCCTTTAAAGTATGGCTGCCACAGTAATGGATAAGTAGATTAGTAGGTGTGTGTACCCGTGTCGGCTTGAGAGTTTAAAAAAAAAAAAACTTTTTTGATGATTGGTCAAAATTAGTTTATTTGACTTTAGTTACCCTTTAAGTATGGCTGCAACAGTAATGGAGGGGTAGGTCAGTAGCTGTGTATACCTGTATCACTTTGGGGGTTAAAAACGTGATCAAAATTTGCTTTTTTGACTTTACCCTTTAAATATGGCTTCCACAGTAATGGATAAGTAGATCAGTAGGTAGGTGTACCTGGGTCTGTGTGGGGGGTTGGGGGTATCACCATTTGTATTTATGACCATGAAACAAACTGTTTTGAAATATCCACATTTGAGGATTGTTATCATTATAGTCTATGGGAAAAAATGTCCGGAAATTCGCCGATAACGCCGTAACGCTTCCGGATTCCTTAGCTAGAAGACAGCACACTTCTCCTATATGCCCCGCACGTCTGTACCGAATTTCATGTCTCTAGCTCAAAAACTGTGGGAGGAGACACGGTCCAATAAAGCGGAAGAAGAAGAAATAGAAAGAACAGGAATTTGTCATTTTCAAGCCAAATTAATTATAATGGGGGCAGTTCACACTTTATATAGGCAAAATGACATCATAATATTAGGGTTAAGCAAGGTAAAATAGAATTGTGCCCTGATGACATCATGATAGGTCTGTGAGGGAGTCTTGGGGTCTCCGATAAGAGCTGAAGCTTCCAGTTATTATCTCGCTGTTATACACAGAAATGTCACTTTATTGTCACTGCTTTATTACTGCTGGTTTACATGAGGCCCTTATGTCACTTTATTATTGGCCTTTATATCATAATATTATTATTACAGATAACATTAGGGACCTCAGGTTACCCCCATCACAGTGAACCTGGCTCTATGTACTATGATAGACAATGACCCGGGTGCTGATTCCTTTATGGAGCACAGTGACCCTGGTGCTATATACCATGATTGACAGTATCCCTGGCTTTTCTTACCATGATTGACAGCGAACCTGGCTCTATGTACCATGATTGACCATTAACATAGCTCTTTCTACCATAATTGACAGTGACACAGGTACTCTATACCGTGATTGACATAAAGAAAACGATGGCTACTTTCCCTATTCACTCATCCTTGCAAGAAGTAATTGCAGGAGAGTGGAAGAAGACAGAAAAGAAAGTCTGGCTAGCTGGTAAATTTCAGAAGAAGTACCGTATATACTCGGGTCGGCTTATACTCGAGTATCTGAAACTGCCAGTTGGGATTCCCCACCCAAGGTGGATGCAGCGATTGTTAGACTGGCATCTCCCTGTAGATGATGCGGTGGGATTCAGGGAACCCATGGATCGATGGGCTATATGGCAGCTGGTGCCTCTTTCCGCCCCGCTGTTGCCTTGACCTCAGCGTCCCGAGCTTTGAAGGAATGGCTGACGAATATCCAAGATGCAGTTGAAAAACACGTTAAGAGATCAAAGCTCATTACTATGCTAGAGGTTTGCAAAGTAGCATCAGAATTTGTAGCAGAGGCCTCAGCTAGGAGTATGTCCCTGACCGTGGCAACTAGAAAGGTCTTATGGCTGCCAACTTGGTCAGCTGATATGGCTTCAGAGAACAACCTATGCCAGTTACCGTTTGACGGTAGTATGCTTTTTGGGGAAACGCTTGATGACTTATTCAAAGGGCATCTGGGGGGGAAAGTGTCTTTTTATCTCAAGACTATCCAAGAGACCGAGATATGAGTCCTCCTTTGGGAAAGAAAAGGAAAGGCCTTTCCACTCCGCCAGGCAGTGCCGTTCTGGGAAAGCAGGCCGTCAGACGAACTTCTTCATGTTTTTCGCGGGTCAGTCCTCGCTTCAACAACGATAAGGCTGGCCCTGCCTCTGAGAGTAGGAGGAAGACTGACCCTGTTTTTGGATTTCGGATTGTTGGATAAAGAAGATAATAGCTCAGGGTTATCGCCTGGAGATGAAGGCATCACATCGCCCCCAAGATTCCATTTTCTACAGTCGAATATTCCAAATTCAAAGGAAAAAGAATGAGTGGTCCGGCAATATATTCAACAGCTTCTAGAGATTGGAGCTGCAGGAGTCCAGGGTTCTATTTAGTGCGGAAGATCTCGGGAGCTTGGAACCTAAACAAGTATATCAACATCAGAAAATCCAACATGGAATACTTGGCCCCAATAACAAAAGCAGTGTTCAGGGGAGCATGGCTTGTAAAACTGGATCTGAAAGATCCCACGACGCACGATTTGTAGGAACGTTCGTTTCGGGCGATAATCGGCCGTGTATGGGCCCTTTAACGGCCAAAATGGTCGTTAGGTCCGGGAATCAGCAAACGACCGACTTGGTGGATCTCCGAATGAACATCCTTTTCGGCCAATAAAGGGCCCATACACGGACCGATTATCGCCCGAAACGAACGTTCCTACACATCGTGCGTCGCGACCTCTAAAAAATATTTGTGACCCGGCGAGATGGTCATCAGTTAAAATCGTGTAGATGTAGCTACTGCCCAAGAAGCAGGATTCGGGAGAAGAGTCTTGGAGGCCGTTGTGGAACTGTGATTATTTTGTTCAATAGCAAAGATATTCTGACTCCCTCCCAGTTTGTTGGGTACCGGGTAAATCCCAGTCTGGTGAGTGACTGACCAGGTCAAACAGGAAATTGAAACAATACATTCCGTCATTTCTCTATCCGGTCACCTTTCCTGGACGTTCACCAGATTTACTTCCCTCACATTATTGTTTTGAATTTGACCGGTAACAGAAATTACAGTACGTCTTGTTTTCATTTCCTGCTTTGTCTCCATCACATCACATGGTCGGGACCCCCACATTGTACATGTGGACCCCCATCGCTGCATCTACGGCTTCTGATTGGGCCAGTTAATGTGTTAAATGGAAGGATCCACGTCTGTTTCTTTCTGTGTTGGGGTGTAACTTGAGAAAAACAAGGGATTTGGGGTGTACAGTGGGCAGGGCTGTAACTGGGGGCGTGGTTATGTGAGTGTACTTGCTTAACTTTAATGAGGATGTTTGTCTGTGGTTCTGACCTGGTGAGATGTTCAACGTTTCTTTTACATTGGCACAATCCACACCATGTGACGTTATTTATTGGGGGATGGGGTGAAGGGAATTAAATAGGAGAGACCCCCATGTAGCTGAATATTGGGGCTGCAGAAGAAATAAACCAATGGCAGCTCACTGGGTAACCAGTTGATTTTATTGATTATTTATGTAAATAGATTGTGTTGGTAAATGGGAATATCTGGACTACAATTCCCCTTATCTTGGATATGTTTCCATGTTACATGGGGGGTGCTGGGTAATTAGGATTTTATATTGGGGCCCAGATAATCTCCTGGAACTGGGTGACAGCCAAGAAGGGGGAATTTCATGGGACTTTGGGCTGGTGACATCGGATTTTAACTGGGATCAGTTTAGTGTCAGGATCTGAACCAAATTCTACATTGGTGACTTTTAGATTATTAGTTAATAACTATCTCTATGTCTGGGAGAGACAGAGAGACAGACAGTGAGAGAGAAAGAGACTGAGAGAGAGAGAGAGACAGAGTGACAGACAGAGAGAGTGAGAGAGACAGACAGTGAGAGGGAAAGAGAGAGAGAGAGAGACTGAGAGAGAGAGACAGAGAGCGACAGACACAGAGAGAGAGAGACAGAGAGAGAGACAGAATGAGAGAGACAAAGTGAGAGACAGATTGAGAGAGAGAGACAGACAGACAGAGAAAGATACAGACAAAATGAGACAGGTAACTAGAAATACAGAGAGAGAGAGGTACAGTGAGAGAGACAAGACAGAGTGAAAGAGAGAGAAAGACAGTCAGAGACACACAGAGATATGAACAGACGAGAGACAGGGAGAAAAAGAGACACCGCTAGGCTGACAGAGAAAAACAGAGAGAGAGTCAGGGAGACAGAGAGAGAGTGAGATACAGGGAGACAGAGAGAGAAAGACAGTCTGAGACACACAGAGATATGGAGAGACACAGAGCGAGAAACAAGGAGAAAAAGAGACACAGCGAGTCTGACAGAGAAGAACAGAGAGCGAGAGAGAAGACAATAAAGTTTTGTTCTGCATTAAACCTCTTATCAGGAGAACAGAATCGAAGCGCTGTCCCAATACAAGGGACCGGAGTTAAAGAGAGAAAATTCATCTTTCAGCACCTTTCAGAGGATGCTGGGAGTTGTAGTTGAGCTGCGTTGTATTTGGTGTAAATACTGAAAATACACACTAGCCATAATACAACATAGTAATTATATAGGTGGTTTTATTACTGGTTCTGTTCCGTAACTACACTGGACTGTCTAGAATTTCATTGTGAGCTTTTGACATCGGTCACTTACTCTAGTTTAGCAAAGTGTTTATGTACATTAAGGGAGGGCACAGAGCCACGTAGAGCCATGAAGAGCCACGCAGAGCCACGTAGAGCCATGTAGAACCACGCAGAGCCATGTAGAGCCACGTAGAGCCATGTAGAGCCACGCAGAGCCACGCAGAGCCACGTAGAGCCATGTAGAGCCACGCAGAGCTATGTAGAGCCACGTAGAGCCATGTAGAACCACGTAGAGCCATGTAGAGCCACGCAGAGCCATGTAAAACCACGCAGAGCCATGTAGAACCACGCAGAGCCATGTAGAGCCACAAGCCATGCAGAGCCATGTAGAGTCACACAGCCATGCAGAGCCATCTAGAGCCATGCAGAGCCATGTAGAGTCACACAGCCATGCAGAGCCATCTAGAGCCATGCAGAGCCACACTGGTGGTTTTCTATTTTGTCCACACAATAGGTTCCACCGTTATAGCCTCTCAGTATAGGGGGTGCCACTTCCAGTTTTGCCCAGTTGCCCACATATCTAAACCCACCAGTTTAGTGCCCATCACTGACCGTCATGTAAATATTGCCTCCTACGGTGCTGTGTGGATGTACAAGAAATTATAGACTTGGTGTCAGTTTCCCTTAAACCCTCAAAGTGCAGGAAACACTGAGATAATGGAAAATGTCTCTCTTTATGTTAACAAACATCTGGGGTGTTTCAATAAAGTAAAACACATGGACAATGAACAGTGTACAGACAATTGGTTTATACAGGGGGGTACAGGGATAATGAACAGTGTACAGACAATTGGTTTATACAGGGGGGTACAGGGACAATGAACAGTGTACAGACAATTGGTTTATACAGGGGGTACAGGGATAATGAACAGTGTACAGACAATGGTTTATACAGGGGGGTACAGGGACAATGAACAGTGTACAGACATTGGTTATAAGGGGGTACAGGGATAATGAACAGTGTACAGACAATTGGTTTATACAGGGGGGTACAGGGACAATGAACAGTGTACAGACAATTGGTTTATTCAGGGGGGGTACAGGGATAATGAACAGTGTACGACAATGGTTTATACAGGGGGGTACAGGGGACAAATGAACAGTGTACAGACAATGGTTTATACAGGGGGGGGGGAACAGGGATAATGAACAGTGTACAGACAATTGGTTTATACAGGGTGGGGGGAAACAGGGATAATGAAAAGTGTACAGACAATTGGTTTATACAGGGGGGGTACAGGGATAATGAACAGTGTACAGACAATTGGTTTATACAGGGGGGTACAGGGATAATGAACAGTGTACAGACAATTGGTTTATACAGGGGGGGTACAGGGATAATGAACAGTGTACAGACAATTGGTTTATACAGGGGGGGGGGACAGGGATAATGAACAGTGTACAGACAATTGGTTTATACAGGGGGGTACAGGGACAATGAACAGTGAACAGACAATTGTTTTTATACAGGGGGGTAAGGGATAATGAACAGTGTACAGACAATTGGTTTATACAGGGGGGGTACAGGGATAATGAACAGTGTACAGACAATTGGTTTATACAGGGGGGGTACAGGGACAATAAACAGTGTACAGACAATGGTTTATACAGGGGGGGGTACAGGGACAATGAACAGTGTACAGACAATTGGTTTATACAGGGGGGTACAGACAATGAACAGTGTACAGACAATTGGTTTATACAGGGGGGGTACAGGGACAATGAACAGTGTACAGACAATTGGTTTATACAGGGGGGGTACAGGGATAATGAACAGTGTACAGACCATTGGTTTATACAGGGGGGTGGTACAGGGACAATGAACAGTGTACAGACAATTGGTTTATACAAGGGGGGGTACAGGGATAATGAACAGTGTACAGACAATTGGTTTATACAGGGGGGTACAGGGATAATGAACAGTGTACAGACAATTGGTTTATACAAGGGGGGGTACAGGGATAATGAACAGTGTACAGACAATTGGTTTATACAGGGGGGGGGTACAGGGATAATGAACAGTGTACAGACAATTGGTTTATACAGGGGGGGTGGTACAGGGACAATGAACAGTGTACAGACAATTGGTTTATACAGGGGGGGGTACAGGGATAATGAACAGTGTACAGACAATTGGTTTATACAGGGGGGGGTGGTACAGGGACAATGAACAGTGTACAGACATTGGTTTATACAGGGGGGGGGTACAGGGACAATAGACAATGTGTACAGACAATTGGTTTATACAGGGGGGGGAACAGGGACAATGAACAGTGTACAGACAATTGGTTTATACAGGGGGGGAACAGGGACAATGAACAGTGTACAGACAATTGGTTTATACAGGGGGGGTACAGGGACAATAGACAATGTGTACAGACAATTGGTTTATACAGGGGGGGGGGTACCGGGACAATGAACAGTGTACAGACAATTGGTTTATACAGGGGGGGGGGGTACAGGGACAATAGACAGTGTACAGACAATTGGTTTATACAGGGGGGGTACAGGGATAATGAACAGTGTACAGACAATTGGTTTATACAGGGGGGGAACAGGGACAATGAACAGTTTACAGACAATTGGTTTATACAGGGGGGGGGTACAGGGATAATGAACAGTGTACAGACAATTGGTTTATACAGGGGGGGTACAGGGATAATGAACAGTGTACAGACAATTGGTTTATACAGGGGGGGTACAGGGATAATGAACAGTGTACAGACAATTGGTTTATACAGGGGGGGTACAGGGATAATGAACAGTGTACAGACAATTGGTTTATACAGGGGGGGGGGGTACAATGACAATTAAACAGTGTACAGACAATTGGTTTATACAGGGGGGTACAGGGATAATGAACAGTGTACAGACAATTGGTTTATACAGGGGGGGTACAGGGACAATGAATAGTGTACAGACAATTGGTTTATACAGGGGGGGGGTACAGGGATAATGAACAGTGTACAGACAATTGGTTTATACAGGGGGGTACAGGGACAATGAACAGTGTACAGACAATTGGTTTATACAGGGGGGGTACAGGGACAATGAACAGTGTACAGACAATTGGTTTATACAGGGGGGGGGTACAGGGATATGAACAGTGTACAGACAATTGGTTTATACAGGGGGGGTACAGGGATAATGAACAGTGTACAGACAATTGGTTATAACAGGGGGGGTAAGGGATAATGAACAGTGTACAGACAATTGGTTTATACAGGGGGGTACAGGGACAATGAACAGTGTACAGACAATTGGTTTATACAGGGGGGGGGGGGACAGGGACAATGAACAGTGTACAGACAATTGGTTTATACAGGGTGGGTACAGGGATAATGAACAGTGTACAGACAATTGGTTTATACAGGGGGGGGACAGGGACAATGAACAGTGTACAGACAATTGGTTTATACAGGGGGGGACAGGGACAATGAACAGTGTACAGACAATTGGTTTATACAGGGGGGGGGGGTACAGGGATAATGAACAGTGTACAGACAATTGGTTTATACAGGAGGGGTACAGGGACAATGAACAGTGTACAGACAATTGGTTTATACAGGGGGGGGGTACAGGGATAATGAACAGTGTACAGACAATTGGTTTATACAGGGGGGGGGGGGGTACAGGGATAATGAACAGGTACAGACAATTGGTTTATACAGGGGGGGTACAGGGACAATAGACAATGTGTACAGACAATTGGTTTATACAGGGGGGGAACAGGGACAATGAACAGTGTACAGACAATTGGTTTATACAGGGGGGAACAGGGACAATGAACAGTGTACAGACAATTGGTTATACAGGGGGGTCGGGGTAAGGACAATAGACAATGTGTACAGACAATTGGTTTATCGGGGGGGGGGGAGGTACAGGGACAATGAAACAGTGTACAGACAATTGGTTTATACAGGGGGGGGTACAGGACAAAGAACAATGTGTACAGACAATTGGTTTATACAGGGGGGGGTACAGGGGCAATGAACAGTGTACAGACAATTGGTTTATACAGGGGGGGGTACAGGGACAATGAACAGTGTACAGACAATTGGTTTATACGGGGGGGGGGGGTACAGGGACAATGAACAGTGTACAGACAATTGGTTTATACAGGGGGGGTACAGGGACAATAGACAATGTGTACAGACAATTGGTTTATACGGGGGGAACAGGGATAATGAACAGTGTACAGACAATTGGTTTATACAGGGGGGGTACAGGGACAATGAACAGTGTACAGACAATTGGTTTATACAGGGGGGGGTACAGGGATAATGAACAGTGTACAGACAATTGGTTTATACAGGGGGGGTACAGGGACAATGAACAGTGTACAGACAATTGGTTTATACAGGGGGGGTACAGGGATAATGAACAGTGTACAGACAATTGGTTTATACAGGGGGGGTACAGGGATAATGAACAGTGTACAGACAATTGGTTTATACAGGGGGGGGGGTACAGGGATAATGAACAGTGTACAGACAATTGGTTTATACAGGGGGGGGGTACAGGGATAATGAACAGTGTACAGACAATTGGTTTATACAGGGGGGGGGTACAGGGTACAGGGATAATGAACAGTGTACAGACAATTGGTTTATACAGGGGGGGTACAGGGATAATGAACAGTGTACAGACAATGGTTTATACAGGGGGGGGACAGGGATAATGAACAGTGTACAGACATTGGTTTTATACAGGGGGGGGGGAACAGGGATAATGAACAGTGTACAGACATTGGTTTATACAGGGGGGGTACAGGGATAATGAAACGTGTACAGACAATTGGTTTATAACAGGGGGGGGGGGGACAGGGATAATGAACAGTGTAAAGACAATGGTTTATACAGGGGGGGTACCGGACAATGAACAGTGTACAGACAATGGTTTATACAGGGGGGGTGGACAGGACAATAGACAGTGTACAGACAATTGGTTTATACAGGGGGGGGGTACAGGGAAATGAACAGTGTACAGACAATTGGTTTATACAGGGGGGGTACAGGGATAATGAACGTGTACAGAACATTGGTTTATACAGGGGGGGGGTACAGGGATAATGAAAAAGTGTACAGACAATTGGTTTATACAGGGGGGGGTACAGGGATAAATGAACAGTGTACAGACAATTGGTTTATACAGGGGGGGTACAGGGACATGAACAGTGTACAGACAATTGGTTTATACAGGGGGGGGGTACAGGGATAATGAACAGTGTACAGACAATTGGTTATACAGGGGGGGGGTACAGGGATAATGACAGTGTACAGACAATTGGTTTATACAGGGGGGGGGGTACAGGGATAATGAACAGTGTACAGACAATTGGTTTATACAGGGGGGGTACAGGGAAATGAAAGTGTACAGACAATGGGTTATACAAGGGGGGGTACAGGGATAATGAACAGTGTACAGACAATTGGTTTTTACAGGGGGGGGGGTACAGGGATAATGAACAGTGTACAGACAATTGGTTTTATACAGGGGGGGGGGTACAGGGATAATGAACAGTGTACAGACAATGGTTTATACAGGGGGGGGTACAGGGATAATGAACAGTGTACAGACAATTGGTTTATACAGGGGGGGGGTACAGGGATAAGAACAGTGTACAGACAATTGGTTATACAGGGGGGGTGGGTACAGGGATAATGAACAGTGTACAGACAATTGGTTTATCAGGGGGGGTACAGGGTAATGAACAGTGTACAGACAATTGGTTTATACAGGGGGGGGGAACGGGATAAGGGAACAGTAATGAACAGTGTACAGACAATTGGTTTTACAGGGGGGGGGGAACAGGGATAATGAACAGTGTACAAGAACATTGGTTTATACAGGGGGGGACAGGGATAATGAACAGTGTACAGACAATTGGTTTATACAGGGGGGGGGGACAGGGATAATGAACAGTGTACAGACAATTGGTTTATACAGGGGGGGGACAGGAACAATGAACAGTGTACAGACAATTGGTTTATACAGGGGGTGTACAGGGACAATAGACAATGTGTACAGACAATTGGTTTATACAGGGGGGGGGGTACAGGGATAATGAACAGTGTACAGACAATTGGTTTATACAGGGGGGGTACAGGGATAATGAACAGTGTACAGACAATTGGTTTATACAGGGGGGGGGGGGGTACAGGGATAATGAACAGTGTACAGACAATTGGTTTATACAGGGGGGGGGACAGGGATAATGAACAGTGTACAGACAATTGGTTTATACAGGGGGGGGTACAGGGATAATGAACAGTGTACAGACAATTGGTTTATACAGGGGGGGGTACAGGGATAATGAACAGTGTACAGACAATTGGTTTATACACGGGGGGGGTACAGGGATAATGAACAGTGGTCAGACAATTGGTTTATACAGGGGGGGTACAGGGACATGAACATGTGTACAGACAATTGGGTTTATACAGGGGGGGTCAGGGATAATGAAACGTGATGTACAGACAATTGGTTTATACAGGGGGGGGTACAGGGATAATGAACAGTGTACAGACAATTGGTTTATACAGGGGGGTACAGGGATAATGAACAGTGTACAGACAATTGGTTTATACAGGGGGGGTACAGGGATAATGAACAGTGTACAGACAATGGTTTACAGGGGGGGGGGTAAGGATAATGAACAGTGTACAGACAATTGGTTTATACAGGGGGGGGGGTACAGGGATAATGAACAGTGTACAGACAATTGGTTATTACAGGGGGGGGGGGGTACAGGATAATGAACAGTGTACAGACAATTTGGTTTATACAAGGGGGGGGACAGGGATAATGAACAGTGTACAGACAATTGGTTTATACAGGGGGGTGGTACAGGGATAATGAACAGTTGTACAGAACAATTGGTTTATACAGGGGGGGACAGGGATAATGAACAGTGTACAGACAATTGGTTTATACAGGGGGTGGTACAGGGATAATGAACAGTGTACAGACAATTGGTTTATACAGGGGGGGGACAGGGATAATGAACAGTGTACAGACAATTGGTTTATACAGGGGGGGGACAGGGATAATGAACAGTGTACAGACAATTGGTTTATACAGGGGGGGGTACAGGTATAATGAACAGTGTACAGACAATTGGTTTATACAGGGGGGGGTACAGGTATAATGAACAGTGTACAGACAATTGGTTTATACAGGGGGGGGGTACAGGGATAATGAACAGTGTACAGACAATGGTTTATACAGGGGGGGGGACAGGATGATAATGAACAGTGTACAGACAATTGGTTTATCAGGGGGGGTACGGGGACAATGAACAGTGTACAGACAATGGTTTATACAGGGGGGACAGGGACAATGAACAGTGTACAGACAATTGGTTTATACAGGGGGGGGGTACAGGGATAATGAACAGTGTACAGACAATGGTTTATACAGGGGGGGGGAAGGGACAGGATAATGAACAGTGTACAGACAATTGGTTATACAGGGGGGTGGTACAGGATAATGAACAGTGTACAGACAATTGGTTTATACAGGGGGGTACAGGATAATGAACAGGTGTACGACAATGGTTTATACAGGGGGGGGACGGGAATGAACAGTGTACAGACAATTGGTTTATACAGGGGGGGGTACAGGGACAATGAACAGTGTACAGACAATTGGTTTATACAGGGGGGGACAGGGACAATGAACAGTGTACAGACAATTGGTTTTTATACAGGGGGGGTACAGGGACAATGAACAGTGTACAGACAATTGGTTTATACAGGGGGTGGTACAGGGACAATGAACAGTGTACAGACAATTGGTTTATACAGGGGGGTACAGGGATAATGAACAGTGTACAGACAATTGGTTTATACAGGGGGGGTAAGGGACATGAACAGTGTACAGACAATTGGTGTATTACAGGGGGGTACAGGGACAATGAAAGTGTACAGACAATTGGTTTATACAGGGGGGGGTACAGGGACAATGAACAGTGTACAGACAATTGGTTTATACAGGGGGGGGTACAGGGATAATAACAGTGTACAGACAATTGGTTTATACAGGGGGGTACGGGAGGGAATGAACAGTGTACAGACAATTGGTTTATACAGGGGGGGTAAACAGGACATGAACAAGTTTGTACAGACAATTGGTTTATACAGGGGGGGGTACAGGGACAATGAACAGTTGTACAGACAATTGGTTTACAGGGGGGGGTACGGGTATAATGAACAGTGTACAGAAAATTGGTTTATACCGGGGGGAAGGGACAATGAACAGTGTACAGACAATTGGTTTATACAGGGGGGGGGTACAGGGACAATGAACAGTGTACAGACAATTGGTTTATACAGGGGGGGACAGGGATAATGAACAGTGTACAGACAATTGTACACATACGGGGTATAGGGGGTGAGGTACAGGGTATTGGGGTGGTACAGGGGATGTTTGAGAACAGTTCCTATAGAACATCTGTTTATTAGACTACAAATCCCAGAATCCTCTTTAGCGAGCAGGTAAGTCTCTAATTGGTGTAGATATAAGCATAACAATGACAACATCCTAATGTGTAATATCCATTGTTGTTCTGCTTGGAGCTCCAGGAAAGAGACTGGAAACTGGAAACAGCGACTTTTCCATTGATCTTTCACTTTCTAGCTTATTATTCGTTATTACGGGGGAGGGGTTGCGGAATCTGAATTGAATCTTTTCAGGATGAGTTTCCCTTGCCCACTGGTGTGAGACGTCCCTGAACAGAAATGTTATTGTCAGACTCAGTTTGCCCATAATTGGGATCTGACCTAGAACATGGAGATCACTGGGTCAATAATCTGGTCTGTTTCCCTTCTGGTTATTCCAATGTGGGCACCTGCTCTCCCCTTTGTGTCTGTGTGGGATCTGCAGCTAAATCTGAACAATCGGGACAAATAAAAACCTAGTGAATTTAAAAGAGAATAAAAATCTAATCTAATAAAATGAAGTTCAGGTCCTTCTCAGTTATATCTTTACCTTCATGTTATACGTTGATGCTTATCCTCCTGTTCCCAAGCTCCTCTGCTTCTGGTAGTAACACCTTCCTGTGAGCCAAATCCTTATTTGGCACAATTCCCCTAGGGTGGAATAAGGCTTACATCACCCCCAGCAAAGCACCATGGGAAAAGGTATAAAAAGAAGCCTCAATAATTAAAATTAAGGAACTTGTTGACATGAAATGGAAATATATAAATATCGATAGGGTCACAATTTCTTTCATTCTCCTTTAAAGAGTTAAATCTTTGGAGTCTGACTTTTTATACCGTGATTCCCTTATGTCCCCCTGCTGTGGAGAAAGCGGGAAATGTCCCTGATATTTCTGGTTTATCCTTCCAGGAAGCAGTTGGACGATTGCTGTGACCCCGTCCGCCTCTTCTCCGTGACTAAACAGAACACTCCACTGGGGGAGAACATGTGGTTCGATGGGGAATTTCTCTATTCGCTCACCATAGACAATGCCGTGTACAATCTCTTCCCACAAGTAAGTAAAGACCCCCAAGAATCAGACAGACCCCTCCAGATTATAATGGTATTGCATTTCCTATAGGAAAATATTCTATCTGTCAGGGGAGATCTATCCCAAAGAGCTTACAATCTGTAGCAACTACAAGGATTAAACACGATACTCTTACACTACTGGGCATGCCAAGTAATATATATATAGTGCTGAATTTATTACACAGTGCATGATAATTACCATTGATCCTATATCACACAACCCATCAGTAACCCAGACACATGGAGCACAAAACTAAAGGTCCATAAAGAATTATTATTATTATGGATTTATATAGCACCAACATCTTCCGTGGCGCTTTACAATTACATAGTCATACATTACATACAGGGTAATACACGTTATATAAAGTCATACATATTACATACACAGGTAATACAGAATATATGTACACAGAGTGATGAGTTTCTTACAGCAATTCCGTGATACAATGGGAGAGAGGACCCTGCCCAAAGAGCTTACAGTCTAGAGGATATGGGGGGGGAGATATTAAGAATGAAATCTAATTGATAACAATCTCTCTCTCCTTGTCTGAGAGATCCTGACAGTCTCGCTCTGAGTTTAGTGGTTTGAGTAGCTGTGGTTACTTTGTTCTCATATCTCACAGGATGGAAAATAACCACTTTTAACACTTTGTATAAATGAGATTTGTCCTAGAACATCAAACATATAAAATATTAAAACAATTAACATTTAGATTAAAGAAAAATATCTACAGTAAGAGGGAGAGATTCAGATGAGCTGTAAATGAAAAAACACTTCCCTAACTTACTGCTTGAAAGGTGATTCCTCACTGTGTGAAGTCAAGCCCTTTAACACTTGTAACCCCACCTCCTACCCAAGCTACGGTCTCGGGCATGCTCAGTGGGAAGGAAGGCTGAGCCAATGTCCCATTAGCTACATTAAATCTTTCTGGCAGGAGTGAGAGTGAAGGTGATCACTGATTCCTGTAGTGAAATATTTGACTGACTTCACACAGATATAATACACAATAATAAATGATATCTACAATATTGTGGAATAGATGTAGGTATGTGTGTTAAACAGCATACACGATTGCGCACTTCTGCTTGTGTGTCCCCAGCCTAAGAGAAATGAACAAGATTCTACCAGCAAGTGACGCGTTCGATTCACCAGTTTCCACCGTGTCGGTGTCGGAACTTGCCAAGAATATTCTAAGGCTTTTAATTACATCCAAAGAAATATTTCCCTCAGACTGGGATTGCGAGAGATTTTAGATCATTGGCAGGAATGTAATTTATTAAAATGTTTCTATGTTGCCAATTAGAACGATGAAAACAGAAAAGGAAGGAGCCCGGAGAGATGAATTAATCGATTGATTTCCTACTGGGTCAATTGGAAACCATAAAACAAAACAGATTCTAGTTATCTAGTGACAGGGAATCCTAGCGGGGCCACGCCTCATAGGGCCAAAGGCATCTACTGTTCCCATGAGGCTTTGTGGAACTAATGAGGGGTTGGGGCTCCCTATACAGATTATATATAAATTTATAGTAAAGTGCTTGTTTAAGTTAAACTGGAACACCCAGAATCCTTTGGAGCACCATATCCCAGGTTCTTCTAGGGGAATGCTGGGGTCGTAGTTTTCCAAACATCTGAAGGGCTTCTGCTGAACTGCACCTCTCTACATCCATCAGGGTGTTTTTTTAAATAATTTTCTCAACAACTTATTGGGTAATGATCCTGAATCCAAGTCTCCCCCTGGGAACTGTCCCCTTTAAATTACCGGGTTTTAAATCTGCAAAATACAATAGATCCCTGTGTTAGTCTCAGGTTTCCTTGTACAGAGCTTTAATTAAAGGGGCGGGCGTCGTGGTGTCTGTTCGGGAGGTGACGACAGGAGCAGGAATGACATTGACATGTTACAAAACTTCCTTACAATGATAATGGGGGATATTCCGATTTGTAACCCCCAATTCCACATCTGATTGAACCTTTTCGCCCCAAATTTTCACCCAAAACATTATGTGACCTGTAAAGGATCCAGCATTATTCACCCCCCCTATATACATGTAATAAAGGGGATATATAGGGGAAATATAGGGACATATAAGGGTCATATAGGAGATATACAAAGGGGGATATATATTAGGGACATATGGGGATATATAAGGGACATGTGTGGAATATATAGGGGAATATATATGGGACATACAGGAAATATATAGGGGATATATAGTGGACATATAGGGGATCTGCAATATTATAACTGTCATCATATATACTGTGGATGAAACAAGACATTCAGGGAGATTCAATAAAAGTTCTTATCGGTAAAAATGGGGCTAATTTTGCCCCAACCAATCAGATCTTATTTAACATTTGAAAGCTAACATCTGATTGGCTGGGGCAAAATTAGCTCCATTTTTAACAATAAGAACTTTTATTGAATAACCCTGAAGGTGTCGCATGACTCACATCCACCTATGGGTGTTAATTGGACAGGGATAACCCCTATTGTTGTTTTTGTACTGGGCCCATTACCTGTATGGGGACAACTATTACTTACAGGGCAATGCCACCCCTCAAATGAAAATTTGTATATCGGTAAATCACCATCAAACCACAATAGTTAGAGATGTAGGATTAACCTGTTATACAGTAAAATGTTCTTCTCCCACTTCCTTCTCTCTCTCAAAAGTTTTCCGCCTCCTATCCAAGCTCTTTTACAAGCTTGCACATGCTCAGTGTAGACAGCTAAGGGACTAACATTCAGTCATTGGCAGTGATGTCGTCTGTAACATCCATGACTGACAGCTGATAACTGGAAGAACCAGGAAGCTTGTAGGGGCACAGAAATGACCCCTTTAATTCTAATGGTGATAAAGGATAAAGTCCAGATAACGTCCAGATTGCTAGATATCCGATAAACGTTAAACATTTACCCACAAATTGCTAAACCCCCCTCTTAAAGTCACGGTAATCTGTTTGCACCAATTTACGTTAATCTGTGCTGGTTTAACCATATCGGTGCCCAATATGTAACATGCGGTCTCATTGTTTTGTCTTGTTGCTAGGATACGCCTTTTAAACACCCATTGAAGAAATGTTCTGTGGTGGGGAATGGCGGGATTCTGAAAAACAGTCGCTGCGGGGAACAAATAGACAGAGCGGACTTTGTCATACGGTAAGATGGACAGAGACCCCCAATCCCCGGGTTATATTCAGATAGTTACACAACATTGTATATTGTAATATTGTATATGGACTACCATACTCTGTATGTTTGTGTTTATATGAATAAGTGGGAGTTGCCATATTGTTTCCCTTAGACAGTACAGTATGAGGGTATAGCTTATTGTATGTACAGAACATTCCTTCTCTGTATATTTATATTTATACATATGGGTGGGAGCTGCCATATTGTTTCCCTTAGACAGTACAGTATGAGGGTATAGCTTATTGTGTGTACAGAACATTCCTTCTCTGTATATTTATATTTATACATATGGGTGGGAGCTGCCATATTGTTTCCCTTAGACAGTACAGTATGAGGGTATAGCTTATTGTATGTACAGAACATTCCTTCTCAGTATATTTATATTTATACATATGGGTGGGAGCTGCCATATTGTTTTCCCTTAGACAGTACAGTATGAGGGTATAGCTTATTGTGTGTACAGAACATTCCTTCTCTGTATATTTATACATATGGGTGGGAGCTGCCATATTGTTTCCCTTAGACAGTACAGTATGAGGGTATAGCTTATTGTATGTACAGAACATTCCTTCTCTGTATATTTATATTTATACATATGGGTGGGAGCTGCCATATTGTTTCCCTTAGACAGTACAGTATGATGGTATAGATTATTGTGTGTACAGAACATTCCTTCTCTGTATATTTATACATATGATTGGGAGCTGCCATATTGTTTCCCTTAGACAGTACAGTATGAGGGTATAGCTTATTGTATGTACAGAACATTCCTTCACTGTATATTTATATTTATACATATGGGTGGGAGCTGCCATATTGTTTCCCTTAGACAGTACAGTATGAGGGTATAGCTAATTGTATGTACAGAACATTCCTTCTCTGTATATTTATACATATGTGTGGGAGCTGCCATATTGTTTCCCTTAGACAGTACAGTATGAGGGTATAGCTTATTGTATGTACAGAACATTCCTTCTCTGTATATTTATACATATGGGTGGGAGCTGCCATATTGTTTCCCTTAGACAGTACAGTATGAGGGTATAGCTTGTGACATGCATAGAACATTCCTCACATAGAAATCCTGGTATGTTAAGAAGCTAAGGTTGGGTACACACAAAGGGATATTTTGTCCCACCCAACCAAGCGTTCTCTGTAAGTGTGATTGGCCAGTACAAATGACTTTCGGCAATTGGGTAATTGTGGGCGCGAATGATCGTGAGGTCACATAGGGAACAGCGCGATCGCCGTGATTTACTAACACGTCTGATCGCCCGTTCATCCGATTTGGACAAAAGGGTGACCGACATCGGTCGTGATGGCGGCTAAAAGCAGCACAGATTTTTTTTTTGTGACCCAATCAACCGATACATGGAAGTATCGTGTACCCAGCCTAAAGCGTTAAATAACTGTGGTTTGCAGTCTGTGTGAATGTGCTAACCTAGCACGACTTTATTTATTTATCTGGGTGTGTAGTGTAAGTAAATAAAATCACTGATTGGATGTAGCTAATTGGTTTAAATTGCCTCTGCACTGAGTTGTTTTTAACCTTAAGCTGGGTACACACGATTAGATATTTCGGTCCGATCGACCGATAGTTCAGTGTATCGGTCGATCGGACCGAAATTATCGAATCCGAATGTGCCCATGTCCGATCGACCGTTCGTCCGAATCGGACGATCGGACAGGGTGGAAAACCTCGTCCGATCGTGCGGTCCTCTATGGACCGCACGATCGGTCGCGGTGATTATCGGACGCGGCTGCTTTTGCCGCGACCGACAGTCCTTCCTCCTGGCCAACCGTTCGAAAGTATCGAACGGTCGGTCAGGAGGAAAAATCACTAGGTGTGTACCCAGCTTTAGTGCTGGAGAGGCTAGGCAGGTGGTAATGGTAAGGGGCTCCATTATTAGGTGAATAGGGTTGTCGGGGTTAGAGAACTAGGGTGACATTTCTGTTGGCTACAGGCTATTTGGTAGTGATTGGTCGCACCTCACTGGTGGTGATGCAACTAGGTATGGGGGGTTACTGTAAACTTCACTGGGGCAGCACAGGAGGTAAGTGTATATGTACCAGTGTTTGGAGGAAAGAAGGGAGGGGCTAGCATTGAGGATACAGAGGCATAAGTATAAAAGTGTATAAATAAATTACAGGATCATAATCTAAAATGTATGTTTACAAATGCAAGAAGCCTGGCTTAAAAAATTGGAGAATTGGCAATAATGGCTTTGACTGAAAAGTATGATGTAATAGGTATAGCAGAAACATGGTTAAATATTTATTATGACTGGGCTGTAAAAAAGAAGTATGTATTAATGTTAAACAAGAGTTAAGCCAAATTTAAAAGAAGAGGTAACTGTTGATATGGATGTTAAAACGGAGGCATTATGGGTGGAATTGAGAAACAGGAAGGAGGGTTAAGTTATTTTTGGTGTCTGCTACAAGCCATGAAATGCTAGAGAGGAGGAAGTGAGTCCGCTTCATATGCAGATGGAAAGGGCTGCTAGTTTGGGGAGTGTTCTGATTATGGGGGACTTTAATGACCCTGACATTGATTGGTGTAGTGCACTTTGGTTAACCGAGGATATGGTACAGAAAGAACTTAATAACAGAGATGGACTAGAACTCGAAGTTTAATCCGAATTTTCGGGTTTTCCGAACTCGCAGACATATTTCCCATAATTATGAAAAATTACGGTGATAACCCTCGAATGTATCGGTCGGTTACCCTCAAATTTGGTGATAACCCTAGATTGTCCCTCTGGATTGGAAAACAGCTGATGTCATTCAAATATTCAGAAAAAATAAGCCATTCACAACCGGGTAATTACAGGCCTGTGTCCATACACACATGCGATAGGTGACCCCTGGGTGCAAGACGTACGCGTGACAGTTAGTCCTGCATGTGTATGCGTTCCGATCTCAAACTAACTTGCTTGGCTTTTATGAGGAAGTGAGTAAGAATAGGCGACTAATGTATGAGATCTGTTGGGCTGGGGTGGCACATTGTACATGGATAGAAAGTGGTTGATGGATTGGATGCAGAGAGTAGTTGTTAATGGGACTTTGTTAATATGGACCAAAGTTGGGTGTAGAGATGGGTGAACTTACTGAAAATATATTATACTATACTATATACTATATACTATACTATACTATACACTATACTATACTATAATTTACACTACACTATACTATACACTATACTATACTATACACTATACTATACTATATACTATACACTATACTATACACTATACTATACACTATACTATACTATATACTATACACTATACTATACACTATACTATACACTATACTATACTATATACTATACACTATACTATACTATATACTATACACTATACTATACACTATACTATACTATACACTATACTATACACTATACTATACTATATACTATACACTATTCTATACTATACAATACACTATACTATACTATATACTATACACTATTCTATACTATACAATACACTATACTATACTATACTTTACTATACACTATAGCCATTACTGTCATGTATCTGACCTGTAGACTTTCCTGTCATGTTCATTCAGATCTCTGCTACTTCCTTAGGTGCAATCTCCCTCCGCTATCCAGGGAATACACAGAGGACGTTGGGTCCAAAACACAGCTTGTCACGGTAAACCCGTCAATCATCGATAAAAGGTACAACTGTATAGAAGTCCACATCATTACTGCAGCACTGTCCTCTCCTACTGGTGTGGTACAATCTGTGACATCCCTATGGGGTTTTGTCTCCATTACTTGTGCCTATTACCAAACATAAGGTCACTTTGCAATAAGGTTAATTTATCATTTTTGCTCTAGTTTCCCCTTTAAAAAATTATAGGACAATCAACAGAAGAATTTCTTATTTGCATTTGTCCTTCTCAGATTCCAGAACTTACTGTGGTCCAGAAGATCCTTCGTAGAAAGTATTAAGGCTTACAAGCAAAGTTCCATCTACATGCCCGCATTCTCCACCAAAAGAGGCACCGAACCTTCCCTCCGAGTCTACTACACCCTGGCAGACTTCGGCACAAACCAGACTGTGCTGTTCGCCAACCCCAACTTTCTGCGCAACGTAGGAAAATTCTGGAAAAACAAAGGCGTCCATTCCAAGCGACTGTCCACCGGCCTCTTTATGGTCAGCGCCGCCTTATCCCTCTGCGAAGAGGTTACGATTTACGGCTTTTGGCCTTTCCAGATGGACCTGAATGGGAAGTCCATCAGCCATCACTATTATGATAACACATTGCCTGTAACGGGTATCCACGCTATGCCCGAGGAGTTTATACAACTGTGGTTCCTCCACAAGAGCGGAGTCTTAAAAATGCAACTAGCTCAATGTACAGAGGAAGCGTCACCCCAAAAATCACAGTAACATTCGAATGGGGAATATCGGGGGGAACTGATTGTAGGGGGGGGATCATTTCGCAGCAAAAACATTTCAATACAACGTGACTTGTTTTGGAGGAAACGGATTTTTTCCCGTTTAGAATCTTGTACCAGGCTCTGCATTTCTAAGGATGGAACTTTTTGTAGACTTTGGATAACCGATAAAGTCTCATTGAAAGTGCCAAAAATGTGAATTTTTCCGGTAGACTTCCGGTAGTGTTTTATGGGCCATTTTTTTGTAATTATTTTTGGCCGCTGTTCATAATGTTGAAAATTTGAATGTAGCATCGTATTTTTTACAGCACAATCGACGTGTGACTTGGATTTTATTTAACAGGCAGCTATGGACTCTGGGTTATTTTCAATGTTGGCAGTGGTGGATTTTTTATTTCACGATTTTTCTTTCTTGGGACTTTCGACGTTAGCGCGCGGGGGGGGGGCGAATCTGTAAAAGGCGATTAGCGACTGATCTCTGCATGAATGTGCTTTTGTGGTTCTGAGATGATTATTTATGGGAGGGTGGGGGAGGAATGTTTGGCTTTATGAAAAAGATCTGCATGGACCCTTTTTAATTTTGCATCTTGTTACTGTATTTTTTTCCCCCTGCTGATGGAAAGATTTTGGAAGTTCACACAATGTTTCCTCTTCGTCTTTTCTTAGCATTTTGTTTCAAAGGATTTTAACTGATGGACACGCAGTGCGTGATTTCACCATTAGGGCGGCGCTATAAGCGACTGTGCTCTAGTATAACGGCTCAGTGTAGTACATGTGTGAATGTCACGTGTTTTACTGAACACTGGTGGGACCATCTGGACTTTAATTTGCTTATTCGTGGCACCAGGATTGTTAGGCTGGGCACACACCAGAAGATATTTTCGTCCGGATATTTTCCGGATGGGACGTTTCGGTAAATCCCGATCAATCGTTCGGTTCCCTATAGGACCGCACGGTCGATCGTTCGCAAATTCGGCCACGGCTGAATTTTACGCGACCGACGGACATTTGTCCCAGCTGAGTGCTCGCTTGGGACAAATAGTCCCTCCATGTGTACCCAGCCTTAAACCCCAAATGCATCACCTTACATTTATTAACATTGATTCCCATCTGCCACTTGTAACAATGTGTCAAACACTGCCCATAGCAATTACACCTAATCCTTTACTGGGCCAATCTTTAAAATGAGATTTTAAGAACTGCATTCAATACTGCAAACTAAGGTCAATCCCGCACTTCAAGGTCCCACCAACTAGGAACATGTGTCGGCCTCCATTAGAAGATTGTCTTTATTAAAAATATATTAAAAACATAATTACGCCTGGCGCGTTTCGAACGCTGACTGTGGTCTTAATCATAGACCTAAAGATTGATAAAAGCCCCAGTGCTGTAGTGCCAGGTAAGTGGACAAGGCAGAGGTTAAAAGCGCCTTACTTACCCTTTAATACTAATCACAGAGATCGTGTTTTGTTTCTGAGACAGAGTTTAACCCTTTAATCCACACTAGGGACTCGTTGCCTTTGTATTTCACTGTAGTAAAAATCTAATGGGTTGATATAGAGAAATCTGAAACCAGGGGATATGTGGGGAACCTTGTAGACTAGGGGGACCTTGTAGACTAGGGGAACCTTGTAGACTAGGGGAACCTTGTAGACTAGGGGGACCTTGTAGACTAGGGGAACCTTGTAGACTAGGGGGACCTTGTAGACTAGGGGGACCTTGTAGACTAGGGGGACCTTGTAGACTAGGGGAACCTTGTAGACTAGGGGGACATTGTAGACTAGGGGAACCTTGTAGACTAGGGGGACCTTGTAGAAGACTAGGGGAACCTTGTAGACTAGGGGAACCTTGTACACTAGGTGACCTTGTAGACTAGGGAGACCTTGTAGACTAGGGGGACCTTGTAGACTAGGGGGACCTTGTAGACTAGGGGGACATTGTAGACGAGAGGGTACCTGGATTTTCAGCACCTGAATAAATTGTTGATATTAATATTTCGTTGATTGTGCCTCCCTTCCAACATAGATATTGCAACTTACCTGATGTGGCACTTCACAACCTACCTGTTAGGACACCCCGGACTCTGCTTATATTAGTAAGGGAGAAACACAACATTGTATCAAATTAACATCACACTAGGAAGAAATAATACAAAGTTACAAAGACAAAATTAAGTCTAAAGATATTTATGTACACACTGGAGCACGTTTTATTGCAGTATTATCGCACATGTTAATGAATGGCACCGTTCACACTATTGAGCTGCTATATATATACTATATATATATATATATATATATATATATATATATATATACTCTGCATGCAGCAGTTTGGTGCGTTAACTTACAGCGTTGCCATTGAACATAATGGCATGCATTGTGCGTTAACACAGCGGGAAATTGCGGGATGTTCCGCTGCGTTAAAAAACCGCCTAGTGTGATTTACTGTTTTCTACTATATTTCCATTCCTAGCCATAAAGGAAGAGCCCGGCGCTGAAAGGGTTAAGGTCGGTTACAATGTATCGGTTTCAGAGAGCGAGACAGGAAGTGAATGAAACTGGATATTTGGGGGATTTTGCAGATCTCAGTGAGTTTTCTTTGCTGTTGGCGGAGAATCAAGAGGAGAGAAAGAAAATGAATCTAATGTGGACTGGGGCCTTCTCACCTTCTGTGTGTTACACCATAAAATGGAATTGATCCCCCCCCCAGTTACATCGAACCAGTGACTGGGATTTATTTAGTCCTTTTGCTGACCAGTAGATAGAATTCTGCATTGAAAAAGAAAAATGCAAAAATCCATTAGATTGAAAAGAGAATTAAATGCTAAAAAAATAACTTGTCCTGAGCTGAGCGTAAAGTCTGTGTCCACCCTTAAAGCAATGACTGGTCCGTTATCTGCCTGCAAACCCAATTGCTATATTTTTCTAGTTCATTTATTACATGTATTTGTAACCAGATATATAATGGTTCCTTTCTGGTAAACATATCTGCTCCTACCTCGGCTCAATGAGCTTTTTATAAGCTTGAGCGTGTGCAGTGGAGGCAGCAGGTGAACAGTAGTCAATCATTGGTTGTTTTATCATCAATCACAGCCTTGATTGACAGTATGGAGGGAGGAGCCAGCTTACTCTGAATATATCAGTTGGGGTTGGGGGCTGGAAACTGACAATTTGACCATTCCCTTAAAGCTAAACCAAAATGTACGCCCTACCCCCTGCTCAACCCATCTCCTGGTGCAGCTACTGTACTTACATAATCACTATTTACAATCATTCCAATATAAAATAACCGTGCACCATGCCAATCGACAAACCCTGTGGAATGTATTAGTTAGACTGTTAGACTATTTACAAGCATGCTTGGCCCCCATAAGGTGAGTTCTTGTTGCAAAGAGTGATGGGTAAGAGAGGAGGGGCAGAATAAACAGATCACGTTTTAGGTGAGTTGTTTCCCTTTATAAATATTTTATTTTTAAAAGTTCATGTGGCTGAGAGTTGTAGTTTACCAGGAGTGAGTCTCTTGCATGGACTGGATGGTTAAACTCAAGACCTGAATAAATGTCCTCTGTGTATTCATAGGAGAAACATGGCTCCATTTTCCTTACTGTCTAAATGTCCTCATTTTTATTTATTTAGGTCACACAAACCCACACTGCACTGACACAGTTACAATGAATCCAGTTTCTGTTTATAAATAATTGTGTATAATATTATATTATATTATAGTCTCACCTTCACCTTGGGCATTTTATTTTATTTTTGCAGTTTTCAAATGACTATTGATTGTAACAAGAGACCCAGGGTAATGGTAAATTATAAGAAGATTGAATTAAACCGTAATAACAATTAAAATGTTTACGACGCTGATCCAAGTTGCGACACAATGTAACAATGTGCAACACACACATGTAACACATTCAGAAGACATTGTCTATCTGGATACAAAGTAACAGTCTGTATTACGTAGCGCTCTGTGCGGTATTAATAAGATCCATTCTCTGGTACCAGAAATCCATCAATCAATATTGTATAAAACACATTAAATTCTGAACTTCACACAGAGATTCTGAACAGTCTGATCCAATGAGAAGGAGAACAAGTTGTGTCTTAGTATGGAACAGCTGTACATTAATTAGCAAAATTAGTTAATGATCCTCTCAGTCCCTATCTGACCCCTTGTCCTTCCTTTTAAAATCTGACACCCCCATTATTACAGGTCTGTTCTGTGTCCGAGGCTTTGTCCTTTGTGGATGGGGCTTGGGTGGTCAGAGGGTGAGGTAGATCGGTCTGGGGGCAGAGTAGGGCGGGGCATGAGAGGCCCCCATGCTGATCATCAGATTCGAAAATTGGAAGGCTGTGTACAAATTTATATTTATACATATGGGTGGGAGCTGCCATATTGTTTCCCTTAAACAGTACAGTATGAGGGTATAGCTTATTGTATGTACAGAACATTCCTTCTCTGTATATTTATATTTATACATATGGGTTGGAGCTGCCATATTGTTTCTCTTAGACAGTACAGTATGAGGATATAAATTATTGTGTGTACAGAACGTTCCTTCTCTGTATATTTATATTTATACATATGGGTGGGAGCTGCCATATTGTTTCTCTTAAACAGTACAGTATGAGTGTATAGCTTATTGTATGTATAGAACATTCCTTCTCTGTATATTTATATTTATACATATGGGTGGGAGCTGCCATATTGTTTCCCTTAGACAGTACAGTATGAGGGTATAGCTTATTGTGTGTACAGAACATTCCTTCTCTGTATATTTATTTATACATATGGGTGGGAGCTGCCATAGTGTTTCCCTTAGACAGTACAGTATGAGGGTATAGCTTATTGTGTGTACAGAACATTCCTTCTCTGTATATTTGTACATATGGGTGGGAGCTGCCATATTGTTTCCCTTAGACAGTACAGTATGAGGGTATAGCTTATTGTGTGCACAGAACATTCCTTCTCTGTATATTTATTTTGTAAATATACAGAGAAAACATTCGTTTTTACAGTCACTAATCTACCAACCAATCAGAATAGGTCTTACCCCCCAGACTGTTGTCCATCATTTATAAACCCGAGACATCCTGGTAAGAGAAAGGTAATGTTCGTTGTAGACCAAATACCTCCCTCAGGTGCCACTAAGGGGCACTGCCCAACCCCATGTTCGCACCAAAGTGACCAGATCTTGTTTGTCCCATAACAGGCTGTGCCGACTTAAAAAGAAAGCTCAGGCCGAAGCCAACGCCACGTCTATCAGCAACCTCCTGCCCTTCATGGAGTACGAGCTGCACACCCAGCTCATGAACAAGCTGAAACTAAAAGGGATGAACGCTCTGTTTGGGATGAGGATTCAGATAACTGTGGGGGAGAACATGCTGTTGGGATTAGCAGTAAGTGATCCATTGATTACATTGTCCACTGGCCACGAGAACGTCAGTGATTTGGTTGTTGCTTGAGCAGCCAATAGCATTGTCCACTGGCCACTAGATGCCTCCTAAATAATACGGTCTGTGTGGCTGTACAAATTAAGACTTGGATGTCAGTTTCCCCTTAAAAATTACAACATTACAAAAAATAACTTAAAACAAACCCAAACCCTCAAAAGTGCCAGCCAAGGATACACTGAGATATGGAAAATGGCGTCTCTCTTTATTAACAAACCATCTGGGTGTTTTCATCATAAAGTAAAAACACATGGACAATGAACAGTTTAACAGTTGTCAGACATTGGGTTTTATTTTATAGTACACGGGGGGTACAGGGATAATGAACAGTGTACGGACAATTGGTTTCTCCATAAATATATATACAAGGGGGGGTACCGGGACAATGAACAGTGTACAGACACTTGGTTTGATATGTATACAACAGGGGTTACAGGATTGCGGGTACAGGTATAATGAACAGTGTAACAACAATTCTTGGTTTATTACAGGGGGTACAAGGGACAATCCGTGGACAGGACATTGGTGTTACCGGGACAATTTATAACACAGGAGACAGGAGAGATAACAGGCGGGGGGGGGGGGGGTACAGGGATAATGACAGTGTACAGACAATTGGTTTATATAATAATAAACAGGGGGGTACAGGGACAACTGACCAGTGTACAGACCATTGGTTTATTACAGGGGGGTACAGGGAGGAAGGGGATACTGAACATGTACAGCCAATTGGTTTAACTACAGGGGATTATATTTCAGGGTGGATTACAGGGGGGTAAACAAGGGACAAATGAAGAACAAGTGACAGACACTATGGTTTCTACAGGGGAGGGGGAGGGGGGGGGGAACAGCGAGGCGGATAATTAACAGTGTACAGAGACAGATTGGTTTATTATACTACACAGAATTATATTTATTATATATAATCAGGGGGGGAAACGGGATATGAACAGCGTAGTGTCCAGACAATTGGTTTATATTTATCTTAAACACAGGGGGGGGGTAAACAAAGGGATAAATGAACAGTGTACAGACAATTGGTTTATATACCAAGTATTACAAACAGGGGTACAGACCAGGGAAGTAATGAACATTGTACAGACAATGGTGTTTTATACAGGGGAAGGGGGGGTACAAAGGGATAATGAACAAGTCGGGAGTGTACAGACATTTGGTGTTATTACACAAGGGTAAAAAAGGGGAAGGGACATTATATAACAATTTATTAATACAACAGGCGGTGGGGGGACATGGATAATTAACAGTGTACAGACAATTTGGTTTAATACAGGAGGGGGTACTAAATTTACAGGCAGATATGTGGGGTCAACAGGGAACAAATGACAGTGAACAGAACAGACACTTGTTTTTCCATATTAAACAGAGGGGGGGGATACAATACAGAGGGGTAATTTATATATATAATACAGGCGGGGGGATACAGGTGGGTAACAGGGGATAAGATAATTAACAAGTGTACAGACAATTGGTTTTATACAAATAAATAATTTAGCACAGGGATGGTGTGGCTACAGGGATAATGAAACAGTGTAAACAGACAATTGGTTTCTTATAATTAATAATACAGGATTAAACATTTAATATATAATATTTAATAAACAATTTACCGGGACCAGGGGGGGTACAAACAGGACAATAAACAGGTGTACAACAAATTTGTTTAAAACAGTGAGGGGTAAAGGGGGGGGGGGGGGGTTCAATCAAAGTAAAAACAATTAACATGAACAGTGTAACAGACATTGGTTATTTTACAGGGTTGTTACAGGGATGACAATGAAACAGTGTACAGACATTGGTTTTTATCAGGGGGGGTACAGGGACAATGAACGTTTGTACAGCACAATTGGTTTTAAAGGAGGTACCAGGGGGGGTACAGGGATATGAACAATTGTAGCAGCACACATGTGGTTTATACCAGGGGGGGGTGTTACAGGTGCAATTGAACATGTGACAGTACATTGGTTATATACAGGGGGGTACAGGGATATACAGTTACGATGGTTTAACAGTGGTAAGACAATAACAGTTAAATTGGTTTATAGGGTAACAGAAATAAGAACAGTGTAATTTACCGCACAACGGTTTAACAGGGGGGGTACCAGGGGATTAATTGAACAGTGTCAGACAATGGTTATACAGGGGGGGGCAAAGTGACGGTACGGAATGGTTAACAGGGGATGGAAATACAGTGATAATGAAAAGTGTACAGAAATTGGTTTATACAAGGGGTTACAGGGAAAGACGGTACGCACATTGTAAGGGGGGTTACAGGGATAATGAACAGTTGTAGCAGACCAATTTGAATTGTTTTATAAAACAGGGAGGGGGGGTGTACAGGGATCAATGAACGTGTACAGACAATTGGTTTATACAGGGGGGGGGGTACAAAACGGGATATGAACATGTCATCAGACAATTGGTTTATACAGGGGTTACAAAAGACAGTGACGGGGAAATGTTGAATACAGGGGGGTAAGGATAATACGGCAGGTGCAGGAGGTTTTACAGAGGGTACAGCATGATGAAACGTGTACAAGACATTGGTTTATTAACAGAACAGGGGGGGGGGGTACAGTGACCAATAGACATGTGTAACAGACAATGGTTTATACAGGGGGGGGACAGAGGACCAATGAACGTGTCAGACCAATTGGTTATATTACAGGTACAGGGGGGAACAAGACAATGAACAGTGTTACAGACAATTGTTTTACAGGGGGGGGACAGGGACAATTGAACATGTTGCATACAGACCAATGGGTGTTATCAACAGGATGGGGGTAATGGATATGAAGTTTGTACCAGTTTACAGGGGGGGGGGTACCCGGGACAATGAAGACAGTGTACAGACAATTGGTTGTATAACAAGGGGGGGGGGGGTACAGGGAAAATAATGGCAGATTGTATTTACAGGGGGGGACAGGGATGAATTTACAAACATTGTTATACAAGGGGAGGGTTACAGATAGAACAGTGTGTACAGACAATTGAGTTATAGTGGGGGTTAAGTAATGAATTCGCCAATGGTTAGGGGGGGTGGTAACAGGGATAATAAACAGTGTTACAGAGCCGAATTGGTTTATACAGGGGGGGAGTGTAGGGAGGTAATGTAACAGTGTACATGACACATGGTTTACACAGACAATTGGGTTTATTCACGGGGGGGGTACAGGGATATGAACAGTGTACAGACAATTGGTTTATAAACATGGGGGGTGACAGGGAACAATGAACAGTGTACAGACAATTGGTTTATAACAGGGGAGGGGGGTACAGGATAATGACAATCAGTGGTCAGACAATTGGTTTATACAGGGGGGGAGGGGTGGTACCGGGAAATGAACAGTGTACAAGACAATTGGTTTTATATCAAGGGGGGGGGGGGTACAGACAATAGACCATGTACAGACAATTGGTTTATCATATGATACAGGGGGGTAACAACAACATGGATACATGAACAGGTACAGACAAATTGTTTTGATACAAATGGGGGTACAGGGAATGAAAGTGTAAACAGACAATTGTTTTAACATACAGGGGAAGGGGATACAAGGGTTCCTGGGGGGTACATGGATAATGCAACGTGTACAGACAATTGGTTTATACAGGTACGGGGGGGTACAAGGACAAAATGAACAGTGTACGGACAATTGGTTTATACAGGGGGGGGTACAGGGATAGATGAACAAGTGTACAGACAATTGGTTTATAGGGGTGGGTACAGGGATAATGAACAGTGTACAGACATTGGTTTTATAATACAGGGGGGGTACAGGATACATGAACAGTGTACAGACAATTGGTTTATAAACAGGGGGGTACAGGGATAATAACAGGGACAGACATTGGTTTATACAGTACCGGGGGGTACAGTGGACAATGAACAGTGTACAAGCAATTGGTTTATACAGGGGGGGGGGACAGGGAATGAACAGTGACAGACAATTGGTTATACAGGGGGTAAGGGATAATGAACAGTGTACAGACAATTGGTTTATACAGGGGGGGGTACAGGGACAATGACAGTTACAGCCAATTGGTTTAATACAGGGGGGGGGACAGGGCAATGAACAGTGACACAATTGGTTTATTAACAGGGTGGGGTACAGGTATCATGAACAGTGTACAGACAATTGGTTTATCAGGGGGGTACAGGGACATGAACAGTGTCTACGACAATTGTTTATACAGGGGGGGTACAGGGAAATACCAGTGTACGACAATTGTTTTATACATGGGGGGGGGGGGTGTAACAGGGATAATGAACAGTGTACAGACAATTGTTTATACAGGGGGGGGTACAAGGGACAATGAACAAGGTGTACTGAACAATTGTTTTTATACAGGGGGGGCGGACAGGGACAATAACAGTTTACGACAATTGTTTTATACAGGGGGGAACAGGGACAGGAACAGGTTGTACAGACAATTGGTTTTTAATACAGGGGGGTACAGGGACAATAGACTGTGTACGACAATTGGTTTATACAGGGGGGGGGGGAGTGACAGGGACAATGAACAGTGTACAGACAGATTGGTTTTATACGGGGGGTGGGGGGTACAGGGACAATAGACAATGTGTACAGACAATTGGTTTATACCGGGGGGGGTAACAGGGGACAATGAACAGTGTACAGACAATTGGTTGTTACAGTGGGGGTAACAGGGACAATGAACGTGTACAGACAATTGGTTTATACGGGGGGGTACAGGGACGCAATGAACAGTGTACAGACAATTGGTTTATACAGGGGGGGTACAGTACAATAGACAAGTGTACAGACAATTGGTTTATACAGGGGGAGACAGGGAAATAACAGTGTACGACAATTGGTTTATTACAGGGGGGGTACAGGGACAATGAACAGTGTAACAATATGGTTTATACAGGGGGGGTACAGGGATAATGAACAGTGTACAGACAATTGGTTTATACAGGGGGGGGGTCCAGGGACAAATGACAGTGTACAGACCAATTGGTTTATACAGGGGGGGTACAGGGACAATGAACAGTTGTTCAGAACAATTGGTTTTTTATACAGGGGGGGTACAGGGAAATGAACAGTGTACAGACAATTGGTTATTACAGGGGGGGGGGTACAGGGATAATGAACAGGTGTACAGACATTGGTTTATATATACAGGGGGGGTGTACAGGGATAATGAACAGTGTACAGACAATTGCTTGTTTATACAGGGGGGGGGTACGAGGGTAATAATAACAGTGGTACGACAATTGGTTTATACAGGGGGGGGGGTAAGGGATATGAACAGTGTACAGACAATTGGTTTATTACAGGGGGGGAGACAGGGATAATGAAACATGTACGACAATTGGTTTATACAGAGGGGGGTGGACAGGGATAATGAACATGTACAGACAATTTGGTTTATACAGGGGGGGACAGGATATGAACAGTGTACAGACAATGGTTTATACAGGGGGGGGGGAACAGGGATAATGAACAGTGTACAGACAATGGTTTATACAGGGGGTACGGGTAAATGAACAGTGTACATGACAATTGGTTTTAAGGACATGGGTGGTCAGGGACAATAAGACATTGTAACAGACAATTGGTTTATACAGGGGGGGGGTACAGGGTAATGAACAGTGTTACAATTGTACAGACAATTGGTTTACTCCAGGGGGGTTAAGGGATAATGAACAGTGTACAGACAATTGGTTTATACAATGGGGGGGTACAGGATAATGACGTGTACAGACAATTGGTTTTAACAGGGGGGGGTACAGGGATAATGAAAATGTACAGACAATTGGTTTATACAGGGGGGTACAGGTGAAATGAAAGTGTAACAGACAATTGGTTTATACAGGGGGGGGGGTACAGGGAAATAACAGTGTTACAGACAATTGGTTATACAGGGGGGGTACAGGGATAATGAACAGTGTACAGACAATTGGTTTATACAGGGGGGGGGTACAGGGATAATGACAGTTACAGACAATTGGGTTTATACAGTGGGGGGGTACAGGACAATGAACAGTGTACAGACAATTGGTTTATACAGGGGGGGGTACAGGGATCAATGAACAGTGTACAGACAATTTGGTTTTATACAGGGGGGGGGTACAGGGATAATGAACATGTAGCATACAATTGGTTTATACACGGGGGGGGGTACAGGGATATTGAACAGTGTACAGACACTTGGTGTTTATAACAGGGGGGGGGTATCAGGGATAACATAACAGTGTACAGTACAATTGGTTTTATACAGGGGGGGGTCCAGGATAATGAACATTGTAACAGACAAGTGGTTGTATACAGGGGGGGGGTACAGGGATAATGAACATGTGTACAGACATTGGTTATTAACAGGGGGGGTACAGGGATAATGAACAGTGTACAGACATTGGTTTATACAGGGGGAACAGGGTATAATAGACAGGTACAAGACAATTGGTTTATATAGGGGGGGGGAACAGGGATATGAACAGTGTAACAGACAATTGTTTATACAGGGGGGTACAGGGATAATGAACGTGTACAGACAATTGGTTTATACAGGGGGGGGGACAGGGATAATGAAACAGTGGTACAGACAATTGGTTTATACCAGGGGGGGTACAAGGACAATGAACAGTGTACAGACAATTTGTTTATACAGGGGTGTTACAGGGACAATGACAATGTGTACAGACATTGGTTTATACAGGGGGGGGGTACAGGGATAATGAACGGTACAGACAATTGGTTTTATACGGGGGGTACAGGGATAATGAACAGTGTACGAGACATTGGTTATACAGGGGGGGGGGTACAGGGATATGAACGGTGTATAACAGACAATTGGTTTTATACAGTGGGGTACAGGGATAATGAACAGTGTACAGACAATTGGTTTATACAGGGGGGTACAGGGATAATGAACAGTGTACAGACAATTGGTTTATTACAGGGGGGGTACAGGGATAATGAACAGTGTACAGACATTGGTTATAACACGGGGGGGGTACGGATAATGAACAGTGTACAGCAATTGGTTTATACAGGGGGGTACAGGGACAATGAAACAGTGTCAGACAATTGGGTTTATCAGGGGGGTTCAGGGATAATGAACAGTGTACAGACATTGGTTTATACAGGGGGGTACAGGGATAATGAACAGTGTACAGACAATTGGTTTTATACGGGGGGTAACAGGGATAATGAACAGTGTACAGACAATTGGTTTATACAGGGGGTACAGGGAATAAATAACAGTGTAAGACAAATTGGTTTATCAGGGGGGGGGTACAGGGATAATGAACAGTGTACAGACAATTGTTTATACAGGGGGGGTACAGGATAATGAACAGTGTACAGACAAGTGGTTTTTACAGGGGGGGGGGTACGGGATAATGAACAGTGTACAGACAATTGGTTTATATACAGGGGGGTACAGGGATATGAACAGTGTACAGACAATTGGTTTATACAGGGGGTGGGTACAGGGATAATGAAACGTGTAAGCACAATTGGTTTATAACAGGGGGGGGACAGGATAATGAAACAGTGGTACAGAGACAATTGGTTTATACAGGGGGTGTACAGGATAATGAACATGTCAAACAGACAATTGGTTTACAGGGGGGGACAGGGATAATAAAACATTGGTACAGACAATTGGTTATACAGGGGGGGGACAGGGATAATAAACATGGTACAGACAATGGGTTATAACAGGGGGGGGTACAGGTTAATGAACAGTTGTACACCATTGGTTTATACAGGGGGGTACAGTTATAATGAACAGTTGTACGACAATTGGTTTATAACAGGAGGGGGGGGTACAGGGAATAATGAACAGTGTACAGACATTGGTTTATACAGGGGGGGGTACAGGGATAATGAACAGTGTAAACCGACATTGGTTTATCAGGGGGTACAGGGAACAATGAAACAGTGTACAGACAATTGGTTTATACAGGGGGGACGGGACAATGAACAGTGTACAGACAATTGGTTTATATACGGGGGGGTACAGGATAATGAACAGTTATCAGACAATTGGTTTATACAGGGGGAGGGGAACAGGTATAAGAACAGTTGTACAGACAATGGTGTATCACAGGGGGGGTACAGGTATAATGAACAGTGTACAGGACAATTGGTTTATACAGGGGGGTACAGGATACTGAACAGTGTACAGACAATGTTTTATTACAGGGGGGGGTACAGGGAATATCTGTGTACAGACATTGGTTTAAAACAGGGGGGGGGACAGGGACAATGAAAACAGTGGTACAGACAATTGGTTTATACAGGGTGGACGGGACAAATGAAAACAGTGTACAGACAATGGTTTATACAGGGGGGGGGTACAGGACAATGAACAGTGATAACAGACAATTGGTTTATACAGGGTGGTACAGGACAAGAACAGGTGTCCAGACAATTGGTTTATACAGGGTGATAACAGGATAATGAACGTGTACAACATTGGTTTAATAAGGGGGGGTACAGGGACAAATGAACATGTACAGACAATTGGTTTTATACAGGGGGGGTACAGTTGGACAACATGATAGTGTACAGTACACATTGTTTATACAGGGGGGGACAGGGACAATGAACAGTGTACAGACAATTGGTTCTATAATACAGGGGGGTGGTACAGGGATAATGAACAGTGTACAGAACAATTGGTTTATACGGTGGTACAGGATAATGAACAGTGTACAACAATTGGTTTTATACAGGGGGGGTCAGGGACAATGACAGAGTGGACAGAAATTGGTTTATACAGTTGGGGGGTACAGGGACATTAACAGTGTACAGACAATTGTGTATACAGGGGGGGGTACAGGTATAATGAACGTGTACAGACATTGGTTATACGGGGGGACAGGACATGAACAGTGTACAGCAATGGTTTTATTACAGGGGGGGGAACGGATAAGATGAACAGTGTACAGACAATTGGTTTATACAGGGGGGGGGTACAGGGAAATGAACGTGTACGACAATTTGTGGGGTGGTTAACAGGGGGGACAGGATAATGAACAGTGTACATACATTGTAACATACGGGTATAGGGGTGAGGTACAGGGTATTGGGGGTACAGGGGATGTTTGAGACATTTCCTATAGAACACGGTTATTAGACTACAAATCCCAGAATCCTCTTTAGCACAGGTAAGTTCTTAATTGGTGTAGATATAAGCCTAACAATGACAACATCCTCAATGTGTAATATCCATTGTTGTTCTGCTTGGAGCTCCAGGAAAGAGACTGGAAACTGGAAACAGCGACTTTCCATTGATCTTTCACTTTCAGCTTATTATTCGTTATTACGGGGGGAGGGTGCGAGGAATCTGAATTGAATCTTTTCAGGTGAGTTTCCCTTGCCCACTGGTGTGAGACGTCCCTGAAACAGAAATGTTATTGTCAGACTCAGTTTTGCCCATAATTGGGATCTACCTAGAACATGGAGATCACTGGGTCAATAATCTGGTCCTGTTTCCCTTCTGGTTTTCCAATGTGGGCACCTGCTCTCCCCTTTGTGTCTGTGTGGGACTGCAGCTAAACTGAACATTCGGGACAAATAAACCGGTGAATTTAAAAGAGAATAAAAATCTAATCTAATAAATGAAGTTCAGGTCCTTCTCAGTTATTATCTTACCTTCATGTTATTAACCGTTGATGCTATCCTCCTGTTCCCAGCTCCTCTGTCTTCTGGTAGTAACACCTTCCTGTGGCCAATCCTTTTTGGCACAATTCCCCTAGGGTGGAATAAGGCTTACATACACCCCCAGCAAAGCACCATGGGAAAAGGTATAAAAAGAACGCCTCAATAATTAAAATTAAGGAACTTGTTGACATGAAATGGAAATATATAAATATCGATAGGTCACATTTCTTTCATTCTCCTTTAAAGAGTTAAATCTTTGGAGTCTGACTTTTTATACCGTGATTCCCTTATGTCCCCCTGCTTGTGGAGAAACGGGAATGTCCCTGATATTCTGGTTTATCCCTTCCAGGAAGCAGTTGGACGATTGCTGTGACCCCGTCCGCCTCTTCTCCGTGACTAAACAGAACACTCCACTGGGGGAGAACATGTGGTTCGATGGGGAATTTCTCTTTCGCTCACCATAGACAATGCCGTGTACAATCTCTTCCCACAAGTAAGTAAGACCCCCAAGAATCAGACAACCCGCCAGATTATAATGGTATTGCATTTCCTATAGGAAAATTTCTATCTGTCGGGGAAATCTATCCCAAAGAGCTACAATCGTAGCAACTACAGAGGATTAAACAACGATACCTTACACTACTGGGCATGCCAAGTAATATATATAATGTGCTGAATTTATTACACAGTGCATTATAATTACCATTGATCCTATATCACAACCATCAGTAACCCAGACACATGGAGCACAAAACTAAAGGTCCTAAAGAATTATTATTATTATGGATTTATATAGCACCAACATCTTCCGTGCGCGCTTTACAATACATAGTCATACATTACATACAGGTAATACACGTTATATAAAGTCTCCATATTACATACACAGGTAAATCAGAATTATATGTAACACGAGTGATGAGTTTCTTACAGCAATTCCGTGATACAATGGGAGAGAGGACCCTGCCCAAAGAGCTTACAGTCTAGAGGATTGGGGGGGGAGATATTAAGAATGAAATCTATTGATAACATCTCTCTCTCCTTGTCTGATGAGATCCTGACAGTCTCGCTCTGGTTTAGTGGTTTGAGTAGCTGTGGTTTACTTGGTTCTCATATCGCACGGATGGAAAATAACCACTTTTAACACTTTGTAAAAGTGAGATTTGTCCTAGACACACAAACTATAAAATATTAACACAATTAACATTTAGATTAAAGAAAAATATTACAGTAAGGGAGAGATTCAGATGAGCTGAAATGAAAAAAAAACACTTCCCTAACTTTATCTGCTTGAAAGGTGATCCTCACTGTGGTGAAGTCAAGCCCTTTACAACTTTTACCCAACCTCCTACCCAAGCTACGGTCTCGGGCATGCTCGTGGGAAGGAAGGCGAGCCAATGTCCCATTAGCTAACTTAAATCTTTCTGGCAGGAGTGAGAGTGAAGGTGAGCACTGATTCCTGTAGTGAAATATTTGACTGACTTCACACAGATATATACACAATAATAAATGATATCTACAATATTGTGGAATAAGATGTAGGTAGTGTTAAACCATACACGATTGCGCCACTTCTGCTTGTGTGTCCCCAGCCTAAAGAGAAATGAACAAGATTCTACCGCTAAGTGACGCGTTTCGATTCACCATTTTCCACCGTGTCGGTGTCGGAACTTGCCAAGAATATTCAAAGCTTTTAATTACATCCAAAAGAAATATTCCCTCAGACTGGGATTGCGAGAGATTTTAGATCATTGGCAGGAAGGTAATTTATTAAAATGTTTCTATGTTGCCAATTAGAACGATGAAAACAAAAGAAGGAGCCCGGAAGAGATGAATAATCGATTGATTCCTTACTGGGTCAATTGGAAACCAATAAAACAAAACAGATTCTAGTTACCTAGTGACAGGAATCCTAGCGGGGCCAACGCCCTCATAGGGCCAAGGCATCTATGTTTCCCATGAGGCTTTGGGAACTAATGAGGGGGTTTGGGGCTCCCTATACAGATATATATAATTTATAGTAAAAGTGCTTGTTTAAGTTAAACTGGAACACCCAGAATCCTTTGGAGCCCATATCCAGGTTTCTTCTAGGGGAATGCTGGGGTCGTAGTTTTCCAACACACTGAAGGGCTTCTTTGAACTGCACCTCTCTACATCATCAGGTGTTTGTTTTTAAATATTTTTCTCACAACTTATTGGGTATGATCCGAATCCAAGTCTCCCCCTGGGAACTGTCCCCTTTAAAATTACCGGGTTTTAAATCTGCAAAATACAAAGATCCCTGTGTTAGTCTCAGTTTTCCTTGTACAGAGCTTTAATTAAGGGGCGGGCTCGTTGTGTCTGTTCGGAGGTGACGACAGGAGCAGAATGACATTGACATGTTACAAAACTTCCTTACAATGATAATGGGGATATTCCATTTGTAACCCCCAATTCCACATCTGATTGAACCTTTTTCGCCCCAATTTTCACCCAAAACATTATGTGACCTGTAAAGATCCAGCATTATTCACCCCCCCTATATACATGTAATAAAGGGATATATATGGGAAATATAGGGACATATAAGGGTCATATAGGAGATATACAAAGGGGAATACTTATAGGCATTGGGGATATATAAGGGACATGTGTGAAATATAGGGGAATATATATGGGACATACAGGAAATATATAGGGGATATATAGTGGACATATAGGGATCTGCAATATTATACCTGTATCATAATATACTGTGGATGAAACAAGACTTCAGGGAGATTCAATAAAAGTTCTTATCGGTAAAAATGGGGCTAATTTTGCCCCAACCAATCAGATCTTATTTAACATTTGAAAGCTAACATCTGATTGGCTGGGGCAAAATTAGCTCCATTTTTAACAATAAGAACTTTTATTGAATAACCCTGAGGTGTCGCTGACTCACATCCCACCTATGGGTGTTAATTGGACAGGATAACCCCTATTGTTGTTTTTGTACTGGGCCCATTACCCTGTAGGGGACCCTATTACTTACAGGGCAATGCCCACCCCTCAAATGAAAATTTGTATATCGGTAAATCACCATCAAACCACAATAGTTAGAGATGTAGGATTAACCTGTTATACAGTAAAATGTTCTTCTCCCCTTTCCTTCTCTCTCTTCAAAAGTTTTCCGCCTCCTATCCAAGCTCTTTTACAAGCTTGCACATGCTCGTGTAGACAGCTAAGGGACTAACATTCAGTCATTGGCAGTGAGTCGTCTGTAACATCCATGACTGACAGCTGATAACTGGAAGAACCAGGAAGCTTGTAGGGGCACAGAAATGACCCCTTTAATTCTAATGGTGATAAGGATAAAGTCCAGATAACGTCCAGATTGCTAGAATCCGATAACGTTAAACATTTACCCACAAATTGCTAAACCCCCCTCTTAAGTCACGGTAATCTGTTTGCAACCAATTTACGTTAATCTGTGCTGGTTTAACCATAATCGGGTGCCCAATATGAACATGCGGTCTCATTGTTTGTCTTGTGGCTAGGATACGCCTTTTAACACCCATTGAAGAAATGTTCTGTGGTGGGGATGGCGGTATTCTGAAAACAGTCGCTGCGGGGAACAATAGACAGAGCGGACTTTGTCCATACGGTAAGATGGACAGAGACCCCCAATCCCGGGTTATATTCAGATAGTTACACAACATTGTATATTGTAATATTGTATATGGACTCCCATACTCTGTATGTTTGTGTTTATATGAATAGTGGGAGTTGCCATATTGTTTCCCTAGACAGTACGTATGAGGGTATGCTTATTGTATGTACAGAACATTCCTTCTCTGTATATTTATATTTATACATATGGTGGGAGCTGCCAATTTGTTTCCCTTAGACAGTACAGTATGAGGGTATAGCTTATTGTGTGTACAGAACATTCCTTCTCTGTATATTTATATTTATACATATGGGTGGGAGCTGCCATATTGTTTCCCTTAACAGTACAGTATGAGGGTATAGCTTATTGTATGTACAGAACATTCCTTCTCTGTATATTTATACTATGGGTGGAGCTGCCATATTGTTTCCCTTAGACAGTACAGTATAGGGTATAGCTTATTGTGTTGTACAGAACATTCCTTCTCTGTATATTTATACATATGGGTGGAGCTGCCATATTGTTTCCCTTAGACAGTACAGTATGAGGGTATAGCTTATTGTATGTACAGAACATTCCTTCTCTGTATATTTATATTTATACAGTAGGGTGGGGAGCTGCCATATTGTTTCCCTTAGACAGTACAGTATGATGGTATAGATTATTGTGGTGTACAGAACATTCCTTCTCTGTATATTTATACTATGATTGGGAGCTGCCATATTGTTTCCCTTAGACAGTACAGTATGGGTATAGCTTATTGTATGTAAACAACATTCCTTCACTGTATATTTATATTTATACATATGGGTGGGAGCTGCCATATTGTTTTCCTTAGACAGTACGTATGAGGTATAGCTAATTGTAGGTACAGAACATTCCTTCTCTTGTATATTTTAACATATGTGTGGGAGCTGCCATATTGTTTCCCTTAGACAGTACAGTATGAGGGTTATAGCTTATTGTTGTACAGAACATTCCTTCTCTGTATATTTATACATATGGGTGGAGAGCTGCCATATTGTTTCCCTTAGACAGTACAGTATGAGGGTATAGCTTGTGACATGCATAGAACATTCCTCACATAGAAATCCTGATGTTAAGAGCTAAGGTTGGGTAACACCAAAGGGATATTTTGTCCCACCCCACCAAGCGTTCTCTGTAAGTGTGATTGGCCAGTCCAATGACTTTCGCAATTGGGTAATTTGTGGCGCGAATGATCGTGAGGTCACATAGGGAACACGCATCCGCCGTGATTTACTAACACTGTTGATCGCCCTTGATCATCCGATTTGGACAAAAGGTGACCGACATCGGTCGTGATGGCGGCTAAAAGCAGCACAGATTTTTTTTGTTCACCCAATCAACCGATACATGGAAGTATCGTGTACCCCCTAAAGCGTTAAATAACTGTGGTTTGCAGTCTGTGTGAATGTGCTAACCTAGCACGACTTTATTTATTTATCTGGGTGTGATATTAAGTAAATAAAATCACTGATTGGATGTAGCTAATTGGTTTAAATTGCCTCTGCACTGAGTTGTTTTAACCTTAACTGGGTACACACGATTAGATATTTCGGTCCGATCGACCGATAGTTCAGTGTATCGGTCGATCGGACCAAATTATCGAATCCGAATGTTGCCCATGTCCGATCGACCGTTCGTCCGAATCGGACGATCGGACAGGGTGGAAAACCTCGTCGCTCGTGCGGTCCTCTATGGACCGCACGATCGGTCGCGGTGATTATCGGACGCGGCTCTTTTGCCGCGACCGACAGTCCTTCCTCCTGGCCAACCGTTCGAAAGTATCAACGGTCGTCAAGGAAAAATCACTAGGTGTGTACCCAGCTTTAGTGCTGGAGAGGCTAGGCAGGTGGTAATGGTAAGGGGCTCCATTATTAGGTGAATAGGGTTGTCGGGTTAGAGAACTAGGGTGACATTTCTGTTGGCTACAGGCTATTTGGTAGTGATTGGTCGCACCTCACTGGTGGTGATGCAACTAGTATGGGGGGTTACTGTAAACTTCACTGGGCAGCACAGGAGGTAAGTGTATATGTACCAGTGTTTGGAGGAAAGAAGGGAGGGGCTAGCATTGAGGATACAGAGGCATAAGTATAAAAGTGTATAAATAAATTACAGGATCATAATCTAAAATGTATGTTTACAAATGCAAGAAGCCTGGCTTAAAAATTGGAGAATTGGCAATAATGGCTTTGACTGAAAGTATGATGTAATAGGTATAGCAGAAACATGGTTAAATATTTATTATACTGGGCTGTAAAAAAGAAGTATTTATTATGTTAAACAAGAGTTAAGCCAAATTTAAAAAAGAGGTAACTGTGATATGGATGTTAAAACGGAGGCATTATGGGTGGAATTGAGAAACAGGAAGGAGGGTTAAGTTTTTTTTGGTGTCTGCTACAAGCCATGAAATGCTAGAGAGGAGGAAGTGAGTCCGCTTCATATGCAGATGGAAAGGGCTGCTAGTTTGGGGAGTGTTCTGATTGATGGGACTTTAATGACCCTGACATTGATTGTGTGTGCACTTTGGTTAACCGAGGATGGGTACAGAAAGAACTTAATAACAGAGATGGACTAGAACTCGAAGTTTAATCCGAATTTTCGGGTTTTCCGAACTCGCAGACATATTTCCCATAATTATGAAAAATTACGGTGATAACCCTCGAATTATCGGTCGGTTACCCTCAAATTTGGTGATAACCCTAGATTGTCCCTCTGGATTGGAAACACAGCTGATGTCATTCAAATATTCAGAAAAAATAAGCCATTCACAACCGGGTAATTACAGCCTTGTCCATACACACATGCGATAGGTGACCCCTGGGTGCAAGACGTACGCGTGACAGTTAGTCCTGCATGTGTATGCGTTCCGATCTCAAACTAACTGCTTGGCTTTATGAGGAAGTGAGTAAGAATAGCCGACTATGTATGAGATCTGTTGGCTGGGTGGCACATTGTAACTGGATAGAAAGTGGTGATGGATTGGATGCAGAGAGTAGTTGTTAATGGACTTTGTTAATATGGACCAAAGTGGGGTGTAAGATGGGTGAACTTACTGAAACTATATCGATACTATATCTAATATACTATACTAACTATACACTATACTAATACATAATTACAACACTACACTAGACTATACCTATACTAACTATACACAACTATCCATAACTATACACTATACTATACTATACATACACATACTATACATATACTATACACTATACTATACTATACTATACACTATACACATATATATACACTAGACTATACTAATACTAATACACTATACTATAACACTATACATACTATACACTATACTATACACTATACTATACTATATACTATACACTATCTATACTATACAATACACTATACTATACTATATACTATACACTATTCTATACTATACAATCACTACATATACTATACTTTACTATACACTATAGCACTTACTGTCATGTATCTGACCTGTAGACTTTCCTGTCATGTTCATTCAGATCTCTGCTACTTCCTTAGGTGCAATCTCCCTCCCTACCAGGGAATACACAGAGGACGTTGGGTCCAAAACACACTTGTCACGGTAAACCCGTCAATCATCGATAAAAGGTACAACTGTATAGAAGTCCACACATTACTGCAGCACTGTCCTCTCCTACTGGTGTGGTACAATCTGTGACATCCCTATGGGGTTTTGTCTCCATTACTGTGCCTTTACCAAACATAAGGTCACTTTGCAATAAGGTAAATTTATCATTTTTGCTCTAGTTTCCCCTTTAAAAATTATAGGACAATCAACAGAAGAATTTCTTATTTGCATTTGTCCTTCTCAGATTCCAGAACTTACTGTGGTCCAGAAGATCCTTCGTAAAAGATTAAGGCTTACAAGCAAAGTTCCATCTACATGCCCGCATTCTCCCACAAAAGAGGCACCGAACCTCCCTCCGAGTCTACTACACCCTGGCAGACTTCGGCACAAACCAGACTGTGCTGTTCGCCAACCCCAACTTTCTGCGCAACGTAGAAAATTCTGGAAAAACAAGCGTCCATTCCAAGCGACTGTCCACCGGCCTCTTTATGGTCAGCGCCGCCTTATCCCTCTGCGAAGAGGTTACGATTTACGGCTTTTGGCCTTTCCAGATGGACCTGAATGGGAAGTCCATCAGCCATCACTATTATGATAACACATTCCTTTAACGGGTATCCACGCTATGCCCGAGAGTTTATACAACTGTGGTTCCTCCACAAGAGCGAGTCTTAAAAATGCAACTAGCTCAATGTACAGAGAGCGTCACCCCAAATCACAGTACACATTCGAATGGGAATATCGGGGGGAACTGATTGGGGGGGGGATCATTTCGCAGCAAAACATTTCAATACAACGTGACTTGTTTTGGAGGAAACGATTTTTCCCGTTTAGAATCTTGTACCACCTCTGCATTTCTCAAGGATGGAACTTTTTGTAGACTTTGGATACCGATAAAGTCTCATTGAAAGTGCCAAAAATGTTGAATTTTTCCGGTAGACTTCCGGTATGTGTTTTATGGGCCATTTTTTTGTAATTATTTTGGCCGCTGTTCATAATGTTGAAAATTTGAATGTAGCATCGTATTTTTTACAGCACAATCGACGTGTGACTTGGATTTTATTTAACAGGCAGCTATGGACTTGGGTTATTTTCAATGTTGGCAGTGGTGATTTTTATTTCACGATTTTTCTTTCTTGGGACTTTCGACGTTAGCCGCGGGGGGGGGCGAATCTGTAAAAGGCGATTAGCGACTGATCTCTGCATGAATGTGCTTTTGTGGTTCTGAGATGATATTTATGGGAGGGTGGGGAGGAATGTTTGGCTTTATGAAAAAGATCTGCATGGACCCTTTTTAATTTTGCATCTTGTTACTTTATTTTTTTCCCCCTGCTGATGGAAAGATTTTGGAAGTTCACACAATGTTTCCTCTTCGTCTTTTCTTAGCATTTTTTCAAAGGATTTACTGATGGACACGCAGTGCGTGATTTCACCATTAGGGCGGCGCTATAAGCGACTGTGCTCTAGTATAACGGCTCAGTGTAGTACATGTGTGAATGTCACGTGTTTTACTGAACACTGGTGGGACCATCTGGACTTTAATTTGCTTATTCGTGGCACCAATTGTTAGGCTGGCACACACCAGAAGATATTTTCGTCCGGATATTTTCCGGATGGGACGTTTCGGTAAATCCCGATCAATCGTTCGGTTCCCTATAGGACCGCACGGTCGATCGTTCGCAAATTCGGCCACGGCTGAATTTTACGCGACCGACGGCACTTTGTCCCAGCTGAGTGCTCGCTTGGGACAAATAGTCCCTCCATGTGTACCCAGCCTTAAACCCCAAATGCATCACCTTACATTTATTAACATTGATTCCCATCTGCCACTTGTAACAATGTGTCAACACAGCCCATGCAATTACACCTAATCCTTTACTGGGCCAATCTTTAAAATGAGATTTTAAGAACTGCATTCAATACTGCAAACTAAGGTCAATCCCGCCACTTCAAGGTCCCACCAACTAGGAACATTGGCGGCCTCCATTAGAAGATTGTCTTTATTAAAAATATATTAAAAACATAATTACGCCTGGCGGTTTCGAACGCTGACTGTGGTCTTAATCATAACCTAAAGATTGATAAAAGCCCCAGTGCTGTAGTGCCAGGTAAGTGGACAAGGCAGAGGTTAAAAGCGCCTTACTTACCCTTTAATACTAATCACAGAGATCGTGTTTTGTTTCTGAGACAGAGTTTAACCCTTTAATCCACACTAGGGACTCGTTGCCTTTGTATTTCACTGTAGTAAAAATCAATGGGTTGATATAGAGAAATCTGAAACCAGGGGATATGTGGGGAACTTTGTAGACTAGGGGGACCTTGTAGACTAGGGGAACCTTGTAGACTAGGGGGACCTTGTAGACTAGGGGAACCTTGTAGACTAGGGGAACCTTGTAGACTAGGGGGACCTTGTAGACTAGGGGAACCTTGTAACTAGGGGGACCTTGATAGTAGACTAGGGGGACCTTGTAGACTAGGGGGACCTTGTATACTAGGGGGACCTTGTAGACTAGGGGAACCTTGTAGACTAGGGGACATTGTGACTAGGGGAACCTTGTAGACTAGGGGGACCTTGTAGACTAGGGGGACCTTGTAGACTAGGGGAACCTTGTACACTAGGGTGCCTTGTAGACTAGGGGAACCTTGTAGACTAGGGGGACCTTGTAGACTAGGGGGACCTTGTAGACTAGGGACATTGTAGACGAGAGGGTACCTGATTTTCAGCACCTGAATAAATTGTTGATATTAATATTTCGTTGATTGTGCCTCCCTTCCAAACAGATATTGCAACTTACCTGATGTGGCACTTCACAACCTACCTGTTAGGACACCCCGGACTCTGCTTATATGTAGGGAGAAACACAACATTGTATCAAATTAACATCACACTAGGAAGAAATAATACAAAGTTACAAAGACAAAATTAAGTCTAAGATATTTATGTACACACTGGAGCACTTTTTATTGCAGTATTATCGCACTGTTAATGAATGGCACCGTTCACACTATTGAGCTGCTATATATATACTATATATATATATATATATATATATATATATATATATATACTCTGCATGCAGCAGTTTGGTGGCGTTAACTTCCAGCGTTGCCATTGAACATAATGGCATGCATTGTGCGTTAACACACGGAAATTGCGGGTGTTCCGCTGCGTTAAAAAACCGCCTAGTGTGATTTACTGTTTCTACTATTTTCCATTCCTAGCCATAAAGGAAGAGCCCGGCGCTGAAAGGGTTAAGGTCGGTTACAATGTACGGTTTCAGAGAGCGAGACAGGAAGTGAATGAAACTGGATATTTGGGGGATTTTGCAGATCTCAGTGAGTTTTCTTTGCTGGTTGGCGGAGAATCAAGAGGAGAGAAGAAAATGAATCTATGTGGACTGGGGCCTTCTCACCTTCTGGGTGTTACACACATAAAATGGAATTGATCCCCCCCCCAGTTACATCGAACCAGTGACTGGGATTTATTTAGTCCTTTTGCTGACCAGTAGATAGAATTCTGCATTGAAAAGAAAAATGCAAACCCATTAGATTGAAAAGAGAATTAAATGCTAAAAAATAACTTGTCCTGAGCTGAGCGTAAAGTCTGTGTCCACCCTTAAAGCAATGACTGGTCCGTTATCTGCCTGCAAACCCAATTGCTATATTTTTCTAGTTCATTTATACATGTATTTGTAACCAGATATATAATGGTTCCTTTCTGGTAAACATATCTGCTCCTACCTCGGCTCAATGACTTTTTATAGCTTGAGCGTGTGCAGTGGAGGCAGCAGGTGAACAGTAGTCAATCATTGGTTGTTTTATATCATCAATCACAGCCTGATTGACATATGGAGGAGGAGCCAGCTTACTCTGAATATATCAGTTGGGGTGTGGGCTGGAAACTGACAATTTGACCATTCCCTTAAAGCTAAACCAAAATGTACGCCCTACCCCCTGCTCAACCCATCCCTGGTCAGCTACTGTACTTACATAATCACTATTTACAATCATTCCAATATAAAATAACCGTGCACCATGCCATCGACAAACCCTGTGAATGTATTAGTTAGACTGTTAGACTATTTACAAGCATGCTTGGCCCCCATAAGGTGATTTCTTGTTGCAAAAGTGATGGGTAAGAGAGGAGGGGCAATAAACAGATCACTTTTAGGTGAGTTGTTTCCCTTTATAAATATTTTTTTTAAAAGTTCATGTGGCTGAGTTGTAGTTTACCAGGAGTGAGTCTCTTGCATGGCTGGATGGTTAAACTCAAGACCTGAATAAATGTCCTCTGTTTATTCATAGGAGAAACATGGCTCCATTTTCCTTACTGTCTAAATGTCCTCATTTTTATTTATTTAGGTCACACAAACCCACACTGCATGACACAGTTACAATGAATCCAGTTTCTGTTTATAAATAATTGTGTATAATATTATATTATATATAGTCTCACCTTCACCTTGGGCATTTTATTTTATTTTTGCAGTTTTCAAATGACTATTGATTGTAACAAGAGACCCAGGGTAATGGTAAATTATAAGAAGATTGAATTAAACCGTAATAACAATTAAAATGTTTACGACGCTGATCCAAGTTGCGACACAATGAACAATGTGCAACACACACATGTAACACTTCAGAAGACATTGTCTATCTGGATACAAAGTAACAGTCTGTATTACGTAGCGCTCTGTGCGGTATAATAAAGATCCATTCTCTGGTACCAGAAATCCATCAATCAATATTGTATAAAACACATTAAATTCTGAACTTCACACAGAGATTCTGAACAGTCTGATCCAATGAGAAGGAGAACAAGTTGGTGTCTTAGTATGAAACAGCTGTACATTAATTAGCAAAATTATTTAATGATCCTCTCAGTCCCTATCTGACCCTTTGTCCTTCCTTTTAAAATCTGACACCCCATTATTACGGTCTGTTCTGTGTCCGGGGCTTTGTCCTTTGTGATGGGCTTGGGTGGTCAGAGGTGGGGTAGATCGGTCTGGGGGCAGAGTAGGGCGGGGCATGAAGGCCCCCATGCTGATCATCAATTCGAAAATTGGAAGGCTGTGTACAAATTTATATTTATACATATGGTGGAGCTGCCATATTGTTTCCCTTAAACAGTACAGTATGAGGGTATAGCTTATTGTATGTACAGAACATCCTTCTCTGTATATTTATATTTATACATATGGGTTGGAGCTGCCATATTGTTTCTCTTAGACAGTACAGTATGAGGTATAAATTATTGTTGTACAGAACGTCCTTCTCTGTATATTTATATTTTATACATATGGGTGGGAGCTGCCATATTGTTTCTCTTAAACAGTACAGTATGAGTGTATAGCTTATGTATTGTAAGAACATTCCTTCTCTTGTATATTTATATTATACATTGGTGTGAGCTGCCATATTGTTTCCCTTAGACAGTACATTATGAGGGTATAGATTATTGTGTGTACAGAACATTCCTTCTCTGTTTATTTATACATATGGGTGGGACTGCCATATTGTTTCCCTTAGACAGTACAGTATGAGGGTATAGATATTGTGTGTCAGAACATTCCTTCTCTGTATATTTTATTTACATATGGGTGGGAGCTGCCATATTGTTTCCCTTAGACAGTACAGTATGAGGGTATTCTTATGTATGTACAGACATTCATTCCTGTATATTTATACATATGGTGGGAGCTGCCATATTGTTTCCCTTAGACAGTACAGTATGAGGGTATAGCTTATTGTATGTCCTGAACATTCCTTCTCTGTATATTTATACATATGGGTGGGAGCTGCCATATTGTTACCCTTAGACAGTACAGTATGAGGGTTAGTTTTTATTATGTACGAACATTCCTTCTCTGTATATTTATACAATGGGTGGGAGCTGCCATATTGTTTCCCTTAGACAGTACAGTATGAGGGTATAGATTATTGTATGTGTACAGAACATTCCTTCTCTGTATTTTATTTATACATATGGGTGGGAGCTGCCATATTGTTTCCCTTAGACAGTACAGTATGAGGGTATAGATTATTGTTGTACAGAACATTCCTTCTCTGTATATTTTATACATATGGGTGGGAGCTGCCATATTGTTTCCCTTAGACAGTACAGTATGAGGGTAAGCTTATTGTATGTACAGAACATTCCTTCTCTGTATATTTATACATATGGGTGGGAGCTGCCATATTGTTTCCCTTAGAGACAGTACAGTATGAGGTACAGCTTATTGTATGTACAGAACATTCCTTCTCTTTATATTTATACTATGGGTGGGAGCTGCCATATTGTTTCCCTTAGACAGTACAGTATGAGGGTATAGCTTATGTATGTACAGAACATCCTTCTCTGTATATTTATATTTATACATATGGGTGGGAGCTGCCATATTGTTTCCCTTAGACAGTACAGTATGAGGGTACAGCTTATTGTATGTACAGAACATTCCTTCTCTGTATATTTATACATATGGGCGGGAGCTGCCATAGTGTTTCCCTTAGACAGTACAGTATGAATGTATAGCTTATTGTGTGTGCAGAACATTCCTTCTCTGTATATTATTTTGTAAAATAAGAGAAACATTCCGTTTTTACAGTCACTAATTTTTTTTTTTTTTGTTTTTTTTTTTTGTTTTTTTTTTTCTTACAACCAATCAGAATAGGTCTTACCCCCCAGACTGTTTGGCCATCATTTACTAACCCTTCCGAGGACATTCCTGGTAAGAGAAACGGTAATGTTCGTTGTGTCGACCAAAATACTCCCTCAGGGCCACTAAGGGCCACTGCCCACAACCCCATGTTCGCACCAAAGTGACCAGATTTTGTTTGCCCAAACAGGATGTGCCGATACTTAAAAGAAAGCTCAGGGCGAAAAGCCAACGCCACGTCTATCAGCACACCTCCTGCCTCGTCATGGAGTGACGAGCTGCCACACCCAGCTCATGAACAGCTGAAAACTAAAAGGGATGAACGCTCTGTTTGGGGATGAGATTAAAGATAACTGTGTGGGGGAGAACATGCTGTTGGGATTAGCAGTAAGTGATCCATTGATTACATTGTCCACTGGCCCACGAGAACGTCAGTGATTTGGTGTTGCTGAGCAGCCAATAGCATTGATCCACTGGCCACTAGAACGTCAGTGATTGGTTGTGTTTGAGCAGCCAATGCATTGTCCCACTGCCACTAGAACGTCAGGTGATGTTGTGCTTGAGCAGCCAATAGCAATTGTCCCACTGGCACACTAGTAAACGTCAGTGATTGGTTTGTTGGTCTTGAGAACAGCCAATAGCCTGTCCACTTGCTCACTTTAGAACGTCAGTGTTGTGTTTTTGCTTGATCAACTTATGCAATGGCATGGCGCATGCGTGGCCACCAGTAACATCAGTGATTGGTTGTTGCACCAATTTGTCCATAGGCGCACCAAACTAGCGGGATTGGTTTGAGCTATTCCATACATCGAGTCTATGATCAATGCTCTCTGCTAACCTTCAGCTATCATTATCTTTCCATCATAACGCTGTCCTATTTGTTGGGGGCTTACCCCCCATTATAAAACTACATCTATTAACTTCATCCCCCCGTATTTGAATCCCAAGGTACGACCTCTATGTCCTCTTGGTAGTCCAGCTACAGGTGTGTGTATCTGGCCTCGCTACCCCCCCCATAGTTATCCAATTGCCGGGAAGACCCCCCAGATGCGGATCGATGAGCAGCACATTTCAACATATGCAAGAAAAAGATCAATGAAATGTATGACAAAGAATCAGGAGTGGACCGAGATTTCATCCTCCGGGTAGTACAGTAGGAGCTGCATTTGTTTATGTAGCGTCCTGCATGCGGTCTAATTTTCAGTACCCGCTTTCTTACCGAGACCCGACTTGCAAGTTTCAATCCCGAAAACCCGGACCCAATTTTAGTCTTTCTCCTAAAATTTGTTGAATGAAACAAAGCTTACATACCACTACAATATATAGCAGGGGTCTTCAACTTGCAGGCATCCAAAAGTACAACTCCCAGCTTCCCTTGGAATTGCCTTCTGATATTAGTGATGTGCTGTAGTGAATGCGGGAGTTATTTTTTCAAACTTAAATGTAGGAGCTACTGGGGTTAATGATAGAGTGACAATGTAGATGTCCGAGAACAGACTATGTGTGATCCTCTCGACACAAGCAAAGGATAATTTATATCTATCTAACTACCCATGTAGTGGATTTCTAGGAAGGAACGTAAGATTATAGCCTTATAATCTTACAGTTCCAGGAGGAGAGAGTGACACCAGAAGCCACAAAGGGGTAGTATAATTAAATAATGACCCCCAGCTGTAAATTATAAGGATATTAGAAGTCAACTTGGAGTTCTGTGTCTATTTATAAAGTACAAGGACCACAGGACTGAGTATACAGGGAAAATCTGGGTACCACTCACGTATTATAAGGATAATGATCCCTACTGTAAATTAGAAGGGATATTAGAAGTCACTGAGGAGCTTCTGTGTCTATATAGGGTACAAGGACACAGACTGAGTTATACAGGGAATATTGGGGGGTACCGATCATGTATTATAAGGATAAGTATCCCCTACTGTTTAAATTATAATGTGATCTTAGATTTGTCACTGAGGCGTCTGTGTCCATATAAAGGGTACAACAAGGATCACAGATGAGTTTTTATACCAGGGAACTCTGGGTACCACTCATGTATTTATAAGGGGATAATGTATCCCATACTTGTAAATTATAAGGTATTTAGAAGCACGTAAGGAGTTCTGTGTCTATCATAAAGGTACAAGACACATACTGAGTTAGTACAGGGAACTCTGGTACACCTCATGTATGATTAAGGAAATGTTTATATCCCCTATCGGTAAATTATAAGGATATTAGAAAGTCACTGAGAAGTTCGGTCTATTATAAGGTACAATTTGTGACACAGGGGGGGGGGGGGGGACTGAGTTATTACAGGGAACTCTGGGTACCACTCAGTATTATAAGTGGATAATGTATCCCCTACTGGTTAAATTTATAAGGAATTAGAAGTCACTGAGTGTTCTGTGTGTCCTTTATAAAGGTACAAGGACACGGAAGGAAGTTATACAGGGAAACCTCTGGTACCACTAGCTTATAAGGGATACGTTATCCCCTACGTAAATTATAAGGATTATTAGAAGTCACTAGAAGTTCTGTGTCTATATAAAGTAAAAGGACACAGACTGCGTTATACAGGGAACTCTGGGTACCACTCCATTGTATTATAAGGATAAATTGTGCACCCCTACTGTAAAAATATTCGGATATGAATTCACCTTGGAGTTCCGTGCCCTGTATAAAAGGTCATTCGTGCAGCCTCGGGCTTATATGGTCATCGGAACCCCTGTGACTTCTAATAGCCTTATAATTTACCTTGGGGGCGTTGCATATCACTATATAATATATCCCTACTTGTCCACCAACTACTACCCATGGGCCTAACTGTCCCCCAAACTAAATTTTATGCACCTTATTTTCTGTTGATCTGTGACAGGGATAGGTAGCCAGTAGTATCCAGATATTAAAAAAACTCCAGCATTCACTCAATAAGCCAAGGATGCGGGAGTTATTAGTTTTTACAAACATCTGGAGATCTATGGTACCTAGCCATGATTTATAAGGAGCCCTGCAGGAATATACATTTCAATCCCCACCCACTGTCTAAATTCGGCATCATGGGAGATCCGTAAAAGTTACATATGAGCAGGTCAGGTACCCATAACAGAGGAAGGGTAAGGAGCAGGTGTGAGCTGCAGTGAAAATCTACACCTTTATATGGAGTGTCAAATATTCATGCGATGTTTTGAAAACTACAACTCCCAGGATTCCCCTGTCTGTTACTCTGCGGTTTTACATGATGAGTTTTAAATGTTCAATCATTTGGAGGTCCACATACCTGCTGTCTGTGTTTCAGCTGATCATACAAGTGGTTAGATTATTATATCACTAGAATCATCCACATCCCATAGATCATTATGGCCAGAAGGATTTGTTTACACAGCCAATGAAATCACATGGTCATCTGTTACAATGCAGGCAACTTGCTCTGGTCTCAGTGCATAAGGTGCAGATAGAAGGTGTTACTTTGTTCTATGGGAGATTGTTACTTTATGGCTCGATTTCCTACGGAGTAACACCAAGTCAGGACATTTTAACCCTGCTTTTCCAGTCAATTCCAGCATTTAAAGGCTTATTACCCAGCGATCTCTGTAATTTACCTACCCGGGCATAGAAGAGTTAAAGTTGTAATAGCTGTTATTGTTTCCTACCAACAAATTGCCATCCTGTTATTTACGATTCTAAATCTACATGACCCAGGTGATCTCTGTTAAATACCTAACGGGCCCACTACAGAGTTAAAGTTCAACATAGCTGTCTGTATTTAGTTACCAACAACTGCATCCTGTATAACCATTCTAACTACATACCCAGTATCTTGTAATAATTCCGTTACCCCGGGCACTACAAGAGTTAAAGTTCAAACATAGCTGTCTGTATTCCTACCCATCAATGCCATCCTGTTAATCATTCTAACACATTAAACCAGTGATCTCTGTTAAAAACCTAACCGGGCACTCACAAAGTAAAGTTGTACATAGCCGTCTGTATTCAAACCCACAATTGCCATCCTGGATAACATTCTACCTAACATTACCCAGCGTTATCTCGTACTACCTACACGGGCCTACAAGAGAAAGTTGTACAAGCTGTCTGTATTCCGACCCAACAATGCCATCTGATAACCTTCTAACTTACATTACCCAGTGATCTCTGTAGTACCTACCAGGCACTTCCAGGAGTTAAGTTGAACTAGCTGGTCCTGTATTCCTACCCACAATGTCCATCCTGTATAACATTCTAACTACAGTACCCAAGTGGATCTCTGTAATACCTACCCGGGCACTACACGAGTTAAAAGTTGTACATAGCTGTCTGTATTGCCTACCCCACATTTGCCATCTGTATAAAAGTCTAAACTACTTACCCAGCGATCTTTGTATAACCTACCAGGGCACTACAAGAGTTAAAGTTAGGTACATAGCCGTTCTGTAGGCCTACCCCACAAGCCATCCTGTATAAACGTTCTAACTACATTATCCCAGGATCTCTGTAAACCTACCCAGGCCCACACCAGAGTTAAAGTTGTCCATAGCTGTTCTGTATTCCTACCCACAATTGCCATCCTGTAAACATTTCTAACTAACATTACCCAGAGAGCTCTGTAATATACCCAGGACCAATTACAAAGAGTTAAAGTGTGTACTATAGCCGGTCTGTTGTATTTCCTACCATTCAATGCCACATGTATAATCATTCAACTATCATTACACAGCGATATCGTAATATCTCTACCCGGGCACTACAAGAGTTAAAGTTGTACACGCCGTCTGTATTCCTAACCACAAGGCCATCCTTGTATAATCTTCTAAGCTACATTACCCAGTGATCTCGTAGACTCTACCCGGGCACATACAAGAGTAAAGTTGTTACATTAGCCGTAGTATGCCTACCCACAATGCCCTCTGTAAAACATTCAGAACTAATCATTAACCCTAGTGATCTCTGTAATACCACCCGGGCACTACAGAGTTAAAAGTTGAACCTGCTGTCTGTAGATTCCTACCCACATATGCCATCCCGTATAACATTCTAAACTACCTATTACCCAGTGATCTGTTACAAGACCTACCCGGGGCACTACAAGAGTAAAGTTGATGAACAAGCTGTCTGTATGCATACCCACAATGCCATACTGTAAGACATTGTCTAACTCATACCCCGCGATCTCTGTAATTACTACCGGGCACTACAAGCGTTTAAAGTTGTACATATGCGTCTTGTATTCCTCCACAAAATTTGCCATCCTGTATAACGTTCAATATTACATTACCCAGTGAATCTCGGTAATACCTAGCCCAGGCACTACAGAGTTAAAGTTTCTGTACATAGCCGTCTGTTATTCCTACCCATATAATGCCAGCCTGATAAACATTCTAATACATTATACCAGCGATCCTCTGTAATACCTAACCGGGCCACTACAAGAGTTAAAAAGTTTGTAAATAGCTGTCTGTATTCCTACCCACAATTGGCCATTGTATAAACGTTCTTAACTACAGTAACCAGTGATTCTGTAATTTACCTACCCAGGCAATACCAGAGTTAAAGTGGTACATAAGCCGTATGTACTTCCTCCCACATATGCCATCCTGTATTAATCGGTCGAAACTACATTACCCAGCGATCTCTTCAAAACCCGCAGGTACCCGACCACATGCAGGACTCTATTTTACAGTTCATCCTAGACTGAACCCCCTTCCTTCCTCTCCTTAGTGGTGACAAAGTGACCCCTCCCTCATAGAAGAAGGGAAGAGCAATATCAAATGGTTTTGGTTGTTTTTTAAGAGGAAATTAATAGAGGAGGAATATACCCATTTGGATCTCCATCCCGGATTAAAAAGGCATGCGTTCTAGGCTCATTAATGATTTCCAGTGTCTGAAAGCTCCGATGAGGCAACAGAAACTGGATCTTTCACATCGGCAAGAAGGATGCATTCGGACCGGAGGTAGGGTAGCCGACAGAGCCGGACTTACTCCGTTACTGCACCACAATCGTTTTTTTTTTATGATAATTCCCTGATTTGTTTCCTTTTTTGCCCGATTCTAGTCGATGATAGGACGCCATGGAAGATTGCCATTACACTGCTGACAGATCGTTGTCGCCACCTACTGGTATGTTCTGATCAACTGGATACCGCTCAAGAGTTGACTTGGTCCATGTTATCATCACGTTCCCTGTATGAGTTTTTTCAATAAGTTTTCTAATTTGTTTGGATCCACACATGGGACACATTATTCCCTGAGCCATCTGGTGTTTTTTTCTGTTAAACATTAAGGACTCCCAGTGGTTTCCTTCCACCTATTATCTCGTGCAGGTTGGATCACAAAATCCTCCGTTATGTCTCCATTACAGGATTTTAAGCTTGTAAACAGAAATCATGCCTGGGGTTAAATACCGGACGTCAACATACAGGTATTAGTAGAAAGTAGGAAGGTAATTCAGCCTTTTTATTTATTAAAAAAGGGACTTTATCAAGGACTACCGTAATGTAAACTATGTGGTAGGAATAATGTGCACCGTGGGTATATCACCCAGTTAAAGGATATTAGGGGCAACGTTCAAAAACGCACTTACAGCTTCATGTCTTACCCGTGGGTAGAATTATTTCACTCTGTGCTGCCAATCACTGACAAGCTTAACCTGCTCTAAGTATTTATACCCTTTAACCAACCAATTGTCAGGCTGACTCTGTGCAGGACAGGCAGATAATATCGCAAATGCCTGTCTTGTCGTACAGCTGCTGAGTATTTCCAACAGAAAACTATAAATATATCTAGCGTAAAAAGTTAATCCTTAAAAGGTTTAAGTTCCGCCCGCCAAAACAAATTACAATCGAGCCAATTGCCCCCTAAAACCTTGACCATGTGCTCCTAAATCTTACTTACCAAGCCATAGTTCCCTTGGTGGCCCTTCGTCTGGCTTCCGTGCATGGAGCTGCAGAAGGGCAGACGGCAGTCTGCTTGTAATTGGCGATACCCGATTGTGTCTCAGCCATCAAAGACACCACTGCCAGTCCGGCCTTTTGCAGATTATGGGCACAAGAAAAGCATGGCAGACTAAGCAGAAGACAGCCGTGGGGAAATGAGGGTGGTAAGTAGATTAGGAGCACATTTGAGCAGTAAGAACTGGGTCTGATGCGACTACTAACACTCTTCCCCACATGGTGAAAATTAAATGGCTGTTAGCTTACAATATGGATTGGGAATCCAGGCGAGGGAGGGGGGGGACATAACAGCTAGTTTGTTTTCTTACACGTATTTTCTGATTGATTTTGACTTTCTTCCTTTATTGATGTTACGTCTGTAGTGGTAATCGCTCTGAGCAAATATGAAACCTGACTAACCAGACGGCTATAATAATGAAACTTTAATGATCTCGTGAGAATCTGCTAAAGCGAGGAAACTGGATTTCGTACAAACACCCCATTTCTATTAAAGGGGAAACTAATAGACAGGCAATATATGAGGATACCTCAGGTTTGTGCCTTCACTCTCTTCTTTTGCTCTGGATATGGTGATTTATGAAAATTTACCCAGTGGGGATAGCTCCCATAACACCTCTTTGTTGTGATGGAAGTGATGCAGTACATTTTCAGATGCTCTGTAGCACAGCAGATCAAAAAAGGAAGCTGCACCCCTAGAGTAGCTTGATAGAGCCAATCACAGCACAGAGATCCTGGCTTCTCTTAGACACTGACACAGGAATTTTTGTTGTGAGTTTTTTTTTGTACACATTTCTTTGCTTTTATACCAAAAAAGAAAACATAATTGTTGCAGTTTATTTCTAAGATAGCAGGGCAATATCAGAATATAAAAGTCAGTATAAAATTTAAGTCTGTATTATATGACCTGCAGTTCATGTACTCTGCTTGTCTAAAAGTTCAGGAACATTAGTCATATCCACAGAGCTAATAAATGGGATGTCAGTAATTAAGGCATGTCCACGCCCCAAAACTATAATTAACACCAATGCTGGCCCCACTATATAGTGTTAAAGAATCGTACTCTACTTATGGCTCCAAATTGTTGTTCTTGCAGTGCTAGTCAAAGTCCTAGAAAAATGAAGAGGTAGGAGCCTTCTTGTAAGAAAAGGTGTCTGCCTCTTTAACTGTCCTATGGAGAATCTGGCCATGCAACCCTCCTCCTCACCCTCCCTGCATTGATACTGTGTCTATTCATACAAATAAGCAATTCCTGTTAGTGTCGGGAACCCTCTCACAACCTAACTGCCATATTTATATGTAAAAAAAAAACAGAGTCTTACGTTTACCGCCTTTCGTTCCTGCGGTCTGTTTTACAATGTGATTGGACGATGGTTTTGACCCCTAACGTTACTCCTTTTCGCGGATGAGACAGAGTGGAATTGTACCACTACCGGGAGGGCGGAACAAAGGAAGGTATTAAGTAAGATTCTGTGGAGTTTTTACAATATAAATACGTTGGATAGGTTTTGGGAGGGGGTGGTCCCCTACATATGGAAAAATAGTTTTATTTTAGGGTGGTACAACCCATTTAAAAAACTGATCTTTTGCTAGGAACAGAATGGCAGTAAAAAACTATTAGCATGGCCTATTTAGTATTGTTCCTGGTTTTATGTGCCCACTCAAGCGGGCAGAAAAGAAACGGCAGGGTGGGAAGGGGAAGTTTATCACGGACTTCCATAGAGGTGTGGAGATTGTTTTGTATGCCAAAGAGGTTGAATACTGGGGTTGGGTCGCCGACATGCTCATGATTTACATGGGAGTTGTACAGGACAACAACTTGGGAAACCTCCATTTTACAGAATAATTCTTACATGTACGTACATTGTTAATGCCACTTCACAAGAGAAGAATTTAAAAAACTATTTATACGTGTTCGGGGGAGAGAAGGCTTGTTAGGATGTCTAAACAATTAAGTTTAGTTCTACTTTAACCCAAAAATTGCAAAAGTTATCCACCAGCCCTATCATTAACACAAAATATGCAAATGTTAACACCAGAATAGGCACATTGCATACCATGTGGTTATATAACTGGGTCGATCGTCTTAAGGTTGATTCAGAGGAATGTGTTTTTGGTGTACCTGGTGGTTTCCTGATGGCAGCTCTAGTGATAATAATGTGCACTGACGACAGGCAGTCCACAGGTACGAATTAGGTTGTATGTGAATACACTTATACAGACTGTTTTACAGCAGCCGACGCGCTAAATAAAAGATTTCGATGCCGGACACCTTTGACAGTTTCACAGTATTTCTAACCACTGCTTCTGGTACGGCCCAAGGTGGGTCTAATAGCTGGAGGGGCCCATCAAAACAGTTGGTGGGTAGCCAATCACCAGTAGACCAACCTGGCTGTACGCTCCTGAGACCCATTCGTGATGTATGTATATAAAATACATTACCAGGTGGGGTTAGTATTGGGTTTTTTTTTTCGTCGCGGGTAATTAGGATGATTAGATGTGAAAAACAGAGGTGCCTCTCTACTGTATTACCTGAGAAGCGCCAAATCTAGGCACCAGACAGGATTAATAGCGATACCCATGTCAGGCTCTAACACTGATTCTGTCCACAGAGTCTTTATTTCAAAATGCGCTCGAGGATTGCCGTGCCGGCCACGGTTAATTTCACGGTTTTGTTGCGGGGACTGAGACGAATCGATACAGGTATAGTAATCTTCCAATCATTGTCTCAGGGTGTCCATTCCTTAGATAACTCACACTCATTTGCGCCGAGTAGTGATTGTCAGGCGTCAAAGCAGGGATGACAGAGCGACGAGGATTGGAGATGGACACTGATTAATGACAAGGTAGTGAGAAGGATGGTGGTTTTGAGGTCTCAGTTATATAACTGCAGAGTGTTGGAAACTACCCAACTCCACCAGCAATAAAGCATTTGCTGCGGAGTTGTAGTTTCCAAACATCTGGAGTGCCAAGGAATGGGGGTTAATGTAGGACTACTGAATCAGGAGGATGGTATCTGCTGCCTTATCTGATTCTGTATTGTTTGAGGCGTTAGTTGCCCTTTAAATGGACAGCAGCATTCATATCAGTAATAGACATACGGGATTTGGTTTTACTGTATGGGAATTCTGCTGTCATTAAAGGGGAACAAAGGCATTACGGAAAAATACAGATCAGAAGCAAGTAGTGGTGATAATTTCTACCCTTTATATTACAGTTTAATCTTATAGGTGTTAGGAAGGTATAAGGGCAGATTATGAGCCTTTACGGCTTGAGGACTCCTGGATATTCTTTACTGGGTTTGGTTTGTTTAGTTTACTTTTAAAAATATTATTTTCAGGATTTTTGTTGTCCCTGCAGGTGTGCCTGGGTACAGCGTTTGGGTCGCAATCACGTTGACAAATCAAGCGCGCCTACAATCCATATAAGACAAGGGGAGAAAAAGTGCCAACCAAGAGGTAACGGTGCATCTTAACGTATCTATAATCTGGATACTAGCCAAACCTTGCGGACCCCCCCCCCAACCCCCCTGTTTATACTGTTATTACCATGGGAATTATACTGTTATTACACTGGGGAATTATACGTTATTTACCTGGAATATACTGTATTACATGGGGATGATTAGGTTATAACTGGAATTATGCTGTATTACACTGGGGATTTTATTATACTGTTATTACACTGGGAATTATACTGTTATTACAACTGGGAATTATTACTGTTATTACACTTGGGAATTATATGTTTATTACACTGGGATTAGACTGTTATTACACTGGGAAACTATACTGTTATTACAATGGGAATTATACTGCTTATTACACTGGGAATTCTACTGGGATTACAACTGGAATTATACTGTTATTACACTTGGGGAAATTATACGTATACATGGGAATTTAATACTGTTATAAACTGGGAATTATTTACTGTGATTACACTGGGAATTATTTTTACTGTTTATTACATGGGGGAGATACTTGTTATTCCATGGGAATGAACTGTTATTACACGGAAATATAATGTTTGTTATTACACTGGGAAATTATACTGTATTACACTTGGGATTATACTGTATTACACTGTGTGAATTATTACGTTATACACTGGGGCATATACTGTTATTACACTGGGGAATTATGCGTTATTACACGTGGGAATTATGCTGTCCGATTAACACTGGGAAGATGCGTATACACTGGGAGTTATTGATTACTGTTATTACACTGGGAAGATTCCACTGGGTATTACACTGGGAATTAGACTGTTATTACAATGAGGAATTTATTACTGGTATTACACTCGGGAAATTATTTATTGTTATTACATGGGAATTATATGTTTTAATTACACTGGGAATTTTCTGTGTTATTACATATGGGAATTCTTTGCTGTTATTAAACTGGGAATTAGGCTGTTATTACACTGGGAATTAACTGTTATTACACTAGGGGAAATACTGTTATGACAACTGGAATTATACTGTGTTATTACACTGCGAATATACTTGTTTATTACACTGGGACTATACTGTTATACATGGGAATTATGCGTTATTTACACTGGGAATTATGCTGTTATTACACTGGGAAGATGCTGTTATTATTCACTGGGCATATAATGTTTATTACACTGGTGAATAACTGTATTACACTGGAATTATGCTGTTATTACACTGAGGAATTATGTGTTGTTGATACAATGGGAATGATGCTGTTACATTATCAACTGGAAGTATACTGTTTATTACACTGGGAATTATCTGTGATAACAATGGGAATTTATACTTGTATTACAAAAACTGAATAATAACATTGATATAGAAAGTGACATTCAGGAGCCAATACCATAACAGCTGAAACCAATCGGATTGAGATATTTTACAAGGCTTCTGCAGTTTAGACAAATATCTAAGTGGCTGCTTGTAAATCATGGGCAAACTTTTATACCTGTGATGGTGTCAAACCCTTAAGGTAGCCACACATTACTTAACCTTACGACCGTCCCCGCCCAAACATTTGTGATGGTCCAGCAGTATACTAAACCGTTATAATAGTTAGTAGTTTACGTGCAGTTGATGCTGCCAGTGTTCTATGTAAACCAGTGTCTTTGTTTTGTAGTTAAATAGAATTTGAATGGAAATTTAATATGGACTCTTTGTCATGTTCGTTTTCTACTGCTAACGAAGGCAAGCTTACAAGTTCCCCTTGGAATTATCCTCAGATCTTCTGCGGGGGCCAACCTTTTCTCACCGCGAAAGGTTCGTGTTAGAAAATGAGTAGAAAGTGTTGGCTATGTAGTAGGGCGGAATACTGATTGTCGGATCGTTCCTGCCTTGGCGTTTGTAATAAACAGATCTTCCGATCGTGTAGGATCTCTCTGCCACCATGGACACCACTCCCAAAGGTAAGTACAACAATTCAGAATCTAACTGCCAAATACCCACGATGCCTTTCTTTACAAGTGCCAGACAGTTTGCAATCATCAGACGACAGCGAGATGGAGCCGAGACGTCATCCATATGTTTCTTTTTTTTTGTTTGTTTTTTTGTTTTCTGTCGTTTTTCTTTCTTCGTCTGTGTGTTTCCAGCTTACGTCCGCTGATTCAGTGTCCTTTGCAGAACAAGATTTGCAAAAATGGATTAGGACCCAATTATAAAAGAGAGCTCAGGCCAGGAGACGCGGATCATCGTTAAGACAAGTTAAGGATGGTGTTTCACAATGGTGATTGATGTTCCGTGGTTAAAGCCTTGATTGCGCTGTGGTGACGGCGCAACTTTCTAAGTTGATGCATTACAAACCCCCCCAAACATCATAATTTTTGTATGTAGAGATCAGGACCTACTAGACATGACCGCTAATCAGGAGAGACCCCAAACACACGCACACGTGACCGATAATCAGGAGGAGACCCCACACACCACGGTTACACAAACACCCACACATTTTTGTTTTATTACGGTTAGAATCACGGTGAGGTGTCTGAAAGGTTTAATTGAGTTTCGGCAATTCAGGCTGATCTCGGGTATTTAGCTTTTCATTACAACTCGTGACATGCGGACAACATTTCCGTTAATTCAGAACCATACTTGCTTGTTAACTTGGTGGACGCACGGCCATTGCAGCCCCTGGCTTGTAAAAATGTGCCCGTGCGGCGGATCTATACAATCTCTTCCAATTCAGTTTTGCGTTTGCTTTTCTTCTTCCTCGTAGACCTTTGTCGCTGTTTCGACGCAGCTTTGCCGTGATTCTTTCCATGGAATCTTCTCCTTTTAGTCGCTCACCAGTTGTCGCGTTCATTGATCCAGGGCACCTTAATTTATCCGTCTGTTCTTGTGATCATTTCCTACGTCTGCCATTATCATCGAATCCGCCATCCGTTTCATTTGACTTTTTGCTGTTTCTCTTCCCTCATCTTCAAATCTCCTTTGTTTTTTCTCTAGCAGTGTCAGATGGGAACCAAAGCACAGTCCGAACCGAGGGACAGACCTGACGGCAACGGAGTGGAGGCGGTCAGCAACTTCCTCCCTCGGTAGTCTCTGGGGTGAAGATGGACCTCCTCTCTCTTTATCCACCCGGGGCCATATTTTTATAATCAAATTCGTTGGGGTATCATCAATCAGTTTTCTATACGGGAAACCACGTCTTGCGGAGGGTAAGCTGTCTAAGCGTGGCCCCACGCAGTGGACGCTAACCATAAGGCAAATGTTACGTTCATCCTCTTCTGGCCGTTGGCATATAATCATTTATAAATTTCCTGCAGGAAGGATTGATCGTGCAGCGGTTTGTCTCCATGCTTTATCTGTGAGGTTTTGCGCTATGGTACGCGCCCAGTTGGCCGCTCTTCGGGAGGGAAACGGCCGTGGTATCCTATCATAATGAAGCAGGCGTCTTCTGGAAAACAATCCAATCAATAAACCAGGTGGGATGGTCTGTGGTGCCAATTGATGTAAATACATTACTTTCATATATTCAGTGGGGAACTTGTACACATAACATAGAAGCACCTTTTGTGTGAGCTGCTCATTCTGTAATTTCTCCACCGGAGCGCTCTTGCTACCGCTTTCTAGGTAAAGAAATGAGAGCCTCTCCTTAGCTAGGTGCATGCTCGTCTTCTGATCTTGTAAACCAAATTGGTAATAATGGCGTTACATTGAAGTGGTTGGTTTTATGCAGGTAGACTTTTAACACCAGGTTCCTGTTGTTCACAATGTTAGCATTCTGACAAATGAATATTAGCAAATATTTAACGTACTGTTCTTCCTTCCTTTCCTAGCTCAGTGTCTGAATCAATGTCTAGCTGGAGAGATGCCTCATTTTCATTTTGAGAATCAGAAACGGGAATCCGCCCCAGCCACGACCACTGCCGACCGCAACTCAGCCATCGTGGTGCAGGGGAGGCGATGGGTCATTATAAATGTGGACATTTTCCTATACGTGGAATAGTTGGTTACGCAATTGTAAACCATTTATATTTTTGCCATATTGGGTCGTACAGGGGTTGGTGGCGTGCACTTGGGGGTTCTTTTGGCGACGATGAAAACTGCGTCCGGAACACTTCCTTTTGAAAGAAAAAAACCAAATTAATTGTGCCTCAACAATCCTAATAATGTTATTACGACATAGGGAGTCAAGAGGAGAAGCCATAGATGGATTTAATGCATGGAGGCCGTGCCTGTTAACCCCCGTGTGCGTTAAGTTGCATCTGATGCTGGGATCATGTATCAGTACTCTGAATATGAAAATCATATTTACCGATGGCCAATATTAATCAGTGTAATATCTTTGAGATATTAAACCAGTGAAATAGGAACATGTCCATTCTCTTTGTAATGATTTGCTAATTAATTTGAACCATGGGACCCAGGTCTTGGGTATTTTCTTTGCAAGTCTTGGGATTCTCATGGGTGTTGGCCATACTGGGTTGTATTGATTGGGGGGGTGGTGTGCTCTGGTTGGAACGATTATTAATGGTGATAAGATCATAGAAATGCATCTTTATTCCACACGGTTTTAATGACTCAGTTTATGACATCATCTGTTAAGGCACAATTGTCAGTGACTGATTGTCAGCAGGAAGATTGATAAGAGTGTGATAATATTTGTCCTAATTAGGAGAAATTGTTAGCTGCCAGTGAGAAGTGAAAAAAAGGTGAAGATGGGGGAGGACGACGGCTCAGAAGTGCATTCTATGGCCGTTGAACCATTCCCATGAGCACCAGGGGACGGGCCATCTGTATTAAGAGGGAGAATGGGGGCTTAGAAGGATAGGAAGTGGTTGGTTTGACTCCATTTTAGGATGGGTAGATAGGGTTAATTCTGCCGCTAAAGCCCCTACATGATTTGAAACAGTGAGTTTATCTTGCCTGGTGCTAGGTGTTAAACATATGGTGGATCGTGTGAAGATTATTGGGTGGGGCTGGGAGTGACCCGGCGACGTCTTGGTTCACCTGGGCCCAAGACAAAGTTAGTTTTAGAGGTGGAGGAGGGCCTTACCTAAATAATGATTCTCAAGTGATTTCAGAAATAATACCGCAGCCACGTTCTTATGCTAGGGAGGTGGGCAACGGAGGTTAGGTAGGAGTATAATGCGTGGTACTAGAGGTTTGGTGTAAGGCGATGGGGTTGGGTTTATAGAGAACATTAATGCATGGTGCAGCTGTTTTGGGGGAAAGATGGCGTAGGGGTTGCGGAGATTTTAACACTAGGTATGGGGGGTGGGGTACATGGACTATAAAGGTGGTACGGATAGAGGAGTTAGAGATCAGGGGGCGAATAAGGATAATGGAGGGATGATGTGGGGGAGATAGAGGATAAGGAGTGGCATGGTAAGTCCAAGTAATGGAAGGAAGTAAACGATGATAATCTAAAATAGATTTTTACAAATGCAAGAAAGTCTGGACTTAAAAAAACTGGAGGAACTTGGCAGAAATGGACTTTAATGGAAAAGAGTTGATGAATGGTTATAGCAGAAACATGGCAATAATGATTCACACGACTGCGACAGTAAATATTGACGCATAATCCTTATTTAGACATGACAGTTAATAGAAAGGAGGGGAGTATGTGATGTATGTTAAAACAAAGAACTGAAGCCAAATTTAAAAGCTGGGATCGATGGGGGTGGTATATAATGATAAGCAGAAGAAGCCAATATGGGTTGGAGTGTGTACAGAAAGCAAGAAGGTGGGTAAATTAATGTTGGGGTAGTTATAAGCCGCCAAATGCCAGTGTTAGGAGTTGAAAATGAAATCTCCATATGGCAGTTGGCGAAGGGCTGCTGGTTATGGGCATGTTTGGTTATGGAGAAATCCCATAAACCAGCACCTCAAAAAAAGGGATCAAGTTCTTTAAATCTTCTTTATGAGCATTGTGTATTTCACCAGATGGTAGAAGTTCCTACTAGACAGAATGCGTTGGTGGATCTGGTGATATCCTGAGGCTCATTTTGGAGAGAAGGTATTCCAATGGAAGCTTAAGGGAATAGTGACCATGATATAGTGTCACTTTAATATATTTGGGTATAGTGATCATGACTTATAGTAGTGTCGTTTTTAATACAGGAATCGTGATCATTGATATGGTTTTTTTGGCGATAATATAGGAATAGGATCATGATTAGGCATTTTAAATAAGGGAATAGTGGATCATGATATATGGGTCATTTAATTAAGTGGGTAATGTGACCATGTGATTATAGTGTCATTAATACAGGGAATAGTGATCATGATTTGATAGTTGTTCATTAATATAGGGAATTTAGTGAACCATGATATCGTGTAATTTAAATATAGGAAATAGTGATCATGATAAGTGTCATTTAATTATAGGGAATCGTGACCAATGATATAGTGTGAATTCTAATAATTGGCAATATGATTATGATATTTCAGGTCATTTAAATAGGGAAATAGTGACTATGATATGTGTCATTTAAGATAGGGGATAGTGAGCATGATATAGTGCATTTAATAAGGGAATAGTGACCGTGATATAGTTGTTCATTTAAATCAGGGAAATAGTGACTAGAATAGTGTTCATTAATATAGGGAATAGAATAGGATAATGAATATAGGTCATTAATACAGGACTAGTGATCATGTATGAGTGTGTCATTTAATATAGGGAATATTAGTGATCATGAATAGTGTCGTTTTTAATAAGGGAATGGAATAGTGATTCAGATATTATGGTGTCAATTTAATATAGGGATAGTGCTCATGAAGATAGTGTCATTTAATAAGGGGCAATAGTGATCATGATATAGTTGTCATTTAAGATAGGGAATTAGTTGACCATGAATAGGAATTAATATAGGCCAAAGTGATCATGATATAGTGTCATTTAAATAGGGAATAGGACGATGATATAGTGTCATTTAAATAGGAATAAGTGAGTCTAGGATATAGTGTCATTTAATATAGGGGAATGTGACCATGATATATGTGTCCATTTTTAATATAGGGAAATAGTGACTATTGATATAGTGTCATTAAATAGGACTAGTGCATTCATGATATAGTTTTAATTTAATACAGGGATTAGTGATATGCATATAGGTTGTAATTTATAAGGGCAATAGGACCCATGATATGTGTAATCTAATATAGGCAATAGTGGACCATGATAGGTCATTTAATATAGGCAAGAGTGATAAGATTAGTGTATTTAATATAGTGCATAGTGATCATGATATAGTGTCATTTAATTATAGGGAATAGTGACCAATGATATAGGTATTTTAATATAGGGAATAGTGAGCATGATATCGTGTCATTTAAATAGGGATATAGTGACCATGATATCGTGTCATTAATAGGAAATAGTGACAATGATCCGTGTAATTTAATATAGGCAATACTGATCATGATATATAGTGTCATTAGTATGGGAATAGTGACCATGATATCGTGTCATTAATAGGGAATCGTGACCATGATATAGGTCATTTTAATATAGGGCGCATAGGACCATGATATAGGGTTTGGTCATTTCATATAGAATAGTGACCCATGATTATAGGTCATTTAATATAGGGAATAGGGACCAGGATATAGTGTAATTTAAATAGGCAATGTGACATGATATAGTGTCATTTAAATATAGGGAATAGTGGACCATGATATAGTGTAAATTAATATAGCAATATGATCATGATTATAGTTAAGTTAATATAGGGAATAGTGGACCATGATATAGTGTATTTAATATAGGCAATAGTGATCATGATATAGTGTCATTTAATATAGGGAATAGTGAACATGATATAGGTCATTTAATATAGGAATAGTGACTATGATATAGGTCATTTAATTGGGAATCGTGACATGCTATAGTGTCATTTAAATTAGGGAAAGTGACATGATATAGGGATTTAAATAGGGAATAGTGACCATGCTATAGTGTCATTTTAAGATAGGGAATAGTGACCATGATATGGTCATTTTAATATAGGGAATGAGTGATCATGATAATAGTGAATTTAATAATAGGGGAATAGTGATCATGATTTATAGTGTAATTTAATTAGGAATAGTGACGTGATATAGTTCATTTAATATAGGGATAGTGACTGATGATATAGTGTCATTTATATAGGGAATAGTGATCAGACATCCGCGTCATCCCCCATCGCCGCCCCTTCTCTAGTGGCGTGAGTGAGTCCATTAATACGGTTTCTGCCATCGGAATAGTGATCATGAATAGTGTCATTTAATATAGGGAATAGTGTATTATGATACTAGTTGTCGTGTAATACAGGGAATGTGATCATTGGATATGGTGTATTTAATATAGGGATATAGTGATCATGATTTTTAGGTCATTTATACAGGGAATTAGTGATCATGATATAGTGGCATTTAATATTAGGAATAGTGACCATGATATAGTGTCATTTAATATAGGCAATATGTGACATTGATATAGGTCATTTAACATAGGGAATAGTGGTTATCATGATATAGTGTCATTTAATATAGGGGAATAGTGATCATGATATTAGATGGATTTAATATAGGGAATCAGTAATGGGACCATGATATAGTGCATTTCAATAGGGAATAGTGAATATGAATAGTGTCATTTAATTATATGGATAGGGATCATTGAATAGTGCCATTAATCAGGGAATAGTGATCCGAGGCGAGATCAGTTGTTAATTTAATATAGGGAATAGCGGGCACTTTCTCAAATATGTATTCCCCCCCCCTTATATGTGTGCTTTATATGGCTTAATTTCATAGCGTCTAATATGGTAGACCCACTTTCCGCTGATGTAGTGTTTTCTCATGTGCATTAATATAGGCTCATATATTGTGATCATGTATTTTTTCTTTATCGTGGGAAATAACCCCCGATTTTTAGGGAATAGTTTTCGATCAACGACCTTTATCGTGTCTTTTTGAATTACCCAGCGTGATGAATAGTCGACCATTTGATTTATTTTGTATAGTTGCGTTCATTTGTATTTAAACTTTACGGGTTACCCAGTATCCGCTTCGACTAATGACCCCCCCTATTAGTGGTCATTTAATTTGATATTGGTTGTACCCATAGCGCATGCACTCTTTGTGTCATTTAATGATTAGACTCACATATTTCGTGACTCACGCGAGATGGTAAGTCGCAATCACTTAGGCAATACGTGATATTATGATTTTATTGTAGTGTCCATTAATATAGGGAATAGTGACAATGATATAGTGTCATTTAAATATCGGGAATAGTGATCATGATAAGTGTCATTTTAATAAGGAACAGTGACCATGATATAGGATCATGTAAATAGGGAATAGTGACCATGTGATATGTGTCCATTTAATATAGGGAATCGGACATGATATGTGTATTTCATATAGGAAGTGACCATGATTATAGGTGAATTTTAATATAGGGAATAGTGACCATGATTATAGTGTATATATTTAATATAGGCACTAGTGACTATGATATAGTGTCATTAATATAGGAATAGGACCATGATATAGTGAATTTAATATAGGCAATAGTGATCATGAATTATAGGGAATTTAAGATAGGGTATAGTGACCATGATATAGTGTTAATTTATTAGGCACTAGTTTTGATCATGATATAGTGTCATTTAACTATAGGGAATAGTGACCATGAATAGTGTCATTAAGGATAGGGGAATAGTGACTATGATCTAGTGGTAATTTAATAGGGAATAGCTGACCATGTATAGTGTTCATTTAATATAGGGATATATGTGACCCTGATATAGGTCAGAGTAATATAGCGGAATAGTGCACATGGAGATAGTGTTAATAATAAGGCAATAGTGGACTATTGATATGTGTCATTATATAGGGAATAGTGACCATGATATAGTGTAATACATATAGGCAATAGTGATCACTGATATAGTGGTAATGAATATGGGGATAGTGACATTGAGATAGTGTAATTAATATAGGCAATAGTGATCATGAATAGTGTCATTTAATATAGGAATAGTGACCAGGATTGTGTAATTTAATATAGGAATAGTGGACTCTATGATAAGTGTCATTTAATATAGGGAATAGGACCATGATATAGTGTCATTTAAATAGGGGAAATTAGTGAGCCAGATAGTGTAATTTAATATAGGGAATAGTGACCATGATATCGTGTTCATTTAATATAGGAATAGTGACATGATTATAGTGTCATTTAATATAGGGAATAGTGACCATGATTTTATAGTGTCATTATAATATAGGGAAATAGGACCCTGAGTTAGTGGTAATTTAATATAGGGATAGTGACATGATAGAGTGTCATTAATATAGGGGAAAGTGACCAGGATATAGTGTCTTTAATATAGGGAATAGTGACTAGGATTATAGTGTCGATTTGAATTAGGGAAAAGTGACCATGAGATAGTGTCATTAATATAGGACTAGTGACCATGATATAGTGCATGTAATAAGGGAATAGGCGGACCAGATATAGGTCAGTAATATAGGGATGGACATGATATAGTGTCATTATATAGGGAATAGTGACTGAATAGTGTCATTAATATAGGGAATAGTGACTAGATTATAGTGTCATTAGATAGGGAATATGACCATGCTATAGTGTTCATTAACTATAGGGAAGAGGAATACTGTATATTTATATTTATACATATGGGTGGGAGCTGCCATATTGTTTCCCTTAGACAGTACAGTATGAGGGTATAGCTTATTGTATGTACAGTACATTCCTTCTCTGTATATTTATACATATGGGTGGGAGCTGCCATATTGTTTCCCTTAGACAGTACAGTATGAGGGTATAGATTATTATGTGTACAGAACATTCCTTCTCTGTATATTTATATTTATACATATGGGTGGGAGCTGCCATAGTGTTTCCCTTAGACAGTACAGTATGAGGGTATAGCTTATTGTATGTACAGAACATTCCTTCTCTGTATAGTTATACATATGGGTGGGAGCTGCCATAGTGTTTCCCTTAGACAGTACAGTATGAGGGTATAGCTTATTGTATGTACAGTACATTCCTTCTCTGTATATTTATATTTATACATATGGGTGGGAGCTGCCATACCCTCTTTCAGGAAATCCCCCATCCTGTTTATCCTGATACAGTCTATATGGAGATGAAGCCCCAGGTGCAGAGAAAACATTTTATTGATTGGTTGACAGCTATTGAGGGGCTGATGGGATTGAGATTAATTATGGATTGTGGAGACATTGGGAACAGATGTCCCATCCGGTGTGATGTCATAATTAAAGTTTAAACATGACTAATAATATGTCATCCACCTAAATATATATAGAAAATTTCAGGAATATCCCATTAATCTTTATTGCCAGTGTGGGTGTTTGTGTGTGTGGGAGGGGGGAGGGTGGACATGGCGCTTTTCACTTTTTTAAAGGGTAACTAACCCCCGTTCCAAAATCCTCTGATTTACCGTGAACATTTAGAAATTAAATTGAATTAAAAGATGTTTTTGTAAAGAGAAAGTGACGTTTAACCCCTAATGGGGCGAACTGGATTCATTATTGATTTATTGTTGATTTATTGTTGATTTATTGTCCAGGACGTCACTGTGTGGCAGGTGTGTTCGCATATTTCACCGCATCCTCTGTGTAGAGGACCAGACACAGTAACCACCTGCCAGGGACTGAGATTTCACAGGTACTGGGATCAGTAATTTACATTTTATAAATAAACCAGATTATTTCCCATCAAACAGCTGAGACCAAATAGAACAAACAGTCACTGGCTGATTCTGCCATAAATTCACATCAATCTCCCCCATCAGCCCAAAGGATTCTGGGAAAACATGGCAATGGAAACGTTCTATGTCTACTAAATAGAATTATCACAAGATTAATCTATAGCTAAAAAGAGAGATTTACGAGTAGGTCCCATCACGGTTATTGATGTAACATCAACCAATGACGTGGGGCCCCGAGACGTATGAATGTCTGCTGAACTGGCCCGTCAGTACGTCTGTCCGAAGCTTAAGCACAGACGCAGATCAATTGTTCCAAAGACAATTATCTAAGGCTGGCTACACACGAAGGGAATATTTGTTGGTTGCGACAATAGCGGCTACGGACGACAGTTTGTGTGATCCATCGTGCAGTGTCATAGGGAACCGCACAATCCATCGTGATTTACTGACTGATTTTCGAGGTTGGTCGTGGCTGGCCGACCCACACCAGCAGATATTTTCGTCTGACCGACCGATAGTGCCGTGGATCTGAACCTCGATTGGCCGGGTCAGGGAACGATAATCGATAGGGGTTTTTTGCACTTTTTCAATGGAAGGATAAATCTATTGGTGTTCGGCTACTTTTAAGATTAAGCAGAAGCCCTAAATTGCATTACAAGGTAATTATGGTAATTTGGCACAATTTGAAATTAGCCGCAGGCTAAACCCCCCCCCCCCCCCAAATAGACCAAAGATGGAAAACGTCCCCTCGACATCGAGTGATGGAGACTCAGCTGGGCTTTTGGATAATGAGGCTGAAAATGTGTTGCTATGGAAACCTGGCAAAAAGGGGGAGGGAGGGGGTTGGGAGGCTGCGGAAAGACAACGGGAATCATTGAGAAGAAGCACGAAGCACATTTAAAAAAATTGATTTCAATGGATCAGGAAAACGAATGGGGTTGGGGGTTTAGGAAAAGAAATAAAGGAAACAGGACCGGCAATTAAACACATTAAGGAAGATCCGGCCATGGGTCAGAGAAAGACGCTTTTTAAATGGGATAAGTCAATTACGGAGGATGGTAATAAAGCAAATGTCGTAAGCTGGGAACAATACGATAAAATAATTCGGCCCGACCGACCGTCATTTCAGTGTTTCCGTCGGTCGGGCCGAATTATTGTATGGCGGCTTATTGCAACCGATCGCCGACCGTATGTTGGTCCGAATCGCATGGACGAACGATTGGACAGGTCGGAAAACCACAAACGATCGTGCGGTCCTCACGATCTGTCGCAATAAGCCGCCATACAATAATTCAGTTGCTGCTGCTTTTGCCGCAACCGACAGTCCTTCCTCCTCGCCAACCGGTCGGAAGCCTCAACCGGTCAGGAGGAAGGATCGTATAGTGCGGACTAAAAACGGTATTTTCACTCTTTCTTTTTACATTCTGAGAAATCGTCATTCGAAATCGCAGCATTTACAGGGAAAGACCTGTCACTCCTGAAGTGGAAATTCTAAATGTGTCTAGAGATGGGGAACGTCATAAAGTTGGAATTCGGACCCATTAAAGTCAATGGAGTGATAGTTCGAAAGGTCCGGGTGATTTACAGATAAACTAACAATGGTAACTTACTGTAAATGGCTTTTCTGTGATATATTCACAACACTTGTGTATTCCTTTCACACAAAATGTTTCTGTGATTTATTCACAACACTTGTGTATTCCTTTCACAAAAACTCTATTTTCTGTGATATAATAATTTATGCCAGTTAATTGTATCCATTACTTTATCGCATATTACCCCAACATTCCATTCCGCGCCGTCTATCTTCTCCCTTTCCATTGCAGATACTATTATAACTGTTCAGCCTTTTCTGTTTCTTTCTTTGTCAGTCTCATTCTGACACATGTGTGATGTCTGAATACAGTAAGGAGGGATTGTTTCCCACAGTCCCAGGTAAGATAAAGAGCGTTGTGAGTAGAGATGGCCGAAATTCAGTAAAAGTTCAAAAGTTTGAATGCGGACCCATTAAAGTCAATGGGGAGTGATAGTTCAAAAAGTCCGGGTGATTTACAGATAAACTAACAATGGTAACTTACTGTAAATGGCTGTGGCACCTGGGAAATGGTCTGGGGAACACGTCACTGTCACCAAAACTTGTTATAACACTTCTTAAACACTAGCGGGCAATTGTCGGGTTTTGCGCAAGGTACATTTGAGGGTTATGGCCAATTCGAGGGTTACCGAACGATACTTTCAAGGGTTACCCAAAATAGAACTACGAAATTTAAGGGTTAGCGAAAACGAACGATACTTTCGAGGGTTAGCGAAAACTAACAATACTTTCAAGGGTTAGCGAAAACAAACAATACATTCGAGGGTTAGCGAAAACTAACAATACTTTCAAGGGTTAGCGAAAACTAACAATACATTCGAGGGTTAGCGAAAACAAACAATACTTTCGAGGGTTAGCGAAAACAAACAATACTTTCGAGGGTTAGCGAAAACAAACAATACTTTCGAGGGTTAGCGAAAACTAACAATACTTTCGAGGGTTAGCGAAAACAAACAATACTTTCGAGGGTTAGCGAAAACTAACAATACTTTTGAGGGTTAGCGAAAACTAACAATACTTTCAAGGGTTAGCGAAAACTAACAATACTTTCGAGGGTTAGCGAAAACTAACAATACTTTCAAGGGTTAGCGAAAACTAACAATACATTCGAGGGTTAGCGAAAACTAACAATACTTTCAAGGGTTAGCGAAAACTAACAATACTTTCAAGGGTTAGCGAAAACTAACAATACATTCGAGGGTTAGCGAAAACTAACAATACTTTCAAGGGTTAGCGAAAACTAACAATACTTTCGAGGGTTAGCGAAAACAAACAATACTTTCGAGGGTTAGCGAAAACTAACAATACTTTCGAGGGTTAGCGATGTGTGTGTGTGTGTGTGTGTGTATGTATGTATGTATTTATGTATGTATGTATTTATGTATGTATGTATTTATGTATGTATGTATTTATGTATGTATCTATGTATTTATGTATGTATGTATTTATTTATGTATGTATGTATGTAAGTATGTATGTGTGTATCTATGTATTATGTATGTATGTATTTATGTATGTATGTATGTATGTATTTATGTATGTATGTATTTATGTATGTATCTATGTATTTATGTATGTATGTATTTATTTATGTATGTATGTATGTAAGTATGTATGTGTGTATCTATGTATGTATTTATGTATGTATGTATCTATGTATGTATGTATTTATGTATGTATGTATGTATGTATGTGTGTAT
>CM033471.1:5591113-5627186 GCA_019447015.1 Hymenochirus boettgeri | reverse complement strand
TGTATTTATGTATGTATGTATGTAAGTATGTATGTGTGTATCTATGTATGTATTTATGTATGTATGTATCTATGTATGTATGTATGTATGTATGTATGTATGTGTGTATCTATGTATGTATGTATCTATGTATGTATTTATGTATGTATGTATTTAGGTATGTATCTATGTATTTATGTATGTATGTATCTATGCATGTATGTATGTATGTATGTATGTATTTATGTATGTATGTATTTATGTATGTATGTATTTATGTATGTATGTATGTATGTATTTATGTATAAATCCCCCTCTGTTTATCATGATAACAGTCTATATGGAGATGAAGCCCCAGGTGCAGAGAAAACATTTTCTTGATGGTTGACAGCTCTTGAGGGGCTGATTGGTTAGATACTTATGATTGTGGAGACTTGGGGAAAAGATGTCCCATCCTGTGTGATGTCCATAAATTAAAGTTTAAAAAATGACTAATCATAGTCATCCACTAAATATTATATGTAGAAAAGTTTAAGGAATCCCTTAATCTTTATTGCCAGTGTGGGTGTGTGTGTGTGTGGAGGGGGGAGGGTGGACATGGCGCTTTCACTTTTTAAGGGTCAAAACTAACCCGTTCCCAAAATCCTCTGATTTACCGTGAAATTTAGAAATTAAAGTGAATTAAAAGATGTTTTTGTTAAAGAGGAAAGTGACGTTTACCCCTAATGGGGCGACTGGATTCAGTATGATTATGTTGATTTATTGTTGATTAGTCCAGGACCGGCACGTGTGGCAGGTTGTGTTCGCATATGGCACCGCCATCCTCTGTGGAGGGACCAGACACAGTAAACACGGCCAGACTGAGATTAAGGTCTGGGGAATCAGTAATTTACATTTTATAAATAACCAGATTATTCCCATCAAAACAAGCTGAGAACAAATAGACCAAACAGTCAGGCTGATTCTTGCCATAAATTCACATCATCTCCCCATCAGCCCAAAGATTCTGGGAAAACATGGCAATGGAGAAACCGTTTATGTCTACTAAATAGAATTATCACAAGAATAATTAAGCTAAAAAGAGAGATACGAGTAGGGTCCCATCAAGGTTATTGCTGTAACATTCAAACAATGACGGGGGCCCCGAGGACGTATGAAGTTGCGGAACTGGCCTCGTCAGTACGTCTGCCGATAGCTGTAAGCACAGACGCAGATCAAGGGTCAAAGACAATTTATCTAAGGCTGGCTACAAACGAAGGGAATATTTGTTGGTGCGACAATAGCGGCTACGGACGACAGTTTGTGCTGACCATCGTGCAGTGTTCATAGGAACCGCACAATCCATCGTGATTTTTACGGACTGATTTTCGAGGTTGGTCGTGGCTGGCCGACCCACACCAGCAGATATTTCGTCTGACCGACGATAGTGCCGTTGGATCTGAACCTCAGTGGCAGGGTAAGGGAACGATAATCGATAGGGTTTTTTTGCACTTTTTCAATGGAAGGATAAATCTATTGGTGTTCGGCTATTGTTAAGATTTAAGATTAAGCAGAAGAAGACCTAAATTGCATTACAGGTAATCTATGGTTAATTTGGCAACCAATTTGAAATTAGCCGAAGGCAAACCCCCCGCCACCCCCCATAGACCAAAGATGGAAAACGTTCCTCGACATCGAGTGATGGAGACTCAGGGGGCTTGGGATAATGAGGCTGAAAGGTTGCTATGGAAACCTGGCAAAAGGGGGGAGGAGGGGGTTGGGAGGCGTGCGGAAAGACAACGGAATAATTGAGAAGAAGAAAAGCCGGAAGCACATTAAAAAAATTGATTTCAATGGACAGGAAACGAATGGGGTTGGGGTTTTAGGAAAAGAAATAAAGGAAACAGGACCGGCAATTATTCCCAACACATTAAGGAAGATCGGCCATTGGGTCAGGAGAGAGAAAGACGCTTTTAAAATGGGATAAGCAATTACGGAGGATGGTAATAAGCAAATGTCGTAAGTGGGAAACCAATACGATAAAATAATTCGGCCCGACCGACAGTCATTTCAGTGTTTCCGTCGGTCGCGGACCCGAAGTATTGTAATGACGCTTTGCCAACCGATCGCAGACCCGTAGGTGGTCCGAATCGGCAATGGACCGAGCCGATTGGACAGGTCGGAAAACCACAAACGATCGTGCGGTTTTTTCCTCTATTCGAGTTCTGTCGCCAATAAGCCGCATACAAATAATTTCAGTGGCTTGCCGGCTTTGCCGCAAACCTGAGCAGTTCCTTTTCCTCCTCGCCAACCGGGCGGAAGCCTCAACCGGTTCAGGAGGAGGATCGTATAGTGCGGACTAAAAACGGTTATTTTCATCTTTTTTTTACTTATTTTGAGAAATCTTTGTAATTCGATTTTTTTTTTTGTATCGCAAGCATGTACGGGAAAGGGACCGTCACTCCCTGACAGTGGCAATTAAATGTGTTAGAGATGGGAACGTCCTAAAGTTGGAAATCGGACCCATTAAAGTCAATGGTTGAGTGTATAGTTCGAATAGGGTACGGGTTGGAATTTACAGATAAATAAAACAATGGGTTAACTACTGTAATGGCTGTGTTGGCACCTGAGGAAATGGTTGGGGAAAAAACACGTCACTGTCACCAAAACTAGTTAAACACTTCTAAAACACAAGCGGGTAATAGTCAGGTTCTGCGCAAGCTACATTCCAGTGTTACGGCCAATTCGAGGGTCACCGAACGATACTTTTGAGGGTTACCGAAGACGAATGATACTTTCGATGGTTAGCGAAAATCGAAGGCTACATTCAAGGATTAGCAAACGATACATTCTAGGGTTAGCAAATGGCCCGTAAATTCGATAAGTGATCAAATTTACGGATAATCGCCGAAAATATAGCCGCGAGTTCGGGAAGGAAATGAACTAGTTCCAATAGTTGGAGTTTGTCCAAATTCATAAAGTTTGTCTCCAACTCGGGTTCGAGTTCGTTTTTGTGTCCATCTCTATATGTGTCTCCATCCCTGACCTCTTACTAGGATCTTTAGCTGCTTGCCGGCACATTTCCTGCAACAATTAAGAGAATCAGCAGAGAAAGAAAGAAAGAAGGGGGATGGAGATGTGTAAGCATGATCAGTTGTCCATGGTAGGCTGGGCAGAACTTATTAGTTGTCGCAGACACTACAAGGAGGCAGTGAGTAAGGCGGGGGGGGGGACTTAGGAGCATCACAAACATAATAGTTTAAATGACAAAACAAACGCCACAGTAAATATGCGAACCTACCACCATTAGGAGAACACAAGGAAGGGGCCATAGGGAGATACAACTAGGAAGGGGCCATAGGAAGATACAATAAGGAAGGGACCATAGGAAGATACAATAAAGGAAGGCGGCCATAGGGAGATACAATAAGGAAGGGACCATAGGAAGATTACAACAAGGAAGGGGCCATAGGGAGATAAAGATAAAAGAGGAAGGGCATAGGAAGATTACAAATCAGAAGGGGCCAAGGGGAGATCACAAGGAAGGGGCCATAGGAGATTAGATACAAACAAGGAAGGGACATAGGGAGATACAATAAGCAGGGACCATAGGGAGATACACAAGGAAGGGGGCCATAGGGGAGAAGATACAACAAGGAAGGGGCCATAGGAAGATACAATAAGGAAGGGGCCATAGGGAGATACAACAAGGAGGGGCCATAGGAAGATAAACAAGGAAGGGACCATAGGGAGATACAATAAGGAAGGACCATAGGGCGTACAACAAGGAAGAGGCCATAGGGAGATACAATAAGGAAGGGACCATAGGGAGATACAACAAGGAAGAGGCCATAGGGAGATACAATAAGGAAGGGACCATAGGGAGATACAATAAGGAAGGCGGCAATAGGAGATACAACAAGGAAGGGGCCATAGGAAGATGACAATAAGGAAGGGGGAGCAATAGGGAGAACAACAAGGAAGGGCAGGGGCATAGAAGATAGATACAATAAGACGGGGCCACATAGGGAGATCAACAAGGAGGGGGCAATAGGGTACGGTACATAAGGAAGGGACCATAGGGGAGATACAACAAGGAAGGGGCCATAGGGAGATACAATAAGGAAGGGGCCAAGGAAGATACAATAAGGAAGGGGCCATATGGAGATACAACAAGGAAGGGGCCATCCCATAGGGGAGATACAATAAGGAAAGGGGCCATAGGGAAAGATACAATAGGAAGGGGCCATAGGGAATACAATAAGGAAGGGGCATAGAATATAAACAAGGAAGGGGGCCATAGGAGATTACACAAGGAAGGGGCCATAGGAAGATACAATAAGGAAGGGACCATAGGGAGATACAACAAGGAAGGGGCCATAGGAAGATACCATAAAGGAAGGGGCATAGAAGGTACAATTAAGGAAGGGACCATAGGGAGATAAAACAAGGAAGGAGGCATAGGAAGATACAAACAAGAAGAGGCACATAGGGAGATACAACAAGAAGGGCTTAGGGAGATACAATAGGAAGGGGACATAGGGGAGATAACAACAAGGAAGGGGCCATAGGAAGATGACAATAAGGACGGGGCAGGGGCATAGGAAAGTATACAATGAAGGAAGGGACCATAGGGCGATACAAACAAGAAGGGGCCCATAGGCGTCACTAAGGAGGACCATAGGAAGATACAACAAGGAAGGGGCCATAGGAAGATACAAAAGGAAGGGACCATAGGGAGATACACAAGGAAGGGGCCATAGGGAGATACACTAAGGAAGGGGCCATAGGAAGATACAACAAGGAAGGGGCCATAGGGAGATACAATGAAGGAGAGGGACAATAGGGAGATACAACAAGGAAGGGCCATAGGGAAGAGACAATAAGGAAGGGACCATAGGGGAGATAAAAAAGGAAGGGGCCATAGGGAGATTAAAACACGGAAGGGGCCATAGGACGATACATAAGGAAGGGCCATAGGGAGATACACAAGGAAGGGACCAGTAGGAGATACAACAAGGAAGGGGCCATAGGAAGATACAATAAGGAAGGGGCCACCATAGGGAGATACAACAAGGAAGGGACCATAGGGAGATACAACAAGGAAGGGACCATAGGAGATACAATTAAGAAGGGACCATAGGAGAATACAATAAGGAAGGGACATAGGCGAACATAAGGAAGGGACCATAGGGAGATACATAAGGAAGGGACCATAGGGAGATACAAGAGGAAGGGACCATAGGGAGATAACAATAAGGAAAGGGACCATAGGAAGATACAACAAGGAAGGGGCCATAGGGAGATACAACAGGAAGGGGCAATAGGAAGATACAACAAGGAAGAGCCATAGGGAGATACAATAAGGAGGGGGCCATAGGGAGATACAAACAGAAGGCCATAGGGAGATACAACAAGGAAGGGGCCATAGGAAGATACAATAAGGAAGGGGCCATAGGGAGATACAATAAGGAAGGGGCCATAGGGAGATTACCACAAGGAAGGGGCCCATAGGAGATACAATAAGGAACGGGACCATAGGGAGATACATAGGAAGGGGCATAGGGAGATACAACAGGAAGGGGCCATAGGGAGATACATAAGGAAGGGCCTAGGGAATACAAAAGGAAGGGGCCATAGGAAGATACAACAAGGAAGGGACCATAGGGAGATACAACAAGGAGGGAACTAGGGAGATCAATAAGGAAGGACATAGGGGAGATACAAAAGAAGGGGACATAGGAGATACACAAAGGAAGGGAAGGGACCATAGGGAGAGACAAACAAGAAGGGACCATGAGGGAGATACAATAAGGAAGCGACCATCGGAAGATAACAAGGACAGGGAACCATAGGAATACAACAAGGAAGGGCCATAGGGAGATACAACAAGGAGGGACATAGGAAGATACAACAAGAAGGGACCATAGGGAGATACAAAAGGAAGGGACCATATGGAGATACAACAAGGAAGGGACATAGGGAGATTACAATAAGGAAGGACCATAGGGAGATAAACAAGGAAGGCCCAAGGGGAGATACAACAAGGAAGGGACCATAGGAAGATACAACAAGAAAGGGGCCATAGGGAGATACAACAAGGAAGGGGCCATAGGAAGCTAACAAGGAAAGGGGCCTAGGGGATACCATAAGGAAGGGAAGGGGAGATACAACACGGATGGACCAAGGAGCTACCAACGGGCCCGGGCCCCGGCGGGGATAGGGCGCCACTCAGGCTGGCCTCGGGAGATAACCCGGACGGGCTGGGCGGTCCCCCGGCCGGGGATCGGGCGACCCCCTGCCGGGCCCTCGCGCCCCGGGCGGGCTCTGGCGTCCCCCGCTGCTCTTGTCTTGCTTTCTCTTCTTCTGCTGTCTGTCTCGCGTCTTCTGTCTCTGTCGTCTCGTCTTCTGCTGCGCTTGTCGTCTTCTTTCTGTTTTGTTTTTTTCGTTTCGTCCGTCGTCTTGTCTCTCTGTCTCTTCTGTCTGTCGTCTCCGTCTGTCGCTCTCGTGGTTGTTTTTCTTTCATTCTTGACTCTGCGTATACTCGCATGCGCCTTCCCCGGCGTTCCGTATTCAGTCTGAGAGTATCTCACCCAGATGTATTCTTCTGCCTTATCGTGTCTGGACACCCACCCCAAGAATCTCTGCTCGTAATATTTGTCTTTTCGTCGGCCTCACCGCTATCCACACTTCGCAATTCTCTGTCCGATGCGATCACCTACGATTTGACTCTTCCTCCCAACGCTCCCCTCCAGCTCATGTCTACTCTTCCAGCCACTTTTTCTGCTTTGACTGCCTTGGCCGTACTCTTGGTACCCAGCCAGCTCTAGCCTAGTCTCACACTTTCTGTATAGCCCAAGACTCCCCCTGTCACTTTACCACTATGCTATTATGAGCATAATCTCTGAAACGCACATTCGTCAGTGCTTATCCTCTGCTTATTCCATTCGGCGCGCATCTTCTATGCTGTATCTTTTTCGTAGTTTTTGCGTCTCTCTGTTCCCTTCTTCTCCACTACTGCAGACTACTTGAACAAGCACAAGCTTGTCCGATGGTCACCGTATGACACAAGACCCTGATCGATCGTGTGCTTCCACCTAGCACCAGAGCTCCCTCATAACATATCCTTCCGTCCTGACATGTCCCTTCACTGCCACGCAGTCACCTACCCTTCAGTACTCCTAACTGAAACACCTATTAACTCTACTTTTTTTCTTCTTCTTTCCTGTGCACATACCCGACGTCCTGATCGATATGTCTTCTTTCCCCTCGCTTGTCGTTCTCTTAGCTCTTCTCCCCCCCTACCCCTGTTTCCCCCAACTGCCTCCACCAACCCACTACGGCCTCTTTTCACATTCAACTGCTCTGCGATAAAACAACCCACACAACACTCACACCCCCCCACAAAAATCCCCAACCCCCCCCCAGCAAGTGCTCCTGATGCCACCTACCACTGTCCACCCTGGCCGCTTCGCACGTGCTGCACACTCCCAGTGTCTCTGGTCTACTCGCACTGATCGATTGCGGTATGCACATAACCGAGCCCCGCCCTGAGAAACAACAGGGAGAGCGACACACCCCACGTAACACAGAGAGACCACCACTCAACCCTTACTTCTTGACTCACATTCAGTACACCTAAACGGGATTACCGGCGGTGCCGGCACAACCGCAGATAACTTCGTGCCCGGTACGGGACACTCCATCTATTCCCGTCCCCGCCCCACCCTGGCAACTTTACCTCTTTCAGCCTGAGAGACGCCATAGAACCCACCTAAATACTCTTGTGTCTCACACACTACAGTATTCTTATTATACTGTATTATTACTATATATTCTTATACGACATTCATTATTAGCTACTATTATTATTATTATTAATTATTATTATATTATTGTGTTGATCCTTCTCATTCTTATTATTACTACTCTAATTTATTTTTTTCTTCTTATACCTTCCACCCCACTATATTATTCCTTATTCATTAGGCAGCCTCTTCTCTCTTCCCCTACTTTTCCTGATCCTCTTTCTTCCCTTCCTTCTTTATTTTCTCCTCTCCCTCTCCTCTCCCCCTTCTTTTGTTTTTTTACCTTCTCTCTACCTCTCTCCCTTCTTCTTCCTCTTTCCCGGCCCGCCCGGCTTTGTTTTTTGCCCCTCCATCCTGCGTTCTTCTCTCCGGTGCGGTTTTCTCAACCGCTTCCTCCTCTTCCTCCTCTTCCTACTAAACAAACTCATCTCACCACACCACATTCCCCCCCCTCTTCTTGGTCCCCCCACCACGCCCTGGAGCTCCCCTAAAACAACAGACCCAGACAACGCCCTCAAACCCAGTAATCAACCCACCCACTCTAGGCGAACCCCAGTCCCGTTCACACCCTACAGTTCTTCCTTTTCTAGTGCCGAACACCAATAACCTCGATCTCACAGTTCCCATTAGACCCCCGGCCCACCACCACGCTTGGTCTTCCCGCCCCCTTCTGGTCTCCTGTACCCCCCCTCGAATCATGCCGATCACATCCTGTAAAAACCCCCACAGCATCACCCTTCCCCCTGGCGGATCAGTTACTCCGTCACCCCCACCCGTCTCCTGTTCTCTCCTTCCCCCTTCTTGTTTCTTACCGTCCCCCGCTTGGTCTCCCTTCCCAACGTCTGGCCATAGCAGCCAACCAACAAACACCGTCACATTTGCACCCGTCCCCCCGTCTGCTACTACAAAGGCACCACCACTACACCATGAAACCCCCACTAACCACCCAAGTCCTGGAACCAACACACCCGACCTCCACCCAACAGAGTACCCTGGGATGAATGTCTCGCATTACAAGTGACAAAACAACCAGTATCTTAACACCAAGGGGAACCACCCCACAACGAACACACCCGCTCCTCCGCGGGTACCAATCCCTCAAAGTACACACACAATCGAACATACACGGGGTCCCCCCTACAGACCACCACAGTCCTGGATACCACAGAGAAACCACCCCCCGATGCATCAACACCAGATCCCCCACCCAGATATCCTCCGGGCAACCTCTCACCACGTACCCAACCCGGCTCCTGATCTCCATCCACCCTACTGCCCCTCCCTTACAGCCAACCCCCCCTTAGCACCCGCCAAGGTCTACTCCAGCCCCACAGGCCGCATGCCCTGATTATGACAATTCCCCCACTCTCTCGCGCACTATACCCACGACACCCGTATCCTGGTATATCCCGTACACCCAGAAGGCCTGGTCTAACCATACACACCGCTACAATGGGTTATATCACGTACACACAGTTCGCTGGTCGATACAGTCCCCACGCCAGGTAGAGGGCATTCGTGATCTATCAAGCCACACCAGCTCGACGCATCAGCAGCGGTCGAGTACATCATAGACACACAGTATACACCCAAGCCACGGGAGTAGAGTTGCTACAAGTGTACAGTACACAAGTGCGGTCCTCTATACTAATGGTAGACCTCCCGATACTTTACTTGGGCTATACGTAGCACACAGGTATTGGTGCTTATGACGTGACACACAAGTATAGATTTGGGCCAGACAGCGAACACAAGCTATCCTGGTCTATAACAGTTACACACAGTCTCACAGTCACAGTTCGCTGATCATACAAGTACCAAGATCTGAGCTTATGTCAGCTGGGTCTTACGTACACACACTGTACCTGATCTATACAGGACACACAGTATCTGGTCATACAAGGTCCCACACAGTATCCGGTCGCATTAAGTCCCACAGTCTCCTGGATTCCATACAGTAAACAAGTATATAATCGTCCATACAGACACCAGTTCCTGAGACATAACAGTCACCTGTCTAATACAGTACACACAGTATCCGTCACAGTACCGTTTGTAACAGTACACACGTATTCGTCGCTACATATAGGTCACAGTGATCGGCGGGGGATCAGTGCACCCAGTATCCTGGTCTATACAGTACACACAGTATCCTGGTCTATACAGTACTACACAAAACAGTATCCTGTCTATACAGTACACAACAGTTCCTGGTCTATACAGTACACCAGTATCCTATCCAGTAACACACATATCCTGGTCTTATCAGTACACACAGTATCCTGGTCTATACACCGTACACACAGTTCCTGGTATCTTACGTACACACACAGTATCCTGGTCTTACAGACACACAGTATCCTGTCTATACATACACACAGTATCCTGGTTCTATACAGTACACACAGTATCCTCGATCCATACAGTACACACAGTAGTATCCTGGTCTATACAGTACACACCAGTATCCTGATCGTATACCGTAACACACGTATCCTGATCTACAGTACACACAGTATCCTGGTCTATACAGTACACACAGTATCCTGGTCTATACAGTACACACAGTATCCTGATACATAGCTACACACAGTAATCGGCTGGTCTATACAGTACAAAGTAAAACCGCCACAGTATCCTGGTCCTATACACACAGATCTGATCCAGTACACACAGTATCCTTCGATCCTATACAGTAAACACAGATCCTGCTATACAGTAACCAGTATCCTGTGTCTATACAGTACACAACATAAAATGATCGGCTGGTGATCTACAGTACACACAGTATCCGGTGTACGTCTAAACAGTATATACAGTACACAGTATCCTGACTATACAGTAACCACAGTATCCTGGTCTATACAGTACACACAGTATCCTGTCTATACCGTACCACAGTACCTGATCGCTATACAGTACACACACCGTCATCCTATCCGGTCTATACATACACACAGTATCCTGGTCTCTACAGTACACACAGTATCCTGGTCTATAACAGTACACACAGTATCCTGATACTATACAGTACACACGTATCCTGAGTCTTACAGTACACACAGTATCCTGGTCTAACAGTACACACAGTATCCTGGTCTATACAGTACACACCAGTATCCTGGTCTATACAGTACACACAGTATCCTGGTCTTACAGTACAACACAGTACCTGATCTATACAGTACAACACAGTATCCTGTTCTATACAGTACACACACAGTACCCTGGTCCTTACGTACCACACGTATCCTGGTCTATACAGTACACACAGTATCTGGTCTATACAGTACACAACAGTATCCTGGTCTATACAGTACACACAGTATCCTGGTCTATACAGTACACACAGTACCTGGTCTATACAGTACACCGTATCCTGGTCTATCAGTACACACAGTATCCTGTCTATACAGTACACACAGTACCTATCTTACATACACACGTATCCTGGTCTATACAGTACACACAGTATCCTGGTCTACTACAGTACAACCACAGTAATCCTGGTCTATAAAGTACACACAGTATCCTGGTCTATACATACACCACGTATCCTGTATTTACAGTACACCACGTATCCCTGATCTATACAGTACACACAGTATCCTGGTCTCATACAGTACACACAGTACCCTGGTCCTACAGTACAACACAGTATCCTGATCTATACAGTACACACACAGTATCCTGGTCTATACCATTACACACAGTATACCTGTCTACTACACACGTATCTGGTCTATACAGTACACACAGTTCCTGACTAACAGTACCCAGACTTTATACAGTACACACAGTATCCTGTGTCTATACAGTACACACAGTATCCTGGTCTATACAGTACACACAGTATCTGATCTATACAGTACACACAGTATCCTCCTGTAGCTATACCAGTACACACATATCCTGGTCATACAGTACACACAGATCCCTGGTCACCCATACAGTACACACAGTATCCTGTCTATACCATACACAGTATCCTGTCATACAGTACACACAGTATCCTGGTCATACAGTACACACAGTATCCTGGTCTATACAGTAACACACAGTAATCCAGATCTCTATACAGTACACACAGTATCCTTTCTATACAGTACACACAGTTCCTGGTCTATACAGTACACACAGTATCCTGGTCTATACAGTACACACAGTATCCTGGTCTATACAGTACACACAGTATCCTGGTCTATACAGTACACACAGTATCCTGGTCCATACAGTACACACAGTATCCTGGTCCATACAGTACACACAGTATCCTGATCCATACAGTACACACAGTATCCTGGTCTATACAGTACACACAGTATCCTGATGTATACAGTACACACAGTATCCTGGTCTATACAGTACACACAGTATCCTGGTCTATACAGTACACACAGTACCTGGTCTAACATTACACACTATCCTGATCCTACAGTACACACAGTATCCTGGTCTATACAGTACACACAGTATCCTGGTCCTACAGTACACACAGTATCCTGGTCATACAGTACACACAGTATCCTGGTCTATAACGTCACCAGTATCTGGCTATACAGTACAGACCCGTATCCTGGTCACCTATACAGTACCACCAGTACCCTGATCTATACAGTACACACAGTATCCTGGTGTCTATACATTACACACAGTATCCTGGTCTATACAGTACCACAGTCAGTATCCTGATCTATACAGAACCACAGTATCCTGGTCTATACATACACACAGTATCCTGATCTATACAGTACACACAGTATCCTGGTCCATAACCGTACACACAGTATCCTGGGCTATACAGTACACACAGTATCCTGGTCTATACATTACACCACAGTATCCTGGTCTATACAGTACAACACAGTAAATCCTGGTCCATACAGTACACACAGTATCCTGTCTATACATACACACAGTATCCTGGTCTATACAGTACAAACAGTATCGTCATACAGTACACACAGTACTGACATACGTACAACAGTACCGCACTACAGTACACACAGTCCTGCTATCATTACACACAGTATCCTGGTCTATACAGTACACACAGTATCCTGATCTATACAGTAAACACAGTATCCTGGTCTATACATTACACACAGTATCCTGATCTATACAGTACACACTGTATCCTGATCCATACAGTACACACAGTATCCTGGTCTATACAGTACACACAGTATCCTGGTCTATACAGTACACACAGTATCCTGGTCTTTACAGTACACACAGTACCCTGATCTATACAGTACACACAGTATCCTGGTCCATACAGTACACACAGTATCCTGGTCCATACAGTACACACAGTATCCTGATCTATACAGTGCACACAGTATCCTGGTCTATACGTACACACAGTACCCTGATCTATACATTACACACAGTATCCTGGTCCATACAGTACACACAGTATCCTGATCTATACAGTGCACACAGTATCCTGATCTATACAGTACACACAGTATCCTGGTCTATACAGTACACACAGTATCCTGGTCCATACAGTACACACAGTATCCTGGTCTATACAGTACACACAGTATCCTGGTCTATACAGTACACACAGTATCCTGGTCTATACAGTACACACAGTATCCTGGTCTATACATTACACACAGTATCCTGATCTATACAGTACACACAGTATCCTGGTCTATACAGTACACACAGTATCCTGGTCTATACAGTAACACACAGTATCCTGATCTATACAGTACACACAGTATCCTGGTCTATACAGTACACACAGTATCCTGGTCTATACAGTACACACAGTATCCTGATCTATACAGTACACACAGTATCCTGGTCTATACAGTACACACACACTTTGAAGAAACAATATTGTTACTTTAGTAAACACTCTTATATTCTTTGTTCTCTGCTTTTATTTCACATCACAAAATGCAATACGGGGAATTTAATACTTGGACAGATAATTACTTTCCCCCTCAAATTGGTATCAAGTCCGTAAATAGATGGAAGTTACCCTGAATGCACTGTACTAACAAGAGAACAAGCAATTGAAATGGAAGCGCACACTTATCCTCAGATTAAACTGTATACAGGTATATCCTGATGAGGGAGATATAGTGCTCTCCGAAACGTCGTTTGTTTGTTTGAAACAATAAACAGTTTAATCTGAGTATAAGTGTGCGCTTCCATTTCAATTGCTTGTGTTATAGCTGGGAGTCCTACAGGTAGAGGACCAACGGAAGCTGCAACTTCAACTTTGGTGGCACATTGCCATCAAGAAGTGCCTTGACCCAAACTATGGTATATGGACTTGTACTAACAAGAGCCCTGGTGAGGATGAGGGAAATAGTGACCCCTGGTGGTCAGTAGCTCCCCTGGACTGAGTTATGTAAGTCGATACTTGGTGACAAACTATAAAGTGTTTACAATGTTTAAATTGTCAGAATATAAAACCTTTGGCCAATCTATCGACTATTTAATCCTGTGCAAATGCTGAGCTGATAAACGTGAAAATATTATTTGATAAATGGACGTTTAATGTCACTGAATATCAGACAAAGGACGTCACCTATTTCCAGACTGCGCCAGCTCTGTGCCTCAAGACAAGAGGGTGAATAGGTTGGACTAGATTCAAGTCTTTATTCAACCTCAATTACTATGTTATTATGTAACTGTTATACAAACATTATGGGTAGGGTATAAAGGTTGGACTAGATGGATGTATGTCTTTATACAACCTCCAATACTATGTTACTATGTAACCGTTATACAGACATTATGGGTAGGGTATAAAGGTTGGACTAGATGGATGTATGTCTTTATACAACCTCCAATACTATGTCCTATGTAACTGTTATACAGACATATGGGTAGGGTATAAAGGTTGGACTAGATGGACGTTGTCTTTATACAACCTCCATACTATGTTAATATGTAACTGTTATACAGACATTATGGTGGGTATAAAGGTTGGACTAGAGGACGTATGCTTTATACAACCTCCAATACTATGTTACTATGTAAAATGTTATACAGACATTATGGGTAAGGTATTAAAGGTTGGACTGAGGAAGTATGCTTTATACAACCTCCAATACTATGTTACTATGTAACTGATACAGACATTATGGGTAGGGTATAAAGGTTGGACTAGTGACGTATGTCTTTATACAACCTCCCATACTATGTTACTATGTAAGTTATACAGACATTATGGGTAGGGTATAAAGGTTGGACTAGAGGACGTATGTCTTTATAAAACCTCCAATACTATTTACTATGTAACTGTTATACAGACATTATGGGTAGGGGGATAAAGGTGGACTAGGGACGTATGTTATACAACCTCCAATACTATGTTACTATGTAACTGTTATACAGACATTATGGGTAGGGTATATAAAGGTGGGACTAGATGGATGTATGTCTTTATACAACCTCCAATACTATGTTACTATGTAACTGTTATACAGACATTATGGGTAGGGTATAAAGGTTGGACTAGATGGACGGATGTCTTTATACAACCTCCAATACTATGTTACTATATAACTGTTATACAGACATTATGGGTAGGGTATAAAGGTTGGACTAGATGGACATATGTCTTTATACAACCTCCAATACTATTTTACTATGTACGTTCACAGCATTATGGGTAGGTATAAAGGTTGGACTGCCGACGTACGTCTTTATACACCTCCAATCCTATGTTACTATTACGTTATACAGACATTATGGTAGGGTATAAGGTTGGATTAGATGACGTATGTCTTTATACCAACCTTCCAATACTATGTTACTATGTAACTGTTTATACAGACATATGGGTAGTATCCAGGTTGGTCTAGATGGATGTATGTCTTATACAACCTCCAATACTATGTTACTATGTAACTGTATTAGCAGCCATTATGGTAGGGTATAAGTTGTACTAGATGGACGGATGTCTTTATACAACCTCCAATCACTATGTTTACATGTAACCGTTATACAGACAAGATGGGTAGGGTATAAAGGTGGACTAGATGACTATGTCTTTATACACCTCCAATAACTGTGTTACTGTGGTAACGTTAGACAGACATTATGGGTAGGGTATAAAGGTTGGACGAGATGGACGATGTCTTTATACAACCTCCCATACTATTTACGATGTAACTGTTATACAGAATTATGGGTGGGTAGAAAGGTTGGACTGGACGGGACGTACGTCTTTCATACAACCTCCAAGACTATGTACTATGTAACTGTATACGACATTATGGGTAGGGTATAAGGTTGATTAGATGGACGTATGTCTTTATACGAACCTCCATACTATGTTTACTATGTAACTGTTATACAGACATATGGGTAGGTATGGTTGGACTAGATGGACGGATGTCTTTATACAACTCCAATACGAGGTTACTATGTACCTGTTATACAGGACATTATGGTAGGGTATAAAGGTTGGACTAGATGACGGATGTCTTTATACAACCTCCAATATATGTTTACTTGTAACTGTTATAGCAGACTTATGGTAGGGTATAAGGTTGAACATTGACTTATGTCTTTATCCAACCTCCAATACTAATGTTACTATTTAACTGTTATACGACTTATGGTATGGTATAAAGGTTGGACTAGAATGGACTTATGGCTTTATCACCTCCAATACTATTTACTATGTACTGTTAATAAACCCGACATCTATGGGTAGGTTTATAAGGTTGGACTAGGATGTACGAGATGTCTTTATACAAACCTCCACTACTATGTTAGCTATGTCCGTTTACAGACATTATGGTAGGGTAAAAGGTTGGACTGGACGGGACTGATGTCTTTATACAACCTCCAATACTATGTTAACTAATGTAAGTGTTATACAGACATTATGGGTGGGTATAAAGGTTGGACTAACGGACTATGTCTTTATACAACCTCCATACTATGTTTACTATGTTAACTGTTTATACAGACATTATGGGTTAGGTATAAAGGTTGGACTGATGGACGTATGTCTTTATATATATGAAGTTTATTAACAGGCTACTCCAAAATATGTCATAAACAATAACTTGAAACAAACAATACAATCATAGCATATTTGTTTTGGCATAAAAATAAAAAGTCTCTTTCCGAGAAAGAAGTCCGTCCAAAGGAAATAAAAGTCTTACGCAGACAACAATATAAAAACAATCTTATTTAGATCTTTCTTAAAAGTAAACTGAAAACGATCTCCAATGAGATATAAAAGTAAATTCAATCTTGACATCAGAGAAAAAGAAACAAAATAAACCGAGCCAAAACCGCCTCCTACCCTCTATATAACTAACCCTGTCACCTACCTACACAATAGATGATGAGGATAGACAACCGTTCGCACTATACTCAATAACTTTAAATATCTTACAGCAGAAAAAATGAAAACTAAGTTTGCTGTTCCGTTTTTAAACCACATTATTCCAACATCCATACCACGAGACCACAAGGAAACAAAATATTAAACTAACATTACAACATATTTAAACTACCATTATAACATATTAAACTAACATTATACCATATTAACCTACACGAAGTAAAAAAAAAAAAAACATCAAACAGAATCGTTTGGCTTCCGTAGAAACCTCTAACGATTACTTCTACATTCTATGCACTTAGACACTTGAGAGGGCAAGTGTAAACTCTCACCCTGGAATGCAGGAGCCCAGACATAAAACACAAGGACCCCCGCTCTAGGCAAAAAAAGGTCAATGCTAATACAGGAAAAACCACCCCAAGAAAACTCAGGACCCGCGTCAAGGGGGCTCACGGTACGCCTCTCCACAGATTGACATCTCCCTTCACCTCAATCCTCTGTTTCGCCAACCTTCACTTAAACGTTCCCCAGGATGTTGGAACCACTCACCTCACCGGAAAGGACTTTATGGCTAATGAAATTTGGCACCGTGCACTCCACGTGTAGAATTTTCTTATTGTGCTAACAGAAATAAGGGCTTAACGCAAACTTGCATGCCTTTGAGACACCGCCATAAGCCCAACCCCTGGTATGACATACCTGAGAGGCAGGATAACCAACTTTCTGGACACCCTTTGTAAACTTCTATGTTAAAAGGACAATTCAGCGGAAGTGGTCCCTTGTTTCCTCAGACCACTGCAGCTCTCCCGGGACACATCGCTCATTGCGGCGCCTACTTATCACATTGCCTCCTTACATAGAGTTTTCCTGAGGAACGCCAGCAAACCCCTAAACTTCGGGGAACTAGAATTGGTGAGAAAGAATAAATAGGTCCTTTTTTGACACCACTACATAAGCCAAAAAAAAAAAAAAAAAAAAAAAAAAAAAAAAAAAAAAAAAAGAAAAAAATAAAAAAAAAAAAAAAAGAAAAAAAAAAAAAAAAAAAAAAAAAAAAAAAAAAAAAAAAAAAAAAAAAAAAAAAAAAAAAAAAAAAAAAAAAAAAAAAAAAAAAAAAAAAAAAAAAAAAAAAAAAAAAAAAAAAAAAAAAACTAAAAACCCCCCCCCCCCCCCCCCCCCACACCACCCCCCCCCCCCCCCCCCCCCCCCCCCACCCCCCCACAAACCCACCCCCTTTTTTTCTTTCCCCGCCCCCCCCCCCAAACCCCCCCCCCCCCCCCCACCAAAAAAAAAAAAAAAAAAAAAAAAAAAAAAATATACTCGATATCTTGCTTGGGCAGTCTTAAGACCACGGCTCATGGAACTAGGCAGACAAGACCCTCTGGTCGGTCCTCCTAGGTGAGGATCTAATTTCTTACGCATTCCCACTTGCCACTTCCTCATGGCTTCATGGCTCCTGGCCACATAGGAGGGGAGAGGACCTCGATGATTCCGCAGACTCTTTACCAAGCCGCCCTTCATCTAAGACCCCAAGAAATGGAGTGACCCAGCTCTTAAAAATCTCTACCCACAAAGGGGCTTCTCTTCTGAGGAGGTTTCAAAGTTGTATTTACAAACATGTTCACAAAGACCACGACAGTGTTGAGCCTGCCCACCCCTCTCCTCCTTCCTTTGCCGTAGGCGACCGTCCTTTTGATTAGGTTCAGTTTGTTTCCCCATAAAGCAGGAAACACACATTGATTCTTGCATATACTTTCTCTGGCAAAAGGCCAAGTACTTACATACAGAAAAAGCGTGACCAGGTAATCGTGATCAATGAAACCCTTCACTAAGAGTGTATGGTCTCCCCCTTCCCCTGAGCCCCACCCGGAGATGCCAGTTCCAACCATAGACACCCAATTTGTCTCAGCTAAATCGCTTGGCCAAAAGTGTCCCTAAGATCTTATTTGGGGAAGGCTCAGGAAGATTCCCGGGAGTTAAGGCTGCTCGCCTTCTTTTCCCATCCAGAAAGCTTCACATTTGTTCCTGTTGATAGGGACCTTAACCTTCAGAATACTCTTGTACCAGTTCGCACCTCGACCCTCTCGGAGCTTGAGATACCAGAGTAATGTCATCCGCATAGGCAGCTACCTTCAGGAAACTCCCGGAGAGACGGTACCCCCCGCATCACGCTGCCATCAAACCTCTTGATCAGAGGATCTATTGGCGAGAACGTAAAGGCAGAGGTCTGAGCGGGCCCCCTGCCTGACCCAGAAGGACCCTAAAAGGTTTCCCAAGCCAGCCATTCAACAAAGGGAATGCTTTCAGCGCCTTCCATACAAAACCAGAGCCAATTGATGAAACCCTCAGGACACCTATCTTCCAAGACCTCCAGAGATACTTGTGATTCACTCTATCAAAGCCTAGACTGTTCCAGTGACAAAGTATTTTCCCCACTCACAAGACCTGCAACGCATTGAGGCCTCCGCGGACCCCTATACTGCGGAAAAGTGGAGCTACCCTAACCGTGCAGTGCTGCGAGGGGAACGCACCAGTGTGCTACCTCAAAGAGGCGAGTGAACAATCCTTTTGCCAAGATTTTCCTATCCGTATTGAGTAAAGCGATGGGGCTCCGTTCTCAATATAGAAGAATCTAACCCTTTTGAACACAGAATCAAATGCAGAACGCCTCATGGAGGGTGGAAGGAGACCCTCAGAGGGAGTCCAAAAACCTCTCCAAGACTAGGGGCCAGGACATCACAAAAGCCTTGTAGAACTCCTCCGTGAGCCATCGGGCCCAGGGGATTTCTTACCAAGGCCTTCTATGGCGGCCCCCCAGCCTCCTCCACAGTGGATATCCCCTGTCAAAGAATACCCAAGAATATCAGATCTTGTCCTGAACAGGAGTCTGCTCCAAAAAGTTGGATATGCCGGCCTGGCTTAGCTCTTTCTCAGACAGAGTCACATAAAACTCTTAACCACCGACCTGATACCTGCTGGAGGTGTCTCCAGGTCCATCACCCCACCGCAAACCGCTAATCGATTTGCCGAGCGATGGAGTCGCCTGCAACTCTGATAGGATCGGAGAATGGTGTGACCCATAATTCCGCTCAAAGTTCCCAGGAGGCCAGCCGGTCATACTGGAACCTCCTCATCTGAGAACCTTTACCCTTTGATCTCCCCAAGTCACCACATAGACACCGCCCTATCCAACTTCCTCTTAATTTTAGATGGCATGATAGTACCTGTCCTTATCATCGGCTAAAGGGCTCGAAAGAGTCGTGTCGGTCCTCTTTTGGTGATCTCCCACCATTCCGTCCTACTGCGGGCAGACATCTTCAGGACTCCGATCCGTAAAGAAGGCCAAAAAAGACTTTTATACATTCCTCGTCAAGGATGGTGCGAATGAGGTGCCAGAACCCTTACCTCTCGAGGGGGCGCTCTGAATATTCAAGGACATGACCACCAAACAGGTGATCGAGAACTCTACTGCCTTCACTCAAGAGAAAGTACTGATCATTTTTAACAAAAACCTATCTATCCCTACTATACTAACTCTATAAAAGTGTAACCTTGAGGCTGGAGATTGGCGAATGTGCACATCTACCATACGGCCTCTCTAATACTCATTCAAAAATACGCTGTCCGTACCCCAACCTGCCGCCTGGCCTCTCCTGTTCATTGCCTAGCGTGGTGTTAAATCCGCCACCAAACACTACAGGCTGGGCTGTAAAAAGAAGGGCTTATATTCTGTAAACAATTCCTTCTCTCGGCCCTTCGTCTGAGGGCCATAAAAATTTATTAGCCTCATAGGCGAACTGTTCAACCAGAACCCATAAGCATGCAGCTTCCCATCTCGATTTCAATCACCCGTTTGACCGTTACCATATCTGTTTTAAAAAGAACTCACTCACTTAAGCTGGCGGCAAGAGACCAAAAGGCGTCCACAGGACCAGTCCCCCTTAGGCGCGATGGATCTCAGCCAATGTGTTGAGGCCGGTCTCCTGCAAAAATAAATGTCTGCCTCAATACGGGAGAGAAAAAATAACGCCATGGCTACTGCACTACAACTGATGGGGCACATTAATTGTTTGGCCATCTTATTGGAGGGGGGCCACGCCGTTACAAGGTACTGAAGTATGGGGGTTTTCATTACCCTTCTTTACCCTCCTACCCTCATCATCGGACCCTTCCCTCTCGCTGAGAGGCCGGATGGCACCGCTCAGGCCCCTGAATTGTCTATAAAACTGAAATCAACTGGAAGAAAGTTTTCTCTAGCTAATTCTCTCTCTAGCCTCGCTATTTCTTCGCTCCAGACTGTCCTCTCCTAACACGAGTACTGATTTTTAAGGCGGATAGACAATTGGGAATGGCTTGTTTTCCTCTGCTTCTCTCTTTTCCTCCCCACTTCCACCAAACTCCATCCCTCCTCTCGACAGTGGAGGGACGCTTCGGACTCCTTGAGCATGAGTTCCAACCAGTGGTGAGATATTTGTGCAAAGCCCCCTTGCTTGGATCTGGTAACCTGTCTTCGGGCTATAAATAGGTCCATAAATAGCTTGGGTTTGGTGACCCTGTATATTTTTGGTCATCGCTGCTCTGGGAGCTTCCTTGGAGTCCCAGACAGGCTCCTCAGGCATGGTGGTACTCCTCTTTGGCCTCAGAGATGCGAAGGAGACACTTCTCCAGCGTCCCTGCTTCCCCAGCAAATGCTACAACCTCAGAGGCTCACTCCCCTCGGAGACTACGCATCTCCTCTGCAACTCTTGCGCAACTTGCTGCCAGAGACGGGGCAAGAGGGTAGTGTGCCCGCATCGTCACCGCAGAGGTTGCAACGACACTGTTAGGGCAGTCTTTCGCATTGTGTCCCCAGCTCAATTGCATATTGCACACTTCGTTTGTCACAATACATTGAAAGATGAACTAAACGACCCTCACTTGTCGCGCACTGACGCGGCTGGCCCGTGTAGAAGCATTGTATCCTATCCCTGCCGATAAAGGTAGAATTCGGTATTGCTGGGGTAACGTTACTGGACTGTTTTCAGTTTAAAACTCTGCAACTTGCCAACCACCCTCCAAATTCCACTGTCAGCAAGCGTTTTAACAGGTCGCTTTGGACGGAGCCGTATCTCCAAGCCAGGTGGCGGAGGTCTGAGGGGCGGAAGGCTCTCATTAAGACCTTTTGGTCACTCTCACGACACCCGGCCGGGAAACCGCCACCACCCTGAAAGCCATCCACCAGCAGGATCCCTGTCATACTTTTTCCAAACTCAATTCCAGACCTTGGGGGGACACAAAGCTGCTGACAAACTCCCCGCGTACTGGGCCCAAATAAAGGCAAAGATGTCCCCTGCCTCAAACCCAACCAGGAGGAGTCTTGTCAATCACCTGCTGCCTATCCGAGAAGGGCCCTCCCCCACCCCCTTCAAAGTTCACCACATTCCGCCTACCCCCACCGCCACTGTCATGTTCCACCAGTACACAGATGTTTTGGGCCGTACAGGAACTCCTCCCGTGTAGCAAATGATTGGCTCTGGTCATCTACCATACATGTACGTTTGGTCCCGCAGGTGAAACTGGAGGCGCTTAGCGGACACAGATTGAACTTTGCACAATTGGGACCAGATATCAGCAGATCTTACAGGGGGACTGACACAGACTGGACAGGGGACCTTGGACACAGACACTGGGCTGACACAGAGGAGATTGTGACAGACACGCAGTACATGGTAAAGGGAAACCGGTCTGGGCCAGCAGGGACGCGGGTGATCACACTGACCACCTATTGGTGGACCCTCCATCCCGCTGGCCTCATGCTCTGCCGCCATCTCTCCAGACACTGGGGGATCGATTTTCACCCAGAGCTCCGCATCTCCAGCTTAGTAACAAGATTTTAGCTTCCCCTGAACTTGCCCACCGCCTTCTTCCCGAAACAATAAATAGAACTTGCTTGGGGACTTTAACTGGATGGCAAAACGTCCTTTGCTGATCTCTTCCTCTACAAAAAGATGGCCGCCGGCTTGCTTGGGACGCAGCTGAATACCTTCCTGCTTCCCTGGACCCTCTCTTCTCCTTAGCTTCCTCAGGGCAGTGCTATAGGCAGGATCTTGCTGATTGGTCCCTGCGAGATCCATCTCCTTCCTGTTACCACAAGCTCTTAAACCAGAAACCAGCTACACAGCCCTTTGGATCCAAAGGGCCGCTGGCAGGTACTTTCCTCTCACTGCCCTGAAACTTAAAGATTGCCTCTGTTACATCGGGAACTTTATCTGCACTTTCCTTACCATCGCACTGACAGACTCTTCTCCTTTCTGGGGCAGTTGGGCAGTCAGGGAGGAGGCATGGAGGCACTGGTAGCTGCAGGTGTGGATTTCACTGGCAGGATCCGAAGATGGCCGCGAACCACATGTTCCAGCCATGTTTGGTGTGGTAGACTCCAGGCATTGTTGTTAGTTGGAATTAAAGGGGGTTGCACTGTCATGGTGGAAAACAAATTGGAAACACACTTTCTTTCCTTTCTTGTGCTTTCCTCTATTTTCTCCTCTTTGGCCAGATTCTCATCCAATGGATATTCCAGTTCTTGCTCTTTTATGGGAATTCCTATGACATTTTATTTCTTTCAGCAAACGGGGATTTAGGATCTTCACAGCCCAGCCAGTTCTTTCTCCTTGTCTTTTTGTCCAGTGTTACTGTGGGGAAACTGGTGACCGCGACCTCCGATTCAGAGGCCCCATGCACCTCCACCTGCCTGCACCGACCCTGGGAGACCTGAAATGAACAGCATGGCTGGGCCTTACTGTATTCCCCCTGCATTTGCTCTCCTTCTCTGCCTGGACGATCCCTCAGGGTATAAGCCTCCCGCATATGCCATTCATCTCCAAGGCCTGCTCCTCCTTGGTAAGCAGCTCAAATCTTTTTCATGGCATAATTATAGCTTGGTCTTGGGATGGATCTAGAAACTCCCCATGCCCAAAGATCTTTTTTTTGTTTAATTCTTACTTCAAGATCTAACTTTCTTATAGCTACATATCTCTTTAGGCCGTTTGCCAGGGCCTCACAATCCAGGATCCCCAGGCTCAGGTGTTGTTTTGGCCCGGTTAGCAGCGAAGGCCTCAGGCTCCTGCCGCAGGCTCTTGGAGTCCATAGTATGCCTCAGACAGTGAACCAAAATGGATATTCAAGTAAGCACTTGTTGGAGCTCAGGAGCACACATAACACAACCTTCCACCTCCAATACTAGTTATATGTAACTGTGATACATACATTAATGGGTTAGGGTATAAAGGTTTGGTACTAGCATGACGTATGACTTGATACAACCTCCAAACATGTTACTTATGTAACTGTTATACAGACCATTATGGGTAATGGTATAAAGGTGGGACTAGACAGGACGTAGTGATCTTTATAGCAACCTCCAAGACTTGGCCTACTATTTAACTGTTATACAGAAAAGTTATGGGTAGGGTATAAAGGTTGGACTAGATGGACGTATGTTCTTTATATAACCTCCAATCTATGTACTTATGTACTGTTATACAGACACTTAATGGTAGGTCTAAGGTTGGACTAGATGGAGATGTCTTTATAAACCTCCAATACTGAGGTTACTATGTAACGTTATAACAGACATTTGGTAGGGGTATAAGGTGGTTGGACTAGATGGATTATGTCTTTATACAACACTCAAATCTCAGTTATTCTGTGAACGTAACAGACATTATGGGTCGGGTATAAAGGTTGGAGGATGGATCGTATGTCTTTATACAACCTCCAATACTATGTTACTATGTAACTGTTATAGCAACATTATGGGTAGGGTATAAAGGTTGGACTAGATGGACGGTTGTCTTTATACAACCTCCAATACTATGTTACTATGTAACTGTTATACAGACATTATGGTGGTATCAAAGGTTGGACTAGAGGACGGATGTCTTTATACAACCTCCATACTATGTTACTATGTAACTGTTATACAGACATTATGGGTAGGGTATAAAGGTTGGACTAGAGACGTAGTGTCTTTATACACCCTCCAATACTATGTTACTATGTAACTGTTATACAGACATTATGGTATGGTATAAAGGTTGGACTAGATGGACGTATGTCTTTATACAACCTCACAGTACTATGTTACTATGTAACTGTTATACAGACATTATGGTAGGGTAAGGTTGGATAGACTGGACTATGTCTTATATAACCCTCCAATACTATGTACTATGTAACTGTTACTACAGACATTATGGGTAGGTATAAAGGTTATAGATGGACGTATTTCTTATACAACCTCCAATACTATGGTTACTATGTAACTGTTTAACAGACATTTGGGTAGTGGATAAAGGTGGGACAGATGGCGTATGTCTTCTAAAACCTCCAATACTATGTTGACGATGTAATCTGTTATACAGACATTATGGTAGGGTATAAAGTTGGACTAGAGGAGTATATCTTATACACCCTCCAATAACTATGTTACTATGTACTGTTATACGACTATGGTGGGTATAAAGGTTGGAATAGACTTACGTATGCTTATTACACCTCCAAATACTATGTGTTACTATTACTGTTATACAGACATATGGGTAGGGTATAATAAGCGTTGGACTAGATGGACGTAATGTCTTTTACAACCTCCAATAGCTATGTTACTATGTAATGTTATACAGCGATAATTATGGGTGGTATAAAGTTGGACTAGATGGACGTATGTCTTAGACAACCTCCCAATACTATGTTTACTATGTAACTCGTATACGACATTATGGGTAGGTCGAAAGGTTTGACTGGTGGAACGTATGTCTTTATAGCAACCCCATCCTATTTACTATTAACTGTTATACAGACATTATGGTAGGGTATAAAGTGTGACCTAGATGGACGTATTCCTTTATAGCAACCTCCAATACTATGTACTAGTTAACTGTTATACCGACATTATGGGTAGGGTATAAAGTTGGACTAGAGCTGTACGTATGTCTTTATTACACCCTCCATACCTATGTGGAGGTTGATTATTGGCAGGGGGTGACCTCAGCCATAGAATGTGATAAAGGTGCTTAATTGGCAGCGTGACCTCAGCCATAGAAATCTCCCAGAACTGAATAGGTTTATTAGTCAATTGTCAGTTCGCACAATTCCACATAGTTCTGAGAATCTCATTAATGGGCTGAGCTACAAGAGATAATGAAGAAATGTACAGTTTTATTAAGATTTACTTGTTTCCTAATGAACCAACTGTAATGTTTATAAATGTTATATGGACACTCTGTAATTATACCCTACATACTGTCCAGCACTCCATATTAAACCCTTTACATGCTACACATACATACATATATGGATTTCTATACATACACATACATACATACACACCATACTGTCCAATCCATATTACCCTTTACATACATACACATACTCCATATATGGATTTCTAACATACACATACATACATACATACACACACATACTGTCACAATCCATATTCACCCTTTACATCATACACTACATCCATACCTACATACATATATGGATTTCTATACATACACAATATATACATACACACACATACTGTCACAATACATATTAACCCTTTACATAATACACCATACATACAACTACCATATATGGATTTGCTATACATCACCACACAACAATATACTGCACAATCCATATTAACCCTACATACATACAATACATACATTCCTTATGGTTTCTACATAGCATACAACATACACACACACACATATACTTTACGATCCATATTAACCCTTTACAACCTACACAATACATACATACATTATGGATTTCTATACATACCATACACACCATACATACTGTTCCAATCCATTACCCTTTACTGGTCCTATATGTTATTTTTACCCGACAAGTAATTCGACTGATTTACAAAAGTATCAACATCACCAATAACAACCCGATCGCATCGAGGGCCATATTATAAAGCCGCAATATCGCTTTTTCCGATACCGCGACATTAATGATAGAGGTATCGTAAATTTATGATTGTAAAGCGATCGTAAATTTATCACTACCCATCGTAACCTACATAACGAAATCGTAGATCTAACGATCCCCATAGAATACCATTGCGATAGTTTAACTACCACACGGTATTCTACGATTGAATGTTCATTAATTAACGCACGTTCGGTCGTAATGCGCGATCGTACATTTCCGACCACGATTGTAAATGAACTAAACCGAAGCAGTTCAGAGCGCACTCCAGTCTAATGTTCAAATCAATTATTACACATTGAAACGTTTCGGTGTCCGTGCGACACCTTCCTCAGACCTTACCTTGTCTATGTTTTTGGAGGGCAGCACCAGCGATTCAACATACATTATTCTATAGGTGTTGCGGGGGAACTATCTACTTCTGTAAATGAACTAAGCCTGCGGTATTGCGTAAAAGCGATAGCGTCTGCTTTATAAATATGGCCCCCTAAATTTCGTTATTTTACAATACGTTCAGAATTGTAACAACTGTAACTTTATTAATGACCGCATTGTTCATGTGGCACCATTATTGGGTTGCACAATAGCGAGCATATATGTAAAGTCTGCAGCATTTGGTTATGTTCTGGATTTTAAGGGCAATGTGGCCTCTGAACACGTTATGTTTTTTAATTAAAAGCCTGTGGTTTTTTCCTTTAAAGATGACCCTAAACTCACATCACTGGGGCTGCAGCCTGTGAGGAATTATAATTTCAGAGAAGTTTTTAACTTCTTATCCAGTGCCTTAGTGCTCACCTGACCCCATGTTCCTCTCCTATGCCCGTGGTCTGAGCATGTCACTTAAAAATGAAGGGGGGATATTCAGTAGACAGAAATTGGTTACATGACTAGCAACTGGTGAAACCAGTAAGTGATATTGCTAAACAGTCCAGGCATAAAGCGTCTTACAAGTTTTACCTAGAGACGTTGATGCAGAGTTTACGTGTAAAGGTACAAGGGATAGGCTTTAATTTAACCCTAAATTGTTTTCGGAGACCACAATTGCCCTTTAAGTGCATGAGCATTATTTACGACCTGGGTTTAAAAGGAAAGTGAAGCCAAATCTTAATAACTGAATTTTGTTACACCCTGCTCTAACGTATTACTATGTTATTTTGAGTTATAAATACCGGCCTATGTTTTATCCAGTTTTGTTATTTAATCCTTGGAGGGGGGGTTGTTGCGATCAGATTATTTGCAGCTTCTAAATATTACACCGGGATCAATAACTCGCCCGGTTTATATTCGGTTTTTGCACCCTTTCTCTGGCTGGTATCCATTCCTTATCTTGAATCATGACAGATAAAGTTCTGATATTTGTAAACATTATGTCACAGGCGTTGGTTTCTTTATTCGACGGATCTAGTTAAAGAGATAAAAGAAAATGACCTGACTGATTTGTATAATCTCCAGTTTACCAGACACGTAAAGCATTGTTTACAAACATGTACCCTTTTGCAGGTTTTGCCAGATTTCCTGCCGCCCTCTACCTAGTCATTAACAATTGGTTTTCTCACTGCCTTATTCAAGAGGCTGTACACCTGATATTTAATGGCAATTCGGAATAATTCGATAATCATGTTTGTGCTTGACACATAATTTGCATTTTAAAATCAGTTAACTTATCTAACTTCTAAGGTCTTTTACACTGATTTTATGAATATTAATAATAAAAGAGCGCAGGTATGGAAGTCCTTATTCACTCTTTATACAACTCTATATACTGAGCTGCATCAGCGATACATATATAAGTAATTCCCCATAAGCCGATTATACCCACACATGTAGATACACCCAAATATGTGACTACATGTAGATTACATCAAAACAGTAGATACATGCTGATAATACCAGATACATGTAGATTACCAAACATGTAACTACATGCCGATATACCCACATGTCTATTACACCAACATTAGACTAACTCCTTTTATACCCCATGTAGATTACACCCAAAACATGTAGACTACATTAGATAACCACCCATACATGAGACTAATGCGCTTCTACCCCAAATGTAGATTACACCCACATGTGACTACATGTAGAATTACACCAAACATGTAGACTACTGCCGATTATACCCACAACATGTAGATACACCCAACATGTAGACTACTGCCGATTTAATACCCACACATTGTAGTTACACCAACTGTAGACTATATGTAATTACCCCCAAATCATGTATGACTACGATGCCGATTATACCACACATGTAGATGACACCAAAAACATAAATCACCTAAACATGTAGACTACAGGTATTATCTCCACCATGTAGCTTATCGACCCAAACATTTAGACTACATGGTGATATCCCACACCTGTAGATTACCCCAAACATGTAGGCCTCCCCCCCCCACATGCCAATTATATCCACACATGTAAGATTACCCCCAACATGTAAACTGCATGTAGATTATCCCAAACATGTATACTACATGACGATTATACCCACACATTAGATTACACCCAAACCTGTCAACTACATGTAGATTATACCCACACGAGATACACCCAAAACATGCAGACTACATGTAGATTATCTCACACATGTAGATAACAACCAAACATGTCATTTATGGCAGGACACAGGGTGACCCATAATCATTCACTTACCTACTGTCGGGGGGTTATATAACTTCAATACTAATAAGTCACCATGCCCTGTATTTCCGCCCATTGGCTTCCTCTACCCTGTATCTATATGTATCCCAGATATTCCGTGCTGGCCCGTTTCTAACCTCACCCTTGCCCTTTCAACAGTTTCTGTGCAGTTGATATTTGGGTGTTATCTTCACAATTTCATTGCATTAAGAAATCAAAAGCGATTACTTTCACACGAATGACTGTCGCGTGTTCGCGTTTTACTGCGTGTCCAGAAGTTTTGTGCCACAAAAAATGGTCGCATGTAGCAATCATCTAGCGGCAACGCTCAGAAACCGCATTAACGTTGCAACACCACTATGAACAGTCGGTCGTGGGCAAGTATCTCTTAAGCTTCGTACATACGTACGATCTTACCGCATGAAGTACACCCCAGAGCGCTGTCACATGCGTGAATGAACGCCCCATTTTTCGTCCGACAAGCGCATGTGTTCGGTGGCCATTTTCCGTTGATCCTAGGTCGCATGGAATGTCTGGCGTCTGCCTCTATACGGTTTTTATTTTCCTTCAAGTCGATGGTTGATTTCAGACATAAAGTTCTTATCGTCCAAGTTAAACACCGAATGTCACCGGTTTATTTTAACATTACGATTGACACCAAACCCTTTAAATTGAGCTTCCCCCAATGTGATTTAAAAAAATGGAGATAGTTATGCAACCAGCTAGTCCATAAACCCTCAATGTTACTGATAAAGAACTATTGCCAATTATTGATCTCAAATAGTCCTGGGAATGGTAGTTCCACCCACTGTCCTACCTGTATATTAAGCTGCTCCCTCATGCCATTGACTGTTGGCATCCTAGTAACGGGCACCCCTATAATAAATCTGCTCCAGTCCCAAATGTCGCCCAGTCTATCTTCTTCATATGTTTAATGGAATTCCCTTCTCCACAAAGTCCTCCAGGGAGGGGGGGGGGGGGCGGCCCTGCTGAATCTCTTGACTAACTTCAGGCCCGAGAAGATGACCTTCTATTGGTGTCCTACCCAAGTCCGGTAAATATCTTCGATCTTTTCCATTTAGTCAATTTCAACAAACAAAACATGTTAACTCTCTTTATCTTAGGAACCCATGGCTGGCAGAAATCCTGAGGCAAACTCTACTCTTCCCAGCTCCACACAAGGTGTCCATAACTCTCCTATTTAATTTGGGGAGGTCTCAACGCTAGAAGACATGAAGTCCATCAATGCTAGAGAATCATTCCAACTCACCTGGTTATGACATATCCTACTGATTTCAAGGATAGAAAGTGCAAGGTAAATCAAAGTGAATGTAACATGGATTAATTCTACATTCTCCCACCTTGGCTAGAAGTTTATCTATCACCTACATGTCCAAACCTGCAACTGTATTTTTAATCCTTCACTGCTCTTATTACAAAGATTTGACAATTTAACTTGCTTGTGGCTTGTTTGTTTTTTCGCCAGGCAATTTACATCATGAGGAACCCCAAAGATACAGCAGTCCCTCCTTGTTCACTACTACAAAGACAACCCAAATCTTCCTCACCATTGACTCCTGGCGACGTTTTCTTTTGGTATCTTTCTACACGGACAAGGTTGCAGATCAGAGATTTATTACATTCCATTATCTCAGAAATTGTTTCTAAAAATACATTAAACTATATACAGGAGACAATATCTAATACATAAGCCGGGTTACATAATTACATAACACCAATAAATGTGGGCTTTATTGATATTAACAATCACACCTACGTCAAAGAGTAAAACAATAGAGAACCATTTGTGAGATTGAGTAAATTAATAAATTTAGTAATCCAAACTGGGTGTTGGGGGGGGGGGTGTTTGAGGGGGGGGGGTGGGTGGTGGGTGGTTGGGGGGGGGGGGGGGGGGGGGGGGGGTGTGGGGTGTGGGGGGGGGGGGGGAGGGGGGGGAGTGAAAGACGTCTTCTGGAGTAACTAGTAAGACAGGTTTTATGGGTAGGGTATAAAGGTTGGACTAGATGGACGTATGTCTTATACAACCTCCAATACTATGTTACTTGTAACGTTATACGACTTATGTGGTAGGGTATAAAGGTTGGAGACTAGTGGCGTATGTCTTTATACAACCTCTCAAACTATGTTACTATGTAACTGTTTACAAGACTTATGGTAGGGTATAAAGGTTGACTAGATGGACGTTGTCTTTATACAACCCCAATACTATGTTCTTGTAACTGTTATACGACATATGGGTAGGGTATAAAGGTTTGGACTAGATGGACGTATGTCTTTATACACCTCCAATACTTGTTACTGTTACTGTTAAGACATTATGGGTAGGTATAAAGGTTGGACTAGATGGATGTCTTTATACAACCTCCATACTATGTTACTATGTAACTGTTAACAGACATTATGGGTAGGGTATAAAGGTTGGACTATGAGGACGTATGTCTTTATACAACCTCCAATACTATGTTACTATGTATCTGTTATACAGACATTATGGGTAGTGGATAAAGGTTGGAAAGATGGACGTATGTCTTTATACAACCTCCATACTATGTTCTATTAAACTGTTTACAGAACATTATGGTAGGTATAAAGGTTGGACTAGAGGGAGTATGTCTTTATACACCTCCACTAAACTATGTTACTATGTAACTGTTGACAGCATTATGGGTAGGGTATAAAGGTTGAGACTAGATGGACTGTGTCTTTATACACCTCCAATACTATGTTACTATTTAACTGTTATAGCAACATTATGGTAGGGTATAAGGTTGGAACTAGATGGACTAGTCTTTATTACAACCTCCAACTAGTTGTACTATGTAACTGTTATACAGACATTATGGGTAGGGTATAAAGTTGGACTAGATGGACGTATGTCTTTATACAACCTCCAATACTATGTTACTATGTAACTGTTATACAGACATTATGGGTAGGTTATAAGGTTGACTAGATGGACGGAGTATGTCTTTATACAACCTCCAATAATGTTACATGTACTGTATATGACATTATGGGTAAGGGTGTATAAAGGTTGGACAGAGTGGATTGTGCTTTATACAACCTCAAAAAGATCTTTTTACTATGTCACTGTGATACAGACATTATGGTAGGTATAAAGGTTGGACTAGATGGACTATGTCTTTTATACAACCTCCAATACTATGTTACTATGATAACTGTTATACAGACATTATGGGTAGGGTATAAAGGTTGGACTAGATGGACGATGTCTTTATTCCAACCGTCAATACTATGTTATCTATGTTAACTGTTTATACAGACATATTGGTAGGGTTAAAGGTTGGACTAATGGACGTTATGTCTTTATACACACTCCAATACTATGTACTATGGTAACTGTTGACAGACTTATGGTAGGGTATAGGTTGGACTAGATGGACGTTGTCTTTATACAACCTCCATACTATGTTACTTGTAACTGTTAAGCAGACATTATGGGTAGGGTATAAAGGTTGGACTAGATGGACGTATGTCTTTATACACCCTCCAATACTATGTCTATGTAACTGTTATACAACATTAGTTTAGTTAAAGGTTGGACTAGATGGACGTGTGTCTTATAAACAACCTCCAATACTATGTTACTATGTAACTGTTAACAGACAGATGGGTAGGGTAATAAAGGTGGACTAGATGGACGTATCTTTATACAACCTCCCAATACTATTTTACTGGTAACTGTTACAGACATTATGGGTAGGGTATAAAGGTGGACTAGATGACGTATGTCTTTTACAACTCCAATACTATGTTGGCATTACTGTTATACAGAATTATGGGTAGGGTATAAAGGTGACTAAGGACGTATGTCTTTATACACCTCCAATACTTGTACTATGTAAACTGTTATACAGGACATTTGGGTAGGGTAAAAGGTTGACTATGGACGTAGTTCTTTATACAACCTCAATACTATGTTACTATGTAACTGTTATACAGACATTAGGTAGGTGAAAGGTTGGATAGAGGACTGTGTCTTTATACAACCTCCAATACTATTTACTATTTAACTGTTATACAGACTTATGGGTAGGGTATAAAGGTTGGACTAGAGGACGTTGTGTCTTATTACAACCTCCAATACTTGTTACTATGTAACTGTTATACGACATTATGGGTAGGGTATAAGGTTGGACTAGATGGACGTATGTCTTTATCAACCCCAATACTATGTTACTATGTAACTGTTATACAGACATTATGGGTAGGGTATAAAGGTTGGACTAGATGGACGTAGTGTCTTTATTAACCGCCAATACTATGTTCTATGTAACTGTTATACAACATTATGGAGGGTATAAAGGTGGACTAGATGGACGTATGTCTTTATACAACCTCCAATACTATGTTACTATGTAACTGTTATACAGACATTATGGGTAGGGTTAAAGGTTGGACTAGATGGACGTAGTGTCTTTCTATACCTCCAATACTATGTTACTATGTAACTGTTATAAGCGACATTATGGGTAGGGTATAAAGGTTGGCCTAGATGGACGTCATGTCCTTTATAAAATCCAAACCTCCAATACTATGTTACTAGTAACTGTTATACAGACATATGGGTAGGGTATAAAGGTTGGATAGATGGACGGTGATGTCTTTATACAACCTCCCAATACTGTTATCTATGTAACTGTTATACAACATTATGGGGAGGTATAAGGTTGGATAGACGGACTATGACTTTATACAACCTCCAATACTATTTACTAGTAACTGTTATACAGACATTATGGGTAAGGTATAAGGTTGGACTAGAATGACGTTGTTTATACAACCCCAATACTATGTACTATGTAACTGTTACAGACATATGGGTAGGGTATAAAGGTTGGACTAGTGGACGTATGTCTTTAAACCCCAATACTATGTTATATGTAATGTGTCATACATTATGGTAGGGTATAAGGTGGATGAGGAGCGTATGTCTTTATAAACCTCCAATACTATGTTACTATGTAACTGTTATACAGACATTATGGTGGGTATAAGGTGTGACTAGAGGACGTTATGTCTTTATACACCTCCAATACTATGTTACTATGTAACTGTTATACAGACTTATGGGTAGGGTATAACGTTGGACTAGATGGAGTATGTCTTTATACAACCTCCAATACTATGTTACTATGTAACTGTTTACAGACATTATGGGTAGGGTATAAAGGTTGGACTAGATGGACGTATGTCTTTATACAACCTCCAATACTATGTTACTATGTAACTGTTATAAGACATTATGGGTAGGGTATAAAGGTTGGACTAGACGGACGTAGTGTCTTTATACAACCTCCAATACTATGTTACTAGTAACTGTTATACAGACATTATGGGTAGGGTATAAAGGTTGGACGAGAGTGACGATGTTTTTATACAACCTCCAATACTATGTTACTATGTAACTGTTTATACAGACATTATGGGTAGGGTATAAAGGTTGGACTAGATGGACGTATGTCTTTTACAACCTCCAACTATGTGTACATGTATGTTTAAAAAACATATGGGTGGGGTAAAGGTTGACTAGATGACATAATGTTTATTTGATTTCACAATCGGGATAATGCTAGTAGTCTAAGTATTGCTACATTAAACTAAATGTTTTAATTAACTGTACAGTTCTATGTGGGTTTTTTTGATATGTATCTAATGTTTGTCCTTTTATTGAGCTGTCTGTGGGATCCTGTTTGGATCATTTGTTCGGGCTGGGGAACAACAACATGAATGACTGTCAATTTTAATTCTTTTACTACCAGGCCATGAAGAAGGTAACCAATAAATAATGTAAATATTCTAGAATCCTACAAACGTCCTACAGACGGCATTGAAAATGGCAAGAATACTATTTAATAGGAGGTTCTTATTCTGTCAGCATCCGATTTGATTTTACGAAATGTTCTACTAAGGGCGAGGCCACTCTAGGAGCGTCTACCCTCTCGGCGCGATCTGCATTTTTGTGGCGATCCCCTGCCCTCAATTGCATCAACATTGTGCATCACAGAGGCCGGAAAACACGGGCAGGTTTTCAGGCTCACTCGTAGTGCTACAATGTGGCCTCAGCAATAGTAACCATAAGAAGGAGGCATCATTGGTTAAGGCAAATTAACAGCTCAGACCCTTGTTAATAAACGGTTTAGAACATAAATCCCTGCACGTATAATCTTTAGTAAAGTGAACAGGGTGTTCCTGGTTTTTTACACCTGAACAGCCACCCCCCCCCCACGCCCTTTTTAAATGCTGTCTATCGATAGATGGTGGCAGCCACGTGAAGTAGGCGGGGCTTCATCATGCACATAGCTGGAGGTGCAGT
>CM033471.1:5466285-5590992 GCA_019447015.1 Hymenochirus boettgeri | reverse complement strand
TGTAACTGAATTTTAATTGCAATGGGACTGCAATCTGATCACGCTAGGGCACCTAGATGGCTAGAAACGGCCCTGCACATGACTATGTAGAATTAATCAATTATAAACAGCATTAATAATGGAGATAAGTTAGGGTATAAAGGCGGACTAGATGGACGTATGTCTTTAACAACCTCCATACTATGTTACTATGTAACTGTTATACAGACATTATGGGTAGTGGTATAAAGGTCGGACTAGATGGACGTAGGTCTATATACAACCTCCAATACTATGTTATATGTACTGTTATACAGACATTATGGGGTAGGGTAAAAGGTTGGACTAGATGGACGTATGTCTTTATACAACCTCCAATACTATGTTACTATGTAACTGTTATACAGACATTATGGGTAGGTATAAAGGTTGGACTAGATGGACGTATGTCTTGTACAACCTCCAATACTATGTTACTATGTAACTGTTTAAAGACATTATGGGTAGGGTATAAAGGTTGGACTAGATGGACATATGTCTTTATACAACCTCCAATACAATGTTACTATGTAACTGTTATACAGACATTATGGGTAGGGTATAAAGGTTGGACTAGATGGACGTATGTCTTTATACAACCTCCAATACTATGTTACTATGAACTGTTATGCAGACATTATGGGTAGGGTATAAAGGTTGGACTAGATGGACATATGTCTTTATACAACCTCCAATACAATGTTACTATGTAACTGTTATACAGACATTATGGGTAGGGTATAAAGGTTGGACTAGATGGACATATGTTTTATAACAACCTCCAATACTATGTTACTATGTAACTGTTATACAGACATTATGGGTAGGGTATAAAGGTTGGACCTGAGGACGTATGTCTTTTACAACCTTCAATACTATGTTAATATGTTACTGTTATACAACATATGGGTAGGGTATAAAGGGTGGACTAGATGGACGTATGTTTTATACAACCTCCAATACTATGTTACTTTGAAACTGGTATACAGACATTATGGGTAGGGTATAAAGTTGGACTAGATGGACGTATGTCTTTATACAACCTCCAATACTATGTTACTATGTAACTGTTATACAGACATTATGGGTAGGGTATAAAGGTTGGACTAGATGGACGTATGTCTTTATCAACCACAAAACTAGTTACATAGTAACTGTTATACAGACATTATGGGTGGTATTAAGGTTGGACTAGATGGACGTATGTCTTTATACAACTCCAATACTATGTTACTATGTTACGTTATACAGACATTATGGGTAGGGTATAAAGGTTGGAATAGAGGACGTATGTTCTTATACAACCTCCAATACTATGTTTAAATGTAAATGGTTATACAGACATTATGGGTAGGGTATAAAGGTTGGACTAGATGGACATAGGTCTTATACAAACCTCCAATACTATGTTACTATGTCACTGTTAACAGACCTATGGGTAGGGTATAAAGGTTGGACTAGAGGGTCGTAGTCTTTATACAACTCCAAACTATGTACTATGTAACTGTTATTACAGACATTATGGGTAGGGTATAAAGGTGGACTAGATGGACTAGGTTTATACAACCTCCAATACTATGTTACTATGTAAATGTTATACAGACATTATGGGTAGGGTATAAAGGTTGGACAGATGGAGTATGTCTTATACAACCTCCAATACTATGTTTCTATGAACTGTTATACAGACATTATGGGTAGGGTATAAAGGTTGACTAGATGGACGTATGTCTTTATACAACTCAATACTATGTTACTATGTAACCGTTATACAGACATTATGGGTAGGGTATAAAGGTTGGACTAGATGGACGTAGTCTTTATACAACCTCCAATACTATGTTACTATGTAACTGTTATACAGACATTATGGGTAGGGTATAAGGTTGGACTAGATGGAGTAGTCTTTATACAACCTCCAATACTATGTTACTATGTAACTGTTATACAGATTATGGGTAGGGTATAAAGGTGGACTAGATGGAGTGTGTCTTTATACAACCTCCAATACTATGTACTATGAACTGTTATACAGACATTATGGGTAGGGTATAAAGGTTGGACTAGATGGACGTATGTCTTTATACAACCTCCAATACTATGTTCTATGTAACTGTTATACAGACATTATGGGTAGGGTATAAAGGTTGGACTAGATGGACGTATGTCTTTATACAACCTCCAATACTATGTTTCATGTAACTGTTATACAGACATTAGGTAGGGTAGGGTATAAAGGTTGGACTAGATGGATGTGTGTCTTTATATAAACCTCCAATACTATGTTACTAGTAACTGTTATACAGACATTTTGGTAGGGTAGGGTATAAAGGTTTGGACTAGATGGATGTGTCTTTATAAACCTCCAATACTATGTTACTATGTTAACTGTATACAGACATTATGGGTAGGGTATAAAGGTTGGACTAGATGGACGTATGTCTATACAACCTCCAATACTATGGTTACTATGTAACTGTTATACAGACATTATGGGTAGGGTAAAGGTTGGACTAGATGGACGTATGTCTTTATACAACCTCCAATACTATGTTACTATGTAACTGTTATACAGACATTATGGGTAGGGTATAAAGGTTGGACTAGATGGACGTATGTCTTATAAACCTCCAATACTATGTTACTATGTAACTGTTTACAGACATTATGGGTAGGGTATAAAGGTTGGACTAGATGGACGTAGTCTTTATACAACCTCCAATACGTTTACTATGAAAACTGTTATACAGACAATATGGGTAGGTCATAAGTTTGGCCTGATGGCCTCTGTCTTTTCACCCACCCCCTCCACTCCCTATGTTCCTCTGTCCTGTTCCCCGCCCTTCTGGGTTCGGGTCTCCCGGTTGGCTCGCTGGCCGTTAGGTTCTCTCCCCCCTCACCCCCCTCCGCATGTGCACTGGAAGTGTTCAGTCCAATACTCTTAAAGGAAGAGGCTACACTACTGTAATTTTAATTGCAATGGGACTGCAATCTGATCACGCTAGGGCACCTAGATGGCTAGAAACGGCCCTGCACATGACTATGTAGAATTAATCAATTATAACAGCATTAATAATGGAGATAAGTTAGGGTATAAAGGTCGGACTAGATGGACGTATGTCTTTATATAACCTCCAATACTATGTTACTATGTAACTGTTATACAGACATTATGGGTAGGGTATAAAGGTCGGACTAGATGGACGTAGGTCTATATACAACCTCCAATACTATGTTACTATGTAACTGTTTATACAGACATATGGGTAGGGTATAAAGGGTGGACTAGATGGACGTATGTCTTTATACAACCTCCAATACTATGTTACATGAATGTTATACAGCATTATGGGTAGGGTATAAAGGTTGGACTAGATGGACGTATGTCTTTGTACAACCTCCAATACTATGTTACTATGTAACTGTTATACAGACATTATGGGTAGGGTATAAAGGTTGGACTAGATGGACATATGTCTTATAACAACCTCCAATACAAGTTACTATGTAACTGTTATACAGACATTATGGGTAGGGTATAAAGGTTGGACTAGATGGACGTATGTCTTTATACAACCTCCAATACTAGTTACTATGTTAACTGTTATGCAGACATTATTGGGTAGGGTATAAAGGTTGGACTAGATGGACAATGTCTTTATACAACCTCCAATACAAGTGTTACTATGTAACTGTTATACAGACATTATGGGTAGGGTATAAGGTTGGACTAGATGGACATAGTCTTATACAACCTCCAATACTATGTTCTATGTAACTGTTATACAGACATTATGGGTAGGGTATAAAGGTTGGACTAGATGGACGTATGTCTTTATACAACCTCCAACTATGTTACTATGTTAACTGGTATACAGACAATTATGGGTAGGTATAAAGGGTGACTAGATGGACGTATGTCTTTATACAACCTCCAATACTATGTTACTATGTAACTGGTATACAGAATTATGGGTAGGGTATAAAGGTTGGGACTAGATGGACATGTCTTATACAACCTCCACTACTATGTTACTATGTAACTGTTATACAGACATTATGGGTAGGGTATAAAGGTTGGACTAGATGGACGTATGTCTTTATAAACCCCAAAACTATGTTTACTATGTAACTGTTATAAGAAATTATGGGTAGGGATAAGGTTGGACTAGATGGACGTATGTCTTATACAACCTCCAATACTATGTTACTATGTAACGTTATACAGACATTATGGGTAGGGTATAAAGGTTGGACTAGAGGACGTATGGCTTATACAACCTCCAATACTATTGTTACTATGTAACTGGTATACAAGACATATGGGTAGGGTATATAAGGTTGGACTAGATGGACATATGTCTTTATACAACCTCCAATACTATGTTACTATGTAACTGTTATCAGACAGCTTATGGGTAGGGTATAAAGGTTGGATAGATGGTCGTAGTCTTTATACAACCTCCAATACTATGTTACTATGTAACTGTTATACAGACATTATGGGTAGGGTATAAGGTTTGGACTAGAGGGTATGTCTTTACAACCTCCAATACTATGTTACTATGTAACTGTTATACAGACATTATGGTAGGGTATAAAGGTTGGACTAGATGGACGTATGTCTATACAAACCTCCAATACTTGTTTCTATGTAACTGTTATACAGACATTATGGGTAGGGTATAGGTTGGACTAGATGGACGTATGTCTTTATACACCCCCAATACTATGTTACTATGTAACGTTACACGACATTATGGGTAGGGTATAAAGGGTGACTAGATGGACGTATGTCTTTATACAACCTCCAATACTATGTTACTATGTAACTGTTTAACAGACATTATGGGTAGGGTATAAAGGTTGGACTAGATGGAGTATGTCTTTTCAACCTCCAATACTATGTTACTATGTAAATGTTATACAGACATTATGGGTAGGGTATAAAGGGTGGACTAGATGGATGTGTCTTATACAACCTCCAATACTATGTTTACTATGTAAATGTTATACAGACATTATGGGTAGGGTATAAAGGTTGGACTAGATGGACGTATGTCTTATACAAACTCCAATAATATGTTTCTATGTAACTGTTATAAAGACATTATGGGTAGGGTATAAAGGTTGGACTAGTGGACGTATGTCTTTATACAACCTCCAATACTATGTTCTATGTAACTGTTATACAGACATTATGGGTAGGGTATAAAGGTTGGATAGATGGATGGTTGTCTTTATATAACCTCCCATACTATGTGTACTATGTAACTGTATACAGACATTATTGGGTAGGGGATAAAGGTTGGACTAGATGGATGTTGTCTTTATACAACCTCCAATACTATGTTACTATGTAACTGTTATACAGACATTATGGGTAGGGTATAAAGGTTGGACTAGATGGACGTATGTCTTTATACAACCTCCAATACTATGTTTACTATGTAACTGTTATACAGACATTATGGGTAGGGTATAAAGGTGTGGACTAGATGGACGTATGTCTTTATACAACCTCCAATACTATGTTACTATGTAACTGTTTACAAACATTATGGGTAGGGTATAAAGGTTGGACTAGATGGACGTATGTTCTTATACAACCTCCAAACTATGTTACTATGTAACTGTTATACAGAAATTAGGGTAGGGTATAAAGGTTGGACTAGATGGACGTATGTCTTTATACAACCTCCAAAATATGTTACTATGTATGTTATACAGACATATGGGTAGGGTATAAAGGTTGGACTAGATGGGACTATGTCTTTATACAACCTCCAATACTATGTTACTATGTAACTGTTATACAGACATTATGGGTAGGGTATAAAGGTTGGAATAGATGGACGTGTCTTTATACAAACTCCAATACTATGTTACTATGTAACTGTATACAGACATTATGGGTAGGGTATAAAGGTTGGACTAGATGGACGTATGTCTTTATACAACCTCCAAATACTATGTTACTATGTAACTGTTATACAGACATTATAGGTAGGGTATAAAGGTTGGACTAGATGGACGTATGTTTTATACAACCTCCAATACTATGTTACAGTGTACTGTATACAGACATTATGGGTAGGGTATAAAGGTTGGACTAGATGGACGTATGTCTTTATACAACCTCCAATAACTATGTTACGTGTAACTGTTATACAGACTTATGGGTAGGGTATAAAGGTTTGGACTAGATGGACGTATGTCTTTATACAACTCCAATACTATGTTACTATGTAACTGTTATACAGACATTATGGGTAGGGTATAAAGGTTGGACTAGATGGACGTATGTCTTTATACAACCTCCAATACTATGTTACTATGTAACTGTTATACAGACATTGGGTAGGGTATAAAGGTTGGACTAGATGGACGTATCTTTATACAACCTCCAAACTATGTTACTTTTGTAACGTTATACAGACATTATGGGTAGGGTATAAAGGTTGGACTAGATGGACGTATGTTTAATACAAACTCCAATACTATGTTACTATGTAACTGTTATACAGACATTATGGGTAGGGTATAAAGGTTGGACTAGATGGACGTATGTCTTATACAACCTCCAATACTATTTATGTGTAACTGTTATACAGAACATATGGGTAGGGTATAAAGTTGGACTAGATGGACGTATGTCTTTATACAACCCCAATACTATGTTACTATGTACTGTATACAGACATTATGGGTAGGTATAAAGGTTGGACTAGATGGACGTATTAGTCTTTATACAACCTCAATACTATGTTACTATGTAACGTTATACAGACATTATGGGTAGGGTATAAAGGTTGGAATAGATGGATGGATGTCTTTATACAACCTCCAATATAGTTACTATGTAACGTTATACAGACATTATGGGTAGGGTATAAGGTTGGACTAGATGGACGTATGCTTTATACAACCTCCAATACTATGTTACTATGTAACTGTTATACAGACATTATGGGTAGGGTATAAAGGTTGGACTAGATGGGCGTATGTCTTTATAAACCTCCATACTATGTTTATATGTAACTGTTATAAAGACATTATGGGTAGGGATAAAGGTGGACTAGAGGAGTTAGGTCTTTAACAACCTCCAATACTATGTTACTATGTAACTGTTATACAACAGTATGGGTTAGGGTATAAAGGTCGGACTAGATGGACGTATGTCTTTATACAACCTCCAATACTATGTTACTATGTAACTGTTATACAGACATTATGTGGTAGGGTATATAAAGGTTGGACTAGATGGGACATATGTCTTATATACAACCTCCAATACAAGTTACTATGTAACTGTTATACAGACATATGGGTAGGGTATAAAGTTGGACTAGATGGACGTATGTCTTTATACAACCTCCAATACTATGTTACTATGTAACTGTTATCAGACATTATGGGTAGGGTATAAAGGTTGGACTAGATGGACAATGTCTTTATACAACCTCCAATACAAGTTACTATGTACTGTTATACAGACATTATGGGTAGGGTATAAGGTTGGACTAGATGGACATAGTCTTATACAACCTCCAATACTATGTTCTATGTAACGTTATACAGACATTATGGGTAGGGTATAAAGGTTGGACTAGATGGACGTATGTCTTTATACAACCTCCAACTATGTTACTATGTAATGGTATACAGAAATTATGGGTAGGGTATAAAGGTTGGACTAGATGGACGTATGTCTTTATACAACCTCCAATACTATGTTACTTGTAACTGTATACAGACATTATGGTGGTAGGGTATAAAGGTTGGACTAGATGGACGATGTCTTTATACAACCTCCACTACTATGTTACTATGTAACTGTTATACAGACATTATGGGTAGGGTATAAAGGTTGGACTAGATGGACGTATGTCTTTATAAAACCCCAATAACTATGTTACTATGTAACTGTTATACAGACATTATGGGTAGGGTATATAGGTTGGACTAGATGGACGTATGTCTTATACAACCTCCAATACTATGTTACTATGTAACTGTTATACAGACATTATGGGTAGGGTATAAAGGTTGGACTAGATGGACGTATGGCTTATACAACCTCCAATACTATGTTACTATGTAACTGTTATACAGACATATGGGTAGGGTATAAGGTTGGACTAGATGGACATATGTCTTTATACAACCTCCAATACTATGTTACTATGTAACTGTTATACAGACAGCTTATGGGTAGGGTATAAAGTTGGACTAGATGGCGTAGTCTTTATACAACCTCCAATACTATGTTACTATGTAACTGTTATACAGACATTATGGGTAGGGTATAAAGGTTGGACTAGATGGGATATGTCTTATACAACCTCCAAACTATGTTACTATGTAACTGTTATACAGACATTATGGGTAGGGTATAAAGGTTGGACTAGATGGACGTATGTCTTATAAAACCTCCAATACTATGTTTCTATGTAACTGTTATACAGACATTATGGGTAGGGTATAGGTTGGACTAGATGGACGTATGTCTTTATACACCTCCAATACTATGTTACTATGTAACTGTTATACGACATTATGGGTAGGGTATAAAGGTTGGACTAGATGGACGTATGTCTTTATACAACCTCCAATACTATGTTACTATGTAACTGTTATAACAGACATTATGGGTAGGGTATAAAGGTTGGACTAGATGGAGTATGTCTTTTCAACCTCCAATACTAGTTACTATGTAAATGTTATCAGACATTATGGGTAGGGTATAAAGGTGTGGACTAGATGGATTGTGCTTATACAACCTCCAATACTATGTTTACTATGTAACTGTTATACAGACATTATGGGTAGGGTATAAAGGTTGGACTAGATGGACGTATGTCTTATACAAACTCCAATACTATGTTCTATGTAACTGTTATAAGACATTATGGGTAGGGTATAAAGGTTTGGACTAGATGGACGTATGTCTTTATACAACCTCCAATACTATGTTACTATGTAACTGTTATACAGACATTATGGTAGGGTTATAAAGGTTGGACTAGATGGATGTGTTGTCTTTATATAACCTCCCAATATCTGTACTATGTAACTGTATACAGACATTTTGGGTAGGGATAAAGGTGGACTAGATGGATTTGTCTTTATACAACCTCCAATACTATGTTACTATGTAACTGTTATACAGACATTTGGTAGGGTATAAAGGTTGGACTAGATGGACGTATGTCTTTATACAACCTCCAATACTATGTTTACTTGTAACTGTTATACAGACATTATGGGTAGGGTATAAAGTGTGGACTAGATGGACGTATGTCTTTATACAACCTCCAATACTATGTTACTATGTAACTGTTTACAGACATTATGGGTAGGGTATAAAGGTTGGACTAGATGGACGTATGTTCTTATACAACCTCCAAACTATGTTACTAGTAACTGTTATACAGACATTATGGGTAGGGTATAAAGGTTGGACTAGATGGACGTATGTCTTTATACAACCTCCAAAACTATGTTACTATGTAAATGTTATACAGACATTATGGGTAGGGTATAAAGGTTTGGACTAGATGGATTGTCTTTATCAACCTCCAATACTATGTTACTATGTAACTGTTATACAGACATTATGGGTAGGGTATAAAGGTTGGACTAGATGGACGTGTCTTATACAAACTCCAATACTATGTTACTATGTAACTGTGTATACAGACATTATGGGTAGGGTATAAAGGTTTGGACTAGATGGACGTATGTCTTTATACAACCTAAATACTATGTTACTATGTAACTGTTATACAGACATTATGGGTAGGGTATAAAGTTGGACTAGATGGACGTATGTTTTATACAACCTCCAATACTATGTTACTGTAACTGTATACAGACATTATGGGTAGGGTATAAAGGTTGGACTAGATGGACGTATGTCTTTATAACAACCTCCAAAAACTATGTTACTGTAACTGTTATACAGACTTATGGGTAGGGTATAAAGGTTGGACTAGATGGACGTATGTCTTATACAACACTCAATACTATGTTACTATGTAACTGTTATACAGACATTATGGGTAGGGTATAAAGGTTGGACTAGATGGACGTATGTCTTTATACAACCTCCAATACTATGTTACTTGTAAATGTTATACAGACATATGGGTAGGGTATAAAGGTTGGACTAGATGGACGTATGTCTTTATACAACCTCCAAAACTATGGTTACTTTTGTAACTGTTATACAGACATTATGGGTAGGGTATAAAGGTTGGACTAGATGGACGTATGTTTAATACAACCTCCAATACTATGTTACTATGTAACTGTTATACAGACATTATGGGTAGGGTTATAAAGGTTGGACTAGATGGAGTATGTCTTTATACAACCTCCAATACTATGTTATTGTAACTGTTATACAGACATTATGGGTAGGGTATAAAGGTTGGACTAGATGGACGTATGTCTTTATACAACCTCCAATACTATGTTACTATGTAACTGTATACAGACACATTATGGGTAGGGTTATAAAGGTTGGACTAGATGGACGTATGTCTTTATACAACCTCAATACTATGTTACTATGTAACGTTATACAGACATTATGGGTAGGGGTATAAAGGTTGGAATAGATGGAGTGATGTTCTTTATACAACCTCCAATACTAGTTACTATGTAACTGTTATACAGACATTATGGGTAGGGTATAAAGGTTGGACTAGATGGACGTATTCTTTATACAACCTCCAATACTATGTTACTATGTAACTGTTATACAGACATTATGGGTAGGGTATAAAGGTTGGACTAGATGGACGTATGTCTTTATACAACCTCCATACTATGTTTATATGTAAAGTTATACAACATTATGGGTAGGGTATAAAGGTGTGGACTAGATGGAGTAGTCTTATTAAACCTCCAATACTATGTTACTATGTAACGTTATACAGACATATGGGTAGGGTATAAAGGTTGGACTAGATGGACGTATGTCTTATACAACCTCCAATACTATGTTACTATGTAACTGTTATACAGACATTATGGGTAGGGTATAAAGGTTGGACTAGATGTGACGTATGTCTTTATCAACCTCCAATACTATGTTTCTATGTAACTGTATACAGACATTATGGGTAGGGATAAAGGTTGGACATAGATGGAAGTATGTCTTATACAACCTCCAATACATGTTACTATGTAAATGTTATACAGACATTATGGGTAGGGTTATAAAGGTTGGACTAGATGGACGTGTATTTATACAACCTTCCAAATACTATGTAACTGTTATACAGACATTATGGGTAGGGTATAAAGGTCGGACTAGATGGACGTAGGTCTATATACAACCTCCAATACTATGTTACTATGTAACTGTTATACAGACATTATGGGTAGGGTATAAAGGTTGGACTAGATGGACGTATGTCTTTATACAACCTCCAATACTATGTTACTATGTAACTGTTATACAGACATTATGGGTAGGGTATAAAGGTTGGACTAGATGGACGTATGTCTTTGTACAACCTCCAATACTATGTTACTATGTAACTGTTATACAGACATTATGGGTAGGGTATAAAGGTTGGACTAGATGGACATATGTCTTTATACAACCTCCAATACAATGTTACTATGTAACTGTTATACAGACATTATGGGTAGGGTATAAAGGTTGGACTAGATGGACGTATGTCTTTATACAACCTCCAATACTATGTTACTATGTAACTGTTATGCAGACATTATGGGTAGGGTATAAAGGTTGGACTAGATGGACATATGTCTTTATACAACCTCCAATACAATGTTACTATGTAACTGTTATACAGACATTATGGGTAGGGTATAAAGGTTGGACTAGATGGACATATGTCTTTGATTACAACCTCCAATACTATGTTACTATGTAATGTTATACAGACATTATGGGTAGGGTATAAAGGTGGACTAGATGGACGTATGTCTTTATACAACCTCAATACTATGTTACTATGTAACTGTTATACAGACATTATGGGTAGGGTATAAGGTGGACTAGATGGACGTATGTCTTTATACAACCTCCAATACTATGTTACTATGTAACTGTTATACAGACATTATGGGTAGGGTATAAAGGTTGGACTAGATGGACGTATGTCTTTATACAAACTCCAATACTATGTTACTATGTAACTGTTATACAGACATTATGGGTAGGGTATAAAGGTTGGACTAGATGGACGTATGTCTTATACAACCCAATAACTATGTTACTATGTAACTGTTATACAGACATTTGGGTAGGGTAATAGGTTGGACTAGATGGACGTATGTCTTTATACAACCTCCAATACTATGTTACTATGTAACGTTATACAGACATTATGGGTAGGGTATAAAGGTGGACTAGAGGACGTATGTCTTTATACAACCTCAATACTATGTTACTATGTTAACTGTTATACAGACCATTATGGGTAGGGTATAAAGGTTGGACTAGATGGGCGTATGTCTTTATACAACCTCAATACATGTTACTATGTAACTGTTATACAGACATTATGGGTAGGGTATAAAGGTTGGACTAGATGGACATATGTCTTTATACAACCTCCAATACTATGTTACTATGTAACATGTTATACAGACCTATGGGTAGGGTATAAAGGTTGGACTAGATGACGTATGTCTTTATACAACCCAATACTATGTTTTACTAGTAACTGTTATACAGACATTATGGGTAGGGTATAAAGGTTGGACTAGATGGACTATGTCTTTATACAACCTCCAATACTATGTTACTATGTAACTGTATACAGACATTATGGGTAGGGTATAAAGGTTGACTAGATGGACGTATGTCTTTATACAACCTCCAATACTATGTTCTATGTAACTGTTATACAGACATTATGGGTAGGGATAAAGGTTGGACTAGATGGACGTATGTCTTATACAACCTCCAATACTATGTTACTATGTAACGTTATACAGACATTATGGGTAGGGTATAAAGGTTGGACTAGATGGACGTATGTCTTTATACAACCTCCAATACTATGTTACTATGTAACTGTTATACAGACATTATGGGTAGGGTATAAAGGTGGACTAGATGGAGTATGTCTTTATACAACCTCCAATACTAGTTATATGTAAAGTTATACAGACATTTGGGTAGGGTATAAAGGTTGGACTAGATGGATGTGTCTTTATACAACCTCCAATACTATGTTACTATAACTGTTATACAGACATTATGGGTAGGGTATAAAGGTTGGACTAGATGGACGTATGTCTTTATACAAACCTCCAATACTATGTTTCTATGTAACTGTTATACAGACATTATGGGTAGGGATATAAAGGTTGCTAGATGGACGTATGTCTTTATAATATTGAAGTTTATTAAAAGGCTACAAATATGCATAAAACAATAAAACTTGAAACAACAATACAATAATAGCATATTGGTTTGGGCATAAAAATAAAAAGCTCTTTCCGAGAAGAAGGCAGTCCAAAGAAAAAAAAAGTCTTATCAGCAGACAACAAATATAAAAACAATCTTATTTCAGACTTTTCTTAAAAAAGTAACTAAAATCGATCTCCAATGAGATATAAAGAAATTCAACCTTACCTCAGAGAAAAAAAGAAACAAATACAAAACCGAGCCCGCTACCTACACTCTAATATAAACTAACCCTGTCACCACCTACACAGATAGTGAGAGGGGATAGACAAACGTTCGCACTATCACGCAAACTACTAAAAATTCTTACAGCAGAAAAAAGGAAAACATAAGTTGACGTTTCAGTTTCTAAAACCACATTATTCCAACATCCAACAACGAGACAACAAGGAAACAAAAAAAACCAACAACAACAAAAAATCTAACCATTATAACATATTAAAAACTAACATATAACCAACATTATAACATATTAAACCTAACACGAAAAGAAACATCAAAACAAGAATCGTTTGGCTTCCGTAGAAAACCTACTAAGGATACATTCTACATCTTGCACTTAGACACTTGAGAGGGCAAAGTGAAAATACTCACCCTGGAATGCATGAGCCCAGACATTAAAAACACAAAGGGCCTAGGGCAAAAAAAGGGCAAGTGATAAGAAGGAAAAACCACCACCAGAAACATCAGGACCCCTCAAGGGGGTCAAGGTACAGCCTCTCCCCAGAGTTGACCATCTCCTTCACTCATCCTCTGGTTCTCCAGAGCCTTCACCTTAAACAGTTCCCTCAGATGTTGGAAACCACCACTCACAGGAAAGGACTTTTTATGCCTAATGAAATTTGGCCACCGTGCACTCCACGTGTAGATTTTCCTATTGTGCTAACTGAATAAGGTGCTTAAATCAATACTTGCATGCCTTTGAGACACCATAAGCCCACCCCCTGGTATGACATACCTGAGAGGCAGGGATAATCAACTTTCTAGCACCCTTTTGTAAACTTCTAGTTAAAAGGACAATAAGCAGGAAGTGGTCCATGTTTCCTCAAGACCATGCAAGCTCTCCCGGGGGGACACATTCGGTCATTGCGGCGCTTCCCTACTTATCACATTGCCTCTTAACATAGAGTTTTCCTGGAAGGAACGCCAAGCAATATCCCTAAAATTACGGGGAACCTGGGGGACACCACTAAAGAGAGCCCTATACTCAATATATTGCTTGGGCAGTCTTTTAAGACCAGCGGCCCATGGAAATAGGAAGACAAGACCTCTGGTCGATGTCCCTCCTAGGTGAGGATCTAATTCTTCCATTCCCACTTGCCACTTCCTCAGTGCTTTCAGGGCTCCTGCCACATAGGAGGGGAGAGGACCTTGATGATTCCGCAGACCTTTACCAAGCCGCCCTTCATCCAAGACCCCAGAAATGGAGTGACCCAGCTCTTAAAATCTCTACCCACAAAGGAGGGCTTCTCTCGAGGAGGTTTGCAAAAGTGTATTTAACAAACATGTTCACCAAAGAACACGACAGGTTGAGCATGCCCAACCCTCCCTCCTTCCTTTGCGGTAGGCGACAGTTTTTGATTAGGTTCGTTGTTTCCCATAAAGCAGAGGAAAAACAAACTATTGATTCTTGCATAGTACTTCTTGGCAAAGCACACAGTACTTACATACAGAAAAAGCGGACACAGGTAAGTCTTGATCAATGAAACCCTTTCACTAAGAGTGTATGGTCTCCCCTTCCACTGATCCACCCTGGAAGATGCAAGTTCAACCTAGACACCCAATTTGTCTCAGCGAAATCGCCTTGGCCAAAAGTGATCCTAAGATCTTAATTTTGGGGGAGCTCAGGAGAATTCCCGGGAGTTAAAGGCGGCTCGCCTTCTTTTCCCATCCAGAAAGCTTCACATTGTGTTCCTGTTGATGAGGGAACCTGAAGCCTCAGAATATACTTGTACCAGTTCGGCCACCTCGACCGCCTCGTCGGAGCTTGAGAATACCGAGTAATGTCATCCGCATAGGCAGCTAACCTTCAGGAAACTCCCGGAGAGACAGGTACCCCACCGCAGCAACGCTGCCATCAAACCTCTTGATCAGAGGATCTATGGCGAAAGCGTAAAGCAGGGGCTTGAGCGGGCAACCCTGCCTGACCCCAGAAGAGACCTAAAGAGTTCCCCCACCAGCCATTCACAAAGGGAATGCTTTCAGCGCCTTCATAAAAACCATGAGCCAATTGATGAAACCTCAGGAAACACCGTATCTTCCAAGGACAACGTCCAGAGATACTTGTGATTCACTCTATCAAAGGCCTTAGACTGGTCCAGTGACAAAAGGTTTTTTCCCCACTCACAAGACCTGCAACGCATTAGGGCCTCCCGCGACCCCTATACTGCGGAAAGGTGGATCAACCCTTAACCGTGGCAGTGCTGCGGAGGAGAAAGCACCAGGTGTGCTCACCTCAAGAGGCGAGTTGAACAATACTTTTGCCAAGATTTCCTATCCGTATTGAGTAAAGCGATGGGGCGCCAGTTCTCAATATCGGAAGCATATAACCCTTTTGACAGCCAGAATCAAAGCAGAACGCCTCATGGAGGGTGAAGGAGACCCCTCAGAAAGGAGTCCGAAAAAACCTCCACAAGACTAGGGGCCAGGACATCACAAAAAGGCCTTGTGAACTCCGCCGTGAGCCCATCGGGCCCAGGGGATTTCTTAACAGCAAGGCCTTCTATGGCTGCCCCCCACCTCCTCCACATGATATCCCCCCTGTCAAGAATCCCAAGGAATAAGAATCTGTCTGAACAGGAGTCCTGCTCAAAAAGTTGATATGCTGGCCTGGCTGAGGCTCTTTCTCAGACAAGAGGTCAGCATAAAAGCTCTTAACACCGACAGGATACCTGGGATGTCTCCCAGGGTCCCATCACTCCCCCGCCAAACCGCTAATCGATTTGCGAGCGATGAGTCCCTGCACTCTGATAGGGATCGGGAGAATGGTGTGACCCATAATTCCTCTCAAAGTTCAGGGAGGCCAGCCGGTCATACTGGAAACCTCCTCATCTGAGACTTTTACACCTGGTGATCTCCCCAAAGTCACCACAATCAGACACCAGCCTATCCAACTTCCTCTTAGTTTTAGATAGGACATGATTATTTACTCTGTACCTTATCAATCGCTAGGCCTCGAAAGAGCCGTGCGGTCCTCTTTTGGTGATCTCCCACCATTCCGTCCTACTGCGGCAGACATCCTCAGGGACTCCTGATCCGAAAGAAGGCCAAAAAGACTGTTTTAGTACATTCCTCGTCAAGGATGGTCGAATTGAGGTGCCAGAAACCCTTACCTCTCGAGGGGGCCTCTGGAAATTCAAGGACATGACCACCAAACAGTGATCTGAGAAACTCTCTTACTGCCTTCACCTCAAGAGGAGAAGTAATAGAGTCCTTTTTAACAAAAAACCTATCTATCCTACTACTACTATACCCTCTATAAAATGTAACCCGTGGGCCTGGTAGATGGCGAATGTGCACATCTACCAACCTGCCTCTCTAACTAACAGCCATTCAAAAATACGCTGTCTACCCCAACCTGCAGCCTGGCCTCTCCTGTCCATTGGCCTGCGATGGTGTTAAAATCCCCACCAAACACTACAGGCTGGGCTGTTAAAAAAAAGGGCTTTATTCTGGTAAACACAATTCCTTCCCTCTCGGCCTTCGTCTGAGGGCCATAAAATTTATTAGCCGAGAGGCGAACTGTTCACCAGAACATCCATAAGCATGCAGCGTCCCATCTCGATTTCAATCACCCGTTTTGACCGTTACCATATCTGTTTTAAAAAGAACAGCCACTCCACTGTAAGGCTCGCGGCAAGAGACCAAAAGGACGGTCCAAGGACCAGTCCCCCTTGGCGCGAGGATGCTCAGCCAAGGTGGTGAGCGGGTCTCCTGCAAAAAGAAAATGTCTTGCCTCATCTGGGAGAGAAAAAATAACGCCATGCTACGTGCACTTACAGACTTGATGGAGGCAACATTAATTGTTGCACATCTATTGGAGGGGCACAGCCATTTACAAGGTGAATGAAGTTATGGGGGGTTTTCATTACCCTCTTTACCCTCCTCCCTAATCATCGGACCCTTCCCTCTTAGCTGAGAGGCCGGATGGCAACCGCTCAGCCTCCTGATTGTCTATAAAATTAAATCACTGGAAGAGAGGTTTCTCTAGCTAATTCTCTCTCTAGCCTCGCTATTTCTTCCTCCAGACTGTCCTCTCCTAACACAGAGTAAGGATTTTTAGCGGAATAGAACAATTGGGAATGGGCTTGTTCCTCTTGCTCCTCCACTTCCCACCAAACTCCATCCCCCCTTCTCGCAAGGGAGGACCTTCGGACTCTGGAAGAGAGTTACCAACTGGGTGAGATATTTGGGCAAGAGCCCCCCTTGACTTGGATTGGTAACCCTGGCTTCGGGCTTATAATAGGTCCAGAAATGAGCTTGGGTTTGGGTGACCCTGATATATTTGGGTCATCTCTGCTCTGGGAGCTTCCTGTGGAGTCACAGTGACAGGCTCGCAGGCATGGTGGTACTCTCTTTGGCCCCAGAGCAATGCGAAGGGGACATTCTCCAGCGTCCACTGCTTCCCCAGCACTGCTACAACCTCAGAGCTCACTTCCTCGGAGACATACCATCTCCTCTGCAAACCTTGCGCAACTTGCTGCCAAGAACGGGGCAAGAGGTGTAAGTGTGCCCACATCTCACCGCAGAGGTTGCAACGACCACTGTTAGGGCAGCTTTCGTGTGCCCCAGCTCAAGGCATAGGGCACACTTCAGTTTGTCACAATACATATGAAAGATGACGAAACGACCCGCACTTCCAGCACTGACGCGGGTGGCTCCGGTAGAAGCATTGTATCCTATCCCTGCGATAAAGGCAGAATTCGGATGTGCTGGGTAGGTAACGTTACGGACTGTGTCAGTTTAACGCTGCACCCACACACCATCCCAAATTCCACTGTCATCAAGGTTTTTAAACAGGTCGTTTGGACGGAGCCGTATCTCCCAAGCCAGGTGCGGAGGTCTGAGGGCGGAATGCTCTCATTAAAGACCTTTATGGTCACTCTCACGACACCGGCCGGGGAAACCGCCACCACCCAAAGCCAATCCACCAAGCAGGATCCCTGTCATACTTTTTCCAAAACTCATCAGAACTTGGGGGGACACAAAGCTGATGACAAACTCCCCCGGACTGGGCCCAGAAATAAAGGCAAAGATGTCCACTGCCTCAAACCCAACCCAGGAGGAGTCTGTCAATCACCTGCTGCCTATCCGGAGAAGGCCCTCCCCCACCCACTTCAAGTTTCACCACATTCCTCCTACCCCCACCCCCACTGTACATGTTACAATACACAGATGTTGTGCGTTAGCAGGGACAGTCCTCCGTGTAGCGGAATGAGTGGCTCTGGCAGCGGACCGCATATGATGTAGGTTTGGTCCTGCAGGTGAAACTGGAGGCTGCTTAGCGGAAACAGATTGGAAACTTTGCACAATTGGGACCAGATGATCCAGCAGATCTTACAGGGGGGACAGGGACACACAACTGGACAGGGGAGTTTGGACACAGACACTGGGGCTGACCAGAGGGAGATTGGGAGACAGACACAGCAGGGAGAGGGAAAGGGAACAGGTTGCCGGGCCAGCAGGGACCGGGTGACACACTTACCACCTATTGGTGACCCTCCATCCCGCTGGCCTAGGCTCTGCCGCCATCTCTCCGGACAACTGGGGGGGATCGATCACCCAAGCTTGCCATCTCCAGCTTAGGAACCAAGATTTTAGATTCCCCTAAACTTGCACCCGCCTTCTTCCCAATGAAACTTGCTTGGGGACTTTAACTGTAGGCAACGTCTTTGCTGATCTCTTCCTCTACCAATGATGGGCCGCCGGGACTTGCTTGGGACCAGCTGAAATAACTTCCTCTTCCCTGACCCTCTCTTTCCTTAGTTCCTCAGGTGCAGTGCTAATAGCAGGATCTGTGGCTTGATTGGTCCACTGCGAATCATCTCCTTCCTGAACACAGCCTCTGGAACACCAGAACCAGCTGACACAGCCTTGGATCCAAAATGGCCGCTGCAGGTACTTTCCTCTCACTGCCTCTGAAACTTAAAGATTGCCTCTTTACATATGGGAACTTTATCTGAACGTTCCTTACCAGCCGCACTGACAGACTCTTCCCTTTTCTGGGCAGGTTTGGCAGTTCAGGGAGAGCATGGAGCACTGTAGCTGCAGTGTGTGATGTCAATGGCAGGATCCAAGATGGCCGCCGACACATGTTTCCAGCCATGTTTTGTGGGTAGACTCCAGGCACTTGGAGTAGTGGAATTAAAGGGGTTTGCACGGATATGGTTGGAAACAAATTTTGGAAACCACAACTTTCTTTCCTTTCCTTGTGTTTTTCCCCTATTTTCCTCCTCTTTGCCTGATTCTCATCCATGGAGAATTCCAGTTCCTTGCTCTTTTATGGGAGATTCCAGATATTTTTTCTTTTCAGCAAACCGGGGGATTTAGGATCTTCCACGCCCAGTCCATTTCTTTCTCCTTGTCTTTTTGTCAGGTGGTTACTGATGGGAAACTGGTGACCGAGACCTCCTCAGAGGCCCCAGGCACCTCCACCCCTCGCCTGCAACCGACCATGGGGAGACCTGAAATGAACAGCATGGTGGGCCTTAGCTGTATTCCCCTGCATTTGTCTCCTTCTCTGCCTGAAACGATCCCTCAGGGTATAAGCCTCCCGCATAGGACCATTTCATCTCCCAAGGCCTGCTCCTCCTTGGTAAGAGCTCAAACTTTTTTTCCATGGCAGAAATGAATAGCTGTGGGTCTTGGGATTGGATGTAGAAACATCCCCAGCACAAAAGATCTTTTTTTTGTTTAATTCTTACTTCAAGGGATCTTAACTTTTCTTTTATAGCTAACATATCTCTTTAGGCCGTGGGTGCCAGGGAGCTCGCCGCAAATCCAGGATCCCAGGCTCAAGGTGTTTTTTTTGGCCCAGGATTAGCATCAGAAGGCCCAGGCTCCGACCAGGCTCTTGGAGGCCATAGTAGCCCAGAACAGTGAACCAAAAACGGATATTCAAGAAGCACTTGTTGGAGCTCAGGAGCCCAAATAACACAACCTTCCACCTCAATACTATGTTACTATGTAACTGTTATAAGACATTATGGGTAGGGTATAAAGGTTGGACCTAGATGGACGTATGTCTTTATACAACCCCAATACTATGTATATGAACTGTTATACAGACTCTATGGGGAAGTATAAAAGGGTGGACTAGACGGAGTATGTCTTTATACAACCTCAATACTATGTTACTATGTAACTGTTATACGACTTATGGGTAGGTTATAAAGGTTGGACTAGATGGACGTATGTCTTTATACAACCTCCAATACTATGTAACTATGTAACTGTTTACAGACATTATGGGTAGGGTATAAAGGTTGGACTAGATGGACGTATGTCTTTATACAACCTCCAATATATGCTTTTCTATGTAACTGTTATTAAACAACATTAGGGTAGGGTATAAAGGTTGGACTAGATGGACGTAGTCTTTATACAACCTCCAATACTGTTTCTATGTAACTGTTATACAGACATTATGGGTAGGGTATAAAGGTTGGACTAGATGGATGTGTGTTTTATATAAACCCTCCAATACAATGTTACTATGTAACTGTTATACAGACATTTTGGGTAGGGTATAAGGTTGGACTAGATGGATGTTGTGTCTTTATATAACCTGCCAATACCTATGTTACTATGTAACTGTTTTATACAGACATTATGGGAGTAGGGTATAAGGTTGGACCTAGATGGACGTATGTCTTTATACAACCTCCATACTATGTTACTATGTAACTGTTATACAGACATTATGGGTAGGGTATAAAGGTTGGACTAGATGGACGTATGTCTTTATACAACCTCCAATACTATGTTACTATGTAACTGTTATACAGACATTATGGGTAGGGTATAAAGTTTCACTAGATATGTCGGCCCACTGGTGATGTTGTCAGGGTATTAGATAAAATGAGTTTCACTGTAGTTTTGTGATTTTACATAATCAGCACAAATATAATCCCATAATGCCCGTCATGAAAATTTCACACTGGTTTGCAGGTCTGATATAACCAGTTAGAATATGTATCGATGTAGCTATACATAGAACGTGTATAATAATTTTAGCTACCGATGTTTTCGGGACATTTTTTCCCATTGACTATAATGGGTCTGATTCCGAAACATGAACATTCCGAGGTTTCAGGGTCATGTGATCGAATTAAATCCCAACTGTCACTTTCTGTATGAAATGCACCTGGGTCCAAGTCTCCAATAACTACACACTGTGTCTCTCTGACACAAACACACACTAACGACACACTGTGTCTCTGACACAAACACACACTAACTACACACTGTGTCTCTCTGACACAAACACACACTAACTACACACTGTGTCTCTCTGACACAAACACACACTAATTACACTAACTACTTACTGTCTCTTTCTGCTCTCTGACACAAACACACACAACTACACTAACTACACACTGCGTCTCTCTGACACACACACACACACTAACTACACACTCTGTCTTCCTGATATGCACACACACTAACTACACACTGTGTCTCCCTGACATACACACACACTAACTACACACTGTGTCTCTCTGACACAAACACACACTAACTACACACTGTGTCTCTCTGACACATACAGCTACATACACACAACTACACAAACTCATAAAAACACACACAACAACACAAATATGCACAACTACAAAATAAATGTACTATAAATGTATGGTTTAAGTACCATTACATTGATTGTGTTACAACTATATTTAATAATTTATCATTTATAGAGCACACAATAACAAAAACATTATACTGGTGAAAATTTTTCCACTAACACAATTCTAAGCCACGCCAGTGTTCCCCTGCACACCCTTGTATAAACCCTGATGTAATCAGTCAGCTCCTCTCTCTCTTCAGACTGAGCATGTCTAAGATCACTGAGCTTAGGCAGGAGGAGGGGCAAGTGGCAAGTTCAGTAACTGTGCAAGTTTCTTTTGCAAAAGTGTATCTCCGGTTAAAAATCACTTGAAAACACAAATGATACAACATTTTGTGAACTTTGTATTTTCATTGAGCAATTATATGTACAAACATGACAGGTACTGACAAATTAAAGAAACAATTTAACTCTTTCCCGACCAGTATTTCCAGCCAGCCTGTTGATTTCTGATCTGCGAGACCTTTAGTTTCTCTGCTGGCGATTTGCTGCGCCTGTCGTTTGCATAGATAAAAACCCCATGAAGAAAGAGTCCGTGGACAGGGGCACCCAATGTGATATGTGTAGATAAGACGAATCATTCTTATTGTCTGCCTTTGGACACCGTAACTTCTCAAACGATCCCTTTTGTTTTGAGTTATTTAAATTTTTTTTTTTCTTCTTTTTTTTTTTTTTTTCTTTTATATTTTTTTCGCCTCTCCGCCTTTTGCTTATTTTATCTCGCCAGGCGGATAGAAGGGAGGGAACGCATAATCCGCGGACAGTTCTCTTTTCTTTTTTAATGTGTTTTTCCTCCGAGAAGTTTTTTTTTTTTGTGGGGCGCGCGACTCCGCGCATCTTGCTTTGCTTGTGTATTTTAAAGGCGGCGGACAAAAATCAAAATATTTGAAAATGTATTTCATGGCAATTATGTCAGATTTTCTGCCTGGGTGGCAGTACTGAAAGCCAGACTGAATGCCTTAATTTGTATAGAAATTGTAATCATTTGTTCATTTCAAGGTGAAAATTGCATTTTTTAATTTAAATTGTATCCTGCCTGATAGTCTATTATGCAGTGAAATTGTCTCCGCGTATCAGCCCTTCTGTGTGGCTTCACGCCTGTTACAGACTCACTTATTGCCTGATTCACTTTGTACACAGTCTTTGCATTCACATAAGAACTGGGGGTCACTGTGCTCTCAGCAAGGGGGGTGTCTCCTGCATATATTTCACATGCCTTGGAATGTATTTGATAGGAGTTCTATTATTGGCCGTCACAATGGAATCATGGCCGTCATGGAATCAGCCAACATTATTTCCTTGTCCAAATCATGGGAATTTATTAGAATATTTACAGTCAAAGACCCCCCATATGCAAACTGGGGGTCACATCTACCTTGGGGTTAAACTGATCTCTTTAGATGATTTATCTAATTGGCTGATGTTTAACATTGGGGTAGGTAAGGGGTCAGTTGGATTTCTCCAAAGGGAATTAGAAGGTCAATATCCTGGGACACCATGGTCTATATAATCACTAATCTACTGATAAACCAGCCATGTAGTTAAAGGGGAAATAAATCTGGTATTTGTAATATACTGGGAATGTTCTTTTCTCTCTGTGTCTGAATTTCTATGTGTTGCTGGGCCTTTTCTTGGTTAATGTAAAGGTTCCTCTATATAGGGAACTATATCCATAATATAATCCATATTAGTAGTAAGAACAAGGCATTAAATAATAAACAAGACTCACTAAAATATTAATCATATGGCAACTCCCACAAAGGTATAAATATGAATTACACGATAATTTGTCACATCGTGACCGTATCTATAAAGGATCATTATCGCTAATGACCATGATAGTGGTGTCAATAAAAATACTGCTAGAACCAGTAACGCTGGTTAAACACACACATTCCAATTTCCAATTTTTGGGAAAATTAAATATTATGAAATTAGATTGGAAAAACAATGTAAAAAGATTGAAATATCTAGAATTCTGAACAAAAAAAATTCGATTCAATCAGATTTTTTAAACTTCGGTAAAGTTCTCTGGGACTGTTTGCGATTCACTAATTATCTGCCGCGTGTATGGAAACTAAACAACTAATCTCTGCCAATTGGTATCAGTTCCCTATAGGGGATGTGTGTACAGAGATAAGGGGTAACAAAAGTTTTCTGTGGCTGATGGTGGTAGTTCATTGGCCATTGTTTTAATGTTATATGTGTGGCTTAAAACCAGCAAATCATGTTGCATCTGATGGGATTTTCCTATTCTGTACAATGTATCTTACTGTATTGTACAATGTATCTTACTGTATTGTACAATGTATCTTACTGTATTGTACAATGTATCTTACTGTAATGTACAATGTATCTTACTGTATGTACAATGTATCTTACTGTATTGTACAATGTATCTTACTGTCTTTGTACGTTCTTATGTAAGTACAACGTATCTTACGTAATGTAAATGTATCTTACTGATGTACAATGTGTATCTTACTGTATGTCAATACTTACTGAAGTACAGTATCTTACTGTAATGTACAATGTATCTTACTGTAATGTACAATGTATCTTACTGTAATGTACAATGTATCTTACTGTAATGTGCAATGTATCTTACTGTAATGTACAATGTATCTTACTGTAATATGCAATGTATCTTACTGTAATGTACAATGTATCTTACTGCAATGTGCAATGTATCTTACTGTATTGTACAATGTATCTTACTGTAATGTACAATGATCTACTGCAATGTAAACTCTTACTGTAATGTACACGATTATACTGTCAAGTATCTTGTATTGTACAATGTATCTTACTGTAATGTACAATGTATCTTACTGTATTGTACAATGTATCTTACTGTAATGTACAATGTATCTTACTGTATTGTACAATGTATCTTACTGTAATGTACAAGTATCTTACTGTAATGTTACAAAGTATCTTACTGTATTGTACAATGTATCTTACTGTAATGTACAATGTATCTTACTGTAATGTGCAATGTATCTTACTGTATGTACACAAGTATTTACTGTTATTGTACAATGTATCTTACTGTAATGTACAATGTATCTTACTTAATGTACAATGTATCTTAGGTATTGTACAAGGTATCTTACTGTATGTAATGTATCTCTTAATGTACATTTACTTACTGTAATGTACAAAGTATCTTACGGTATTGTACAATGTATCTTACGTAATGTACAAAGTATCTTACTGTATGTACAATGTATCTTACTGTAGTACAATGTTATCTTACGTAATGTACATGTATCTTACTGTATTGTACTGTCTTACTGTAATGTACAATGTATCTTACTGTAATGTACAATGTACTCTTACTGTATTGTACAATGTGATCTTACTGTATTGTGACAATGTATCTTACTGTACTGTACATGTATCTACTAATGTACAAAGTATTTCGTATGTACAATTTCTACTGTAATGTACAATGTATCTACTGTAAGTACATGTATTACTGTATTGTACCATGTATCTTACTGTAATGTGACAATGTATCTTAATGTATCTGTACAATGTATCTACTATGTATCATTATCTGTACTGTATTGTACAATGTATCTTACTGTATTGTACAATGTATCTTACTGGTTTACAATGTATCTTACGGTAATGTACAACGATCTACTGTAGTCATGTATCTTACGTATTGTACAATGTCTTACTAATGTACAATGTATCTTACTGTAATGTACAATGTATCTTACTGTATTGTACAATGTATCTTACTGTATTGTACAAGTATTTATGTAATGTACAATGTATCTTACTGTAATGTACAATGTATCTTTACTGTAATGTACAATGTATCTTACTGTAGTACAATGTATCTTACTGTAATGTACAATGTATCTTACTGTAATGTACAATGTATCTTATTGTAATGTACAATGTATCTTACTGTAATGTACAATGTATCTTACTGTATTGACAATGTATCTTACTGTATTGTACAATGTATCTTACTGTAATGTACAATGTGTCTTACTGTAATGTACAAAGTGTCTTACTGTATTGTACAATGTATCTTACTGTATTGTACAATGTATCTTACTGTAATGTACAATGTATCTTACTGTAATGTACAATGTATCCTTATGTTTTGCTGTTTTGCTATATATAAGAATTTTGTGAATTTAGAATCGGTATGACTGCTCCATACTGTTATCTTACTGAGTCCTGAGTTCTATCCCCCCTCAGCTACTAATAAGGGTCTGTATGTTCTACAGGTGCTTATTGCAGCTCCATTACAGGATACACAAGGCAGAGGGGCGAACGTGGCCACTTTGATCTTGTAGTGAAACTGCACGATTGGTCATAATTTTCCACCATGGTCCGGGTGGCGTTTCTTTTAATCGGAGGAAAATCGATTGGACATTGGACGGTCCTGGGACCATAGTACCAAAATTCCAAAAAATACTGCTCAGTCGGCCTGAAATGTTGCACCAGACTTCAGCTTCGTACACACATACAAACGTACACACATATACACGTACACACGTACACACATACACACGTACACACATACACACATACACACGTACACACGTACACACGTACACACATGTACACATGTACACACATACACACGTACACACATACAATCTTTGCCCCGATGAACGGCCCCCCGAGCATTGTACCAGCGTCGGCCAGGGCCCGACCTACAACAACAATTGTTCGACTCCCCTCTTTTTTTTTCCTTTTTCACTTCTCTACACACAGCTCAAGGTCGGTGATAGTCAGAAGAATTGATAATGTGTATTAGCCTGAATTATCCTTTAATACGGAAGATCTTATATAAACCCATCTGGGTGAGCTTAAGTTCACCAGCCAGTATTAAGCAGCCCTCAGTTCACTAGCCAGTGTTAATTAAGCCCTCCAGTTCACACCCGTGTTAAGTCAGTCCCTCCAGGTCACCAGCCAGTGTAAAGTCAGCCTCCATATAACCAGCCAGTGTTAAGTCAGCCTTCCAGTTCAGAGGCCAGGTTAAGGCAGCCTCCCTCACTAGCCAGTGTTACGGTCAGCTCAGTTCACCAGCCGTGTTAAGTCAGACTCCAGTTCACTAGCCAGGTTAAGTCAGCCCGCCAGTTCACCAGCCAGTGTAAAGTCAGCCCTCCAGGTTCCCCAGCAGTGTTTAAGTCGCCCTCCAGTTCATAGGCCAGGTTACGTCACAGCCCTCAGTTCACCAGCAAGTGTTAAGTCAGCCATCCAGTCACCAAGCCAGTGTAAAGTCAGCCCTCCAGTTCACCAGCCCAAAGTGTTAAGTCAGCCTCCAGTTCACCCCAGCCAGTGTTTAAAATAGCCCTCCAGGTCAACAGCAGTGATTAAGTCAGCCCTCTAGTTCACAAGCCAGTGAAAGTCAGACCTCCAGTTCACAGCCAGTGTTACGTCAGCCCTCCAGTTCACTTAGCCAGTGTTTAAGTCTGACCCTCCAGTTCACCAGCAGTGTTAAGTCAGCCCTCCAGGTCACCGCCAGTGTAAAGTCAGCCTCCAGTTCACCAGCCAGTGGTTAAGTCAGCCCTCCAGTTCACCAGCCAGTGTTAAGTCAGCCTCCAGTTCATAGCCAGTGTTAAGTCAGCCTCAGTTCACCAGCCGTGTTAAGTTCAGCACTCCAGTCACCAGCCCGCAACCACACCCACTCCAAAACACGCCCATCTCTCGTTAAAGCCAACCCACATTAAAGCAACGCTATAGGCAGCATTCCCCCGTTATTTTAGGTGCCAAAAACCCTCGGAAACGCCCTGTATCTGGGGCAGTTTGATGACATTTGCCTTCTTTGCGGATACGAGAGGTCGGTCTTCCATGCACAGCGGCAGAAATGGGGAACTGCATGGCACAGGCGGAGCCTAAAGACAGAGCAATGAGGTCAGACCCCATGGCGGTTGCGACCGCAGGCTGGGACGCTGGCGGATCGATGGAGTGTTGTTGCGGTAGAGCCAGTAAGAACGTGGACGTGACATTTTAATACGTTTGTAAATTGGTTAACTTTGAATTTGCCTTTTATTTTAGGCGTCGCTTACTCCTCCCTCCTCCGGCGATCGCCCCTGCGGCACTTTGTCTCCTCAACACTTCGCCCAGGTGAGTGTCACATCTCTGGAGTCTAACGTTTTTTTGTTTGAGACAGGGAGGTGATGCGCATCCTATGGCAGCGCTTCCCCATTTATTCATTTTAGTTTATGTTTCGTTGTATCTTCAACTCCGGGCCATAGGGTATGTACCGCTTTTTGGTTGGCTTAGGGTTCTTAATTACGCGACTTATGTTCATTGTTATGATCATTAACTATCTATATCTACGATTCCGTGATGATCTGTTATTGACGTCTTCTTGAGATATGTCCCTATACTTATACTAGTCTGTATTATTTATAGATTACATCTTATTTCTTATTACTGTTATTCTCCTTATTTGTTCTTCCATAGTATTCTTGAGATCGTTCACTTATCTTTATATTATTGGAGTCGAGTATTTACGAGGGATCAAGATGCTCTACGGTATGTATGAGAACTGCGCTATTAGAGGTGACTTATTTCATGTATAAAGCACCCACATTCTATTCTGTTTTCTTCTTTTAATCTATTACTATTTATTCGTTCTTACTATTATATAAGTGTATTCCATCTATTTAGTGTAGGAGACGTATATTACTATAGACCTAGGTGGGGGTGTGTTAGTAGCATGCAGTTACGCAGAGTATTACATTGACGTAGTTATTAGTATGTTATTACTATCTTATGCTCTATGATGACGCTTTATTATATTCTTACTATTCTATATAGACTGTTATTATCTTCTTATTCTGATATTAGGATATGCATTTTATTCTCTTTGACGGTATCGTACTGCACGGAGGACTATTCTATTATTCCTTTGTAGTATGTGTATTACATCTTCTGATGAGTTACTATATTACATTTCTTATTGATTTCGTTTACTGTTAGTAATAGTCTTATTCTTATTATATGACGATTCTATCTTCTTATTATATTACTATATCTATTCTATTATATACTGTATTACTATCTTCTTATAGTATACTATATACATTTATCGAGTTTAGATTAGGACGGTGTGCTACGGACTATTTCTGAGTCGCATTATTGCATATATCGTATTTTCGGATAGTTACTGGAGATTACGATTTATGAGGTATAGTTAGTTATAGGAGGACGATTAGTTATCACGTCTGCCCCTGTTTTTGTGCAGAGTACGATTAGTCTATATTGCGTATTATTATACGCGGAGGACTATTGTCTTATTCTTTTATTTAGTAATAAACTTCTGCCGATTCTTTATTATATAACTATTCGTATATTATACTGGAGTTACTATTTTAGGTAGTATGACTGTTAGTACTATCTTATTCTTTTGATTCTAGACTATTCATCTTATTACTATTACTCTTATTCGTCTTAATATTAAGTATTACTCTTCCTATAGTATTTATCCCCCGCTATTATGTTACTACTTATGTACTAGTTATTATTAGGGTTAGTAGATGGTGTATTCTATGTCGCTGTGTTTAGTGATGATGACTATCTCTTTTTTGATGTGAATAGTCTGAGTAGCTGATGTATTCTGACGATGAGATTGTTGACAAGAGGGATTCTTAGTATGATAATTATATTAGTAGCGTGACGATATTATGACGATTTTCTTGATATTACGAATTACTATTACTATTCTATTATATTATTACTACTACGAGGATTTCTATTATTAGTATGATTATTAGTATTATATTACTATTATACATTACTATATTTTATATATATTATTATTACTACTACTATTATTAGTATTATTATTTATATTATTATTACATTATTATAGATATTATATTATTTACTATATTCTATAACTTATTTTCGGACTAGCTTGAACTCCTGTGTGTATAACTGATAAGCTAGATAAACATGATTAAACTGATGACATAGCTTAAACACTGGATTAAAACGATGGACATAGCTAAACACTGATTATAACTGATGACATAGCTAAACACTGATTTCATAAGTAGATAACATAGCTAAAACATGATTATAACTGAGACCATAGCTAAACACTGATTATAACTGATTGACATAGCTAAACACTGATTAAAACGATGACATAGCTAAACACTGATTATAACTGATGACACAGCTAAACATGATTAAAACTGATAACAAAGCTTAAAACACTGATTATAACTGATGACACAGCTAAACAACGATTATAACTGATGACATAGCTAAACGTGACTATAACTGAGACATAGAATAAACCTGTTATTAAGATGACATAGCTAAACGCGATTATAACTGATGGAATAGCTAAACTGATTATAACTGAGGACACAGCTAAACGATGATTTGAACTGAATTGACATAGCTAAACGCTGGATTATAAATGATGACCATAGCTAAACGCGGAGTATAACTGATGACATAGCTAAACGCTGATTATAACTGATGACCATAGCTAAACGTGATATAACTGATGACATAGATCTAAACGCTGAATATAACTGATGACATAGCTAAACAGATGATAACTGATGACATAGCTAAACGATGATTATAAACTGATGACATAGCTAAACACTGATTATAACTGATGACATAGCTAAAACACTGATTATTAAACTTGATATCATAGCTAAACACTGATTATAACTGATGACATAGCTAAACACTGATTTAAACTGGATGACATAGCTAAACACTGATTATAAACTGATGGACACAGCTAAACATGATTATAAACTGAGACACAGCTAAAACATGCTTAAAAATGATGCATAGCTAATGTATAACTGATGACACAGCTAAACAATGATTTATAAATGAGACAAGTAACCATGATAATAATGATGCACAGCTAAAGCATTGGATTATAACTGATGACACAGACTTAAAAACTGATTATAAACTGATGACACTAGCTAAACACGGATTATAACTGATGACATAGCTAAAACACTTGAGTATAAATGAATGAAATAGCTAAACACTGATTATAACATGATGACATAGATAACAATGCTTATAACTGATGACATAGCTAAACACTGATTATAATGATGACTAGATAAACATGATTATAACTGATGACATAGCTAAAACATGATTATAACTGATGACAAGCTAAACACGATTATAACTGATGGACACAGTAAACATGATTATAACTGATGACACAGCCTAACATGATTATAACTGATGACACAGCTAAACCATGATTTATAATGATGGACATAGCTAACACTGATCATAATGATGGACATAGCAAAACACTGATTATAATGATGCACACAGTAGAAACACTGATATAACTGATGACATAGCTAAACACTGATTATAACTGCTGACATAGATCCAGACTCACTGATTATAACTGATGACATAGATAAACACTGATTATAACTGTGACATAAGCTAAACACTGGTTCATAAACCTGAGACAGTAGCTAGAAACACTGATTATTAAATGATGAAATAGATAAACAATGATTATAACTGATGACATAGATAAACCTGATTATAAACGTGACGGAATAGCTAAACACTCATTTAACTAATGACATAGCTAAACACACTGATATAACTAGATGACATAGCTAAACACTGATTATAATGATGGAAATAGAAAACACTGATATAACTGAGGACATAGCTAAACACTGATTATAATGATGACATAGATAAACACATGATGTATATAATGATGACATAGCTAACACTGTTATAATGATGACATAGAAAACATGATTATAACTGATGACCATAGAAAACAATGATTATAACTGATTGACATAGTAAACACTGATTAAACTGATGACATAGGCTAAACACTGATTATAAACTGATGACATAGATAAACACTGATTATAATGATGACATAGCCTAAACACTGATTATAATGATGACATAGATACAACACTGATTATAACTGATGACATAGCTAAAACACTGATTAAACTGATGACATAGTATAACAAATGATTATAACTAATGACTAGCTAAACACTGATTATAACCTCATGACGCTAAACACTGATTATAACTGATGACATAGATAAACACTGATTATAACTGATGACATAGAGCTAAACACTGATTATCACTGATGACACAGCTAAACACTGATTTATAACTGATGACATAGCTAACATGTTAGAAACTGATGACATAGCTAAATACTAAGCACCATTTATAAGGATATAATTTCGCAGGATATTGTGTATTAATAATGTTGACTCTTGTTTGTAGAAAGCATTTCCTCGATATGACTCATCCATGAGTATAATGACTGAGATTGGGAATCGTCTGGGTCAGACCAACGTGTTAATAGGTGTCTCGAAGTGTTGGCTGCATCAAAAAGAGATGGACAAGGTGAGTAATTCTGGACAAGGTGAGGGCAAATTCCAGTACACAACATGGTGGTCAGTTAAATGGATAAATTCCAGTAATTGGTGGGTCATTGCGAACCATTCATATATATTTTTGTGTTTATAATATGGGGGAACATGGCAGATTGCAGACAGGAGCGTGTTCTGGATCATGTGTCTTTGAACAGGATGAAGCAGGAACTTTCCATTGAGCTATTTCATTGAGTGAAGCCCCATTAGCTCCTACAACTCTAGGAGAGGAGAAGGAAGCTGGGAGTGGAATGGTAGGAAATTCCGATGGGCTATGGCAGGAAGTAGCGTCCAGGAAATCTGAGTTCTATAGGATTAATCTCATAGGGAGTGGATCAAACTGGGAATATAAGTGGGGACAGATGATCCGAGTTTGAATATCTTACCCTTTCATTGGGGATAGAGGATGAGATCAATGTTATACGTGTTAAGGTCTTTACAGCTCGCCATGGATTTAATAATAAAAAAAGGAAAAACGTCGCTACTATCCTTATTCTCAGATGAGAAGACGTGAAAAGAAGAAAATGGCCTTGATACCCATGGAGAGAGAGATCGTAGTTTAGTTTGTTCCTTTGGGTGGCTCTGGTAGGATTAGTGCAAAGGAGTGTCCTGCATGTAGCTGAGATAAAGCTGATTTCAATGACGTATCACTTCCCTTATAATTCATTTTACCATGGGATGTCAGGAAATCTTCCTCACCATCTCTTCCCTCTCTCAGCGGGACAGACATGCTCAGTACGCGTCATATGAGAGAACAGTGCAATAGCACTTTGTATTGTGAATATTAACGTATTAATTTGTGATATCAATTTGTGTATATAACTAGAGACAATAACGTATCATAGTGGCTGATAGGAAATACCTCTATTGTATAACTAGAAACGATCAGGGAGATTCAATAAAAGTCAAAAACGGGCTAAATTTGCCCCAACCAATCAGGTCTTATTTTAACATTTGAAAGTAACACGATTGGGGGGGCAAATTAGCACCATTTTAAACGATAAAACTTTTATTGAATAACCCTGATTATATCATCTGCAGTGGCTGGGTAAATGAAATAAAGCATTTTTGGACCTATTTTGCTCACTCTAGGGTACAAGCAATTTAAAGACACATAATTGACATGACTGTATATGTTACTGGTGGCTGAACGTGGATATCAAGAGGGAAATTAGTATTTGTGGATTATTAGATTCCTTCCACTTGTTTTGTGTGAGTTTAGAGACACATGTGAGTAGTTGGCTTTAAATATAAAGTCTAGGGGAAGGGCGAGTCTCCCATCAATGAATGTGGAAGGTTTTGACTGTTGGTTTTTTGCTTTACACTTCAATTTCATTTCTAGGCTTTAGATGGACTTCAAAAAGCCCAGGAGTTGTCTGAAGAAATCGGAAATAAGGTTAGATTAATGTACTTTTACCAATGTAATCCCATTCACTAACGTAATCCATTCACTAATTTATTCCCATTCACTAACATAATCCCATTCACTAACGTAATTCCATTCACTAACGTATTCACTAACGTATTCCGGTTCTTCACTAACTTATTCCCATTCACTAAACATAATCCCATTCACAAATAATCCATTCACTAACGTATTCGCGTCACTAAATATTCCATTCACTAACATAATCCCATTCACTAACGTATTCCGGTTCACTAAATTATTCCCATTCACTAACATAATCCCATTCACTAACGTATTCCGGTTCACTAAGTTATTCCCATTCACTAACATAATCCCATTCACTAACGTAATTTCATCACTAACTTATTCACTAACGTATTCCGGTTCACTAACTTTTCCCTTCAATCAACATAATTCCCATTCACATAACATAGTTTCCATTCTAACATATTCTGGTTCACTAACTATTCCCATTCACAACATAATCCCATTCAACTAAATAATTCCATCACTAACGTATTCCGGTTCACTAATTTATTCCTATTCACTAACATAATCCCATTCACTAACTTATTCCCACTCACTAACATAATCCCATTCACTAATTTATTTACATTCACTAACATAATCCCATTCACTAATTTATTCCCATTCACTAACATAATCCCATTCACTAATTTATTCCCATTCACTAACATAATCCCATTCACTAACATAATCCCTTCCTATTATCACTAATGTAATTCCGTCACTAACATATTCCTGTTCAACTGTACTCCCGTTTACTAACATATCCCATTCACTAACATAATCCATTCACTATTATCACTAATGTAATTCCATTCACTAACATATTCTGTTCCCTAATGTACTCCCGTTCACTAACATACTCCATTCACTAACATAAATGCCATTTACTATATCACTAATGTAATTCCGTTCACTAACATATTCCTGTTCACTAATGTACTTCCCGTTCTAACATACCTTCCATTCACAACATAAATCCCATTCACTATTACACTAATGTAATTCCGTTCACTAACATATTCCTGTTCACTATGTTACTCGTTCTACAACTACTTCCATTCACTAACATAATCCCATTCACTATTATCATAATGTAATTCCATTCATAACATATCCGTTCCACTAATGTACTCCCGTTCACTAACATCTCTCATTCCACTAACATAATCATTCAACTAATCACTAATGTAATTCGTTCACTAACATATTCCTGTTCACTAATGTACTCCCGTTTACTAACATACTCCCATTCACTAAATAATCCATTCACTATTACCACTAAGTAATTCCGTTCACTAAATATCTGTCCCTAATGTACTACCGTTCACAACATACTTCATTCACTAACATAATCCCATTTACTATTATCACTAATGTAATTCCGTTCACTAACATATTCTGTCACTACTGTACTCCCGTTCACTAACATACCTCCATTCACTAACATAATCCCATTCACTATTATCACTAATGTAATTCGTTCACTAACATATTCCTGTTCACTAATGTACTCCGTTCCTAACATAATCATTACAAATAATCCGATTCACTATTATCACTAATGTAATTCCATTCACTAACATATTCCGTTCACTAATGTACTCCCGTTTACTAACATACTCCCATATACATTCCCATTACTTATACTAAGTAATTTCGTTATACATTTTCTGTTCATAATGTACTCCCGTTCACTAACATACTTCCATTCACTAACAAAAATCCCATCACATTACACTAATGTAATTTCGTTCACAACATATTCCTGTCACTAATGTACTCCCGTTTCCTAACATACTCCATTCACTAACATAATCCCATTCACTATTACCCACTAATGTAATTTCGTTCACTAACATATTCCGTTACTAATGTACTCCCGTTCACTAATGTAATTCCATCTACTAACATGTTCCCATTCACTAAAGTAATTCCTGTTCACTATCATACATTCATTGTTATTTTAACCCTATTTCTTGGGTGTCCTTTAATTTCTCTTCTTCAATCTCCAAAATAACTTGGGAATTCTTCCGTTGACCCCCCAATAATACAATGAAGGGATCTATCTACTGAAATACAGGTTTGTCTATGTATCCAGCTTCACTTTCTCCCTGTTTGGTTTTCTGCCTCTCGCTACCAATCAGTGCAGACAAAACATTGAAACGTAACAGAAATGAGACTGGATCAGAAATGAACCTATTAGAAGCGTGTTTATCAATCTGTGCAGGAATGGTTCATATCGTGGCCTGTTCTTCTCTTTCCAGCTCTGCCTGCTGAAAGTCCATTGCCTGTGTGAGATCATATTCCGGTCAAAGCAGCAACAGCGAGGCTTCGCACACATGTCGTACGGTTTCACGAATGTGTGGAAGAGATGGAATTATATTGCGGAATGTGTGGAGAGTCGATGGGGAGAAGAATGTCAGCTCCAGGCTCTGCCCTGCTCCCACGTATTCCATATAAGGTGAATTCAGTTCTATGTAAAGGTTCCTTAGTTACTCAACCAGACAGCTGAACCATAGTCATTTATTTATCATATACAGCACTTTACAATTATTTCATCCATTTACAACAGACTCTGCCCAAAGAGCTACAATCTAAAAATGTTATCTCACACACATAATCTATCAGTATAGCCTATGATAATATAGAAACCCCCATTGCAGTTACAGGGAAGAGCAGACAATACTTGTACACGATGGGGGCATAGGGAGGATACCCTAATGCTGCAAGGCTAAGCACTGAGCCACAGCACTGCAATTCAACCGATTTTCTTTAGTATGACAGGTTTCCATATTCCCTGTTGATCTCTATATTTACAACTGAGAGGCTCGAACAAATATTGTTGCAGAGAATTAAATGTGTTTTGTGGTCCCCTTTTAGGTGCCTTCAAACCAATGAACCCGCGGCTGTCCGAATGTCGCCGTTCCTCTGTGAAACCCGGTTTGTGTTGGAACAAAACGGCGGATGTCAGCGAAATCCAAAATGGAAACAAATTCCAGGACTGTTTGATGACATGGGCACCTGGCCAGAGATTCCAGAGCAGTTCAGATCGTGGGCATCAGTGTGGTCCAAGGACTGGGACTCTTGATGGTACAGTCAACACCCATATTCATGGAACTTAAGTGCATCTGTTGCATAACATTTGACTGACCACAAGAAGAGCCTAGAACTTCCAGCAAACACAAATGTTCTCGGTGCTGGATTTTCATATGTTATTTACCAACAATATTTTTAATATGAAGGTGCAGGCAAACGGTGAGGGTCACCAGAGTATGATTATACTCTTAAACAACCCTGGGGTGTATCACACAGAAATAGTTCTATAGGTTGACCACTAATCACATTTCATTAACCTAAATCTGTTCTCACTTTTGTTTATTATTCCAGATTCTCGCTCTTCTCTGATCTGTTTTTCATAGTAAGGTCATCCCTACGAGTGCCAACTCCACTGGACTTTATTTTAGGAAGATCTAATCACTTTTTCTGAAAGATCTTCTTCCCATAAGCCTACCTCCATTGTCTATATAGCATGAGGTGTAGCATTTTATTTCTATATACATGCGCTGCTACCTGGACTTGATATGTAACATTAATGTATATGAGTGTCTTTGTAACTCCTGTGTTACCTCATTGTGATTTTTTTTTCTTTTCTATCTGTTCATTGTGGTATATGAATGCACATCCCATGTCCAAGTGTGCAAGTAGATTTCCTTTTCTTATAGGAAAGGAAAATAAAGACTATCAAGTGAAACAAGAATCAGCTTATCCACACAAGAATTTGCAGAGCATTGTCTTTTTATTGTGCAGATACGAATGAACATTTGTAATAACCAGGAAATCAGGAACAGGCTGAAAACTAAAATAAGCTTCTTCACCGAACCTTGGAACAGCCATGGGCTCAACGTTCTCACCGCAAAATCCTGGTGGAATGTCAGATTTTAATAGTTTTACTTGCTTACAAGTTGTTTTTTTTTTTTTTTATCCAAAGCTCTTAGGAGATTTGTACAGTAGTTTCATGTGGTTTCTCTTTGTTGATGCTATTGTGTGGTTAGGGAAAGGTTCCAACACCCTTAGTTTACTAATGTTTAATTATTAAGAAATAATATAGAAAACTCAGGGGAGGAAGTGTATACTGAAGAACAAAAGGTGCATGTGTATGCAGACTATATTTATATAAACAAAAAACATATTTAATTCAATGCCTGTTTTTATCTTGGGTAGAGAATAGGTTAGTTTTTGTAATTGGTCATTTTTTTCACCGCCCTTGTTCTAGATATTTACTGCAATCAATGACCCTCGTTCCTTTCCCAGCATTCATTTTAATATGATATATCCACACTTGTAACCAGTGGATGTGACGTGCATAAGGAAAATAAATAAACCAGTAAGGATAACAGAAAAACAATCAATGTATAAAACTCTTTTACTGCATTGGATCATTTTTATCCAAATAAATAAAACTTTTAGATTGTGATGTCATAAGCTGCATTGTCAGTAGGAAATTTCCTAGGATTCGTTGCTATTGGGGTTGGCGGACTCCGTTATGTCATCACTGATAACGTTTGATATTAATCTGTATCCTTATCGTATTTCAGTAAGTGTGTTTCTTGTGAATAATGTCGTACTTGTGTCTTATCTCGCCGTGGATTAACATTGTGGTACCTGTGTCAAACTATATCTGATTTAAGCAACACAAATGAAGTCTTGACATCCTCGTTTGCTTTACAATAATACCACAACTGATCTGGTTTTACCTAACACTCGGATTGGCTTCCATGTGGAAGGGCTACTTATGTAATTCTCACTTGCCTGGGGCAGGATATTTATTACTTAAAGGAGAACTTAACCAGACCCAACCCTTCTAAACCAAGCCCCATCTCTAATAGGTAAGGACCCATCTAGAGCTGGGCTGGTCCAACCCCTTTCCACAAAACCAACCAGTAATCAATGGAAGACACAAGCAGGGTGATGCCCAAGAGGTCACAGGTCTCTTCTGGGGTTGCTAAATGATGTTATACAGTAAGTGGAATTTAAACTTCTTCATCCGCCCGGCTTTGTGGGCTAAAGCGGACATGTAATGGTGGCAGCTAATGGCAAAAAGTCTCCGGCAATGAGAGTTTATAGGCATATACCACTGCCTGGTGATTGCACCAGGGAACCGAAAGCAAGCGCTCTGGAGTATACTGGAATCAAAGAAGGTGGAGTGCAGCACTGCAAAGCTGGTATTTCATGGCATGGTTTGGGGAAAATCAGAGCAAACCCTAGTGGTTAGGTTCCATAATCTGGGTACAATTAGGGGAGGGTGGTTTGGGAAGGTATATGGCTCATAAATGTCAAAGGATTTGTATATATTTGGCCCATCCACTAGCCCTTTTGGGCTAATTTGGAATATGCAGTGCACATTGTGAAATCCTATTGAGGACAAAAAAGGACATCGTTGTGAATAAAAAGGGTTCTAGTATGGCGAGGGTAAAACAGGGAAAATTACATAGAGGTTCGATGTTAGGTTGAGGATGGACGATGTCTTTTTGCCCCTTTGCTTACTGATACAGTTAATCAGACGTAGGTTATGGCAGTGCAAATGGTAGACTATGCTAGAATGGGTTGGGAGTGATGGACGTAGTCTTTATACAACTCCAATACTATGTTACTATGTAATGTTATACAGACATTATGGGTAGGGTATAAAGGTTGGACTAGATGGACGTAGTCTTTATACAACCTCCAATACTATGTATATGTACTGTGATACCGACATTATGGGTAGGGTATAAAGGTTGGACTAGATGGACGTATGTTTTATACAACCTCCAAAACTATGTTACTATGTAACTGTTATAAGATATATGGGTAGGTATAAGTGTGGACTAGATGGAAGTATGTCTTTATACAACCTCAATACTATGTTACTGGTAAATGTAACAGACATTATGGGTAGGGTATAAAGGTTGGACTAGATGGACGTATGTCTATATACAACCTCCAATACTATGTACTGTGTAACTGTTAGACAGACTTTGGGTAGGGTATAAAGGTTGACTAGATGGACGTATGTCTTTATACAACCTCCAATACTATGTACTTGTAACTGTTAAGACAATTATGGGTAGGGTATAGGTTGGACTCTAGATGGACGTATGTCTTATAAACCTCCATACTATGTTACGTAACTGTTAACAGACATTATGGGTAGGGTATAAAGGTTGGACTAGAGGACGTATGTCTTTATACACCTCAATACTATGTTACTTGTAACTGTTATACAGACATTATGGGTAGGTATAAAGGTTGGACTAGATGGACGTATGTCTTTATACAACCTCCAATACTATGTTACTATGTAACTGAGACAGACATTAGGGTAGGGTTAAAGGTTGGACTGATGGACGTATGTCTTTATACAACCTCCAATACTATGTTACTATGTACTGTTATACAGACATTATGGGTAGGGTATAAAGGTTGGACTAGATGGACGTTATGTTTTATTAACAACACTCCAATACTATGTTACTATGTAACTGTTAAACAGACATTAGGGTAGGGTTTAAAGGTTGGATAGAGGACGTATGTCTTTATACAACCCCAATAATATGTTACTATGTAACTGTTATACAGACATTATGGGTAGGTAAAGGTTGGACACTAGATGGACGTATGTCTTTATACAACCTCCAATACTATGTTACTATGTAACTGTATACAGACATTATGGGTAGGGTATAAAGGTTGTGGACTATGACGTATGACTTATACAACCTCCAATACTATGTTACTATGTAACTGTATACAGACATTATGGTAGGTATAAAGGTGGACTAGAGGACGTGGACTTTATACAACCTCCAATACTATGTACTATGTAACTGTTATACAGACATATGGGTAGGGTATAAAGGTTGGACTAGATGGACGTATGTCTTTATACAACCTCCAATCTATGTTACTATGTAACGTTATACAACATTATGGTAGGATAAAGGTTGGACTATGGACGTATGTCTTTATACAACCTCCAATACTAGTTACTATGTAACTGTTATACAGACATATGGTAGGGTATAAAGGTTGGACTAGATGGAGTATGTCTTTATACAAACTCCAATACTATGTTACTTGAACGTGTACAGACATATGGGTGGGGTATAAAGGTTGGACTAGATGGACGTATGTCTTATACAACCTCCAATAATTGTTACTATGTAACTGTTTACAGACATATGGGTGGGTATAAAGTTGGACTGATGGACGTGGTGTCTTTATACAACCCCAATACTATGTTACTATGTAACTGTTATACAGACATTATGGGGGTATAAAGGTGACTAGACGGACGTATGCTTTAACAACCTCCATACATGTTACTATGTAACTGTTTACAGACATATGGGTAGGTATAAAGGTTGGACTAGATGGACGTATGCTTTATACAACCTCCAATACTATTTACTATGTAACTGTTATACAGAAAGTATGGGTAGGGTATAAAGGTTGGACTAGAGGAGTATGTTTTTATACAACCTCCAAACTATGTTACTATGTAACTGTATACAGACATTATGGGTAGGGGTATAAAGGTGGGACTAGAGGACGTATGTCTTTATACAACCTCCAATACATGTACATGTAACTGTTTACAGACATTAGGGTAGGGTATAAAGGTGAGTAGATGGACGTATGTCTTTATACTAACCTCCAATACTATGTTACTATGAAATGTTATACAGACATTATGGGTAGGGGATAAAGGGTGGACTAGATGGCGTATGTCTTTATACAAAACCTCCAATACTATGTTTACTATGTAAATTGTTATTACAGACATTATGGGTAGGGTAAAAGTTGGACTAGATGGAGTATGTCTTTATAAACCTCCAATAATATGTTACTATGTACTGTTATACGACGATGGTGCGGGTATAAAGGTTGACCTAGACGGACGTATGCTTTAAAAACCAATCCAAACCTACCATCAATGTTACTAGTACTGTATAACAGACATTATGGGTAGGGTATAAAAGCGTTGGGACTAGATAGACGGACGTACGTCTTTATACAACCTCCAATACTATGTTACTATGTAACTGTTATACAGACATTATGGGTAGGGTATAAAGGTTGGACTACATGGACGTATGTGTTTATACAACCTCCAATACTATGTTACTATGTAACTGTTATACAGACATTATGGGTAGGGTATAAAGGTTGGACTAGATGGACGTATGTCTTTATTCAACCTCAAATACTGTACAATAAACTATACTAGTCCCTTTAACATTCTCTTTAATAGTCCTACTATGAGCCCACCCACATTAGCCATTGTCCGTCTCTGTTATCTCGCGGAATATTTCCCCATTTTGTATGGTAAGATTCTCCATAACCAATAGCGTGCAGTTGCTGGAAAAAAGGGAAAGTGGTCAATGCAGTAAGAACTTCATTTTATTTATTAAATATCTTGGATTTTCTGACTGACTGCTGATGGGATCATTTCAGCCCTCTGCTGTCCGGTAGTAGTAATGCATTTATATTTACATCAAAACCACAGCTTTGGGTACTACGATTCCAGAGAAAAGACAATTTCTACGGAGCTGTGAAAGCAAAAAAAATAAAAATAACATTTTCATGTCCGTATATAAATTTAAGGACATATTTATTACATTTCCTTGGAATATTTCAGCATGAAGAGAATAGCTGGGAGAAATTTAAAGTTCATTCATTCCCTGCATACGTGCAGATAAACATAGCGCCCCTAGTGGCTATTAATAGAAAATGCAGAACAGAAACATCCCTGTGTGTGTACAGACTGACCCATCTCTGCATATACCTTTGTTTAGCGATGTGAATGAGGCCAGGTAAATGGTTTCTTGTGTGGATTAAAGATGGGCTACAACTCAAACTCAAACCAGAGTTCGACCCGAACTTTAATAGTTTGGACAAACTCAGACGTAGTTTGGTTTATTGAGTTTGTTAACAGCTGTTAACCAGGGGTGTCTCTCTAATGAGGCAATATGAGCAAAATGCTTAGGGCAGAACCCCTGATATACATCAGAGAGGCGGCAGGCAGAGCTCACTTTGATTTTGTTGCACAATTATGGGATGGATAAAGGTCTTTTTGAGGAATTGTATAAATATTGCTGTGATGTGCAGTTTAAGAAGACCAAATGTTTAACCACGCCCATTCCTGGAAGCCACACACACCTAACAGTGGTTTGCGTTGGCGCGCTTCATGGAGCCTAGTGGTACATAAGGGCAGCATTCAAAAGTTTGGCTCAGGTGGCAAAAACCCTAGAGACGCCCCTGCTGTTAGACCCTAAAAGGGCTTCCCAGGGTCTAGAGAGATGCGTTTGGGTGCACATGACTATTCTCATTTGATTGGTAATCATAAAAATCTTCTATTCCTTAAAAAACTGACTTGTACTTGCACAGTGTCTGGGGGGTTTGGTCATCATAGTATAAGATAAACACCACTGATCTCGGGATAGTGATCGGATTTCATAAACTTAAAAATATAGAAAACAGATATAAAAACGGATATAAAAAAAGATATTGAAATAAAATCTTCATAATAAAAACATGGGAATAAAGCATGGTAAAATCTCTATAGGATAAAACCGATAAAAGCTCTACACATATACATGGAGAGGGTATGTATAGAATGATAAAAACTACAAGTTCTTTAGTATTAAAAATACTTGTTGGTAAATGAAAAACATTTGGTAAAACCACATTTAATTAAAAAAACTCATCTCTCTAGACCCTGTGCAACCCATTTTAGAGTCTAACAGCTGTTTACAGATCCAAGATGGCGGGTGGAACACATAGGGAGTTTTTAAGCATTTAAAAGAATTACAGATTTAGAAACACACATACACTCTAGAGAAAGCTGCTATTAACCAGCGAAATGCGTTGATTTCTACAGAGATCCTTAATACATCTAGCTCCCTTTTAGCAACCCAACAAGGCTTGGAAGGTTTATGGGATTTTTTAATGGATGTTTTTAGCCGTCTTATTGTTTTAAAGACCCAGAAACCCAGTTTTATACTTCACAAGGCTTGGGTGTTTTATGGGATGTTTTACTGGTGTTTTTACTGAACTGATCTGAAATGTGCTTCTAAAGGTAATGAAGCTTTGAAAATCTTACTGGACAAACGTATTTTTATCTTGTTTACATTTTGTATATGGTTACTGTATGAGACTAATATTTATTGGTACAACACAACTGATCACACATCTATTTATCTATTTGCTTTACAAGGGAGGATATTCTGGGCAACAGTGTGTTTTAGTATAAACTACTAGAGATGGCCGAACTTCAGTAAAAGTTGGAAAGTTTGAATTCGGACCCATTAAAGTCTATGGAGAGTGATGGTTCAAAAAGTCCGAGTGATTTACAGCTAAACTAACAATGGTAACTTACTGTAAATGGCTGTGGCACCTGGGAAATGGTCTGGGGACGTAAAGCAGAGGGCTGAGCGGGCAACCCTGCCTGACCCCAGAAGAGACCCTAAAAGGTTCCCCCAACCAGCCATTCACAAAGGGAATGCTTTCAGCGCCTTCATACAAAACCATGAGCCAATTGATGAAACCCTCAGGAACACCGTATCTTCCAAGGACACTCCAGAGATACTTGTGATTCACTCTATCAAAGGCCTTAGACTGGTCCAGTGACAAAAGGTATTTTCCCCACTCACAAGACCTGCAACGCATTAGGGCCTCCCGGACCCCTAATACTGCGGAAAAGGTGGATCTACCCTTAACCGTGCAGTGCTGCGAGGGAGAAAGCACCAGGTGTGCTACCTCAAAGAGGCGATTGAACAATACTTTTGCCAAGATTTTCCTATCCGTATTGAGTAAAGCGATGGGGCGCCAGTTCTCAATATAGGAAGAATCTAACCCTTTTGACAGCAGAATCAAAGCAGAACGCCTCATGGAGGGTGGAAGGAGACCCTCAGAAAGGGAGTCCGAAAAAACCTCCACAAGACTAGGGGCCAGGACATCACAAAAGGCCTTGTAGAACTCCGCCGTGAGCCCATCGGGCCCAGGGGATTTCTTAACAGCAAGGCCTTCTATGGCTGCCCCCACCTCCTCCACAGTGATATCCCCTGTCAAAGAATCCCAAGGAATATCAGATCTTGTCTGAACAGGAGTCTGCTCCAAAAAGTTGGATATGCCGGCCTGGCTGAGCTCTTTCTCAGACAAGAGGTCAGCATAAAAGCTCTTAACAACCGACAGGATACCTGCTGGAGATGTCTCCAGGGTCCCATCACTCCCCCGCAAACCGCTAATCGATTTGCGAGCGATGGAGTCCCTGCAACTCTGATAGGGATCGGGAGAATGGTGTGACCCATAATTCCTCTCAAAGTTCAGGGAGGCCAGCCGGTCATACTGGAACCTCCTCATCTGAGACTTTACCCTGGTGATCTCCCCAAAGTCACCACAATCAGACACCAGCCTATCCAACTTCCTCTTAAGTTTTAGATAGGCATGATATTTACTCTGTACCTTATCAATCGCTAGGCCTCGAAAGAGTCGTGCGGTCCTCTTTTTGGTGATCTCCCACCATTCCGTCCTACTGCGGCAGACATCCTTCAGGGACTCCTGATCCTGAAAGAAGGCCAAAAAAGACTGTTTAGTACATTCCTCGTCAAGGATGGTCGAATTGAGGTGCCAGAAACCCTTACCTCTCGAGGGGGCCTCTGGAATATTCAAGGACATGACCACCAAACAGTGATCTGAGAACTCTACTGCCTTCACCTCAAGAGGAGAAGTAATAGAGTCCTTTTTAACAAAAAACCTATCTATCCTACTACTACTACTACCTCTATGAAAAGTGTAACCCGTGAGGCCTGGAGATTGGCGAATGTGCACATCTACCAGACCTGCCTCTCTAACTAAGCCATTCAAAAATACGCTGTCGTACCCCAACCTGCCAGCCTGGCCTCTCCTGTCCATTGGCCTAGCGATGGTGTTAAAATCCCCACCAAACACTACAGGCTGGGCTGTAAAAAGAAAGGGCTTTATTCTGGTAAACAATTCCTTCCTCTCGGCCTTCGTCTGAGGGCCATAAAAATTTATTAGCCGCAGAGGCGAACTGTTCACCAGAACATCCATAAGCATGCAGCGTCCCATCTCGATTTCAATCACCCGTTTGACCGTTACCATATCTGTTTTAAAAAGAACAGCCACTCCACTGTAAGGCTCGGCGGCAAGAGACCAAAAGGACGGTCCACAGGACCAGTCCCCCTTGGCGCGATGGATCTCAGCCAAGGTGGTGAGCCGGGTCTCCTGCAAAAAGAAAATGTCTGCCTCAATACGGGAGAGAAAAAATAACGCCATGCTACGTGCACTTACAGACTTGATGGAGGCAACATTAATTGTTGCACATCTTATTGGAGGGGGCACAGCCATTTACAAGGTGAATGAAGTTATGGGGGGTTTTCATTTACCCTTCTTTACCCTCCTACCCTCATCATCGGACCCTTCCCTCTTAGCTGAGAGGCCGGATGGCAACCGCTCAGCCTCCTGATTGTCTATAAAAATTAAATCACTGGAAGAAGAGGTTTCTCTAGCTAATTCTCTCTCTAGCCTCGCTATTTCTTCCTCCAGACTGTCCTCTCCTAACACAGAGTAAGGATTTTTAAGCGGAATAGACAATTTGGGAATGGGCTTGTTCCTCTTGCTCCTCCCACTTCCCACCAAACTCCATCCCCCCTTCTCGACAGTGGAGGACCTTCGGACTCTGGAAGCAGAGTTACCAACTGGGTGAGATATTTGGGCAAGAGCCCCCCTTGACTTGGATCTGGTAACCCTGGCTTCGGGCTTATAAATAGGTCCAGAAATGAGCTTGGGTTTGGGTGACCCTGATATATTTTTGGTCATCTCTGCTCTGGGAGCTTCCTGTGGAGTCACAGTGACAGGCTCCGCAGGCATGGTGGTACTCTCTTTGGCCCCAGAGCAATGCGAAGGAGACACTTCTCCAGCGTCCACTGCTTCCCCAGCAAATGCTACAACCTCAGAGCTCACTTCCTCGGAGACTACCATCTCCTCTGCAAACTCTTGCGCAACTTGCTGCCAAGAGACGGGGCAAGAGGTGTAAGTGTGCCCCATCTCACCGCAGAGGTTGCAACAGACACTGTTAGGGCAGTCTTTCGCATTGTGCCCCAGCTCAAGGCATAGGGCACACTTCAGTTTGTCACAATACATTGAAAGATGACGAAACGACCCGCACTTCCAGCACTGACGCGGCTGGCCCGGGTAGAAGCATTGTATCCTATCCCTGCCGATAAAGGTAGAATTCGGGATGTGCTGGGTAACGTTACGGACTGTGTTCAGTTTAACGCTGCACTTCCAACCACCATCCCAAATTCCACTGTCATCAAGGTTTTTAAACAGGTCGCTTTGGACGGAGCCGTATCTCCCAAGCCAGGTGCGGAGGTCTGAGGGCGGAATGCTCTCATTAAAGACCTTTATGGTCACTCTCACGACACCCGGCCGGGAAACCGCCACCACCCGAAAGCCAATCCACCAAGCAGGATCCCTGTCATACTTTTTCCAAAACTCATCCAGACCTTGGGGGGACACAAAGCTGATGACAAACTCCCCCGGACTGGGCCCAGAAATAAAGGCAAAGATGTCCACTGCCTCAAACCCAACCAGGAGGAGTCTGTCAATCACCTGCTGCCTATCCGGAGAAGGGCCCTCCCCCACCCACTTCAAGTTCACCACATTCCTCCTACCCCCACCGCCACTGTACATGTTACCATACACAGATGTTTGTGCGTTAGCAGGAACAGTCCTCCGTGTAGCAGAATGAGTGGCTCTGGCAGCGGACGCATACGATGTAGGTTTGGTCCCTGCAGGTGAAACTGGAGGCTGCTTAGCGGAAACAGATTGAAACTTTGCACAATTGGGACCAGATGATCCAGCAGATCTTACAGGGGGGACAGACAAAGACTGGACAGGGGGAGCTTTGGACACAGACACTGGGGCTGACACAGAGGGAGATTGGGAGACAGACACAGCAGGAGCAGGGGAAAGGGAAACAGGTGCTGGGCCAGCAGGGACCGGGTGATCACACTTACCACCTATTGGTGGACCCTCCATCCCGCTGGCCTCAGGCTCTGCCGCCATCTCTCCGGACACTGGGGGGGATCGATCACCCAGAGCTTCCGCCATCTCCAGCTTAGGAACCAAGATTTTAGATTCCCCTGAACTTGCCACCGCCTTCTTCCCAATAGAAACTTGCTTGGGGACTTTAACTGTAGGGCAAACGTCTTTGCTGATCTCTTCCTCTACCAAGATGGCCGCCGGGACTTGCTTGGGACCAGCTGAAATAACTTCCTGCTTCCCTGACCCTCTCTTCTCCTTAGCTTCCTCAGGTGCAGTGCTAATAGCAGGATCTGTGCTGATTGGTCCACTGCGACATCCATCTCCTTCCTGTACCACAGCCTCTGGAACACCAGAACCAGCTGACACAGCCTTTGGATCCAAAATGGCCGCTGCAGGTATTTTCCTCTCACTGCCCTGAAACTTAAAGATTGCCTCTTTACATATGGGAACTTTATCTGCACGTTCCTTACCAGCCGCACTGACAGACTCTTCTCCTTTCTGGGCAGGTTTGGCAGTCAGGGAGGAGCATGGAGCACTGGTAGCTGCAGGTGTGATGTCACTGGCAGGATCCAAGATGGCCGCCGAACCACATGTTCCAGCCATGTTTGGTGTGATAGACTCCAGGCACTTGGTGTTAGTGGAATTAAAGGGGTTTGCACTGCATGGTTGGAAAACAAATTTGGAAACCACAACTTTCTTTCCTTTCTTGTGCTTTTCCCCTATTTTCCTCCTCTTTGCCAGATTCTCATCCATGGAGAATTCCAGTTCTTGCTCTTTTATGGGAGATTCCAGACATTTTATTTCTTTCAGCAAACCGGGGGATTTAGGATCTTCCACAGCCCAGTCCACTTCTTTCTCCTTGTCTTTTTGTCCAGGTGTTACTGATGGGGAAACTGGTGACCGAGACCTCCCTTCAGAGGCCCCAGGCACCTCCACCCCTGCCTGCACCGACACTGGGGAGACCTGAAATGAACAGCATGGCTGGGCCTTAGCTGTATTCCCCCTGCATTTGCTCTCCTTCTCTGCCTGGAAACGATCCCTCAGGGTATAAGCCTCCCGCATAGGACCAATTTCATCTCCCAAGGCCTGCTCCTCCTTGGTAAGCAGCTCAAATCTTTTTTCCATGGCAGAAATTATAGCTTGGGTCTTGGGATTGGATCTAGAAACATCCCCAGCACAAAGATCTTTTTTTTGTTTAATTCTTACTTCAAGGGATCTTAACTTTTCTTTTATAGCTACATATCTCTTTAGGCCGTTTGCCAGGGCCTCCGCAAATCCAGGATCCCCAGGCTCAAGGTGTTTTTTTGGCCCAGGATTAGCAGCAGAAGGCCCAGGCTCCGGACCAGGGCTCTTGGAGGCCATAGTAGGCCCAGAACAGTGAACCAAAATCGGATATTCAAGTAAGCACTTGTTGGAGCTCAGGAGCACACAATAACACAACCTTCCACCTCCAATGCTATGTTACTATGTAACTGTTATACAGACATTATGGGTAGGGTATAAAGGTTGGACTAGATGGGCGGATGACTTTATACAACCTCCAATTCTATGTTACTATGTAACTGTTATACAGACATTATGGGTAGGATATAAAAGTTGGTCTAGATGGACGTATGTCTTTATACAACCTCCAATACTATGTAACTATGTAACTGTTATACAGACATTATGGGTAGGGTATAAAGGTTAGACTGGATGTACGTATGTCTTTATACAACCTCCAATACTGTGTTACTATGTAACTGCTATACAGACATTATGGGTAGGGTATAAAGGTTGGACTAGATGGACGTATGTCTTTATACAACCTCCAATACTATGTTACTATGTAACTGTTAAAAAGACATTATGGGTAGGGTATAAAGGTTGGACTAGATGGACGTATGTCTTTATACAACCTCCAATACTATGTTACCCTGTAACTGTTATACAGACATTATGGGTAGGGTATAAAGGTTGGACTAGATTGACGTACTGTCTTGATACAACCTCCCAATACTATGGTTACTATGTAACTGTTATACAGACATTATGGTAGGGTATAAAGGTTGGACTAGATGGACGGATGTCTTTATACAACCTCCAATACTATGTTACTATGTAACTGTTATACAGACATTATGGGTAGGGTAAATAGGTTGGACTGGACGGGATGTCTTTATACACCTCCAATATACTATGTTACTATGTAATGTTATACAGACATTATGGGTAGGGTATAAAGGTTGGACTAGAGGACGTATGTCTTTACAACCTCCAATACTATGTTACTATGTAACTGTTTATCAGACATTATGGGTAGGGTATAAAGGTTGGACTAGATGGCGTATGTCTTTATACAACCTCCAATACATGTTACTTGTACTGTTATACAGACATTATGGGTAGGGTATAAAGGTTGGACTAGATGGACGTATGTCTTATATACAACCCCAATACTATGTTACTATGTAACTGTTATACAGACATTATGGGTAGGGTATAAAGGTTGACTAGATGGACGTATGTCTTTATACACCTCCAATACTATGTCTATGAACTGTTATACAGACATTATGGGTAGGGTATAAAGGTTGGACTAGATGGACTATGTCTTTATACACCTCCAATACTATGTTCTATGTAACTGTTATACAGACATTTAGGGTAGGGTATAAAGGTTGGACTAGATGGACGTATGTCTTTATCAACCTCCAATACTATGTTACTATGTAACTGTTATACGACTATTGGTAGGGTATAAAGGTTGGACTAGATGACGTATGTCTTTTACAACCTCCAATACTATGTTACTATGTAACTGTTATACAGACATTATGGGTAGGGTATAAAGGTTGGACTAGATGGACGTATGTCTTTATACAACCTCCAATACTTGTTACTATGTAACTGTTATACAGACATTATGGGTAGGTTAAAGGTTGGACTAGATGGACGTATGTCTTTATACAACCTCCAATACTATGTTACTATGTAACTGTTATACAGACATTATGGGTAGGGTATAAAGGTTGGACTGATGGACGTATGTCTTATACAACCTCCAAACTATGTTACTATTAACTGTTATACAGACATTATGGGTAGGGTATAAAGGTTGGACTAGATGGACGTATGTCTTTATACAACCTCCAATACTATGTTACTATGTAACTGTTATACAGACATTATGGGTAGGGTATAAAGGTTGGACTAGATGTACGTATGTCTTTATACAACCTCCAATACTATGTTGGAGGTTGATTATTGGCAGCGGTGACCTCAGCCATAGAAATGTGATAAAGGTGATTATTGGCAGCGGTGACCTCAGCCATAGAAATCTCCCAGAACTGATAAGGTTTATTAGCAGTGAAGTTCGCACAATTCCACATAGTTCTGAGAATCTCATTAATGGGCTGAGCTACAAGAGATGAAATTGAAGAAATGTAAAGTTTTTATTAAGTCTTTGCATTGTGCCCCAGCTCAAGGCATAGGGCACACTTCAGTTTGTCACAATACATGAAAGATGACGAAACGACCCGCACTTCCAGCACTGACGCGGTGGCCGGTAGAAGCATTGTATCCTATCCCTGCCGATAAAGGTAGAATTCGGGATGTGCTGGGTAACGTTAGGACTGTGTTCAGTTTAAACGTGCACTTCCAACCACCATCCCAAATTCCACTGTCATCAAGGTTTTAAACAGGTCGTTTGGACGGGGGCCGTATCTCCCAAGCCAGGTGCGGAGGTGTTGAGGGCGGAATGCTCTCATTAAAGACCTTTATGGTCACTCTCACGACACCCGGCCGGGAAACCGCCACCACCCGAAAGCCAATCCACCAAGCAGGATCCCTGTCATACTTTTTCCAAAACTCATCCAGACCTTGGGGGGAACAAAGCTGATGACAAAATCCCCCGGACTGGGCCCAGAAATAAAGGCAAAGATGTCCACTGCCTCAAACCCAACCAGGAGGAGTCTGTCAATCACCTGCTGCCTATCCGGAGAGGGCCCCTCCCCCACCCACTCAAGTTCACCACATTCCTCTACCCCCACCGCCATGTACATGTTACCATACACAGATGTTGTGTGCGTTAGCAGGAACAGTCCTCCGTGTAGCAGAATGAGTGGCTCTGGCAGCGGACGCATACGATGTAGGTTTGGCCCTGCGGTGAAACTGGAGGCTGCTTAGCGGAAACAGATTGAAACTTTGCACAATTGGGACCAGATGATCCAGCAGATCTTACAGGGGGGACAGACACAGACTGGACAGGGGGAGCCTTGGACACAGACACTGGGGCTGACACAGAGGGAGATTGGGAGACAGACACAGCAGGAGCAGGGGAAAGGGAAACAGGGGCTGGGCCAGCAGGGACCGGGTGATCACACTTACCACCTAGGGTGACCCTCCATCCCGCTGGCCTAGGCTCTGCCGCCATCTCTCCGGAACTGGGGGGGATCGATCACCCAGAGCTTCCGCCATCTCCAGCTTAGGAACCAAGATTTTAGATCCCTGAACTTGCCACCGCCTTCTTCCCAATAGAAACTTGCTGGGGACTTAACTGTAGGGCAAACGTCTTTGCGATCTCTTCCTCTACCAAGATGGCCGCCGGGACTTGCTTGGGACCAGCTGAAATAACTTCCTGCTTCCCGACCCTTTCCCTTAGCTTCCTCAGGTGCAGTGCTAATAGGATCTGTGCTGATTGGTCCACTGCGAGTCCATCTCCTTCCGTACAAGCCTCTGGAACACCAGAAACAGCTGACACAGCCTTTGGATCCAAAATGGCCGCTGCAGGTACTTTCCTCTCACTGCCCTGAAACTTAAAGATTGCCTTTACATAGGGACTTTACTGCACGTTCCTTACCAGCCGCACTGACAGACTCTTCTCCTTTCTGGGCAGGTTTGGCAGTCAGGGAGGAGATGGAGCACTGGTAGCTGCAGGGGTGTGATGTCACTGGCAGGATCCAAGATGGCCGCCGAACCACATGTTCCAGCATGTTTGGTGTGGTAGACTCCAGGCACTTGGTGTTAGTGGAATTAAAGGGGTTTGCACTGCATGGTTGGAAAACAAATTGGAAACCACAACTTTCTTTCCTTTCTTGTGCTTTTCCCCTATTTTCCTCCTCTTTGCCAGATTCTCATCCATGGAGAATTCCAGTTCTTGCTCTTTTATGGGAGATTCCAGACATTTTATTTCTTCAGCAAACCGGGGGATTTAGGATCTTCCACAGCCCAGTCCAGTTCTTTCTCCTTGTCTTTTTGTCCAGGTGTTACTGATGGGGAAACTGGTGACCGAGACCTCCCTTCAGAGGCCCCAGGCACCTCCACCCTGCCTGCACCGACACTGGGAGACCTGAAATGAACAGCATGGCTGGGCCTTAGCTGTATTCCCCCTGCATTTGCTCTCCCTCTGCCTGGAAACGACCCTCAGGGTATAAGCCTCCGCATAGGACCAATTATCTCCAAGGCCTGCTCCCCTTGGTAAGCAGCTCAAATCTTTTTCCATGGCAGAAATTATAGCTTGGGTCTTGGGATTGGATCTAGAAACATCCCCAGCACAAAGATCTTTTTTTTGTTTAATTCTTACTTCAAGGGATTTAACTTTTCTTTTATAGCTACATATCTCTTTAGGCCGTTTGCCAGGGCTCCGCAAATCCAGAGACCCAGGCTCAAGGTGTTTTTTGGCCCAGGATTAGCAGCAGAAGGCCCAGGCTCCGGACCAGGGCTCTTGGAGGCCAAGTAGGCCCAGAACAGTGAACCAAAATCGGATATTCAAGTAAGCACTTGTTGGAGCTCAGGAGCACACATAACACAACCTTCCACCTCCAATACTATGTTACTATGTAACGTTATACAGACATTAGTGGTAGGGTATAAAGGTTGGACTAGATGGACGTAGTCTTTATACAACCTCCAATACTATGTTACTATGAACTGTTATACAGACATTATGGGTAGGGTATAAAGGTTGGACTAGATGGACGTATGTCTTTATACAACCTCCAATACTAGTTACTATGTAACTGTTATAAGACATTATGGGTAGGGTATAAAGGTTGGACTAGATGGACGGATGTCTTTATACAACCTCCAATACTATGTTACTATGTAACGTGATACAGATTATGGGTAGGGTTAAAGGTTGGACTAGATGGACGGATGTCTTTAAAACCTCCAATACTATGTTACTATGTAACTGTTATACAGACATTATGGGTAGGGTATAAAGGTTGGACTAGATGGACGTATGTCTTTATACAACCTCCAATACTATGTTACTATGTAACTGTTATACAGACATATGGGTAGGGTATAAAGGTTGGACTGAGGACGTATGTCTTATACAACCTCCAATACTATGTTACTATTTAACTGTTATACAGACATTATGGGTAGGGTATAAAGGTTGGAATAGATGGACGGATGTCTTTATACACACCCCAATACTATGTTACTATGTAAATGTATACAGACATGGGTAGGGTATAAAGGTTGGACTGGACGGACGGATGTCTTTATACACACTCCAATACTATGTTACTATGTAAGTGTATACAGACATTATGGGTAGGGTATAAAGGTGGACTAGACGGACGTAGTCTTATATACAACTCCAAACTATGTTACTATGTAACTGTTATACAGACATATGGGTAGGGTATAAAGGTTGGACTAGATGGACGTATGTCTTTATACAACCTCCAATACTATGTTACTATGTAATGTTATACAGACATTATGGGTAGGGTATAAAGGTTGGACTAGATGGACGGATGTCTTATACAACCTCCAAACTATGTTACTATGTAACTGTTATACAGACATTATGGGTAGGGTATAAAGGTTGGACTAGATGGACGTATGCTTTATACAACCTCCAATACTATGTTACTATGTAACTGTTATACAGACATTATGGGTAGGGTATAAAGGTTGGACTAGATGGACCTATGTCTTTATACAACCTCCAATACTATGTTACTATGTAAACTGTTATACAGACATTATGGTAGGGTATAAAGGTTGGACTAGAGGACGTATGTCTTTATTCAACCTCCAATACTATGTTACTATGTAACTGTTATACAGACATTAGGGTAGGTAAAGGTTGGACTAGATGTACGTATGTCTTTTTCAACCTCCAATACTATGTTACTATGTAACTGTATACAGACATTATGGGTAGGGTATAAAGGTTGGACTAGATGGCGTATGTCTTTATACAACCTCCAATACTATGTTACTATGTAACTGTTATACAGACATTATGGGTAGGGTATAAAGGTTGGACTAGATGGACGTATGTCTTTATACAACCTCCAATACTATGTTACTATGTAACTGTTATACAGACATTATGGGTAGGGTATAAAGGTTGGACTGGATGGACGTTTGTCTTTATACAACCTCCAATACTATGTTACTATGTAACTGTTATACAGACATTATGGGTAGGGTATAAAGGTTGGACTAGATGGACGTATGTCTTATACAACCTCCAATACTTGTGTACTATGTAACTGTTATACAGACATTATGGGTAGGGTATAAAGGTTGGACTAGAGTACGTAGTCTTTATACAACCTCCAATACTATGTTGGAGGTTGATTATTGGCAGCGGTGACCTCAGCCATAGAAATGTGATAAAGGTGATTATTGGCAGCGGTGACCTCAGCCATAGAAATCTCCCAGAACTGATAAGGTTTATTAGCAGTGAAGTTCGCACAATTCCACATAGTTCTGAGAATCTCATTAATGGGCTGAGCACAAGAGATGAAATTGAAGAAATGTAAAGTTTTATTAATATTTACTGGTTTCCTAATGAACCCATGTAAGTTTATAAATGTTATAATGGACACTAGTAATTATACCCTTACATACTGTCACAATCCATATTAACCCTTTACATGCATAACACATACATACATATATGGATTTCTATACATACACATACATACATACACACACATACTGTCAATCCATATTAACCCTTTACATACATACACATACATACATATATGGATTTCTATACATACACATACATACATACATACACACACATACTGTCACAATCCATATTAACCCTTTACATACATACACATACATACATACATACATACATATATGGATTTCTATACATACACATATATACATACACACACATACGGACAATCCATATTAACCCTTTACATACATACACATACATACATACATACATATATGGATTTCTATACATACACACACACACAATATACTGTCACAATCCATATTAACCCTTTACATACATACACATACATACATTCATATATGGATTTCTATACATACACATACACACACACACATATACTGTTACGATCCATATTAACCCTTTACATACATACACATACATACATACATATATGGATTTCTATACATACACATACACACACATACATACTGTTACAATCCATATTAACCCTTTACTGGTCCTATATGTTATTTTTACTCAGACAAGTAATTCGACTGTATTTACAAAAGTATCAACATCACCAAATAACAACCGATACAGCATCGAGGGCCATATTTATAAAGCCGCAATATCGCTTTTTACCGATACCGCGACATTAATGATCGGTATCGTAAATTTATGATTGTTAAAGCGATCGTAAATTTACAATACCCATCGTAAACCTACAATAACGAAATCGTAGATCTACGATCCCCATAGAATACCATTGCGATAGTTTACTACCACACGGTATTCTACGATTGAATGTTCATTAATTAACGAACGTTCGGTCGTAAATGCGCGATCGTACATTTCCGACCACGATTGTAAATGAACTAAACAGAAGCAGTTCAGAGCGCACTCCAGTCTTAAATGTTCAAATCAATTTATTAAACACGTGACGTTTCGGTGTCCGTGCGACACCTTCCTCAGACCATTACCATTGGCTATGGTTTTTGGAGCAGCACCCAGCGATTTCAACAATACACTATAGGTGTGCGGGGGAACTATCTACTTCTGTAAATGAACTAAGCCGCGGTATTGCTAAAAAGCGATAGCGCGGCTTTAGAAATATGGCCCTAAATGTCGTTATTTTACAATATCGTTCAGAATTGTACAACTGTAACTTTATTAATGACCGCATTGTTAATGATTGCACCATTATTGCACAATAGCGAGCATTATGTAAAGGCTGCAGCATTTGGTTATGTTCTGGATAGTTAAAGGGCAACTGTGGCCTCTGAACACGTTATGGTTAATTAAAAGCCTGTGGTTTTTTTCCCTTTAAAATGAGCCCTAAACCACATCACTGGCTGCAGCCTGTGAGGAATTATATTGCAGAGAATGTTTTAACTTCCTGTATCCAGTAGCCTTAGTGACATCACCTGACCCCATGTTCCTCTCCTATGCCCGTGGTCTGAGCATGCTCACTTAAAAATGAATGGGGGGATATTAATGTAGACAGAAATTGGTTACATGACTGCAAGCTGGTGAAACCAGTAAGTGATATTGCTAAACATTCCAGCAATAAATCTTCTTACAAGTTTTACCTAGAGACGTGATGCAGAGTTTATTTTAAAGGTACAAGGGAAGAGCTTTAATTTAACCCTAAATTGTTCGGAGACCACAATTGCCCTTTAAGTAGCATGATCATTAGTTTACGACCTGGGTGTGAAAGAAGGAAAGTGATAGCCAAATAATTAATACTGAATGTTATTTTACACCCTGCTCGTTAACGTTATATAACGATGTATTTATGAGTTATAAATACCGTCCTATGTTTTTATCCAGTTTTGATTATTTTAATCCTGGGAGGGGGGGGGTGTTTGCGATCAGATGATTTGCAGCTTCTAATATTAACACCGGGATCAATAACTCGCCCTGTTTATAATTCGGTGTTTGCACCTTTCTCTGGCTGGTGATCCATTTCCTTATCTTGAATCAGTGACAGATAAAGTTCTGATATTTGTAACATTATGTCACAGGCGTTGGTTTCTTTATTCGACGGATCTAGTTAAAGGAGATAAAATAGAAAATGACCTGACTGAGTTGTATAATCTCCAGTTACCAGACACGTAAAGCATTGTGTACAAACCATGTACCCTTTTGCAGGTTTTTCCAGATTTCTGCAGCCCTCTATCCTAGTCATTAACAATTGGTTTTCTCACTGCCTTATTACAGAGAGGATGTAACACTGATATTTTAATGGCAATTCGGAATAATTCGATAATCATTTTTGTGCTTGACAAGTATAAATTTGCATTTTTAAAAATCATTTAACTTTATCTAACTTCTAAAGGGTCTTTTACACTGATTTTTATTAATATTAATAAATAAAAAGAGCGCAAGGTATGGAATTCCTTATTAGAATTCCTTTATACAACTCTATATACTGAGCTGCATCAAGCGATACAATATATAAGTAATTCCCCATCAAGCCGATTATACCCACACATGTAGATTACACCCAAATATGTAGACTACATGTAGATTACATCCAAAACATGTAGATTACATGCTGATAATACCCAGAACATGTAGATTACACCAAACATGTAGACTAAATGCCGATTATACCCACATGTAGATTACACCCAAACATGTAGACTACATGCCGGTTATACCCACATGTAGATTACACCCAAACATGTAGACTACATGTAGATAACACCCATACATGTAGACTACATGCCGATTATACCCACAAATGTAGATTACACCCAAACATGTAGACTACATGTAGATTACACCCAAACATGTAGACTACATGCCGATTATACCCACACATGTAGATTACACCCAAACATGTAGACTATATGTAGATTACACCCAAACATGTAGACTACATGCCGATTATACCCACACATGTAGATTACACCCAAAACATGTAAAATACACCTAAACATGTAGACTACATGGTGATTATATCCACGCATGTAGATTACACCCAAACATGTAGACTACATGGTGATTATATCCACACATGTAGATTACACCCAAACATGTAGCCTACATGCCAATTATATCCACACATGTAGATTACACCCCAACATGTAAACTGCATGTAGATTATACCCAAAACATGTAGACTACATGACGATTATACCCACACATGTAGATTACACCCAAAACATGCAGACTACATGTAGATTATACCCACACGTAGATTACACCCAAAACATGCAGACTACATGTAGATTATACTCACACATGTAGATAACAACCAAACATGTCAGTTTTAGGGCAGGACACAGGGTGACCCATAATCATTCACTTACCTACTGCTGGGGGGTTATATAATCTTCAATACTAATAAGTCTACCAGTCGCCCTGTATTTCCTCCCCATTGGCTTCCTCTAGCCCTGTATCTATATGTACACAGATATTCCGTGCTGCCCGTGTTCTAACCTCACCCTTGCCCTTTCACACAGTTTCTGTGCAGTTGATATTTGGTGTTTATCTTCACAATTTCATTGCATTAAGAAATCAAAGCGATTGACTTTCACACGAATGACTGTCGTCGTGTTCGCGTTTTACTGGCGGTTCCAGAAGTTTTTGCCACGAGAAAAAATGTCGCATGTAGCATCATCCTAGCGGCAACGCTCAGAAACCGCCAGTAACGTTGCAAACACCACTATGAACAGTCGGTCGTGGGAAAGTATCCTTAAGCTTCGTACATACGTACGATCTTACCGATGAAGTACAACCCCAGAGCGCGTGCACATGCGTGATGAACGCCCATTTCGTCCGACAAGCGCATGTGTTCGGTTGGCCATTGTCCGTTGATTCACTATGTCGCCATGGATGTCTGGCGTCTGCCTCTATACGGTATTTTATTTTCCTTCAAGATCGATGGTTGATTTCAGACATCAAAGTGTCTTATCGTCCAAGTTAAACACAGAAGGTCACCGGTTTATTTTAACATTACGATTGGACAACCAAACCCTTTAAATTGAGCTGCCCACAATGTGATTAATAAAAAAATGGAGATAGTTATGCAACCAGCTAGAGCCATAAACCCCAATGTTACTGATAAAGACTATTTGCCAAGTATTGATCTCAAATAGTTCCTGGGAAATGGTGTTCCACCCACTGTCCTACCTGTATATTAAGCTGCTCCCCAGGGCAATTGACTGTTGCATCCTAGTACTGCACCCCTAGAATAACATCTGCTCCAGTCCCAAAATGTCGGCCCAGTCTGATCTTCTTCATATGTTTAATGGAATTCCCTTCTCCACAAAGTCCTCCACGGCCCTGCTGAGATCTCTGAATAACTTCCAGGCCAGAGAAGATGACCTTCTATTGGTGTCCTACCCAAAGTCTGGTAAATATCTTCTATCTTTTTCCATTTAGTTCATTTCAACAAACAAAACATGTTTAACTCTCTTTATCTTAGGAACCCATTGGCTGGCAGAAATCCTGAGGCAACTCTACTCTTCCAAAGCTCCACACAAGGTGTCCATAACATCTCCTATTGAATTTGGGGAGGTCTCAACGCTAGAAGAAATGAAGTCCATCAATGCTAAGAGAATCATTCCAACTCACCTGGGTTATGACATGATACCTACTGATTTCAAGGATAGAAAGTGCAAGGTAAGATCAAAGTGAATGTAGACATGGATGAATTCTACATTCTCCCACCTTGGCTAGAAGTTATCTATCACCTACATGTCCAAACTGCAACTGTATTTTTAATTCCTTCACTGCATCTTATGTACAAAGATTTGACAATTTAACTTGCTTGTGGCTTGTTTGTTTTTTCCCAGGCAATTTACATCATTAGGAACCCCAAAGATACAGCAGTCTCCTTGTTTCACTACTACAAAGACAACCCAAATCTTCCCACCATTGACTCCTGGCACGTTTTCTTTGATATCTTTCTACACGGACAAGGTGCAGATCATAGATTTATTATCATTCCATTATCTTCCAGAAATTGTTTCTAAAAAATAACATTAAACTATATACAGGAGACAATAATCTAATACATAACCAGGGTTACATAATTACATAACACCAATAAATGTTGCTTTATTGATATTAGACAATCACACCTACGTCAAAGAGTAAACAATAGATAACCAATTTGTGAGATTGAGTAAATTAATAAATGTTAGTAATTCCAAACTGGGTTTTTATTTAAATACTTCTTCTGGATTAACTATTAGACAGGTTTTATGGGTAGGGTATAAAGGTTGGACTAGATGGACGTATGTCTTTATACAACCTCCAATACTATGTTACTATGTAACTGTTATACAGACATTATGGGTAGGGTATAAAGGTTTGGACTAGATGGACGTTGTCCTTTATCAAACCTCCAATACTATGTTACTATGTACTGTTATACAGACATATGGGTAGGGTATAAAGTTTAGACTAGATGGACGTATGTCTTTAACAACCTCCAATACTATGTTACTATGTAACTGTTATACAGACATTATGGGTAGGGTATAAAGGTTGGACTAGATGGACGTATGTCTTTATACAAGCCTCCAATACTAGTTACAATGTTAACTGTTATAGACATTAGGGTAGGGTATAAAGGTTGGACTAGATGGATGTCTTTATAACAACTCCAATACTTTTTTTACTATGACTGTTATACGACATTATGGGTAGGGTATAAAGGTTGGACTAGATGGACGTATGTCTTTATACAACCTCCAATACTATGTTTAGTAACTGTTATACAGACATTATGGGTAGGGTATAAAGGTTGGACTAGATGGACGTATGTCTTTATACAACCTCCAATACTATGTTACTATGTAACTGTTATACAGACATTATGGGTAGGTATAAAGGTTGGACTAGATGGACGTATGTCTTTATACACCTCCAATACTATGTTACTATGTAACTGTTAGACAGACATTATGGGTAGGGTATAAAGGTTGGACTAGATGGACGTGTGTCTTTATCAACCTCCAATACTATGTTACTATGTAACTGTTATCAGACATTATGGGTAGGTATAAAGGTTGGACTAGATGGATGTCTTTATAACAACCTCCAATACTTTGTTACTATGTAACTGTTTAACAGACATTATGGGTAGGGTATAAAGGTTGGACTAGATGGACGTATGTCTTTATACAACCTCAATACTATGTTACTATGTAACTGTTATACAGACATTATGGTAGGGTATAAAGGTTGGACTAGATGGACGTATGTCTTTATACAACCTCCAATACTATGTTACAATGTACTGTTATAAGACATTATGGGTAGGTATAAAGGTTGGACTAATGGATGTCTTTATACAACCTCCAATACTTGTTACTATGTAACTGTTATACAGACATTATGGGTAGGGATAAAGGTTGGACTAGATGACGTATGTCTTTATACAACCTCCAATACTATGTTACTATGTACCTGTTATACAGACATTATGGGTAGGGTTAAAGGTTGGACTAGATGGACGTATGTCTTTATACAACCTCCAATACTATGTTACTATGTAACTGTTATACAGACATTATGGGTGGGTATAAAGTTTGGACTAGATGGACGTATGTCTTTATAACCACCTCCAATACTATGTTACTATGTAACTGTTAACAGACATTATGGGTAGGGTATAAAGGTTGGACTAGATGGACGTTGGTCTTTATACACACCTCCAATACTATGTTACTATGTACTGTTATACAGACATTAGGGTAGGTATAAAGGTTGGACTAGATGGACGTATGTCTTTATACAACCTCCATACTATGTTACTATGTAACTGTTATAACAGACATTATGGGTAGGGTATAAAGGTTGGACTAGATGGACGTGTGTCTTTATACAACCTCCAATACTATGTTACTATGTAACTGTTATACAGACATTATGGGTAGGGTATAAGGTCGGACTAGACGCGTATGTCTTTATACAACCCCAATACTATGTTACTTGTGTAACTGTTAACAGACATTATGGGTAGGGTATAAAGGTTGGACTAGATGGGTATGTCTTTATACAACCTCCAATACTATGTTACTATGTAACTGTTTACAGACATTATGGGTAGGGTATAAAGGTAGGACTAGATGGACGTATGTCTTTATACAACCTCCAATACTATGTTACTATGTAACTGTTATACAGACATTATGGGTAGGGTATAAAGGTTGGACTAGATGACGTATGTCTTCTTATACAACCTCCAATACTGTTTACTAGTAACTGTTATACAGACATTATGGGTAGGGTATAAAGGTTGGACTAGATGGACGTGTGCTATATAACCTCCAATACTATGTTACTATGTAACTGTTATACAGACATTATGGGTAGGGTATAAGGTTGGACTAGATGGACGTGTGTCTTTATATACAACTCCAATACAATGTTACATGTAACTTTATACAGACATTATGGGTAGGGTATAAAGGTTGGACTAGATGGACGTATGTCTTTATACAACCTCCAATACTATGTTACTATGTAACTGTTATACAGACATTATGGGTGGGTATAAAGTTGGACTAGATGGACGTGTGTCTTTATATAACCTCCAATACTATGTTACTATGTAACTGTTATACAGAACATTATGGCAGGGTATAAAGGTTGGACTAGATGGACGTATGTCTTATAATCAACCTCCAATACTATGTTACTATGTAACTGTTATACAGACATTATGGGTAGGGTATAAAGGTTGGACTAGATGGACGTGTGTCTTATATAAACCTCCAATACTATGTTACTATGTACTGTTATACAGACATTATGGGCAGGGTATAAAGGTTGGACTAGATGGACGTATGTCTTTATACAACCTCCAATACTATGTTACTATGTAACTGTTTACAGACATTATGGGTAGGGTATAAAGGTTGGATTAGATGGACGTATGTCTTTATACAACCTCCAATACTATGTTACTATGTAACTTTATACAGACATTATGGGTAGGGTATAAAGGTTGGATTAGATGGACGTATGTCTTATACAACCTCCAATACTATGTTACTAGGTAACTGTTATACAGACATTATGGTAGGGTATAAAGGTTGGACTAGATGGACGTATGTCTTTATACAACCTCCAATACTATGTTACTATGTAACTGTTTACAGACATTATGGGTAGGGTATAAAGGTTGGACTAGATGGACATATGTCTTTATATAACCTCCAATACTATGTTACTATGTAACTGTCATACAGACATTATGGGTAGGGTATATAGGTGTGGACGAGTGGACGTATGTCTTTATACAACCTCCAATACTATGTTACTATGTAACTGTTATACAGACATTATGGGTAGGGTATAAATGTTGGACTAGATGGACGTATGTCTTTATACAACCTCAATACTATGTTACTATGTAACTGTTATACAGACATTATGGGTAGGGTATAAAGGTTGGACTAGATGGAGGTATGTCTTTATACAACCTCCAATACTATGTTACTATGTAACTGTTATACGACATTATGGGTAGGGTATACAGGTTGGACTAGATGGACGTATGTCTTTATACAACCTCCAATACTATGTTACTATGTAACTGTTATCAGACATTAGGGGTGGGTATAAGGTTGGACTAGATGGGACTATGTCTTTATACAACCTCCAATACTATGTTACTAGGTAACTGTTATACAGACATTATGGTAGGGTATAAAGGTTGGACTAGATGACGTATGTCTTTATAAACACTCCAATACTATGTTACTATGTAACTGTTTATCAGACATTATGGGTAGGGTATAGGTTGGACTAGATGGACATATGTCTTTATACAACCTCCAATACTATGTTACTATGTAACTGTTATACAGACATTATGGGCAGGGTATAAAGGTTGGACGAGATGGACATATGTTTTATTTGATTTACAATCTGGATAATGCTAGTAGTCTAGTATTGATACATTAACATAAATGTTTTAATTAACTGTACAGTTCTATTTAGGGTTTGATATGTATCTAATGTTTGTTTCCTGTTTTTAGCTGTCTGTGGATCCTGGTTTGATCATTTGTTGGGCTGGGAACAACACAGGAATGAAATGTCAATTTTTATCTTGTACTACGAGGCCATGAAGAAGGTAACACATAAATATGTAAATATTCTAGAACACTACAAACCATCCTACAGACAGCATTGAAAATGGCAAGAATACTATTTAATAGGAGGTTCTTATTCTGCAGCAGCCGATTTGATGTTACGAAATGTTTTCTAAGGGCAGGCCACTCTAGAGCGCTACCCTGCGCGCGCGATCTGCATTTTTGTGCGATCACATGCCCTCCAATTGCACAACATTGTGCGATCACAGCGGACCGGAAACACGGGCAGGTTTTCAGGCTCCCTCGTAAGTGCTACAATGTGGCCTCACCTAACTAGTAGACCAGTAAGAAGGGAGCATCTGATTGGTTAAGGCAAATTAACAGCTCAGACACCTTGTTAAATAAACGGTTTAGAACATAAATCCCTGCACGGTATAATATTTAGTAAAGTGAACAGGGGTGTTCCTAGGTTTTTTGACACCTGAAACACCTTTTAAATGCTGCCTATCGATAGATGGGTGGCAGCACGTGAAGTAGGCGGGGCTTCATCAGGGAACATAGGCGTGGAGGTGGCAGTGGTGGGCTGATTAATACTGATTGGTGGACTGGTGCTGAAATGCTGTATTGCAGGAAGGAAGTTTTTTTTTTAACTGCCGCCTAAGTGTTCTGCAGGGGTGAGCCCTGAGCAAATGTTTCAGTTTGCTTCATGGTAGGGACACCCCTGAATGTGAAACTGTATTAATGTCTCCGTTCCATCTTTACCAATCACCAAACACGATGAAATGCGCTGGTAACACATTTATTTTATTTATTCACGTTACAGAATCTTTTCATTCTGAACAGAAATTCGTGGATTAAAACATTTTTACAAAAGTTATAAATATTAAATAAAATTATCAATCCCCCCCCCCCAAAAAAAGACAAATGTGTGAATTAAATCGCAGTGCTTTGTTATGCGGACAGTCCTACATCTACCACGTGTCCCTACGTCGCCGATTCCCGTAATAACACGTGTATCTTTGTTTCAGGACCTCCCAAAGTCTGTCAGGAAAATCAGTTCCTTTCTCGGTATAAATGTAAACGACAATGAAATTAGCGAGATCTGTAAAAAGACGTCATTCACCGAGATGAAAACCAACGTGGAGAAAGAAAACAGTGACCCGAACAACACAGTGTGTGCCCTCACCACCAACAAGAGGCTCATTTTCAGAAAGGGTAACCAAAGATAAACTGTACACTGTGACCCAGACTTGCCTCTAGAGGTCACACAAATACATTCAAATCCTTAATAAATATATAATATTTAATAAAATACCCATTGATACATAAAGTAGAGTTGATCCAGGGAAATTGCCACTTGGAGTCAGGAAAGAATTTTTTCCCCATCATAAATTTGGTGGGTTTTTTGCCTTCCTCTGGATCAACAGTTAGGCAGGAAATGAGGTATTTGCTAGATGGGTTGACTGGATGGACATGTTTGCTTTATTCAACCTCAATACTATACTATACTGTACTATACTATACTATACTATACTATACTATACTGTACTGTACTATACTATACTATAACTAATACTATACTATACTACTATAAACTGTACTGTACTGTACTATCATACTGTACTATACTATACTATACTATACTATACTATACTATACTGTACTGTACTGTACTGTACTATACTGTACTATACTATACTATACTATACTATACTATACTGTACTGTACTATACTGTACTGTACTGTACTGTACTATACTATATTGTACTGTACTGTACTATACTATACTGTACTATACTATACACTATATTACATTATACACTATACTACACTATACTATACTAAACTATACACTATACACTATATTATACTATACACTATATTACATTATACACTAAACTATACTATACACTATACTAAACTATACTATATTATACTATACACTATACTAAACTATACTATACACTATATTACATTATACAACTATACTAAACTATACTATATTATATTATACACTATACTACACTATACTATACTATATTATACTATACACTATATTACATTATACACTATATTATACTATACACTATATTACATTATACACTATACTATACTCTATATTACATTATACACTATACTATACTATATTATACTAACACTTATTACATTATACCCTATACTACCGGTATACTATATTATACTATACACTATACTATACTATATTATACTATATTATACACTATATTACATTATACACTATACTATACACTCTATTACATTATACAATATACTATACTATATTATACTATACACTATATTACATTATACACTATACTATACTATAATTATACTATGCACTATATTACATTATACACTATACTATATTATACTATACACTATATACTATACTATACTATATTATACTATACACTATATTACATTATACACTATACTATACACTATTTTACATTATATCACTATACTATATTATACTATACACTATATTACATTATACGCTATACTATACTATACACTATATTACATTATACACTATACTATACTATATTATACACTATACACTATACTATACCATACTATACACTATACTATACACTATATTATACTATACACTATCTTACATTATAAACTATACTATACCATACTATACACTATACTATACTATACACTATAATTACATTATACACTATACTATTTATACTATACACTATATTACATTATACACTATACTATATTATACTATACACTATATTACATTATACACTCTATACTATATTATACACTATATTACATTATACACTATACTATACACTATATTACATTATACACTATACTATACTATATTATACTATACACTATACTATACTATACTATACACTATATTACATTATACACTATACTATACACTATATTACATTATACACTATACTATACTATATTATACTATACACTATATTACATTATACACTATACTATACACTATATTACATTATACACTATACTATACTTTATACACTATATTACATTATACACTATACTATACTATACTATACACTATATTACATTATACACTATACTATACTATATTATACACTATACTATACCATACTATACACTATATTACATTATACACCTATACTATACTATACACTATATTACATTATACACTATACTATACACTATTTTACATTATACACTATACTATATTATACTATACACTATATTACATTATACACTATACTATACACTATATTACATTATACACTATACTATACACTATATTACATTATACACTATACATACTATATTATCTTACACCTATTTACATTATACACTTATACTATCCTCTTATTACAATTATACAACTATACTATATTATACTATACACTATATTACATTATACACTATACTATACACGATTTTACATTATACACTATACTATACTCTATATTACATTATACACTATACAATACTATATATACTATACACTATATTACATTAAACACTATACTACCGGTATACTATATTAATACATACACTATACTATACTATTATACTATATTATACACTATATTCATTATACACTATCCTATACACCTCTATTACATTATACAATATACTATACTAATATTATACTATACACTATATTACATTATACACTATACTATACACTATACTATACACTATATTACATTATACACTATACTATACACTATATTACATTATACACTATACTATACTATATTATACTATACACTATTTTACATTATACACTATACTATATTATACTATACACTATATTACATTATACACTATACTATACACGATTTTACATTATACACTATACTATACACTATATTACATTATACACTATACAATACTATATTATACTATACACTATATTACATTAAACACTATACTACCGGTATACTATATTATACTATACACTATACTATACTATATTATACTATATTATACACTATATTACATTATACACTATACTATACACTCTATTACATTATACAATATACTATACTATATTATACTATACACTATATTACATTATACACTATACTATACTATATTACATTATACACTACACTATACTATACACTGTACTATATCATACTATACACTATACTATACTATGCTATACTATACTATGAAATATACATTATAGGTAACTTAGGCTTTATATGCACTGAATCTATATTGCTGTGTATACAGTATTTTTCTTTTGCTGACGTTATTACAGTTCGTTACATCTGGTTTTATTTCAGGGACAGTCGGAGAATGGAAAAATTATTTCTCTCCAAAACAAAACAGACAATTCGATGACCTGTGCAAGACGATGCTGGAATCCAGTTACCTGGCCAAGAACATTTTGTACGAGAACTGAAACAGCCACTGGGAACTGTAAACCACAGAGGTCAATCAGTATATCGAAAGCAAAAATGTTACAAATATTCACAACCCACTGGGGGACCAGAATTCGTTCCCATAATCCTCGTTTCTAATGTATTTCACCCATTGGGTAGAGGGGACGTTATTTTCATTGAAAGAGGATTTAACACACAATATTTGTATGGAAAGCTCAGTCTACCCCAATACAATTAATAAATTGCACTTACAATAGAAAATGGTTTTTATTTTTACATTATGGATATATTTAAGTTTGTGTGGTCAATGGTTGTCACCTATCAGTTACAGAACACGAATTTAGACTTTTCTATTGGTTTATGAAAGTAACTAAACTGGAAGTCAGCAGTGCACAGTAAATTAATTCCAACAATGACATCATTTTTACTATCAAACCCGAGGGTAAGAAATCCTGTTTATTTTAACACAGGGACGTGTTACTGAATGACCATTGACTCTCCTTATAATATTTCACAAGTTTAATAACATTTCTGATTTTATTGTATATTTGTTTGATACTCAATGCAGCTAAATCTTTACAAAGCATTAAAGAATCTTCCTTAAAGCTCCAGTAACAGGGACCATATCCCATATACCGCATATACTCGAGTATAAAAATCAGCCTGAAAACTTGAACTCGGTTTATACTCGAGACACTACTTACTTTACCACTCCGGCAGCCGCACGCTCATTCCCTGTACTGGCGCGCCAGCTGATGTCACTGCCCGGCGCCAATTAGTGATGTCAGCCGGCGCGCCAGTACAGGGAATGAGCACGCGGCTGCCGGAATGCTTACCGTACCTACCGAATGATCTTCAATGCTGGCACACAGGCACAAGTCCCAACAGGAAGCCCCATGGGCAAAGAGGAACTGAACTGGGTGGGAGGGTGAGGGTGCAGATGATTGGAAACTACAACTGCCAGCTAATAAAGCATGCTGGGAGTTGTAGTTTCCAAACATCTTGAATGCTAAGGAAGAAGAATGTAGTTGTCTTTTAAATGAACAGCAGAATTCTCATACAGTAATGTCTATTCTGCTGTCCATTTAAAGGGCAACTAAAGCCTCAAAACAGAATCAGAAGGCAGTAGTGGTTAGTACATTTTCTACACTCGGTTTATACTTGAGTCAACCACTTTTATTAGTTTTTTTAGGTGAAATTGGGTACCTCTGTTTATACTCGGGTCAGTTTATACTCGAGTATATATGGTAAGACTATGAAATAAACACATTGAGGACGGTAAGGCAGCATTACATTTCTTTATTTAAATAAAAGCACAGAAAATACATTTCGTTGACCACAAATTAAATAATGAATGATGTTCCGGACTTTAAAATACGTTGGTTTCCTGAAATAACGTAATAATCCAAGAATTGGAATAAAATATACAATAACATTTGAAATGCTAAATATCTCAAGGAAAAGATTCCAATGCAGTGATGATAATCTACTGCCCCCTGCTGCTGGGAGACAGAATCTCATTCCTCCCTACAGATTAATATTTACAGAACTGAAATGTTTTTCAACCATAAACGGAAACTAAACGTAACGAAGAAATGTAAACCGAGCGAATGTAAAAACACGATTAAAAAAAATCTACATTTTAACATTAAAGGGAAAGTTCACCCTTAAAATAAAAAACTGGTCACTTGTCAGTTACCTGCCCCCAACCCCAGCTGATATATCCAGCACTTTATTACCTGTATTACTAACCAGATATTTAATGATAATTATTATCCCCATAATTATTAGCTGGCTCCTACCTCGATACTGTCAATCAAGGCTGTAACTACTGACATCACAACCAATGATTGACTGCTGTTTCACCTGCACATGCTCAAGCTTATAAAAAGCTCATTGAGCAGAGAAAGGAGGCAGATACCTTTACCAGAAAGTAATAGAACTTCTCATTAAATATCTGATTACTAATACATGAAATAAACTGGTAATAATAGCAGTTGGGGTTGCCGGCAGATAACGGACCAGTTTTTGTTTTAAGGGTGAACATTCCCTTTAATGCATTTTCTTTACGTCATTGCACAATAACCTGTTACACAATGATTGTTGGTTTCCCTGTCCAGGTTACTGTATATGCCTATATATAAAACGTAATGGACACAATAGACGGAACAGAAAATAAAACCTGTTATTATTATTAAATTTATGGATTACGCACAGAAAGCGAGGGAGTATTAACCCATTCCATGTTCTCCTTGCGCTGTGTGCAACGTTACTACGAACACTTTGGCATTGTTATTATCATCTGCAGGGAACATTCCTTACCAGCACGGACAGGGTAGGACTGACAAACTGTCCATTCCATGTAGAGGTCCCACGCATTAAAGCTGAGCACAACGAACCTTTACACAATGCACAGAGGACGTCAGTGCCTGAAATTGTCCATTTCCACTGGTTGATCGAATGGGTAACACACTGGGCCCCCCCCCCCCCCCAGAAAATCACCGTCCAATCACCTCATTGAAATAAAATTAAAAACAAACTTTTACCAAATCCAGTGTAAATAAATAATAAAACGTGGGCCGTAAAACCTCACGGTTGCTTCTCGTTGCCGAATTTCCTTTTTCTTGACTCCTTGGACTGTTCAATATGTTCCGCAAATTCCTGGATGGCTCCTCCTCCGCCATTACATTTACAGACAAAATTATCCGTCATTTTGGCTTCTACGCAGGCGTCTGCCGGAACCCCACCGGTCCCCGCCAACTTCAAACACTCCACGTCCGAATAGCCACACCCTACAAGGAAACAAATACAACCAATCACCTGCCTTGCTTTAGGATGATATAAAGACGGAGGCTGAACAGCAGAAAGGCAATTAACCACAACCTGGTCCATTCTGGGTAGTGTTGAGACCAGGGCGGTTGGCAGTACGTACCCATATAAGCTACCTGCTCCCAGGAAGACAATCCCAGCTCCGCCATCCATCTCTCCACCAGGCTTCTCTTGTTAGAAACCTTGGTCTCCACCCTACACGGGAGCTTCAAAGTGTCCAGCAACGCGGCGCTGATCTTCCTCTCAGAGAGAAAACGGACCTGGAATGGAATCACAGATACAGATGAGTCCAAGCTCTGGTTTCCCTCCTATCCCAGTCTGTGGGAGAAAATCTCGTCACCTCCACGTGTTTCCTCTGTAACATTTGGATCCCGTCCAGATCCCGGAGACTGTACGACATCAATTCGTGGTTCTGATTGACGTAAACTCGTCCATCTGTGAGGCATCCGTCCAGGTTACACACCAAGAGTTTCACTACCTTCGGGTCTCCCTTCCCATAGTAGCCGTACCTACAAGAGGGGACACAGTTACCTTCATTTAACTTTAATAGTCCCAATAGTCCCTTTTATGTCAGTAGGGAAATTGTAACCTTGGAAACAGCGCCACCTACAGGAAATATTTGGCAATGTCTAGTGTGGATTAAGAGGAGCTTTACAGCTACAATATAGGATTATACATAGGATTATATTGGCCCCCTTAATTCTGCCCACCAACGTATGCCGGATATACCCTCAGTTACAGCCAATGACGACTCTGCATTCGGCAACACAGAAAAGGTGAGGATGGGAGGAGCGGCACACGGGCCATGGGGAGGTGATTATAATGATCTCGGGGTTTGGGGGATGGGGAGGTGATTATAATGATCTCAGGGTTTGGGGGAGGGGGAGGTGATTATAATGATCTCAGGGTTTGGGGGATGGGGAGGTGATTATAATGATTCAGGGTTTGGGGGATGGGGAGGTGATTATAATGATCTCAGGGTTTGGGGGGGGGGTATGAAATATTATTCTGGGGGTGGACTGGCCCTTTAACTTGCCAATGTGCCCCTGTCCTTGGTTATTTATCACAAAGCAAACACATTGTAATCGGTGAGCGTCATTTCCCCGCCCACTGCACTACCGTTTAACTCTCTGTTCTGCTATTGGCCAGTCAATGTCGATATCGATATCAACGCTGTGCTCCGGATTCATCTCATAATACGCAACTTTTCCTCCCTAGAATTAAACAAGATAATGAAAGAATTAACCCCGGGTGGGAAAGTGTTAATCGCTGGGGAATGGATTAAAAATGGTTCTGACCTGTAGTTTCCCTTGTCTAATTAATTCCTTGGTAGCGAAGTAGAAGGAACCGTTTTCGTAGAGTTCACCGGACCAGTCTTGGCGCCGCGGACGTCGCGCTGGGTTGAAATTCTCAGGTTTTGTTTCCTCACCTACAAACCGAATCATTTGTGATTTTTATTCCAATGGAAATGATCATTTTAGGGCCACTGAATTGTGACCGTTCCCCTTTAATGTGACGGACAATGTGTTCAAGGGGATAGTTTAAAGGACGTGTTCACCCCTTACTCACCTAATGTCTTTCTACTAACTGACGAAAGACATTATGAATGAAATCCAGTGGGAGGAGACTCCTTACTATAGGATGTAATCCAGTGGGAGGAGACTCCTTACTATAGAATGTAATCCAGTGGGAGGAGACTCCTTACTATAGGATGTAATCCAGTGGGAGGAGACTCCTTACTATAGGATGTAATCCAGTGGGAGGAGACTCCTTTCTATAGGATGAAATCCAGTGGGAGGAGACTCCTTACTATATAGGATGAAATCCAGTGGGAGGAGACTCCTTACTATAGGATGAAATCCAGTGGGAGGAGACTCCTTACTATAGGATGTAATCCAGTGGGAGGAGACTCCTTACTATAGGATGTATGACATACAAGACATTATAAATAATAATAGACATACAATACATTATAATATAATAGAAACAATACATTATAATTAATAATAGAATACAATAACATTATAAATAATAATAGACATACATAACATTATAATAATAATAGACATACAAACATTATAAATAATAATTGACAGACAATACATTAAAATAATATAGACCTTTTACAATACATTCATTTATTAAAATAATAATAGACATAGACAATACATTATAATATAATAATAGACATAACAATACATTATAAATAATTAATAGACATACATACATTATAAATAATAATAGACATACATAACATTATAATTAATATAGACATACAATACATTATAATAATTTAATATAGACATACAATACATATAATAATAAATGACATACAATACATTATAAATAATAATAGACATACAAAAAAAACACATAGAAATAATATAGACAACAATACATTATAATTAATAATAGACATACAATACATTATAAATAATAATAGACATACAATACATTATAAATAATAATAGACATACAATACATTATAATTAATAATAGACATACAGACACATTATAAATAATAATAGACATACAATACATTATAAATAATAATAGACATACAATACATTATAAATAATATAGACATACAATAACATTAAATAATAATAGATAAAGACACAATAAAATAATAATAGACAGAAATACATATAAAAATAATAGACATACAGATACATTATAATAATAATAGACATACAATACTTATAAATAATAATAGACATACAGACAACATTATAAATAATAATAGACATACAAACATTATAATATAATAGACTACAGACACATTAAAAAATAATAGACAACAGACACATTAAATAAAATAGACATACAATACATTATAAATAATAATAGAATACAATACATTATAAATATAATAGACATACAGACACATTATAATAATAATAGACATACAGACACATTATAAATAAAAAGACATACAGACACATTATAAATAATAATAGCCATACAATACATATATAAATAAAATAATAGACATACAATACATTATAAATAATAATAGACATACAATACATTATAAATAATAATAGACATACAGACACATTATAAATAATAATAGACATACAATACATTATAAATAATAATAGACATACAATACATTATAAATAATAATAGACATACAGACACATTATAAATAATAATAGACATACAATACATTATAATACTAATAGACATACAATGACATTATAAATAATAATAGACATACAATACATTATAATTAATAATAGACATACAATACATTATAAAAATAATAGACATACAATACATTATAAATAATAATAGACATACAATACATTATAATAATAATAGACATACAATACATTATAAATAATAATAGACATACAATACATTATAAATAATAATAGACATACAGACACATTATAAATAATAATAGACATACAATACATTATAAATAATAATAGACATACAATACATTATAAATAATAATAGACATACAGACACATTAAAATGAATAATAACATACAGACTACATATAAATTAATAAAGACCTACAGACACATTAAAATAATAATAGACATACAATACATATAAATAATAATAGACATACATACATTATAATTAATAAAGACATACAATACATTATAAATAATAATAGACATACACTACATTATAAATAATAATAGACATACAATACTTATTAATAATAATAGAACATACAATACATTTACATATAATAATAAAGACATACAATACATATAATAATAATAGACATACATACATTATCAATAATAATAGACATAAAACACATTATAAATAATAATAGACATACAGACACATTAAATAATAAGAGACATACATACATTATACATAATAATAGACATACAGACACATTATAAATAATAATAGACATACAAGCACATTTAAATAATAATAGACATACAGACACATTATAAATAATAATAGACATAAAATACATTATAAATAATAATAGACATACAATACATTATAAATAATAAATAGACATACAATACATTAAATAATAATAGACATACAATACATTATAAATAATAATAGACATACAACTACATATAATAAATAATAGACATACAATACATTATAAATAATAATAGACAACAATACATTATAATATAATAGACATACAAACATTATAAAAAATAATAGACATACAAGACATTATAATTAATAATAGAAACAGACACATTATAAATAATAAAGACATACAATACATTATACAAATAATAGACATACAATACATTATAAATAATAATAGAAATACAGACACATTATAAATAATAAGACATACAATACATTATAATAATAATAGACATACAGACACATATAAAAAAATAGACATACATACATTATAAATAATAATAGACATACAATACATTCTAAATATAAGACTACAGACACATTATTAATATAATAGACCATACAATACATATAAATAATAATAGACATACCTACCATTATAAATAATAATAGAACATACAATACATTATAAATAATAATAGACATACAACACTATAAATAATAAAGACATACATACCATTATAATTAATAATAGACATACAGACACATTATAATATAATAGACATACATACATTTAAATAATAATAGACATCAAACATTATAAATAATAAAGACATACAATACATTATAAATAATAATAGAATACAATACATTATAATTAATAATAGACATACAATACATATAATAATAGACATACAATACATTATAAATATAATAGACATACAATACATTATAAATAATAATAGACAACAATACATTATAAATAATAATAGCATACAACACATTATAAATAATAATAGAATACAATACATAAATAATAAAGACATCAAACATATAAATAATAATAGACATACAATACATTATAAATAATAATAGACATACAAATACATTATAAATAATAATAGACATACTACATTATAAATAATAATAGACATACAGACACATTATTAATAATAATAGAGCATACAATACATATAATAATAATAGACATACAGACACATTATAAATAATAATAGACATACAAACATTATATAATAATAATAGACATACAGACACATATTAATATATTAGACATACAATACATTATAAATAATAATAGACAACAGACACATTATAATAATATAGACATACAATACATTATAAAAATAATAGAAAGACAATACATATAAATAATAAATAGACCTACAATACATTATAAATAATAATAGACATACAAACATTATAAATAAATAATAGACATACAATACATTATAATAATAATAGACATACATACATTTAAATAATATAGACAGACAATAAATTATAAATAATAATAATAACAATACATTATAAATAATAATAGACATACATACATTATAAAATATAATGACATACAACATTATAAAATAATATAGCATACAATACATATTAAATAATAATAGACATAAAACATTATAATAATAATAGACATACATACATAAATAATAATAGACATACAATCATTATAAATAATAATAGACATACAATACATTATAAATAATAATAGACATACAACCATATTATAAATAATAATAGACTACAATACATTTAAAATAATAGACATACAGATACATATAAATAATAAAGACATACAGACACTTATAAATAATAATAGACATACAATACATTATAAATAATAATAGACATACAGACACATTATTAATAATAATAGACATACAATACATTATAAATAATAATAGACAACAAACATTATAAAATAATAGACATACAATACATTATAAAAATAATAGACATACAAACATTATAAATAATAATAGAATACAAATACATTATAAAATAATTAATAGACCTACAATACATTATAAATAATAATAGACATACAATACATTATAACTAATAATAGACATACTAGACACATTATAAATAATAGAATACAATACATTATAAAAATAATAGACATACAAACATATAAATAAAATAGAATACAGACATTAATAATAATAACATAAAACATTATAATTAAATAGACATACAATACATTATAAATAATAATAGACATACAGACACATTATAATAATAATAGACATACAATACATATAAATAATAATAGACATACAGACACTTATAATAATAATAGACATACAATACAATAAATAATAATAGACATACAATACATTATTAAATAATAATAGACATACAATACATTATAAATAATAATAGACATCAGACACATTATAATAATAATAGACATACAATACATAAATAATAATAGACATACAATACATTATAAATAATAATAGACATACAATACATTATAAATAATAATAGACATACAATACATTATAAATACTAATAGACATACAATACATTATAAATAATAATAGAATACAATACATTATAATTAATAATAGACATACAATACATTATAAATAATATAGACATACAATACACATTATAAATAATAATAGAATACAATACATTATAAATAATAATAGACATACAACACATTATAAATATAATAGACATACAATACCATAAAAAATAATAGACATAAAATACATGATAAATAATAATAATAGACAATTACAATTACATATAAATAATAATAGACATACAATACATTATAATAATAATAGACATACAACACATTATATAATAATAATAGACATTAAAATACTTATAAAATAACGACATACAATAAATTATAATAATAATAGACATACAATACATTATAAATAATAATAGACATATACAAAACATTATAATAATGAATAATAAGACAATATTAATAATAATGACATACAATACCTATAAATAATAATAGACATACAATACATTATAAATAATCATAGACATACATACATTATAAATAATAATAGACATACAATACATTATAAATAATAATAGACATACAATACATTAAAATAATAATAGACATACGAACTTATAAATAATAATAGACATACAATACATTATAAATAATAATAGACATACATACATATAAATAATAATAAGACATACAATGACATTATAAAATAATTATAGACATACACATACACTTATAAATAATAATAGACATAAATACATTATAAATAATAATAGACATACATACATTATAAATAATAATAGACATACAATACATTATAATAATAGACAACAATCATTATATATAATAGACATACAATACATTATAAATAAAATAGCACAACAAACATTATAAATAATAATAGACATACAAACATTATTAAATAATAATGACATACAACACATTATAATAAAATAGACATACAATACATTATAAATAATAATAGACATACAATACATTATAAAATAATAATAGACATACAATTTACAATTATAATAATAATAGACATACAGACAACATTAGTCATAAAATAAGAATACAATACATATAAATAATAATAGACATACAATACATTATAAATAATAATAGACATACAATACATTATAAATAATATAGACATACAGACACATTATTAATAATAATAGACATACAGACATACAAATACTAATAGACAACATACATTATAAATAATAATAGACATACAATCATTATAATAATATAGAATACAGACACAGATTAATAATAATAGACATACAATACATTATAATAATAATAGACATACAATACATTATAAATAATAATAGACATACAATACATTATAATTAATAATAGACATACAGACACATTATAATAATAATAGACAATAACATTATAAATAATAATAAATACAATACATATAAATATAATAGAACATACAGACACATATAAAATAATAATAGACATACAGACCACATTATAAATAATAATAGACATACAATACATTATAAATAATATAGACATACAATACATTATATAATAAATGACATACAAACTTATAAATAATAATAGACATACAGACACATTATAAATAAATAGGCAGACAATACATATAAATAAAATAGACATACAATACATTATAAATAATAATAGACATACAATACATTATAATAATAATAGACATACAAATACTATATAAATAATATGACATACAATACATTATAATAATAAAGACATACAATACATTATAAATAATAATAGACATACAGACCAATTATAATAATAATAGACATCCACTACATTATAAATAATAATAGACATACAATACATTATAAATAATAATAGACATACAATACATTATAATTATAATAGACATTACAACACATTATAAATAATAATAGACATACAATACATTATAATAATAATAGACATACAATACATTAATAATAAAAGACATACAATAATTATAAATAATAATAGACATACAAACATTATAATTAATAATAGACATACAATACATTATAAATAAAATAGACATACAGACACATTATAAATAATTATAGAAATACAGACTACATTATAAATAATAATAGGACATACAATACATTATAAATAATAATAGACATACAATACATTTTAATAATAATAGACCTACAATACATTATAAATAATAATAGACCACAAACATTTTATAAAATAATAATAGACATACAGACACTTATAAATAATAATAGACATACAATACATTATAAATATAATAGACATACAGACACATTATAAATATAATAGACATACACACATTATAAATAATAATAGACATACAATACATTATAAATATAATAGCATACAATACATTATTAATAATAATAGAACATACAAGACATTATAAATAATAATTAGAATAACAAACATTATAAATTAATAAAGGACATACAATACATATAATTAATAATAGACAACAGACACATTATAAATAATAATAGACATACAATACATTATAATAATAATAGACATACATACTTATAATAAAATAGACAACACAATTATAAATAATAGACAACAATACTATAATTAAAATAGACATACCAATACATTATAAATAATAATAGACATACAATACATTATAAATAATAATAGACATTACAATACATTATAAATAATAATAGACAACAATACATTATAATAATAATAGACAACAACATTAAAATAATATAGACATACAATACATAAATAAAATAGACATACAATACATATAATAATAATAGACATACAATACCATCTAATAATAATAGACATACAAAACATTATAAATAATAATAGACATACAATACATTATAATAATAATAGACATACAATACATTATAAATAATAATAGACATACAGACACATATAATAATAATAGACATACAGACACATTATTATAATAATAGACATACAATACATTATAAATAATAATAGACATACAATACAGTATAAATAATAATAGACATACAATTACATTAGAAATAATAATAGACATACATACATTATAAATAATAATATAATAACAAAACATTATAAATAAGAATAGACATAAATACATTATAAATATAATAGACATACAACATTATAAATAATAATAGACATACAGACACATTATAAATAATAATAGACATACAATACATATAAATAATAATAGAAATTTACAGACATCATTATAAAATAATTAATAGACATACAATACATTATAAATAATAATAGACATACAGACACATTATAATAAAAAGACATACACATATATAAATAACATTAATAGACATACAATACATATAATTAATAATAGAAAATACATATATAATTAATAATAGACATACAATACATTATAATTAATAATAGACATACAAATACATATAATTAATAATAGACAGAGATGTCCTATATAATTCTATGTCCTTAGCAGGAAATTTCGGACGTTTGTCCAGAATCACATGATCCCGTCGTGGGAATCTTTACCAGCAGCCCCGCGTGTGACCACGTGTCATTGTTCCGGTACCAAGATGGCGGAGGGCGGAATTGGGGGCATTGTCTGCATAGTCCTGGCCCGAGGGGGGAGCAAGGGGATCCCGTTAAGAACATCAAGGAGTGGCGGGCCGCCGCTCATTGCTGGGTATGAGGGCCGCGGGGATTGTGGGGGGTTTGACGGTAGTACCAGAACACAATCCAGCATCCCTCCGCTCAGTCAAACTGACACCTCCACTGATTTCATTTGCTACAATATATTAGAATATAAACCATTTATAATGTATATTATAAACCCTCCCGTCCGATGTAAATAACTTATTATTATTTATATTAACCCCCGCACCCGTCACAGTTATTATTTATAAACCCCCTGCACCCTGTCACATTATTATTATATTTATATTAACCCCACTGCACCCTGTCACATTATTATTATATTTATATTAACCCCTGACCCTGTCACTCTTATTATTATATTAAAACCCTTGTACCCTGTACATTATTATTATATTTATATTAACCCCTGCACCCTGTCACATTATTATTATTATTTATATTAACCCCCTGCACCTGTCAACATTATTATTATTATATTAAACCCCTGCACCCTGTCACATTATTATTATTTATTACCCCTTGTACCCTGTCACATTATTATTTATATTTTATATAACCCCCGCACCCTGTCAATTATATTATTATTTTATATTAACCCCCTGCACCCTGTCACATTATTATTATTATTTATATTAACCCCCTGGACCCTGTCACATTATTATTATTATTTATATTACACCCCTGCACCCTGTCACATATTATTATTATTTATATTAACCCCCTGCAACCTGTCACATTATATTATTTATATTAACCCCTTTACCCTGTCACATTAGTATTATTATATATTAACCCCTGCACTGTCACATTATTATTATTATTTATATTAACCCCCTGCACCCTGTCACATTATTATTATTATTATATTAACCCCTGCACCCTGTAATTATTATTATATTTATATTCACCCTGCACCCTGTCACATTATTATTATTTATATAACCCCTGACCCTGTCACATATATTATTATTTATATTAACCCCAGCCCCTGTCACATTATTATTATTATTTATATTAACCCCCTGCACCCTGTCACATTATTATTATTATTTATATAACCCCCTGCACCCGTCACATTATTATTATTTATATTAACCCCCTGACCTGTCACATTATTATTATTATTTATATTAACCCCCTGAACCCTGTCACATTATATTATTATATTAACCCCCTGACCCTGTCACATTATATTATTATTTATATTAACCTGCACCCTGTCACTTATTATTATTATTTATATTAACCCCTGCACCCTGTCACATTATTATTATTATATTACCCCTTGTACCCTGTCACATTATTATTATTATTTATATTAACCCCCTGCACCTGTCACATTATTATTATTTATATTAACCCCCGCACCCTGTCACAATTATTTATTTATTTACACCCTTGACCCGTCACATATTATTATTTATATTAACCCCCTGCACCTGCACATTATTATTTATTTATATTAACCCCCGTACCCTGTCACAATTATTATTATTTTATATTAACCCCGCTACCCTGTACATTATTTTATTATATTATATTAACCCCCTGCACCCTGTCACATTATTATTATTATTTATATTAACCCCCTGCACCCGTCACATTATTATTATTTATATTAACCCCCTGCACCCTGTCATATTATTATTATTATTATATTAACCCCCTGCACCCTGTCACATTATTATATTTATATTAACCCCCGGCACCTGTCATTATTATGATTATTTATATTAACCCCCTGCACCCTGTCACATTATTATTATTTATATTAACCCCCTGCACCTGTCACATTATGAATTATTATTTATTATAACCCCCTGCACCCTGTCAACATATATTATTTATATTAACCTGTACCCTTTACATTATTATATTATTTATATTAACCCCCTGCCACCCTGTCACATTATATTATTATTTATATTAACCCCTGCACCCTGTCAATATTATTATTATATATATTAACCCCTGACACCTGTCACATATATTTATATTAACCCCCTGTACCCTGTACTTATTATTTATATTAACCCCGTCCCTGTCACATTATTATTTATATTAACCCCCTGTACCCTGTCACATTATTATTTATATAACCCCTGTACCCTGTCCACATTATTATATTTATATTAACCCCCTGTACCCTGTCACATTATATATATTTATATTAACCCCCGTACCCTGTCACATTATATTTATATTAACCCCCTGTACCCTGTCACATTATTATTTATATTAACCCCCTGTACCCTGTCACATTATTATTTATATTAACCCCCTGTACCCTGTCACATTATATTTATTATTATATTATATTAACCCCTGTACCTGTACATTATTATTATTATTTATTTAACCCCTGTACCCTGTCAAATTATTATTTATATTAACCCCGTACCCTGTCACATTATTATATATTATTAACCCTTGTACCCTGTCAAATTATTATTATTAATTATTATGATAATTAACCCCCTGGACCCTGTCACATTATTATTTAATTAACCCCCTGTACCCTGTCACATTATTATTTATATTAACCCTTGTACCTGTACATTATTATTATATTTATTATTACCCCCTGTACCCTGTCACATTATTTATTTATTTATATAACCCCCTGTACCCTGTCACATTATTATTTATATTAACCCCCTGCATGCTGTCATTATTATTTATTATTATTTATATTAAACCCCTGTACCCTGTCACATTATTATTTATATTAACCCTGCACCCGTCACATTATTATTATTTATATTAACCCCTGCACCCTGTCACATTATTATTTATATTAACCCCTTGTACCCTGTCACATTATTATTATATTAACCCTTGTACCCTGTCACATTATTATATTATTTATATTAACCCCCTGCACCCAGTCACATTATTATATTATTTATATAACCCCCTGCACCCTGTCACATTATTATTATTATTTATATTAACCCCTTGTACCCTGTCACATTATTATTATTAATAACCCCCTGCACCCTGTCACTATTATTTATATTAACCCCCTGACCCTGTTACATTATTATTATTTAATTAACCCCCTGTACTCTGTCACTATTATTATTATTATTATTATTATAAACCCCCTGCACCCTGTCACTTATTATTATTATATTATTATATTAACCCCCTGCACCCTGTTACATTATTATTATATTAACCCCCTGCACCCTGTCACTATTATTATTATATTATATAACCCCCTGCGCCCTGTCACTATTATTATTATATATTATTTATATTAACCCCTGCACCCGTCACTATTATTATATTAAATTCTGTTCTCTTTCTTTAGTGTTTGGGTTTCCACCGATAATGATGAGATTGCAGCTGTGGCCCTACAGTTTGGGGCCAAAGTTCATCACAGGTGCCCGAAGTCTCTAAAGATAACACCTCCTCCTGGAGACCCTCCAGGAGTTCCTAATCTCCCACCCAGGTAAGTGACCCTGGTGCTGATAAAGTTACATATATACCAAATCACAGCCTGACAGGGAATGCTGGGAATTGCACCCGGTGTCGCCATTGCACCGTTTCTGTAATATTCAAGGTAACGTTGTTAATGTTCTGTTCTAGAGGTGGATATTGTGGGGAACATCCAGGCCACGTCCCCCTGTCTGCACCCGACACCCTCAAGAGGGTCATTGAGATGATCCGGAAGGACGGTTACGATTCCGTGTTCTCCGTTGTCCGACATCACTTGTTCAGGTGGAGCGATGTAAAAGAAACAGGTGCGTGGTACCAACCCTGACAACTCCTTCATGGGCAACAATGGCCCATATGTTATTGGGAATATCCCAGGTAGGAAAATCTTCTCCCACCTCCAGGTAAGCAGTGAAGGTTCCATCTCATTTAATGCTAAAGATAAGGAATAAATTGGCACCGGGTGCAGTGACGCGAGCGGTGAGATGTTGGCTTGTTCATGGGTCACTGCTCGTATATGTGACCACACGGGGAGGTTGGAGTAAAATTTTCTGCTTCCCTGAGTCTTTTCAAAGGCCACGAACATCCTCTTATCACCCACCTCGTGTCTTTCAACTAACTTCAACGTTTTCATTTCCCTTGTTCCTTTTTATCATTTGTAAATAGATTTTATCACTTTATCACATCCTATAGTAAGGAGTCTCCTCCCACTGGATTTCATCCTATAGTAAGGAGTCTCCTCCCACTGGATTACATCCTATAGTAAGGAGTCTCTCCCACTGGATTACATCCTATGTAAGGAGTCTCCTCCCACTGGATTTCATCCTATAGTAAGGAGTCTTCCTCCACTGGATTTCATCCTATATAGTAAGGAGTCTCCTCCCACTGGATTTCTTCCTATAGTAAGGAGTCTCCTCCCACTGGATTACAGTCCTATAGTAAGGAGTCTCCCTTCCCACTGGATTTCATCCTATAGTAAGGAGTCTCCCCACTGGATTTCATCCTATATAGTAAGGAGTCTCCTCCACTGGATTTCTTCCTATAGTAAGGAGTCTCCTCCCACTGGATACATCCTATAGTAAGAGTCTCTTCAATGGATTGGGTGGGTATAAAGGTTGGACTAGATGACGTATGTCTTTATACAACCTCCAATACTATGTTACTATGTAACTGTTATACAGCCATTATGGGTAGGGTATAAAGTTGGACTAGATGGACGTATGTCTTTATACAACCTCCATACTATGTTACTATGTACCTGTTATACAGACATTATGGGTAGGGTATAAAGGTTGGTAGATGGACGGATGTCTTTATAACCTCCAATCTATGTTACTATGTAACTGTTATACAGACATTATGGGTAGGGTATAAAGGTTGGACTAGATGGACGATGTCTTTATAAAACCTCCAATACTATGTTACTATGTATGTTATACAACTTATGGGTAGGGTATAAAGGTTGGACTAGATGGCCGTATGTCTTTATCAACCTCCAAACTATGTTACTAGTAACTGTTATCAGACATTATGGTAGGGTATAAAGGTTGGACTAGATGGACGTATGTCTTTATACAACCTCCAATCTATGTTACTATGTAACTGTTATACAGACATTATGGTAGGGTATAAAGGTTGGACTAGATGGACGGATGTCTTTATACAACCTCCAATACTATGTTACTATGTAACTGTTATACAGACATTATGGGTAGGGTATAAAGGTTGGACTGACGGACGGATGTCTTTATACAACCTCCAATACTATGTTACTATGTAACTGTTATACAGACATTATGGTAGGGTATAAGGTTGGACTAGACGGACGTATGTCTTTATACAACCTCCAATACTATGTACTATGTAACTGTTAAACAGACATTATGGGTAGGGTATAAAGGTTGGACTAGATACGTATGTCTTATACAACCTCCAATACTATGTTACTATGTAACTGTTATACAGACATATGGTAGGGTATAAAGGTGGACTAGATGGACGTATGTCTTTTACAACCCCAAACTAGTTACTATGTAACTGTATACAACATTATGGGTAGGGTATAGGTTGGACTAATGGACGTATGTCTTTATACAACCTCCAATACTATGTTACTATGTAACTGTTATACAGACATTATGGGTAGGGTATAAAGGTTGGACTAGATGGACCTATGTCTTTATACAACCTCCAATACTATGTTACTATGTAACTGTTATACAGACATTATGGGTAGGGTATAAGGTTGGACTAGATGGACGTATGTCTTTATTCAACCTCCAATACTATGTTACTATGTAACTGTTATACAGACATTATGGGTAGGGTATAAGTTTGACTAATGTACTGTAGTCTTTTACAACCTCCAATACTATGTTACTATGTAACTGTTATACAGACATTATGGGTAGGGTATAAATGTGGACTAGATGGACGATGTCTTTATCAACCTCCAATACTATGTTACTATGTAACTGTTATACAGACATTATGGGTAGGGTATAAAGGTTGGACTAGATGGACGTATGTCTTTATACAACCTCCAATACTATGTTACTATGTAACTGTTATACAGACATTATGGTAGGGTATAAGGTTGGACTGGATGGACGTATGTCTTTATACAACCTCCAATACTATGTTACTATGTAACTGTTATACAGACATTATGGGTAGGGTATAAGGTTGGACTAGATGGACGTATGTCTTATACAACCTCCAATACTATGTTACTATGTAACTGTTATACAGACATTATGGGTAGGGTATAAAGGTTGGACTAGATGTACGTATGTCTTTATACAACCTCCAATACTATGTTGGAGGTTGATTATTGGCAGCGGTGACCTCAGCCATAGAAATGTGATAAAGGTGATTATTGGCAGCGGTGACCTCAGCCATAGAAATCTCCCAGAACTGATAAGGTTTATTAGCAGTGAAGTTCGCACAATTCCACATAGTTCTGAGAATCTCATTAATGGGCTGAGCTACAAGAGATGAAATTGAAGAAATGTAAAGTTTTTATTAATATTTACTTGGTTTCCTAATGAACCAACTGTAATGTTTATAAATGTTATAATGGACACTATGTAATTATACCCTTACATACTGTCACAATCCATATTAACCCTTTACATGCATACACATACATACATATATGGATTTCTATACATACACATACATACATACACACACATACTGTCACAATCCATATTAACCCTTTACATACATACACATACATACATATATGGATTTCTATACATACACATACATACATACATACACACACATACTGTCACAATCCATATTAACCCTTTACATACATACACATACATACATACATACATACATATATGGATTTCTATACATACACATATATACATACACACACATACTGTACTATAGGATGTAATCCAGTGGGAGGAGACTCCTTACTATAGGATGTAATCCAGTGGGAGGAGACTCCTTACTATAGGATGTAATCCAGTGGGAGGAGACTCCTTACTATAGAATGTAATCCAGTGGGAGGAGACCCCTAACTATAGGATGTAATCCAGTGGGAGGAGACTCCTTACTATAGGATGTGGTGATAAAGTGATAAAATCTATTTACAAATGATAAAAAGGAACAAGGGAAATGAAAACGTTGAAGTTAGTTGAAAGACACGAGGTGGGTGATAAGAGGATGTTCGTGGCCTTTGAAAAGACTCAGGAAGCAGAAAATTTTACTCCAACCTCCCCGTGTGGTCACATATACGAGCAGTGACCCATGAACAAGCCAACATCTCACCGCTCGCGTCACTGCACCGACGGTGCCAATTTATCCTTATCTTTAGCATAAATGAGAGTGGAACCTTCACTGCTTACCTGGGAGGTGGGAGAAGATTTTCCTACCTGGGTATTCCCAATAACATAGGGCATTGTTGCCCATGAAGGAGTTGTCAGGGTTGGTACCACGCACCTGTTCTCTTTACATCGCTCCACCTGAACAAGTGATGTCGGACAACGGAGAACACGGAATCGTAACCGTCCTTCCGGATCATCTCAATGACCCTCTTGAGGGTGTCAGGGTGCAGACAGGGGGACGTGGCCTGGATGTTCCCCACAATATCCACCTCTAGAACAGAACAATTAACAACGTTACCTTGAATATTACAGAAACGGTGCAATGGCGACACCTGGGTGCAATTCCCAGCATTCCCTGTCAGGCTGTGATTTGTGTATATATGTAACTTTATCAGCACCAGGGGGTCACTTACCTGGGTGGGAGATTAGGAACTCCTGGATGGTCTCCAAGGAGGAGGTTGTATCTTTAGAGACTTCGGGGCACCTGTGATGAACTTTGGCCCCAAACTGTAGGGCCACAGCTGCAATCTCATCATTATCGGTGGAAACCCAAACACTAAAGAAAGGAACAGAATGTTAATAATAATAGTGACAGGGTGCAGGGGTATATAAAATAAAATAATAATAATAGTGACGGGCGCAGGGGGTTATATAATAATAATAATAATAGTGACAGGGTGCAGGGGGTTAATATAATAATAATGTAACAGGGTGCAGGGTGGTTAATATAATAATATAATAATAATAGTGACAGGGTGCAGGGGGTTATATAATAATAATAATAATATAATAGTGACGAGTACAGGGGGTAATATAAATAATAATAATGTACAGGTGCAGGGGTTTTTATTCGGGAAGTTAATATAAATAATAATATATGAAGGGTATTTTTATATATTGTGCAGGAGGTTGCAGGGGGTTAATATATAATATAATGTGACGGGTGCAGGGGGTTATTTAATATGTAAGTACAGGGTCAGGGGTTATTATATTGTCAGTGAGTACTATTGTTGAGCAGGGTTGCAGGGTGGTGCAGTTTTAGTGGGAGGGCAGGGGTTTTAATATATAATTGCAGGTATATATGACAGGTCAGGGGTAATTTTTATATAATATGTGACAGGGTCAGGGGTTAATATATAATAATAATAAATGTGACAGGGTACAAGGGGGTTAATATAAATAATAATAATAATGTGACAGGGTCAGGGGTTTTTAGAGGGTTGGGTGGTTAATATAAATAATAATAATAAGTGACGGGGGCAGGGGGTTAAGGGGGTTAATATATAATAATAATAATTGTGACAGGGTACGGGGTAAGGGTTATAATATAAATAATAATGTGACAGGGTAATAATAATAAACAAGGGGTTTACAAAAGTAATACAAGGGGTTAATATAAATAATAATGTGACAGGGTGCAGGGGGTTATATAAATAATATAATGTGACAGGGTGCAGGGGGTTAATATAAATAATAATGTGACAGGGGTACAGGGGTTTAATTAATAATAATAATTAATATATATGGACAGCATGCAGGGGGTTAATATAAATAAAAATGTGACAGGGTACAGGGGGTTAATATAAATAACAATAATAATGTGACAGGGTACAGGGGGTTAATATAAAATAATAATAATAATGTGACAGGGTACAGGGGGGTTATATAATAATAATGTGACAGGGTACAGGGGGTTAATATAAATAATAATGTGACAGGGTACAGGGGGTTAATATAATAATAATAATAATAATAAGTGACAGGGGACAAGGGGTTAATATAAATAATATGTGGACAGGGTACAGGGGGTTAATATAAATAATAATGTGACAGGGTACAGGGGGTATATAAATAATAATAATATGGACAGTGGTCAGGGGGTTAATATAAATAATAATAATATAATAATGTGACAGGGTACAGGGGTTAATATAAATAATAATGTGACAGGGTACAGGGGTAATATAAATAATAATGTTGACAGGGTGACAGGGGGTTAATATAAATAATAATGTGACAGGGTACAGGGGGTTAATATAAATAATAATATAATGTGACAGGGTACAGGGGGGGAATATAAATAATAATAATAATGTGACAGGGTACAGGGGTTAATATAAATAATAATGTGACAGGGTACAGGGGTTAATATAAATAATAATGTGACAGGGTACGGGGGTTAATATATAATAATAATGTGACAGGGTACAGGGGGTTAATATAAATAATAATGTGACAGAGTGCAGGGGTACAGGGGGTTAATATAAATAATATAAAAAGTGATGCGAAGGGTGCAGGGGGTTAATAAAATAATAATAATAAGTGACAGGGTGGGTCAGGGGGTTAATTAAATAATAATAATAATGTGAAAGGGTACAAGGGTTAAATAAATATAATAATGTGACAGGGTGCAGGGGTTAATATAAATAATAATATAATGTGACAGGGTGCAGGGGGTTAATATAAATAATAATAATGTGACAGGGTGCAGGGGTGCAGGGGGTTAATATAAATAATAATAATATGACAGGGTGCAGGGGGGTTAATATAAATAATAATAATAATGTGACAGGGTCAGGGGTCAGGGTTATAAAATAATAATAATAATGTGACAGGGCAGGGTAGGGGTTAATATAAATAATAATATGTGACAGGGTGCAGGGGGTAATATAAAATAATAATAATGTGACAGGGTGCAGGGGGTTAATATAAATAATAATAATAATAATGTGACAGGGTACAGGGGGTTAATATAAATAATAATAATAATGTGACAGGGTACAGGGGGTTAATATAAATAATAATAATGTGACGGGTGCAGGGGGTTAATATAAATAATAATAATAATGTGACAGGGTGCAGGGGGGTAGAATAAATAATAATAATAATGTGACAGGGTGCAGGGGGTTAATATAAATAATAATAATAATGTGACAGGGTGCAGGGGGTTAATATAAATAATAATAATAATGTGACAGGGTACAAGGGGTTAATATAAATAATAATAATGTGACAGGGTGCAGGGGGTTAATATAAATAATAATAATAATGTGACAGGGTGCAGGGGGGTTAATATAAATAATAATAATAATGTGACAGGGTACAGGGGGTTAATATAAATAATAATAATGTGACAGGGTGCAGGGGGTTAATATAAATAATAATAATGTGACAGGGTACAAGGGGTTAATATAAATAATAATAATGTGACAGGGTGCAGGGGGTTAATATAAATAATAATAATAATGTGACAGGGTGCAGGGGGTTAATATAAATAATAATAATAATGTGACAGGGTGCGGGGGTTAATATAATAATAAAATATGTGACAGGGTACAAGGGGTTAAATATAAATAAATAATGTGACAGGGTGCAGGGGGTTATAAATATAATAATAATGTGACAGGGTGAGGGGGGTTAATATAAATAATAATAATAATGTGCAGGGTGCAGGGGGTTAAATAAATAATAATAATAATGTGACAGGGTGCAGGGGGTTAATAAAATAATAATATAATGTGACAGGGTACAAGGGGTAAGTTAATATAAATAATAATAATGTGACAGGGTGCAGGGGGGTTAAATAAATAATAATAATAATGTGACAGGGTGCAGGGGGTTAATAAAATAATAATAATAATGTGAGGGTGCAGGTTGGTGGTTAAATAAATAATAATAATAATGTGACAGGGGTCAGGGGGTAATATAAATAAAATAATAAGTGACAGGGTGCAGGGGTTAATATAAATAATAATAATAAGTGACAGGGTACAAGGGGTTAATATAAATAATATAATGTGACAGGGTTGCAGGGGGTTAATTAATAATAATAATGTGACAGGGTGCAGGTGGGGTTAAATAATAATAATAATAATGTGACAGGTGCAGGGGGTAATATAAATAATATAATAATGTGACAGGGTACAAGGGGTTTAATATAAATATAATAATGTGACAGGGTGCAGGGGGTTAATTAAATAATAATAAAAGTGACAGGGTGCAGGGGGTTAATATAATAATAATAATAATGTGACAGGTGGGTGAGGGGGTTAATATAAATAATAAGTGACAGGTGCAGGGGGTTAATATAAATAATAATAATGTTATATTAAATACAGGGACAGGGAAGGGTTAATATAAATATAACATTAAAATGGTTTATATATAATAAATATTTGTAGCAATAATAAATCAGTGAGAGGTGTCAGGGTTGACTGAGCGAGGGGGGATGCTGGGAGGTAGTTCTGGTAACTAACCTGGCAAACCCCCCACAATCACCGCGGCCCTCAGTACCAGCCAATGAGCGGGCGGCCCGCCAACTCCTTGATGTTCTTTAACGGGATCCCTTGCTCCCCCTCGGGCCAGGACTAGTGCAGACAGATGCCCCCAATTCCCGCCTCGCCATCTTGGTACCGGAACAATGAACGTGGTCACACGCGGGGGCTGCTGGGTAAAGATCCCGAGGGATCATGATTGGACAAACGTCCGAAATTTCTGCTAAGACATAGATTATAAGGACATCTCTGTCTATTATTAATTATAATGTATTGTATGTCTATTCTATATTTATTGTATGTCATTATTAATTATAATGTATTGTATGTCTATTATTATTATATGTTATTGTATGTCTATTATTATTTATAATGTATTGTATGTCTATTATTATTTATAATGTGTCTGTATGTTATTATTCTTTATATTATTTTATGTCTATTATATTTATAATGTGTCGTAGTCTATTATTATTATAATGTATTGTATGTCTATTATTATTTATAATGTGTCTGTATGTCTATTATTATTTATAATGTGTCTGTATGTCTATTATATTATAATGATGTATGTCTATTATTATTTATTAATGTGTCTGTATGTATATTATTATGTTAATGTATTGTATGTCTATTATATTTATAATGTATTGTATGTCTTTAGTAATTTAGAATGTTATGTATGTCTATATTATTTATAATGTATGTATGTCTATTATTATAATAATGTGTCTGTATGTGTCTATTATTATTTATAATGTGTTCTGTATTATTATTTATAATGTTTGTATGTCTATTATTATTAAATATTGTATGTCTATTTTATTTTTATAAGTATTGTATGTCTATTATTATTTATAATGTATTGTTATGTCTATTATTAATAATGTATTGTAGTCTATTATTATTTATTAAGTATTGTATGTCTATTATTATTATAATGTATTGTATGTCATATATTTATTATGTATTGTATGTCTATTAATTATATGTATTGTATCTATATTATTTATAATGTATGTATGTCTATATTATTTATATGTATTGTATGTCTATTATTAATTATAATGTATTGTAGTCTATATTATTTATAATGTGTCTGTATGTCTATTATTAATTATAATGTATTGTATGTCTATTATTTAATTATAATGTATGTATGTCTATTATTATATAAGTGTCGATGTTATTATAATTATAATGTATTGTATGTCTATTTATTATATAATGTATTGATGTCATATTATTTATATGTATTGTATGTCTATATTATTAAATGTATTGTATGTCTATTATTATTTATAATGTATTGTATGTCTATTATTATTTATAATGTGTCTGTATGTATTATTATTTATAATGTGTCTGTTGTATTATATTTTAATGTATTGTATGTCTATTATTATTTATAATGTGTTGTATGTCTATTATTATTATAATGTGTTTGTATGTCATTATTATTTATAATTGTGATGTGTCATTATTATTATAATGTATTGTATGTCTATTATTATTTTAATGTATTGTATTGTCTATTATTATTTATATGTTGTATTCTATTATATTATAATTGTCTATGTTATATTATTTATATGATGTGTTGTCTATTATATTATAATGTATTGTATGTCTATTATTATTTATAATGTATTGTATGTCTATTATTAGTATTAATGTATTGTCTGTCTATATATTATTTATAATGTATTGTATGTCTATTATTATTTATAATGTGTCTTGTATGTCTATTATATTTATAAGTATTGAGTCATTATTATTTATAATGTATTGTATGTCTATATATTATAATGTATTGTGATGTCTATTTATTTATAATGTGTTGTATGTCTATTATTATTATAAATGTTGTATGTAGTATTATTATTATAATGTATTGTATGTCTATTATTATTTATAATGTATTGTATGTCTATTATTATTATAATTGTAGTGTATGTCTATTATTATTTATAATGTATTGTATGTGCTATTATTATTATTTATAAGTATTGTATGTCTATTATTATTTATAATGTTGTATGTCTATTATATTTATAATGTATTGTATGTCTATTATTAATTATAATGTGATTGTATGTCTATTATTATAATAATGTATTGTATGTCTATTATTATTTTATAATGTTTGTATTGTATTATTATTTATAATGTGTTGTATGTCTATTATTATTTATATGTATTGTATGTCTATTATTTTATAATGTATTGATGTCTATTATTATTAATAAGGTTTGTATGTCTATATTATTATAATGTATTGTTATGTCTATTATGTATTTATAATGTATTGTATGTCTATATTATTTATAATGTATTGTATGTCTATTATTAAATAATGGTTGTATTTATTAGTAATTATTAATGTATTGTATGTATATTATTATTTATAAGTATTGTTGATGTCATTATTATTTTAATGGATTGTATGTCTATTTTATTATAATGTTGTATGTATGCTATTATTATTTATAATGTATTGTATGTCTATTATTATTTATAATGTATTGTATGTCTATTATTATTTATAATGTATTGTAGTCTATTATTATTATAATGTTTGTATGTCTATTAAATTATAATGTATTGTATGTCTATATTATTTATAATGTATTGGTATGTCTATATTATTTATAATGTATTGTATGTCTATTATTATTAATATTATGTTCGTATGTCTATTATTATTTATAAGTGTATTGTCGTATTATTTTTATAATGTATGTATGTCTTATTATTATTATAATGTATTGTATGTCTATTATTATTTATAATGTATTGTATTGTCTATTATTATTATAATGTATTGTATGTCATTATTAGTTATAATGTATTGTATGTCTATTATTATTTATATATGTATGTGATGTCTATTATTATTTATAATGTATTTGTAGTTCTTATTATTTATAATGTATTGTATGTCTATATTATTTATAATGTGATTGTAGTCTCTTATTATTTAATGTATTGTATGTCTATTATTATTTATAATGTGTTGTATGTCTATTATATTTATAATGTATTGTATGTCTATTATTATTTATAATGTTATGTATGGCTATTATTATATATTTAAATGTATTGTATGTCTATTATTATTTATAATTGTTATTGTATGTCTATTATTATTTATAATGTATTGTATGTCTATATTATTAATAATGTTTGTATGTCTATTATTATTATAATGTATGTATGTCTATTATTATTTAATGTATTGTATGTCTATTATTATTATAATGTAGTGTATGTTCTATTATTATTATAATGTATTGTAGTCTATTATTATTAAGAATGGTGTCTGTATGTCTATTATTATTTATAATGTATTGTAGTGCTATTATTAGTTATAATGTATGTATGTCTATTATATTATAATGTATTGGATGTCTATTATTATTGCATAAGGCCATTGCCTATGCTCCTATCGATTACTCCGAAATTTCCCTCCTTTGGTCTGTCATGCTCCCATTTACTCGATTATTAATGTGTGTAGGTCTAGTTATTCTGTATAATGTTCTATGTTAGTCTATTACCTATTCCATACTGTATCGTTATGTCTTATTATTTCATAAGTGTCTTATCCGTATGTACTATTATCCTGATTTCCCACTATGTCTATTGTATGTGCCATTATTATTTATATGTTATTGTATGCCTCTCCACTATATTTTTTATAATGTATTGTAGTCTCATTATCTTTAGTATAATTTTTTTGTACCTTGTATGTCTATCTACTTCATCTATAATTTTTGTTCCTCAGTTATTGTTCGTCATTATTAATTATAACCCTGTATCTGCTATCGTCGACTGGATTTTATTCTCATCTTTCAACCGGGGCCTTTTAATTTTTTAGACTTTGTTTGTACCTGCTCTATCACTTCATTTACTAATGTATGTACTGTAATTAGATTTATAATGTATTGTTCATGTCTTTATTATTCTCCTTATAATGTCGTCCCCCCCTTTTTCCTTTCTCCTTTTTTTTCCCCCCCCCTTTTCTTTCCCCTTTCTTTGTCCTGCCTATCGTATACTTAGTATCTAAATGTATTGTATCGCGTCCTATGATTATTATATAATGTGTTTTCTGCCATGTCCCATTTATTTGTATTTCTAATGTATTGTAGCCCTCTCTATCATATTAATCTAATGCGCGTCCTGTCGTTATTATTATCCTATCACTGTGTCGGCATTGTCTATTTATTACCTTCCCCCCCTATAATTTTGTCTGTAGTGTCTCATACTGATTGATATGTAGTATTGTGATATTATTGTAATCTAATGTGTCTGGTTTTTTATGCCCCCTTTCCCCCCCCCCCCCCCCTGCATTTATGACGTATAATTGTATTGATTCTATTATTACCTTGCCTACTAATGTCTGTTTTTACTTTTGTCTTTTTTAGTATTTTATAATGTACTTGTTACTGTTCTCATTATTTTATTTATTCAATGTCCTTTCATTGTATGCTTGCTATTTATCTACTTTGACTTAATGTATTTGGTCCGTCTCATCCACCCATTAATAACAGTGTGTTCTGTATGTCTAACTTATTATTGATACATGTATTGTAGGTCTCATTTTATTATTACCATATTTTGTGTTCCTGTATGTCCTATATTATCTATAATGGTCTGTCCCATGTCTATTATTATTATAATGTGCTACCTGTTTGTCGTTTTATTCATTGTTAAGTTCATCTACATGTTATCTGCTTATGGTCTAGTTTTATTTAGAATCCGTTTATTGTATGTTATTTATTATTTTATTATACCTGCCTGTCTGTATGTCTATTTTCTTTTTTTATTGTTATAATGTATCTGTATGTCTACCTGTAGTATGTTATTTAATGTTAGTGTATGCTACTATTATCGTTATATATGTCCCGTCTGTGAGTATATTTACTTTCCCTATATGTGTCCTGCCTACTGTCTATTACTTTATTCCTTCTTCCTATACAGTAATCGCTCACTGTCTTTATTTATCCTATCAATGTTTCGTAGTTTCCATTATTATTATTAAAGTATGTTATGTGAATATTATTATTTATATATGTAGTGCCTATGTCCTGCCTCATTACTCTTTAGAATGGTATTTGTTTTATGTCTCCATTATTTTCTTCTAATGTATGTATGTCTAATTAATTAGTAATGTAATGTATGTCTATTACTCAGTCCTTATTATTACCCGTAATTGCTATGTCCTATTACTTTTGATTTATTTAATGCTCATCTTGTCATGCTTATATTATTATCGTATAATGTATCTGTATGTAATTTATTTTTATATTGTATTGTTCCTATGTCCCATTTTTACGCAATAATGTGTCTGTATGTCTTTATTATTACCTAATGTATCGCCTAGCTATTATCCTCTACTTAATAATGCGTCTGTTATGTATATTATCTATTTTTCCCCCATAATGTGTCTGTGATGTGTGTGGTCTATTGAGTATTTAAAGTGTCTGTATGTTATTATTCCTGGTTCTGAATTGTATTGTACATGCTATTATTAATGATACATTTTGTGCTTCCCCCCCCCTTTCCTTCTTTCCTTTTCTTTTTTTTCCTTGTCTGTCGTTATTGTCATGATACTTTATAATGTCATTCGTATGTCTCCATTTTTATATTATAACTGTTGTCTGTATGTCTATTTATCGATTTATAATGTCATTGTCACTGCTTTTGTCTAATTATTATTGTTATAATGTATCGGTTACCCCTGTCCTATCCATTATTTTTTTTTCTTATAATATGGTAGGTCTTTTTTTATTCAGTATCCTACTTTATGTGCTTTGTATGTCTATTATTATTTTAATGTATTGTACTGTACTATATTATCCTTTATAATTTCTGTATGTCTATTATTATGTGCATAATGTATTTTTTATGTCCTCATTAGTTTACTCTTTATAATGTATGGTAAGGTCTATTATTAATTATACGTAGTGTATGCTCTTTATTTATTTATAAGTATTGATGTCATTATCCCCTATTCTTATTCCCACTTATTGTATTGTTATTTTGTTTTTGTTTTTTCATTAGTCCTATTTTTTTATGACACCTGTTTGTCTGTCTATATTATTTATAATGTGTTCGGTATGTACTATCTCAGAATCTTATTTTAATGTTATGTATGTCCTATTATATTATAAATGTGTCTGTAGCGCCCTCTATTACTATTTAGAATGTATCTGGTATGTCTTTATTCATATGTTAGCACTGTATGGCCCCGCCATGTCACATTATTTTACCCCCCCTTTTTCCTCCTTTATACCATGCCTTATTGCTATGTCTATTATTATTATGAATGTGGCTGCTCATGCTCTATTATCCACCTTCTATAACGTGATGCTATGTCTCATTGTATTATTATAATGTACCTTGTTCATTTTTGCTGTACCCCTTATTATTTGATATGTATGTAGGTCATTTTTTGTCTTTATTTAATTATTTTAAAGGTTATGTAGTCATTATTAGTTAGAATGTGTCTGCCCTTTCTATGTCTTATATTATTGTGATGTTTTAATGTTATGCGTTTTATGTCTATCTCATTTATGTTATAATTCGTATTGTCATGGACGATTTATATTTTACCCTTAATGTGGGCTGTCCCCCCTGTCCTATTATTAATTTAAGGATTGTAGCTATTATTATTTATATATGGTGGTGTCTATCCTTCCCCCCCCCCTTTCATTGATCCTCGCATAACGCCGTACCTGGTTTCATGCTGATCATCTATTATTATAATGTATTTGTTATGTCTACTTACTATTTAGCAATGTGTATGTATGTCATTTTATTTTGCATAATGTTCGCTATCCGCTGCTTATGTCCTATTTAGTAGTGTCCTTTTTCTTTTTTTGATAATGTTATTGTAGTGTCCTATAATTGTATTTTATCAATGTCATTCGTTAGGTTCGATGTTTTATTTTTCCCCTCCCAATTTTATTATATCCGGTATTCGTATGTTCTATTATCCTATAGTGGTTACCCACCTGTGTTCCCCTTTTTGTATGTGTCCTCATTATTTATTTCCAAATGTGTTATTTTGTATGTTATATTATTTCTCAGTGTGCTTTGTATGTCTATTATTGAATTATAATGTATTGTATGTGTCTATTATTATTCTCCCGTAATACTGTGTCTGTATGTCTATTTTTTCATATCGTTATAATGGGTCTGCTTTTATCGTCTATTTATTATATAATGTATTGGTATTATGTATCTTTTTTTTTTCATTATTATTATAATGTATTGTTATGTTCCTCTATTATTATTATAATGTACTTGTATGCTTCTACCTTATATTTGCAAACCGTATTTTTGGTTAGTCTTAGTTACTTATTTTTATTTAATGTATGTATGTTCTTATTATTATTTTTTTTTATAATGCTCTTGATGTCTCCTTACTATCTAGAAGTGATTGTAGTTCTATTATATCTGATAATGTATCCCTCGCCTATGTATAGTATTATTATCAATGTGCCTCTGCTATGTCATTTATTATATTGTCTATAATGCTGCCCGCGTGAGGCTATTATTTATCTTATATGTTTCCCCGGTTGTGTTTGGGAGGAGACTCCTTACTATAGGAAGAAATCCAGTGGGAGGAGACTCCTTACTATAGGATGAAATCCAGTGGGAGGAGACTCCTTACTATAGGAGGTAATCCAGTGGGAGGAGACTCCACTTAAATAGGAGTAATCCAGTGAGGGAGGAGACTCCTTACTATAGGATGAAATCCAGTGGGAGGAGACTCCTTACTATAGGATGTGATAAAGTGGATAAAACTATTTACAAATGATAAAAAGGAAACAAAGGGAAATGAAAACGTTGAAGTTAGTTGAAAGACACGAGGTGGGTGATAAGAGGATGTTCGTGGCCTTTGAAAAGACTCAGGGAAGCAGAAAATTTTACTCCAACCTCCCCGTGTGGTCACATATACGAGCAGTGACCCATGAACAAGCCAACATCTCACCGCTCGCGTCACTGCACCGACGGTGCCAATTTATTCCTTATCTTTAGCATTAAATGAGAGTGGAACCTTCACTGCTTACCTGGGAGGTGGGAGAAGATTTTCCTACCTGGGATATTCCCAATAACATATGGGCCATTGTTGCCCATGAAGGAGTTGTCAGGGTTGGTACCACGCACCTGTTCTCTTTACATCGCTCCACCTGAACAAGTGATGTCGGACAACGGAGAACACGGATCGGAACCGTCCTTCCGGATCATCTCAATGACCCTCTTGAGGGTGTCAGGGTGCAGACAGGGGGACGTGGCCTGGATGTTCCCCACAATATCCACCTCTAGAACAGAACAATTAACAACGTTACCTTGAATATTACAGAAACGGTGCAATGGCGACACCTGGGTGCAATTCCCAGCATTCCCTGTCAGGCTGTGATTTGTGTATATATGTAACTTTATCAGCACCAGGGGGTCACTTACCTGGGTGGGAGATTAGGAACTCCTGGATGGTCTCCAAGGAGGAGGTTGTATCTTTAGAGACTTCGGGGCACCTGTGATGAACTTTGGCCCCAAACTGTAGGGCCACAGCTGCAATCTCATCATTATCGGTGGAAACCCAAACACTAAAGAAAGAGAACAGAATGTTAATAATAATAATAGTGACAGGGTGCAGGGGGTTAATATAATAATAATAATAATAATAATAGTGACAGGGCGCAGGGGGTTAATATAAATAATAATAATAATAGTGACAGGGTGCAGGGGGTTAATATAAATAATAATGTAACAGGGTGCAGGGGGTTAATATAAATAATAATAATAATAATAGTGACAGGGTGCAGGGGGTTAATATAAATAATAATAATAATAATAATAGTGACAGAGTACAGGGGGTTAATATAAATAATAATAATGTAACAGGGTGCAGGGGGTTAATATAAATAATAATAGTGACAGGGTGCAGGGGGTTAATATAAATAATAATAATGTGACAGGGTACAAGGGGTTAATATAAATAATAATAATAATGTGACAGGGTGCAGGGGGTTAATATAAATAATAATAATAATGTGACTGGGTGCAGGGGGTTAATATAAATAATAATAATAATGTGACAGGGTACAAGGGGTTAATATAAATAATAATGTGACAGGGTACAAGGGGTTAATATAAATAATAATGTGACAGGGTGCAGGGGGTTAATATAAAAATAATAATAATGTGACAGGGTGCAGGGGGTTAATATAAATAATAATGTGACAGGGTACAGGGGTTTAATATAAATAATAATAATAATAATATGTGACAGCATGCAGGGGGTTAATATAAATAATAATGTGACAGGGTACAGGGGGTTAATATAAATAACAATAATAATGTGACAGGGTACAGGGGGTTAATATAAATAATAATAATAATAATGTGACAGGGTACAAGGGGTTAATATAAATAATAATGTGACAGGGTACAGGGGGTTAATATAAATAATAATGTGACAGGGTACAGGGGGTTAATATCAATAATAATAATAATAATAATGTGACAGGGTACAAGGGGTTAATATAAATAATAATGTGACAGGGTACAGGGGGTTAATATAAATAATAATGTGACAGGGTACAGGGGGTTAATATAAATAATAATATAATGTGACAGGGTACAGGGGGTTAATATAAATAATAATAATAATAATAATGTGACAGGGTACAAGGGGTTAATATAAATAATAATGTGACAGGGTACAGGGGGTTAATATAAATAATAATGTGACAGGGTACAGGGGGTTAATATAAATAATAATGTGACAGGGTACAGGGGGTTAATATAAATAATAATAATAATGTGACAGGGTACAGGGGGTTAATATAATAATAATAATATGTGACAGGGTACAAGGGGTAATATAAATAATAATGTGACAGGGTACAGGGGGTTAATATAAATAATAATGTGACAGGGTACAGGGGGTTAATATAAATAATAATGTGACAGGGTACAGGGGGTTAATATAAATAATAATGTGACAGGGTGCAGGGGGTTAATATAAATAATAATAATAATGTGACAGGGTGCAGGGGGTTAATATAAATAATAATAATAATGTGACAGGGTGCAGGGGGTTAATATAAATAATAATAATAATGTGAAAGGGTACAAGGGCTTAATATAAATAATAATAATGTACAGGGTGCAGGGGGTTAATAAATAATAATTATATGTGACGGGTGCAGGGGGTTAAAATAAATAATAATAATGTGACAGGGTGCAGGGGGGTAATATAAATAATAATAATATGACAGGGTGCAGGGGGTTAATATAATAATAATAATAATGTGACAGGGTGCAGGGGGGTTAATATAAATAATAATAATAATATGTGAACAGGGGTGCAGGGGGTTAATATAAATAATAATAATGTGACAGGGTGCAGGGTGGGTTAATATAAATAATAATAATAATGTGACAGGGTGCAGGGGGTTAATATAAAATAATAATAATTAAGTGACAGGGTACAGGGGGTTAATATAAATAAATAATAATGTGACAGGGTACAGGGGGTTAATATAAATAATAATGTGACAGGGTGCAGGGGGTTAATATAAATAATAATAATAATGTGACAGGGTGCAGGGGGTTAATATAAATAATAATAATAATGTGACAGGGTGAAGGGGGTTAATATAAATAATAATAATGTGACAGGGTGCAGGGGGTTAATATAAATAATAATAATAATGTGACAGGGTACAAGGGGTTAATATAAATAATAATAATGTGACAGGGTGCAGGGGGTTAATATAAATAATAATAATAATGTGACAGGGTGCAGGGGGTTAATATAAATAATAATAATAATGTGACAGGGTACAAGGGGTTAATATAAATAATAATAATGTGCAGGTGCAGGGGTTAGGGGGTTAATTAAATATAATAATAATGTGACAGGGTCAAGGGTTAATATAAATAATAATAATGTGACAGGGTGCGGGGTTAATATAATAATAATAATAATGTGACAGGGTGCAGGGGGTTTAATATAAATAAATAATAATGTGACAGGGTGCAGGGGGTTAATATAAATAATAATAATAATGTGACAGGGTACAAGGGGTTAATATAAATAATAATAATGTGACAGGGTGCAGGGGGTTAATATAAATAATAATAATAATGTGACAGGGTGCAGGGGGTTAATATAAATAATAATAATGTGACAGGGTGCAGGGGGTTAATATAAATAAATAATAATGTGACAGGGTGCAGGGGGGTTTAATATAAATAATAAAAATAATGTGAAGGGTAAAGGGGTTAATATAAAATAATAATAATGTGACAGGGTGCAGGGGGTTAATATAAATAATAATAATAAGTGACGGGTGCAGGGGGTTAGTTATATAAATAATAATATAATGTGACAGGGTGTGCAGGGGGTTAATATAATAATAATAATAATGTGACGGGTGCAGGGGTGGTTAATATAAATAATAATAATAAGTGACAGGGTGCGGGTGGGTTAATATAATAATAATAATAATGTGACAGGGTACAAGGGGTTAATATAAATAATAATAATGTGACAGGGTGCAGGGGGTTAAATAAATAATAATAATGTGACAGGGTCAGGGGGTAATATAATATAATAATATGTGACAGGTGTGCAGGGGGTTAATATAATAATAATAATATGTGACAGGGTGCAGGGGGTTAATATAAATAATAATAATGTGACAGGGTGCAGGGGGTTAATATAAATAATAATAATAATGTGACAGGGTGCAGGGGGTTAATATAAATAATAATAATAATGTGACAGGGTGCAGGGGGTTAATATAAATAATAATGTGACAGGGTGCAGGGGGTTAATATAAATAATAATAATGTTATATTACAATACAGGGACAGGGAAGGGTTAATATAAATAATAACATTATAAATGGTTTATATTATAATAAATATTTGTAGCAATAATGAAATCAGTGAGAGGTGTCAGGGTTGACTGAGCGGAGGGGATGCTGGGAGTTGTAGTTCTGGTAACTAACCTGTCAAACCCCCCACAATCCACCGCGGCCCTCAGTACCCAGCCAATGAGCGGGCGGCCCGCCAACTCCTTGATGTTCTTTAACGGGATCCCCTTGCTCCCCCCTCGGGCCAGGACTAGTGCAGACAGATGCCCCCAATTCCCGCCCTCCGCCATCTTGGTACCGGAACAATGACACGTGGTCACACGCGGGGGCTGCTGGGTAAAGATTCCCACGACGGGATCATGTGATCTGGACAAACGTCACGAAATTTCCTGCTAAGGACATAGAATTATATAGGACATCTCTGTCTATTATTAATTATAATGTATTGTATGTCTATTATTAATTATAATGTTTGTTGTTCTTACCTATTATTATAATTGTTTGTATGTCTGAATTATTAATTTAATTATTGTATGTCTATTATATATTATAATGTTTGTATGTCTATTTATTTATAATGTATTGTATGTCTATTATTATTATAATGTGTTGTATTTCTTTTTTTTATAATTATTGTATGTCTATTATTATTATAATGTATTGTATGTCTATTATTATTTATATTATGTATGTCTATTATTAATTATAATGTATTGTATGTCTATTATTATTTATAATATGTAATTTGTTGTCTATTATTATTTATAATGTATTGATATCTCTATTGATTATTTTAATGTATTGTATGTCTATTATTATTTATAATGTATTGTATGTCTATTATTATTATAATGTTTGTATGTCTATTATTTTTATAATGTATTGTATGTCTATTATTATTTTAATGTTTGTATGTCTATTATTATTTATAATGTATTGTATGTCTATTATTATATAATGTATTGTATGTCTATTATTAATTATATGTATGTATGTCTAATTATTATTTATAATGTATTGTATGTCTATTATTATTATAATGGTCGTATGTCATTATTATTTTAATGTTTGTTGTCAATTATATTATAATGTAATGGTATGTCTATGATTATTTATAATGTATTGTATGTCTATTAATTATAATGTATTGTATGTCTATTATTATTATATGTCTTGTATGTCTATTTTTATTTATAATGTGTCTGTATGTCATATTATTTTATAATTGTCTGTATGTCTATTATTATTATAATGTATTGTATGTCTATTATTATTTTAATGTATTGTTGTCTATTATTATTTATAATGTGTCTGTATGTCTATTATTATTTATAATGTATTGTATGTCTATTATTATTTATAATGTGTTGAAATGTCTATTTATTAATTATATGTATTGTATGTCTATTATTATTTATAATGTTATTGTATGTCTATTATTATTTATAATGTATTGTTGTCTATTATTATTTATATGTATTGTATGTCTATTATTATTTATAATGTATTGTATGTCTTATTATATTATAATGTTTGTATGTCTATTATTTTTTATATGGATTGTATTGTCTATATTATTTAATAATGTTATTGTATGTCTTTATTATTTATAATGTATTGTAATGTCTATTATATTTATAATGTATTGTATGTCTATTATTATTAATGTGTCTGTATGTCTATTATTATTATATGTATTGTATGTCTATTATTATTTATATGTATGTTATGTCTATTATTATTTATATGTATTGTTGTCTTTATTGTTTTTTATTTATAATGTATTGTATGTCTTATTATTATAAGTGTAGTCTTTTTATTTTATGTATTGTATGTCTATTATTTTTTAATGTATTGTATGTCTATTATTATTTATATGTTTGTTTCTATATTTGTGATGTATTGTATGTTCTATTATTATTTTATAATGTATTGTAATGTCTATTATTATTTATATGTATTGTAGGTCTATTATATTTTAATGTATTGTATGTCTATTATTTTTATAAGTAGTTGTATGTCATTATTATTTATTAATGTATTGTATGTCTATTAATTATTTATATATGTATTGTATGTCTATTATTATTATAATGTATTGTATGTCTATTATTATTAATAATGTTTGTATGTCTATTATTATTTATAATGTTGTATGTCTATTATTATGTTAATGTTTGTATCATATATTTATAATGTATTGTATGTCTATTATTTTAATGTATGAGTGTATGTCTATTATTATTTATAATGTCTTGTATGTCTATTATTATTATAATGTGTCTGTATGTCTAGTATTATTTATAATGTATTGTATGTCTATTATTTTATAATGTGTCTTGTATGTCTATTATTATTTATAATGTATTGTATTTCTATTATATTATATGTGTTGTATGTCTTTATTATTATATGTATTGTATGTCTATTATTATTTATAATGTATTTGTATGTCATTATATTTATAATGTATTGTATGTCTATTAATTTTATATGTTTGTATGTCTATTTTATTTATAATGTATGTTTTCTATTATTATTAAAATGTGTCTGTATGTCTATTATTATTATAATGTATTGTATGTCTATATTATTAATAATGTTTGTTGTCTATTATTATTATATGTTTGTATGTCTATTATTAGTTATAATGTTTGTAGGCTATTATTATTTATAATGTATGTATTCTATTATTATTATAATGTATTGTTGTCTATTATTATTTTATAATGTGTCTGTATGTCTATTATTTATAATGTATTGTATTCATATTATATATGTATTGTATGTCTATTATTATTTATAATGTGTCTTATGTCTATTATTATTTATAATGTATTTGTAGTCTATTATTATTTATAATGTATTGTATGTCTATTATTATTTAATAATGTATTGTATGTCTATTATTATTTATAATGTATTGTATGTCTATTATTATTTATATGTTTGTTGATGTCTATTATTATTTATAATGTATTGTATGTCTATTATTATATATGTATTGTATGTCTTATTATTTATATGTATTGTATGTCTATTATTATTTATATGTGTATGTATGTCTATTATTATTTATAATGTATTGTATTTCTATTATTATTAATATGTGTCTGTATGTCTATTATTATTTATAATGTATTGTATGTCTATTTTATATATGTGTCTGTATGTCTATTATTATTTAATATGTGTCTGTATGTCTATTATTATTTATAATGTATTGTATGTCTTTATTATTATAATGTTTGTATGTCTATTATTATTATAATGTTGTATGTCTATTTTATTTATAATGTATTGTATGTCTATTATTATTTAAATGTTGTATGTCTATTATTATTTATATGTAGTATGTCTATTATATTTATATGTATTGTATGTCTATTATTATTTATAATGTATTGTATGTCTATTATTTTTATAATGTTTGTATGTCTTTATTATTTTATAATGTGTTTATGTCTATTATTATTTATAATGTGTCTGTATGTCTATTATTATTTATAATGTATTGTATGTCTATTATTATTTATAATGTATTGTATGTCTATTATTATTTATAAGTGTCTGTATGTCTATTTTATTTATAATGGTCTGTATGTCTATTATTATTTATAATGTATTGTATGTCTTTATTATTTATGTGTCTGTATGTCTATTATTATTTATGTATTGTATGTCTATTATTATTTATAATTTGTTGTTGTCTATTATTATTTATAATGTATGTGTATGTCTATTATTATTTATAATTGTTGTATGTCATTATAATTATAATGTTTGTATGTCTATTATTATTTATAATGTATTGTATGTCTATTATTATTTATAATGTATTGTATGTCTATTTTATTATAATGTATTGTATGTCTATTATTATTATAATGTATTGTATGTCTATATTTTTATAATGTATTGTATGTCTATTATTATTTAATGTTGTATGTCTATTATTATTAGAATGTATTGTAGTCTATTATTATTTATAATGTGTCTGTATGTCATTATTATTTATAATGTATTGTGTCTTTATTATTATAATGTATTGTATGTCTATATTATTTAATGTATGTATGTCTTTATTATTATAATGTATGTTGTCTATTTTATTATTTAAATGTATTTCTATTGATTATTATTTTATAATGTATTTATGTCTATTATTATTATAATGTATTGTATGTCTATTATTATTATGTTATTGTATGTCTATTATATTATAATGTATTGTATGTCTATTTTATTTATAATTGTAGTGTATGTCTATTATTATTATAATGTATTGTATGTCTATTATTATTTATAATGTATTGTATGTCTATTATTATTATATGTATTGTATGCTATTATTATTATAATGTTTTGTATGTCTATTATTATTTATAATGTATTGTATGTCTATTATTATTTATAAAAATGTGCTGTATGTCTATTATTATTAAAGGTATATGTTGTTATTAATAAGGTATTGTATGTCTATTATAATTAATAGTATTGTATGTCTATTATTATTATAAATGTATTGTATGTCTATTTTATTTATAATGTGTGTATGTCTATTATTATTTATAATGTATTGTATGTCTATTATTATTTTATATGTATTGTATGTCTAATTATTTTTAATGTATTGTATGTCTATTTAATTATAAGTATTGTATGTCTATTATTATTTATAATGTATTGTATGTCTATTATTATTTATAATGTGTCTGTAGTCTTTATTATTTATAATGTATTGTATGTCTATTATTATTATAATGTATTGTATTTCTATTATTAATTATTGTATTGTATGTCTATTATTATTTTATAGTATTGTATGTCTATTATTATTTATATGTTTGTATGTCTATTATTATTTATAATGTATTGTATGTTCTTATTAATTATAATGTATTGTATGTCTATATTATTTATAATGTAATTGTAGTCTATTATTATTATATGTATTGTATGTCTATTATTATTTAATGTATTGTATGTCTATTTTATTTATAATGTGTCTGTATGTCTATTATTATTTATAATGTGTTTGTATGTCATTATAATTTATAATGTATTGTAGTCATTATTATTTATAATTTATTGTATGTCTATTATTATTTATAGTGTCTGTAGTCTATATTTATTATATGTATTGATTGCTATTATTATTTATATGTGTTGTATGTCTATTATTATTTATAATGTATTGTATGTCTATTATTATTATATGTATTGTATGTCTATTATATTTATAGTATGTTGTCATATTATTTATAATGTATTGTATGTCTATTATTATTTATAATGTATTGTATGTCTATTATTATTATAATGTATCTGTATGTCTATTATTATTTATAATGTATTGTATGTCTATTTTATTTTATGTGTGTATGTCTATTTATTATTATAATGTATTGTATGTCTATTATTATTTATAATGTTATGTATGTCTATTATTATTATATAATGTGTCTTTGTATGTCTATTATTATTTATAATGTATTGTATGTCTATTATTTTTTAATGTTTGTATGTCTATTATTATTTATATGTATTGTATTCTATTATTATTTAATGTATGTATTCTATTATTATTTATAAGTTTGTATGTCTATATTATTTTTAGTGTCTGTATGTCATATTATTTATAATGTATGGTATGTCTATTATTATTTATAATGTATGTATGTCTATTATTATTTATAATGTATTGTAGTTCTATTTTATTTATATTTATTTAATGTATTAGATTTATGTATGTCTATTATTATTTAATGTATTGTATGTCTATATTATTTATATGTATGATGTCGATTATTTATATGTATTGTATGTCATTATTATTTAAATGTATTGTATGTCTATTATTATTAATTGTATTGTATGTCTATTATTATTTATAATGTATTGTATGTCTATTATTTATTTATATGTATTGTATGTCTATTATTATTTTATAATGTATTGTATGTCTATTATTATTTATATGTGTCTGTATGTCTATTATATTTATAATGTATTGTATGTCTTTATTATTAATATGTGTCTGTATGTCTATTATTTTATAATGTATTGTATGTCTATTATATTATATAATGTGTCTGTATGTCTATTATTATTATAATGTTTGTATGTCTATTATTATTTAATATTTGTCTGTATGTCTTTATTATTTTATAATGTATTGTATGTCTATTATTAATTATATTGTCTGTATGTCTATTATTATTATAATGTAGTGTTGTCTATTATTATTTATAATGTATTGTATGTCTATTATTATTTATAATGTATTGTATGGTCTTATATTATTTATTAATGTATTGTATGTCATTATTATTATGTTTGTATTTCTATTATTATATAATGTGTTGTATGTCTATTTTATTTATAATTGTTGTATGTCTATTATTATATAAGTATTTGTATGTCTATTATTATTTAATGTGTTGTAGTCATTATATTTATATGTGTCTGTATGTCTATATTATTTATAATGTTGTATGTCTATTATTATTATAATGATATGTATGTCTATTATTATTTTATAATGTTTTGTTGTCTATTATTTATGTATATGTATTTATGTCTATTATTATTTATAATGTATTGTATGTCTATTTATTTATACAGTGTTGTATGGTCTATTATTATTTATAATGTATTGTATGTCTTTATTATTTATAATGTATTGTATGTCTATTATTATTTATATGTATTTTATGTCTATTATTATTTAATGTATTGTATGTCTATTATTATTATAATGTATTGTATGTCTATTATTATTTATAATGTATTGTATGTCTTATTATTATTATAATGTATTGTATGTCTATTTATTATTTATAATGTATTTTGTCTATTATTATTTATAATGTATTGTATGTCTATTATTATTTATAATGTATGTATGTCTTTTATTATTTATATGTATTGTATGTCATTATTATTATAATGTTGTATGTCTATTTTATTTATAATGTATTGTATGTCTATTATTATTAATAATGTGTCTGTATGTCTATTATTATTTATAATGGTTGTATGTCTATTATTATTTATAATGTGTCTGTATGTCTTATTATTTATATGTATTGTGTCTTTATTATTATAATTTTTCTGTTGTCTATTATTATTTATATGTATTGTATGTCTTTATTATTTATATGTGTCTGTATGTCTATTATATTTATAATGTATTGTATGTCTATTATTATTTATAATGTATTGTTGTCTATTTTATTTTATAATTGTATTGTATGTCTATATTATTTATAATGTTTTGTTGTCTATTATTATTTATAATGTTGTATGTCTATTATTTTTATAATGTATTGTATGTCTATATTATTTATATGTTGTATGTCTATTATTTTTATAATGTAGTATGTCTATTATTAATTATAATGTATTGTATGTCTATTATTAAATTTATAAGTTATTGTATGTCTATTATTATTATAATGTATTGTATGTCTATTATTATTTATATGTTATTTGTCTATTATTATTTATAATGTTCTGTATGTCTATATATTATAATGTATTGTATGTCTATTATTTATAATGTGTCTGTAGTATATTATTATTTAAATGTATTGTATGTCATTATTATTTATAATGTATTGTATGTCTATTATTATTATAATGTATTGTATGTCTATTATTATTAATAATGTGTTGTATGTCTATTATTATTTATATGTATTGTATGTCTATTATTATTTTAATGTTTGTATGTCTTTATTATTTATAATGTGTCTGTATGTCTATTATTAATTATAATGTATGTATGTCTATTTTATTTAATATGTGTCGTATGTCTTTATTATTTATAATGTAGTGTATGTCTATTTTATTTATAATTTTGTATGTCTATTATTATTTATATGTGTCTGTATGTCTTATTATATTATAATGTATTGTATGTCTATTATTTTTATTGTTGTATGTCTATTATTATTAATAATGTATGTATGTCTATATTATTTATAATGTTTGTATGTCTATTATTATTTTATGTGTATGTATGTCTATTTTATTTAGTAGTATGTCTATTATTATTTATAATGTATTGTATGTCTATTATTATTTATAATGTTTGTATGTCTATTATTATTTATATGTGTCTGTATTCTATTATTATTTATAGGTATGTATGTCTATTATTATTTATTGTATTGTATGTCTATTATTATTTATAATTATTGAATGTCTATTATATTATAATGTTCTGTATGTCTAATATTATAATTGTTGTTTATTATATTTATAATGTATGTATGTCTATTATTATTTATAATGTTGTATGTCTATTATTATTTATAATGTATTGTATGTCTATTATTATTTATAATGATGTATGTCTATTTTATTTATAATGTATTGTATGTCTATTATTATTTATAATGTATTGTATGTCTATTATTATTTATAATGTATTGTATGTCTATTATTATTTATAATGTATTGTATGTCTATTATTATTTATAATGTGTCTGTATGTCTATTATTATTTATAATGTGCTGTATGTCTATTATTTTTATATGTATCTGTATGTCTATTATTATTTATAATGTATTGGATGTCTATTATTATTATAATGTATTGTATGTCTATTATTATTTTAATGTGTCTGTATGTCATTATATTTTATGTATTGTATGTCTTTATTATTTATATGTATTGTATGTATTATTATTTAATGTATTGTATGTCTATTATTATTTATAATGTATTGTATGTCTATTATTATTTATAATGTTTGTATGTCTATTATTATTTATAATGTATTGTATGTCTATTATTATTTATAATGTATTGTATGTCTATTATTATTTATAATGTATTGTATGTCTATTATTTTTATAATGTCTGTATGTCTATTATTATTTATAATGTATTGTAGTCTTTATTATTATATGTTGTATTCTATTATTATTTATAATTTGTCTGTATGTCTATTATTATTTATATTATTGTATGTCTATTATTATTTATATGTATTGTATGTCTATTATTATTTATATGTATTGTATGTCTATTATTATTTATAATGTGTCTGATTTCTATTATTATTTATAATGTGTCTGTATGTCTATTATTATTTATAATGTGTCTGTATGTCTATTATTATTTATAATGTATTGTATGTCTATTATTATTTATAATGTATGTATGTCTATTATTATTTATAATGTGTGTATGGCTTATTATTTATAATGTGTCTGTATGTCTATTATTATTTATAATGTATTGTATGTCTATTATTATTTATAATGTGTCTGTATGTTATTATTTTTATATGTATTGTATGTCTATATTATTATAATGTATGTATGTCTATTATTATTTATATGTATTGTATGTCTATTATTATTTATAATGGTCTGTATGTCTATTATTATTTATGTATTATTATTTATTATAATGTTATTGTATGTCTATTATTATTTATAATGTATTGTATGTCTATTATTATTTATATGTATTGTATGTCTATTATTATTATAATGTATTGTATGTCTATTATTATTTAATATGTATTGTAGGTCTATTATTATATGTATTGTATGTCTATTATTATTTATAATGTATTGTATTCTATTATTATTTAATAATGTGTCTGTATGTCTATTATTATTTATAATGTATTGTATGTCATTATTATATTTTGTGTATTATTATTATAATTATTGTTGTCTTTTATTATAATGTATTGTATTCTATTATTATTTTAATTATTGTATGTCTATTATTATTTATATGTATTGTATGTCTATTATTATTTATAATGTATTGTATGTCTATTATTATTTATAATGTATTGTATGTCTATTATTATTATAATGTATTGTATGTCTATTATTATTTATAATGTATTGTATGTCTATTATTATTTAATGTATTGTATGTCTATTATTATTTATAATGTATTGTATGTCTATTATTAATTATTGATGTATGTCTTATTATTTATGTATTGTATGTCTATTATTATTTATAATGTATTGTATGTCTATTATTTTTATAATGTGTCTGTATGTCTATTATTATTTATAATGTATTGTATGTCTATTATTAATTATATGTATTGTATGTCTATTATTATTATAATGTATTGTATGTTCTATATTAATTATAATGTATTGTATGTCTTATATTATTTATTGTAGGTGTCTATTATTATTTATAATGTATTGTATGTCTATTATTATTTAAATGTATTGTATGTCTATTATTATTTATAATGTATTGTAGTCTATTAGTATTATAATTATTGTATGTCTATTATTATTTATAATGTATTGTATGTCTATTATTATTTATAATGTATTTTATGTCTATTATATTTAAATGTATGTATGTCTATTATTAATTATAATGTATTGTATGTCTATTATTAATTATAATGTATTGTTGTCTATTATTTTTAATTATTGTATGTCTATTTTATTTATAATGTGTCTGTATGTCTATTATTATTTATAAGTGTTTGTATGTCTATTATTAATTTTAATGTATTGTATTCTATTATTATTTATATGTATTGTATGTCTATTATTATTATAATGTATTGTATGTCTATTATTAATTATAATGTATTGTATGTCTATATTATTATAATGTGTTGATGTCTATTATTATTTATAATGTGTCTGTATGCTATTATTATTATAATGTATTGTATGCTTATTATTATTTATATGTATTGTATTGTCTTTATTATTTATAATTTGTCTTAGTCTATTATATTTATAATGTATTGTATGTCTATTATTATTTATAATGTATTGTATGTCTATTATTATTAATAATGTGTCTGTATGTCTATTATTATTTATAATGTATTGTATGTCTATTATTATTAATAATGTGTCTGTATGTCTATTATTATTTATAATGTTTGTATGTCTATTATTATTTATAATGTATTGTATGTCTATTTTATTTATAATGTGTCTGTATGTCTATTATTATTATAATGTGTCTGTATGTCTATTATATTTATAATGTGTCTGTATGTCTATTATTATTTATAATGTATTGTATGTCTATTATTATTTATAATGTGTCTGTATGTCTATTATTATTTATAATGTATTGTATGTCTATTATTAATTATAATGTATTGTATGTCTATTATTATTTATATTATTGTATGTCTATTATTATTAATAATGTGTCTGTATGTCTATTAATTATTTATAATGTATCTGTAGGATTATTTTATATATACGGTATGTCTATTTATTTAAGAAAATAACACAGCACTATGCATATAATGAACCGACTAGGGTGTAATAATTTAAGAGACAGTACCATATATAGATATAATATAGATTATATGCAAGTCTTCACACCCCAAAGAGCTTCCAAGTGGGGGAACAAAGTTCTCTCATAACCAAATCTGACGCTCAATTAGTCCAAACCCCCAACCCAGCCGTACCTGTTAGCTGACCCGACCCCCACCCACATTTCCTACCCAAACCTGATCCACAACCCCTTCAATTCCCGACCGCAAATCAGGGTAACCCGACCCAATGCAGGACTCTACCTATCAGGCAGAATTGAATGGGGGCTTCTCCCAGACTCCCAAGATGCTACTATGTAATAATATTTAACCACTAGATGGCGTGCTACTAAAGGGTTTAAAGGGGAGTGTGTGCGTTACAATCTTGTTGGCTTGACATAGGATCAGAGTGATCTGAAAGTTGCAATTTTGTACTGAAGGAAAGAGAGACGTGTGGTGTTGGCTTCTCCAAGTCACCCCACCCAGTCCCATCCCCACCCTATATAATGTCTATGTCACAGGAGGTTAATAAGTCAGCAGGGTAGGGTAAATATGGACAGCAGGGGGCAGAGTGGTACTCGCCATCCCTCTGGTACATTACACTACGTGGTCGCTGTACTCAGCCCAAAGGACCCTTCTGATTCTGCTCTATAGAGAGACAGATCCAAGTGCATGGCCAGTAGTGGACCATTTTTGATTGGACTGTTTTTTTAGCCAATGATACGTTTGGGGGAGGGGATATAAGGATCTATTTATAGGATTATGTGTTATTATGTGGTTCTGGGTGTAAAGTTAACTATTGGGCCACAGGGAGATTGAACATAGAAATCAGAGCAGGAGCCCCACGGTCCATGGTCAATGTTCCTTTCATGTTGTGATGTTGTTACTTTCCATTATCAAGCCATTTATTCTTCCAACAGGTGCAGTACATAGCATTGGCCTGTGGGTGGCGATCTAACTCTACAAGAAAAAATGATCTCAGAGTCTCTGTGCAGTTGGTGTTGAACAGTTTGGATATAGGGCACAGCCTTAACTAAACACGTAATAGGGCCGTTCTTTACATTTTCTTCTTTCCTCCGTACAGACAGACCAAGAAAATCCTTACAACTAACTCTTAGTGGCTGTGCCACCACATTATAACCTGTGCATCATAAGAGCTTCTCTGTATTGACCGTTACTTCCCATTTGATGAGGAGAGTTCATTGCACAATATCATCCCAGAGCAAACATTCTCCAATGGAATCCTTCAGATTCTCTGTATTGATGTGGATATGCATTGCACCGAGCTGTGCTAAGATCTAGTTCATTTCATTATCCTCCCCTGCAGCTCTGTACTGTTATTTCTATAAGTGTAATTATTAAAGTTGTGATATTGAGAAATACACTACAAAGGGCTGTGCTAAGATCAGGTTCACTTCATTATCCTCCCCCTGCACCCCTGCAGCTCTGTACTATGTTATTTCTTTAAGTGTAACTATTAAAGTTGTGATATTAAGAAATACATTACACAGGGCTATGCTAAGATCAGGTTCACTTCATTATCCTCCCCCTGCGTCTCTGTACTATGTTATTTCTATAGTGTAACTATTAAAGTTGTGATATTGAGAAATACATTGTACAGGGCTGTGCCAACATCAGGTTCGCTTCATTATCCTCCCCCTGCAGCTCTGTACTATGTTATTTCTATAAGTGTAACTATTAAAGTTGTGATATTGAGAAATACATTACACAGGGCTGTGCTAAGATCAGGTTCACTTCATTATCCTCCCCCTGCAGCTCTGTACTATGTTATTTCTATAAGTGTAACTATTAAAGTTGTGATATTGAGAAATACATTAAGACCTTTAAGACCCAAACACATATAAAATCTACATGCTGCAGTGCTAAGTGCCATCAAATACACATGGTGTATGGCTACTCTGAAATCAATGCAGCCTGCATCATGCTTCAAATCTAAATGCTAACAGCCTTTGTCATGTAGATTTAACACGTGTTCGGGGTCTTAAAGGGAAAGGTGACAACCCTAATGTAAACAGGGAATGTAATGAGAATTTGTCACATCACATGAAAATAGAAAACTAGAAAACGGCAATAGAGACATAAATTCTAATTAGACTTTTAATTCACCAGGAGAGTCTCGCTTTCTGCAATTCCCACTTAGTTCCCAAACCACAGAACAGTTAGCAGCGCCCTCGGTGGTTCCGCTGTTGTATTGTATAAATGGTGGCCTCTGATCATCTTATTGTATATTTCTAATTAAAATAAATTCTAAATAATTCCTAGTGAATCTCATTCACGCATTTCATAAAGTCTGTAAACATGATACCAGGTCCCTTAAAGTGACATTGCGCAGAGAATTCTATTTTCTTGTGTTTCTAGTTCTTTGTATATTGTGTGACTTTGTGTGTTCTGTGCAATTCTCCAATTACTGACCTTTCCCATCACTTTGCTCCCAAACCTCCAGCTCCATAAACACAAACCATGAGAAGAGAAGTTTCCGCCTCTTCCCCCGTCACAGGCCTGGCCCTCAGGGTCTCCCCCATGATCCGACCCTCTCTCCAGAGAGACGCTTCACTGGAATGTTATCATAGTTCAGGGCCATGGGGGTTGCGTGGGGTTTGTAGATTCCCAGCTGTGGACTTGACTGGGGACGTTGCACTCTACCCCCCGATCCAGTAATCACAACGTATTAAGTATAATGTAGTGTATGTCTATATTTAATTATAATGTGATTGATGTCTATTATTAATTTTAATTATAATGTATTGTATTGTATGTCTATTATTATTTATAATGTATTGTAGTCTATTATTATTTATAATGTTGTTGTCTTTTGTATGTTTTTATTTTTAATTTATTTTTATTTATGTAGTGTATGTCTATTATATTTATAATGTATTGTATGTCTAGATTATTTATAATGTATTGGATTGTCTATTATTATTTAATATTATGTTCATTAATTTTATAATGTTTGTATGTATGTTTATATTATTTTAAGTATTGATGTCTATTTATTAAGTGTGTGTATGTATATTATTATTTATAATGTATTGTATGTCTATATTATTATAAGTATGTTATGTCTATTAAAAATGTATGTATGTCTATATTTTTATAATGTATTGTATGTCTATTATTATTATAAATGTGTTTGTATATGTCTTTATTTATAATGTTGTCTGTATGTCTTATTATTTAAAGTTTGATTGTCTATTATTAATTATAATGTATGTATGTCTATTATTATTTATAATGGATTGTATGTCTATTATTATTTATAATGTATTGTATGGTATTATTAATTATAATGTATTTATGTCTTATTATTTAAATGTAATTTTTGTATTGTTGTCTATTTATATTTATAATGTATTGTATGTTATTATTATTTATAAGATGTTATGTATTTATTATTTATAATGGATTGTATGTCTATTATTATTTATAAGTATTGTATGTCATTATTATTATAAGTTATTGTATAGTCTATTATTAATTATAATGTATTGTAGTCTATTATTATTTATAATGTGTATGTATATGTCTATTATTAATTATAATGTATTGTATGTCTATTATTAATTATAATGTATTGTATGTCTATATTATTTTATAATGTGATGAGTATGTCTATATTTAATATGTATTTGATTTCATTTATTAATTTATAATGTATGTATATGTAGATTTTATTTATAATGATGTATTTGTCTATTATATTATTTATATTGTATGTAGTCTATTATATTTATAATGTATTGTATGTCATTTATTATTTATAATGTGTCTGTTGTATGTTTATTATTATTTATAATGTGTTTATGTCTATTATTTTTATAATGTATGTGTGTCATTATATTTATAATGTGTCTGTATGTCTATTATTATTATATAGTGTATGTATGTTATTATATATATTTATAATGTATTTGTATGTATATATTATTATAATGATTGTATTGTATATTATTATTTATAATGTAGTTGTATTGGATGTCTATTATTATTTATAATGTTTGTATGTTATTATTATTATAATGTTATTATGTATATATTATTTTTATAATGTAGTATTGTCTTATTATTATTATAATGTATTGTATGTCTATTATTATTATAATGTATGGTTATGTATTATTTATTTATAATGTATTGTATGTATATATATTATAATGTATTGTTATTTATATTATTATAAATGTGTATGTATTGTCTATTATTATTATAATGTATTGTATGTCTAGTATTATTATAATGGATTGTATTTTGTTAGTATTATTATAATGGTAGTGTATGCTATATTATATAATGGTACTGTTGTAGTATTTATTTATAATTGGGTGTATGTCTATATATATTAGAATGTAGTTGTTATGTAATTCATGAGTATTGCTATAATTTGTAGGATGTATGTATGGATGATCCTATTGAATGTAATGTATTTGATTGTGCATATGAGTATTTATATCGTAGTTGGAGTGGTACTATTAGTATATAAATGTGTGTTGTATTGTATAATGGTATATCACTATAATGTATAATTTAGGTGTGGGTCTTAAAGGGAAAGGTGACAACCCTAATGTAAACAGGGAATGTAATGAGAATTTGTCACATCACATGAAAATAGAAAACTAGAAACGGCAAATAGAGACAATAAATCTAATTAGACTTTTAATTACAACAGGGAGAGTCATCGCTTTCTGCAATTCCCCATTAGTTCCCAAACCACAGAACAGTTAGCAGCGCCCTCCGGTGGTTCCGCTGTGTATTGTATAAATTGTGGCCTCTTGATCATTTATTTGTATATTTCTAAATTAAAATAAATTCTAAATAATTCCTAGTGAATCTCATTTCACGCATTTCATTTAAATGTCTGTAAACATGATACCAGGTCCCTTAAAGTGACAGTGCGCAGAGAATTCTAGTTCTTTGTGTATTCTAGTTCTTTGTATATTGTGTGACTTTGTGTGTTCTGTGCAATTCTCCAATTACTGACCTTTCCCATCACTTTGCTCCCAAACCTCCAGGCTCATAAACACAAACCATGAGAAGGAGAATTTCGCCTCTTCCCCTGTCACAGGCCTGGCCCTCAGCTGTCTCCCCCAGTGATCCGAACCATCTCTCCAGAGAGACGCTTCACTGGGAATGTTACATAAGTTCAGGGCCAATGGGGGTTGCGTGGGGTTTGTAGATTTCCCAGCTGTGGACTTGACTGGGGACGTTGCATCTTCTGAACCCCCGACCATTAATCACACGGAGTCGGAATTTGGGGTGAACTTTTCTGCCCCCAGGGAATAACCTTACGGTGCAATTTTATGGCATTTCCAGTTGTGTTTCTGTCCCAATTACACATTTCACAATAGACACCCAGGTCTATGTGGCCCAGATAGGAACAATGACTGGACCCAAGCATGGAACACTCAGTGTTGATTAAATGAACCAATAAGATCCTCTGCAGTCACTGAAAGGAAGGTGGGAGGTTTGGTTATTGGTTGAACATGATGGAATCTCCCCATAGCAGCTACAACTTCACTTTAACTACTGGATGGTGACATTATTGTTCCTTGTTTTAGTCTATTAGTAACCAGCAAAGGTCAATGTCATGGGTTCCTGGTGATGGGATGACTAGTTAGGGGTGCTCTATGGTATTGTTAGTTAGGGGTGCTCTATGGCATATTATTAGTCACGGGGTGCTCTATGGTATTTTGTTAGGGGTGCTATACAGTAGTCATTGTTTGGGGTGCTCTATGGTATCTATGGTATTGTTAGTTAGGGGTGCTATACAGTAGTCATTGTTTGGGTGCTCTATGGTATTGTTAGTTAGGGGTGCTGTACAGTAGTCATTGTTTGGGGTGCTCTATGTTACTTTGTATCCTTTCTATTGAATGGGGAAATCCCTGCAGGGTTTTACTGCTGTACCCTTTCTGCTTGATGCTATTTGTGTGCTGGCTCGTCCCTCCTCCCTTTCTCTTTGTAAGGCAGAATTCCCAGCCAGGATTTGTAGAATTCCAGCTCAGGATTTTGCTGCCTTCACTGCGTCTCCTCACTGATAACCAAAGGCTGAACCCAATGGACTGATACCCCCCTTCCTTCTGGTAAGTGGCCTGACCCCAGTACCAGGGGAAGGAGATTGTCTGTCCATCTGTTCCAATGAAATGGGAAATATGGAGGTTACCCAGGGGTTGTGGGATTCCCTCTGCCCTGGGGGGTGATCTCTAGGGGGTCCCCAGATGAGGGAATCCATGGCACAGTCAATGCCAACCCCTCTGTTCCCTCTGGGATTTCTACTGTCTACACTATGTGTGTGTGTTATTGTCATGAGCCCATTTGTACATGCGTGTGCTTGAATGTAACATGACCATTTCTGTTATAAGAGCAATATTAAATGTGTCATGTTAATAGATAAGGATTATTTCCCCTGTATGTATGTGTGGGAGCTGCCATGTTGCTTTATTTCATAGTACAGTGTGAGAGTGGAACTGTAAGTAAATTAAGAACCTGATTCACTAACACTACTTCAGTGGAGGGTTTATTGCTGCGACAGGCAGATCTCACCTTGGGGTCTCAGTACAGAGAACGGTTACAATGTAACAATATTACAATATAACTAGAGAAACCACGTGTCAACCTGAAATATAGTGTCACACAATCATACACACCTAATTCTGTACACACTGACACAATCATATGCACTACACACCCAGTCCTGTACACGCTGACACAATCATATGCACTACACACCCAGTCCTGTACACACTGACACAATCATACGCACTACACACCCAGTCCTGTACACACTGACACAATTATACGCACTACACACCCAGTCCTGTACACACTCACACAATCATACACACTACACACCCAGTCCTGTACACACTCACACAATCATACACACTACACACCCAGTCCTGTACACACTCACACAATCATACACACTACACACCCAGTCATGTACACACAGACACAATTATACACACTACACACCCAGTCCTGTACACACTGATACAATCATAAGCACTGCACACCCAGTCCTGTACACACACACACACACACACACTGACACACACACACACTGACACACAAACAATCTCACACACACACACACACGGATTCTGAATTTGGAAACCCAATAGGAATAAACCACTGACCTCACAGACTAAAAATAACCCCCAGGCCGGAGCCTCAGACCATCAGACTGACTGAACTGTCCCTTCCCCGCAACAGGTGGGACCATCAACCTCAGTCCCAGGGAGAGGAGGTGATAGTAGATTGGGGTTAGGGGTGTAACCTGCTGGATCCAAAGCCAGGTCAGTGCAAAAGGAGAGAGGTTCTGGGTGGGTTGTGTTGGTTCTGGGTTGGTTGGTACCAGTTCTCTTGTGGGTTGTGTCGGTTCTGGATTGGTTGGTACCAGTTCTCTTGTGGGTTGTGTCGGTTCTGGATTGGTTGGTACCAGTTCTCTTGTGGGTTGTGT